>CM038680.1:467714625-468314625 GCA_021605205.1 Aegilops longissima
TGCTGGTGCAACGCTAGTCGTGCTGCTCCCCGGCAAGAAGTCAGCAAGGGGAAAGTCCGCTGCATTTTTTTCTGGATTTTGCCTGGACCAATTGAAAAAGGTCGGAACCAAGGTAGTAGAAATATCTACAGCCACCTGTTTCGCGGCAGCTACCGCTGTTTCGACTGTCTCAGTTGATTTCTTCTCAACCGCAATCTCAACCCTCTTGTCGATGTTTTCTTCATTTAACCTCCGTCTTTCCTTTCTCTCCTCCGTGGTCTCACGGTAGTACTTCTTCCACGTGGCGCCGTCTCTGACACCGTGCACGCATCCATACGACGGTCGAGTATCCACGGTTGTCGTTTCAATATGTTCAACGCCGGTTGAATGGAGTGTCCCACAGGCCTCGCCAATGCCTCGACGGCGAGTCGCCGCCGCAATCATGTGCTGCTCTCTCTGCAAAAGGCACAACGATCATTTACAAATATGACTAACGTGTGCAGTCGAATTGATCAGAAACTAAAATTACCAACAGTCTCATGAACTCCGTAATGACCGGTGTTGTCTCGTAAACCTTTTTCACTGGGTCCCAACGGTGCCGGGCCCTGAGGACGTCATGCTCCTGCGGGACGGTGAACTCCGCCAAGGGGTCTGGGATGCCCAGACTCGCGGCTTCCGGGTCCTCCTTGGCCCATTTGGACCTCTTTCCGCCGTAACCACGGCTTCCGAGGTGGTGGCTCCCAAAGTTCCTCTCTTGAAGCCCCTTCATGTACTTAGACTTTTTTTGGCATCTTCGGCCTCGCAAGCCTCCTTGAATATTTGAAACTGCTCTTCCGTGATTGTCGGATTATCCTTGACAATCTCGGAGTAGGGTTCCTTCTTGTCGATGATCCTTGCTTTCACTCGATTTTTCCAGGCGGCCAACGCGTCGCTAAACTTGGTCATGGCGTGTTTGTTTATCTTCTTCATTGCCGGGTCCTCATCTGGATCTTTATAATCATTCTCATTCCGGCCCGGGAACAAGAATATCTGGTGAAACTTCTTTAGGAGGGAGCTCCTCATATTTTCTATCTTCTATAGTTTCTCATCGTTGATGGTGGCCGTTGTCCGTACGATGCAGCCTATTTGATTGCCGTAGCATCGACGCGCTTCCTCGGGCGCCGTTGGCTCAAAATTGCCGTCGTCCACCTTCGTGACCACCACTCTTGTAGTCCTGAGTTTGTTAGGAACCCGTTGCCTCTTTGCTTTCGGTTCTACACGGGCTCCGCTCCCCAAGGCAGCGCCGGTCTCAGTCTCGGCGCTAGTCTCGATGCCGGTCTGAGTCTGAGCGTCGGTCTCAGTCTCAGCACCGGTCTGCGTGTCGGTCTCAGTCCCCGATGCCACCGGTGGGCCCAGCAATAACATCGGTTGATCGTCGGTAAGGCTAAAAATTAAATACGCCGCCCGGTGGCGTCGTCATAATCACGTAACCCTGTCCTTCATCGTTGCTAGCCATGTTTCCTATGATTAAATCTAGTCAATTAATTCTAGACCTAATAAAATGAATAATGACATAAAAAAGGCCTATTGTTTTGCAGGAATGTTGACTCTTCCTGGTGCGGCAAATCATGGGCACTCGATATGTCCTAGTTTGTAGCACAAGTCATGCCGAAATTCACGGAAAATTTCGGCATGACCTTTGCTAAAAACTGGACAAATCGAGAACCTGAAAGTTGCCGGAAAAGAAATGAATCAACATTCCGGCAAAACATAGGCCACTAAGCATCATTCCCTGGAAATAGTGTCCAAATATACATGAGCAACCACATGTCCAAATTTCGTAAGCTAATTCAAAAACAAAGTGTAGAAGAAAATTCATTTAACTACTAATAGAACAAAATTCACTTAACTTTAGTGCTCTATAATGATGAAAGGAAAAAAAATTCAGTTAACTACTAATTCCATTCATTTAGGTTATTCATTTAACATCACCTAATTAACCTACTGTACCACTACTACTAGCAGCACTACTAACCTAATTAACCTAGCAAAACTCTAGTGCCCTAACTGAAAAAAAATCTAATTAACATCTAATTTTTTCTCTAAAATACAGGGAGAGATGAGTGGGGGGAGGGGTGGGGGACTTGCAGAGAGGGGAGAGACGGTGGCGGGGAGGTGACGGAGGCAGGGGTGGCGAGGGCGGGCTCGGGCACGGGCAACGGCGGTCCTGGGCGGGCTCGGGCGGTGGTGAGCGCGCTACAGCTAAGAAGAGTAGCAGTAGCGCCGGACCAGTATACGCGGTACTGCTAGGTTGGGCTAGCCATGTGCGCCCAGTTCAAACATAGCAGCAACGCTTTTAGCTAATCTGCGCTCATCGCTAAAGTCATAGCGATGAGCAGCGGTTTACTTACTGTGCTGCCACTAAGTAGCAGTAGCGCTTGATTTTGTACAACGCTACTGGTAAGACTCTGTGTATAGGCTTTTCCCTAGTAGTGGGATACTTAGCTTATTTTCCTCCTAAATGGCATAATTACCTAAGTTAGATAAAAAATGAGCTATACTTAGCTTATTCTGTTCATTTATGACATACTTGTCATACTTAGGTAAAAAATGGCATGATAATCTTTGTTAGTTCCAAAATGATATAGACTTAGCTTATTTTCCTCGAAATGACATAATAACCTTACTAAGCTCCAAAATGATCTATTTACCTAGCTTAGCTCTAAAATGACCTACACTTAGCATTTTTACCTAGCTTAGCAATAAAATGGCATTTTTACCTACCTTAGTTAGAAGAAGAAGAAGATAAAGTAGAGGAGAGGAGAAAAGGAAAGAGAAGGAAAAAAATCTTCTTCTTCTTCTTCTTCTAACTAGTCTTCTTCTTCTTCTAACTTTCATCATTCCCAATTGGCAGATTTGCTTTACATGAGGAAGCTTGGATTCATGGAGTGTACTATTCTTCTGGTGCTTCCTTGTTGTTTATGAAAACTTGTTTGGATATGTATGTCTATATGGATATGTTGTTGGAAACTTGTTTCTGGTTATGTATATATGGATATGTTGGACTTTGTTGAACTATGTTGTTGGATTTGATGAAATATGTTGTTGGACATGCTGTTGGATATGTATGCATGTATATCTGTGTTTGAAACCATGTCTAATTAATTGGATTTATATATAAAACAGGGGATATATAGCCTCTTTGCCGTCTGCTAGCAGACGGCAAAGAGGACACGTGGCAGTCACCTGTGCAAACTGGGAACACTGGCTACCTATTTGGTCATTTTGCCATCTGCTGATAGACGGCAAAGTGACCAGCTAAGCCGTCTACCAGCAGACGGCAAAGATTCAAATCTCTTTGTCGTCGGCTGGCGGATGACATAGCTGGACACGTGGCAGCTTCCCAGTGCTGCCTAGCTAAGCTCTTTGCCGTCTGTCAGCGGACGGCAAAGAACTTTGACTCTTTGCCGTCTACTGGCAGACGGCAAAGAGCGCCGTCAACCCCCTAACGGCTCTCACGCCACCGCACTGTCGTCCGCTGTCTTTGCCGTCTGTTGGCCTCGGATTGCGGACGACACAATCCTTTGCCGTCCATTTCCAGGAAGCGGACGGCAAAGAAGGTCTTTGCTGGCACGTGTTCAGATGGACAGTTTGCCGTCCGCTGGAAGACGGCAAACATGTTTGTCGTCCAGGATCTATGCCTTTGCCCTCTTCCATGGCGGACGGCAAAGAAGCTGATTCCAGTAGTGGGTGGGCCTTTTTTCATGCATATTGTGTGATGAGTGGCATGCTTGCATGTGAAGAGAAATATGTTAGTGTGTTCTTTGATGATGTAGAGGGGTTGCATGTGGTAGTAAGTGGAAAGTGGAAAATTGAATGGTTGCATGGGTGCTTGATGATGTGGACGGTGTGCATGTGATGGAAAAGTGAAAAGTTGATTGATTGCATGCATGCGTTGATGATGTGGATGTCTTGCATGTGCGTTTAAATGGGAGGTGACATGTGTCATACATATGTGATAAGGTGAATAGCCTGGATGTTAAGATAAATATGATAGCGGGATGAACTTCTTATGTATACTAGACGATACCCCGTACATTGTTGCAGATAGTAGTTTGAAAAATATTTCAATGAGAATCCTTCTATGAAACATGAATATCTAGAGTGACTCTACTGCAGGGAGGTCCTAAGACGACACATGTATAGGAGCCCAATCGACCAAACTGTGTGCGATGCATTAATTGCAAACGGTATAATAATAAAACCATCACCAATAAAATAAAGTGTGTGCGATGTCGGATCCATCAAATACGATTCAGAAAAGAGTTGAGTGTGTGATACATGGCATACAGTTGATCCATACAAACTGTTTGCAATGAGAAAAAATAACACGAATAGTTACCCAAATTCAGATGTGTGCGATAGACAGCATACAGGTCACTCGTATAAACTATTTGCGATGAGCGGAAACAATACAAACAATTACCCAGGACAAGATGTGTGCGATAGACAGCATACATGTCACTCAGATGAGCTGTTTGCGATGATCCAGAAGAACATAAATGATTCGGCTTAACAAGATGTGTGTAATATCTAGCAAACAGGCCACTCGGGTGAACTATTTGCGATGAGCAAAAATAACACAAACGGCTAGACGTAACAAGATATGTGTGATATCCGGCAAACCAGTCACTTGGATGAACTGTCTGAGATGATAAAATAACACAAATGATTTGGCGTAACAAGATGTGTGTGATACTCGACAGACATGTCAGTAATCAGAATTGTGTGGGAAGGCAGATAATAACACAGACCGACAATAACACAGACAATTAATACTAATAGGCACCTTATTCAAAAAAAGATTGCACAAATTATCGTCCATACTCATACATAATCAACTAATCAACATAATAACGACATTACATATCAGCAAGGTTCAGAAAACAACAAAATATAAACAGCTACTCGTCGCCGTTGTTGTGGGGCTGTCCTGTTGGTGCGGAGATGTTGAAATATTCTCCACACTGATGGAAAATCGTCTGTTGGAAGGAAGGATCCAGATTCGGGTCGGCGATGACCATGTCCTTGAACATTTCATAGAACCAACCATTCCTCTACTCCTGCTCCATCATAGTAGCTCCGGACTTAGGGAAAATCTCGTCCATGATCAAACGCGCGCATGGACGCTGCCTTGACAGACACGTTCCAGGCGGCCGTAAACAGCAAAGGCGCCCTCTATGCGTGCTTCTAGAGATCTAGTAGACTCTAAGGAGGCTACCTCCCATACCACGGCCAAATGCGTGCGTGCCGCCAAGGCAACAACGTACGACCTCATCCGCGCATGCCGCACTGGCCGCATACTCAACCGTGTGTTCCGCGTACAGAACCGTGCGTACCGTCATCAGCGCGTACCGCCGCCGCCGTGGGCTCCTGCGCGTGTATGAGCTGCGTCACCCCTATGCCTTCCGCGATGGAGAGGGTGGTTTGAGTTTCTAAAGACATGTGTAATGTGGAGGATTTGGTGGAGGCGAGGATAGAGGGAACAAGAAGGCCAGATTCGGGGCACGACGAGAGGAAAGAGACAATAAAGAGAGGAGAGGGGATATTTATTGTGTCCCTATCCATTGCAGACAGTTGCTACAGTTGTTTCGTGTTTGATTATGTGTGTAGATTTTTTTTGAAAATGCAAACGAGTTGTTTGCGATGGCTAGGAGCATCGCACACGATGTGTGGTGCGAGTACTTGTGTTTGATGATTTGTACGTTACACATCCTTATATTAACATGAAGGAAATATGCCCTAGAGGCAATAATAAAGTTATTATTTATTTCCTTATATCATGATAAATGTTTATTATTCATGCTAGAATTGTATTAACCGGAAACATAATACATGTGTGAATATATAGACAAACAGTATGTCACTAGTATGCCTCTACTTGACTAGCTTGTTAATCAAAGATGGTTATGTTTCCTAATCATGAACAAGGAGTTGTTATTTGATTAACAAGGTCACATCATTAGTTGAATGATCTGATTGACATGACCCATTCCGTTAGCTTAACACTTGATCGTTTAGTATGTTAATGCTTTCTTCATGACCCATACATGTTCCTGTAACTATGAGATTATGCAACTCCGTTCATGGAGGAACACTTTGGGTACTACCAAGCGTCACAGCGTAACTGGGTGATTATAAAGGAGTACTACAGGTGTCTCCAAAGGTACTTGTTGGGTTGGCGTATTTGAGATTAGGTTTTGTCACTCCGATTGTCGGAGAGGTATCTCTAGGCCTTCTCGGTAATACACATCACATAAGCCTTGCAAGCATTGCAACTAAAGAGTTAGTTGTGAGATGATGTATTACGGAGCGAGTAAAGAGACTTTCGATAGCGAGATTAAACTAGGTATTGGATACCGACGATCGAATCTCGGAAAGTAACATACCGATGACAAAGGGAACAACGTATGTCGTTATGCGGTTTGACCGATAAAGATCTTCAGTAGAATATGTAGGAACCAATATGGGCATCCAGGTTCCGCTATTGGTTATTGACCGAGAATGGTTCTAGGTCATGTCTACATAGTTCTCGAACCCGTAGGGTCCATGCACGCAAGGTTTCGATGATGGTTATATTATGAGTTTATGAGTTTTGATGTACGAAGGAGTTGAGTCCCGGATGAGATCGGGGACATGACGAGGAGTCTCGAAATGGTCGAGGCGTAAAGATCGATATATTGGACGACTATATTCGGAGTTCGGAAGGTTCAGTGATTCGGTATTTTTCGGAGTGCGGGTAGTTACAGGAGAAGTAATGGGCCTTGATGGGCTTTAGTGGGAAGAGGAAAAGGCTGCTGCGCCCCCTCCCTCTAGTCCGAATTGGACTAGGGAAAGGGGCCGCCACCTTCCTCTCCTCCACTTCCTTCTCCTTCCTCCCCTACATGGAAGGATTCCTAGTTGGACTAGGAAGGGAATCCTACTCCGGTGGGAGTAGGACTCCCCTGGCGCCAAACATAGGGCGGCCTCCTCCTCCCTTGCTCCTTTATATACGGGGGCAGGGGGCACCCCATAGACACAAGTTGATCTACGGATCGTTCCTTAGCCGTGTGCGGTGCCCCCTTCCACCATATTCCACTTCGGTCATATCGTCGTAGAGCTTAGGCGAAGCCCTGCGCCGGAGAAGTCATATCGTCGCGGAGCTTAGGCAAAGCCCTGCGTCGGTGGAGCATCAACATCGTCCTGCGCCGTCGTCTTGACGGAACTCATCCCGACACTTTGCTGGATCGAGTCCGGGATCGTCATCGAGCTGAGCGTGTGTAGAACTTCGGAGGTGCCGTGACGTTCGGTGCTTGGATCGGTCGGATCGTGAAGGCGCACGACTACATCAACGCGTTGTTATAACGCTTCGCTTTCGGTCTCACGAGTGCGTGGGCGGACACTCTCCCTCTCGTTGCTATGTCATCACCATGGTCTTGCGTGATCGTAGGAAATTTTTGAAATTACTCGTTCCCCAACAGTGGTATCGAGCCTGGTTTTATGCGTTGATGTCATATGCACGAGTAGAACACAAGTGAGTTGTGGGCGATACAAGTCATACTACCTACCAGCATGTCATACTTTGGTTCAGCGGTATTGTGAGATGAAGCGGCCGGACCGACATTACGCGACGCTTCGCGAGACTGGTTTCACCGCTATGAGCACTCGTTGCTTAAAGGTGGTGGCGGGTGTCTGTCTCTCTCACTTTAGTTGAACCGAGTGTGGCTCGCCGGTCCTTGAGAAGGTTAAAGCGGAGTCTATTTGACGAAATATCGTTGTGGTTTTGATGCGAGGTAAGAACGGTTCTTGCTCAGCCCGTAGCAGCCACGTAAAACTTGCAACAACAAAGTAGAGGGCGTCTAACTTGTTTTTGCAGGGCATGTTGTGATGTGATATGGTCAAGGCGTGATGCTATATTTTATTGTATGAGATGATCATGTTTTGTAACGAGTT
The DNA here is from genome assembly GCA_021605205.1 of Aegilops longissima. Classification (NCBI taxonomy): domain Eukaryota; kingdom Viridiplantae; phylum Streptophyta; class Magnoliopsida; order Poales; family Poaceae; genus Aegilops; species Aegilops longissima. The sequence continues at coordinate 467,722,576 of CM038680.1, forward strand.
ATCGGCAATGGCAGGAGCCATATGGTTGTCGCTTTATTGTATGAAATGCAAGCGCCATGTAATTGCTTTACTTTATCACTAAGCGGTAGCGATAGTCGTAGAAGCAATAGTTGGCGAGGCGACAACGATGCTACGATGGAGATCAAGGTGTCGCGCGGTGGCGATGGTGATCATGGCGGTGCTTTGGAGATGGAGATCACAAGCACAAGATGATGATGGCCATATCATATCACTTATATTGATTGCATGTGATGTTTATCCTTTATGCATCTTATCTTGCTTTGATTGACGGTAGCATTATAAGATGATCTCTCACTAAAATTATCAAGAAGTGTTCTCCCGAGTATGCACCGTTGCGAAAGTTCTTCGTCTTTGAGACACCACGTGATGATCGGGTGTGATAGGCTCTACGTTCAAATACAGCGGGTGCAAAACAGTTGCGCACGCTGAATACTCGAGTTAAACTTGACGAGCCTAGCATATAACAGATATGGCCTCGGAACACGAGACCGAAAGGTCGGCGTGAATCATATAGTAGATATGATCAACATAGTGATGTTCACCATTGAAACTACTCCATCTCACGTGATGATCGGACATGGTTTAGTTGATTTGGATCACGTAATCACTTAGATGACTAGAGAGATGTCTATCTAAGTGGGAGTTCTTAAGTAATATGATTAATTGAACTTAAATTTATCATGAACTTAGTCTGGTAGTATTTTGCAGATTATGTTGTAGATCAATAGCTCGCGTTATTGCTTCCCTATGTTTTCATATGTGTTCCTAGAAAATTGTATTGAAAGATGTTAGTAGCAATGATGCGGATTGGATCCGTGATCTGAGGTTTATCCTCATTGCTGCTTGAGAAGAATTATGTCCTTAATGCACCGCTAGGTGACAGACCTATTGCAGGAGCAGATGCGAGGCGTTATGAGCGTTTGGCTAGCTCAATATGATGACTACTTGATAGTTTAGTGCACCATGCTTAACGGCTTAGAATCGGGACTTCAAAGGCGTTTTGAGCGTCATGGACCATATGAGATGTTCCGGGAATTGAAGTTAATATTTCAAGCAAATACCGAGTTGAGAGATATGAAGTCTCCAACAAGTTCTATAGCTAAAAGATGGAGGAGAATCGCTCAACTAGTGAGCATGTGCTCAGATTATGCGAGTACTTCAATCGCTTGAATCAAGTGGGAGTTAATCTTCCGGATAAGATAGTGATTGACAGAATTCTCTAGTCACCATCACTAAAGTTACTAGAACTTCGTGATGAACTATAATATGCAAGGGATGGCGAAAACAATTCCCAAGCTCTTCGCGATGCTAAAATCGCGAAGGTAGAAATCAAGAAAAACATCAAGTGTTGATGGTTGACAAGACCACTAGTCTCAAGGAAAAGGGCAAAGGAAGAAGGGAACTTCAAGAAGAGCGGCAAGCAAGTTGCTGCTCGAGTGAAGAAGCCCAAGTCTGGATCTAAGCACGAGACTAAGTGCTTTTGCTACAATGGAACTGGTCCTTTGAAGCGGAACTACCCGAATATTTGGTGGATAAGAAGGATGGCAAAGTGAACAAGGTTATATTTGATATACAGGTTATTGATGTGTACCTTACTAGTGTTTATAGTAGCCCCTGAGTATTTGATACTGTTAGGTTGCTAAGATTAGTAACTCGAAACAGGAGTTCTGAATAAGCAGAGACTAGTTGAAGGGAAGTGACGATGAGTGTTGGAAGTAGTTCCAAGATTGATATGATCATCATCGCACACTCCCTATACTTTCGGGATTAGTGTGGAACCTAAATAAGTGTTATTTGGTGTTGAGCATAAATATGATTTGATCATGTTTATTGCAATATCTGTTATTCATTTAAGTAAGAGAATAAATTGTTGTTCTGTTTACATGAATAAAACCTTATATGGTTACACACCCAATGAAAATGGTTCATTGGATCTCGATCATAGTGATACACATATTCATAATATTGAAACCAAAAGATGCAAAGTTAATAATGATAGTGCAACTTATTTGTGGCACTGCCGTTTAGGTCATATTGGTGTAAAGCGCATGAAGAAACTCCATGCTGATGGGTTTTTGGAATCACTTGATTATGAATCACTTGATGCTTGCGAACCATGCCTTATGGGCAAGATGACTAAAGACTCTGTTCTCCGGAACAATGGAGCAAGCAAATGACTTATTGGAAATAATACATACTGATGTATGCGGTCCGATGAGTGTTAAAGCTCGTGGCAAGTATCGTTATTTTCTGACCTTCACAAGATGATTTGAGCAGATATGGGTATATCTACTTGATGAAACATAAAGTCTGAAATAGTTGAAAGGTTCAAAGAATTTCAGAGTGAAGTGGAAAATCATCGTAACAAGAAAATAAAGTTTCTGCGATCTGATCGTGGAGATGAATATTTGAGTTCTGAGTTTGGTCTTCAATGAAAACAATGTGGAATAGTTTCACAGCTCCGCCACCGGAACACCACAACGTTATGGTGTGTCCGAGCGTCGTAACCGTACTTTATTATGATATGGTGCGATCTATGATGTATCTTACCGATTTACCACTATCGTTTTGGGGTTATGCATTAAAGACAGCTGCATTCACGTTTAATAGGGCACCATCTAAATCCGTTGAGATGACACAGTATGAACTATGGTTTAGCGATAAACCTAAGCTGTCGTTTCTTAAAGTTTGGAGTTGTGATGCTTATGTGAAAAGTTTTCACCGATAAGCTCGAACCCAAATCGAATCGTCTTCATAGAATACCCAAAGGTAACTATTGGGTACACCTTCTATCACAGATCCAAAAGCAAGATATTTGTTGCTAAGATGGATCCTTTCTAGAGAAGAAGTTTCTCTCGAAAGAAGTGAGTGGGAGGAAAGTAGAACTTGATGAGGTAATTGTACCTTCTCCCTTATTGGAAAGTAGTTCATCACAGAAATCAGTTCGGTGATTCCTACACCAATTAGTGAGGAAGTTAATGATGATGATCATGAAACTTCAGATCAAGTTGCTACCAAACCTCGTGAGGTCTTCGAGTAAGATCCGCACAGAGTGGTACGGTAATCCTATTCTAGAAGTCATGTTACTAGACCATGATGAACCTACGAACTATGAGGAAGCGATGATGAGCCCAGATTCATGAAATGGTTTGAGACCATGAAATCTGAGATGGGATCCATATATGAGAACAAAGTGTGGACTTTGATGGAGTTGCCCGATGATCGGCAAGCCATATTATATAAATGGATCTTCAAGAGGAAGACAGATCTGATAGTAGTATTACTATCTACAAAGCTCGACTTGTCATGAAAGGTTTTCGACAAGTTCAAGGTGTTGACTACAATGAGATTTACTCAAGCTGTAGCGATGCTTATGTCTGTCCGAATCATGTTAGCAATCGCCACATTTTATGAAATCTGGCAAATGGATGTCAAAATACATTCTTTAATGGATTTATTAAAGAAGAGTTGTATATGATGCAACCGAAGGTTTTGTCAATCCTAAAGGAGCTAACAAAATGTGCAAGCTCCAGCGATCCATCTATGGACTGGTGCAAGCATCTCGGAGTTGGAATAAGCGCTTTGATAGTGTGATCAAAGCATATAGTTTTATCTGACTTGCGGTGAAGCCTGTATTTACAAGAAAGTGAGTGGGAGCACTACAGCATTTCGATAAGTATATGTGAATGACATATTGTAGATCGGAAATAATGTAGAATTATTACGCAAAGCATAAAGGAGTGTTTTAAAGGAGTTTTTCAAAGAAAGACCTCGGTGAAGCTGCTTACATATTGAGCATTAAGATCTATAGAGATAGATCAAGGCGCTTGATAAGTTTTTCAATGAGTACATACCTTGACAAGATTTTGAAGTAGTTCAAAATGGAGCAGTCAAAGAAAGAGTTCTTGCTGTGTTACAAAGGTGTGAAATTGAGTAAGACTCAAAACCCGCCACGGCAGAAGATAGAAAGAGAATGAAAGTCATTCCCTATTCCTTAGCCATAGGTTCTATAAAGTATGCCATGCTGTGTACCAGATCTATTGTATACCCTGCCTTTGAGTTTGGCAAGGAGTACAATAGTGATCTAGGAATAGATCATGGACAGCGGTCAAAATTATCCTTAATGGAATAAGGATATGTTTCTCGATTATGGAAGTGATAAAAGGTTAGGTGCGTAAAGGGTTACGTCGATGCAAGTTTTGACACCGATCTGGATGACTTTAAGTCTCGATCTAGATACATATTGATAGTGGGAGCAATTAGCTAGAGTAGCTCCGTGCAGAGCATTGTTGACATAGAGATTTGCAAAATACATACGGATCTGAATGTGGCAGACCCGTTGACTAAGATTCTCTCACAAAGCAAAACATGATCACACCTTAGTACCCTTTGGGTCTTGGTCACATGGCGATGTGAATTATGGGTGTTAATCACATGATGATGTGAACTATCGATGTTAATCACATGGTGATGTGATCTAGATTATTGACTCTAGTGCAAGTGGGAGACTGAAGGAAATATGCCCTAGAGGCAATAATAAAGTTATTATTTATTTCCTTATATCATGATAAATGTTTATTATTCATGCTAGAATTGTATTAACGGAAACATAATACATGTGTGAATATATAGACAAACAGTATGTCACTAGTATGCCTCTACTTGACTAGCTTGTTAATCAAAGATGGTTATGTTTCCTAATCATGAACAAGGAGTTGTTATTTGATTAACAAGGTCACATCATTAGTTGAATGATCTGATTGACATGACCCATTCCGTTAGCTTAACACTTGATCGTTTAGTATGTTAATGCTTTCTTCATGACCCATACATGTTCCTGTAACTATGAGATTATGCAACTCCCGTTCTTTGGAGGAACACTTTGGTACTACCAAGCGTCTGGCGTAATCTGGGTGATTATAAAGGAGTACTACAGGTGTCTCCAAAGGTACTTGTTGGGTTGGCGTATTTGAGATTAGGTTTTGTCACTCCGATTGTCGGAGAGGTATCTCTAGGCCTTCTCGGTAATACACATCACATAAGCCTTGCAAGCATTGCAACTAAAGAGTTAGTTGTGAGATGATGTATTACGGAGCGAGTAAAGAGACTTTCCGTAGCGAGATTAAACTAGGTATTGGATACCGACGATCGAATCTCGGAAAGTAACATACCGATGACAAAGGGAACAACGTATGTCGTTATGCGGTTTGACCGATAAAGATCTTCGTAGAATATATAGGAACCAATATGGGCATCCAGGTTCCGCTATTGGTTATTGACCGAGAATGGTTCTAGGTCATGTCTACATAGTTCTCGAACCCGTAGGGTCCGCACGCTTAAGGTTTCGATGGCGGTTATATTATGAGTTTATGAGTTTTGATGTACCGAAGGAGTTGAGTCCCGGATGAGATCGGGGACATGACGAGGAGTCTCGAAATGGTCGAGGCGTAAAGATCGATATATTGGACGACTATATTCGGAGTTCGGAAAGGTTCCGAGTGATTGGGTATTTTTCGAGTACCGGGTAGTTACGGAGAAGTAATGGGCCTTGATGGGCTTTAGTGGGAAGAGGAAAAAGGCTGCTGCGCCCCCTCCCTCTAGTCCGAATTGGACTAGGGAAAGGGGCCGCCACCTTTCCTACTCCTCCACTTCCTTCTCCTTCCTCCCCTACATGGAAGGATTCCTAGTTGGACTAGGAAGGGAATCCTACTCCGGTGGGAGTAGGACTCCCTTGGCGCCAAACATAGGGCGGCCTCCTCCTCCTTGCTCCTTTATATACGGGGCAGGGGCACCCCATAGACACAAGTTGATCTACGGATCGTTCCTTAGCCGTGTGCGGTGCCCCTTCCACCATATTCCACTTGGTCATATCGTCGTAGAGCTTAGGCGAAGCCCCGCGCCGGAGAAGTCATATCGTCGCGAGCTTAGGCAAAGCCCTGCGTCGGTGGAGCATCAACATCGTACCACGCCGCCCGTCGTCTTGTGGAACTCATCCCGACACTTTGCTGGATCGAGTCCGGGATCGTCATCGAGCTGAGCGTGTGTAGAACTTCGGAGGTGCCGACGTTCGGTGCTTGGATCGGTCGGATCGTGAAGACGCGTCGACTACATCAACAGCGTTGTTATAACGCTTCGCTTTCGGTCTCACGAGTGCGTGGGCGGACACTCTCCCTCTCGTTGCTATGTCATCACCATGGTCTTGCGTGATCGTAGGAAATTTTTTGAAATTACTACGTTCCCCAACATAACATGTGTATGATAATATATAGGTAACAACGCATACAATTGTGTGTTGGGAATTGTGCTCTAATGGGCACACATTGTAATTAAAAGAACCATGGGCGATAGTAATAACGAGCACTGAAACAAGACATGTGATACCAATGGTGGATTTGGTCGCTGCTCGTGGGCTCCACTTAATCTTCCCGCGCTCCAACGAAGGCTTCCTGCGCAAGCGCTAGCCAGAGGGGTAAATTGTAAAATCCCTAATCCCCGATCCGCAATTGTTAGCTATTAATAGCCATAACAATGGCCAACACCGACGAATCACTACTGATCCGCTTGCTACCTAGTTACCCACACATATGGCATACCCCCAACAACCAATAATAGGATGGAATTGGGTGACTGTGGAATCGAATCTGCCGGTGCGATGGTCGACTTGTTGGTCGATGGCCATGTTGTTGCCTCTCCCAATGAGAGCCAGAGGAGGCAGGAAACGTGGTACGAGCAAGCCACCAGGTTAGCCATGGTCATCCTCAAAACGGCTAGGGATGCCAGCGGGCGATACTGCGGGCTCAGCGCAGAGTGCGGCGGATGGTGCGGGCGGTGCAGCAGGAACCGCGACGACGCAAGGACAACTGCGGCGGTGGCGGTCGCCGCATGAGCCACGGGCTTATGTTCGAAATGGAGGATGACGCAACACCGGATGACGTTTGTGGCAGGCCTGGGGGTCGTGATGGCAGCCCTCGCGAGAGCCAATGTTGTCTCGTCGGCCACTTGGACGATGTACGTAGACCCGACGATCGCGACAACCCTAGTGAGAGCTGTACCCAAGGCAGTACCGGCAATCATCGATGTCAAGGCTGCCCAGTCTTGATCGATCAAGGTGTAGGATTGACACGATGATGGACGATGGCAGCTGTCCGTGCCTGGCCAGCGTCAGGGGCAATATCTCTTTTGTGCGCGTGTGGTTCGTTATATTGATGTAAATTAGTGAGCTAATGGTTTGGAAATTACTCCTCGAACTAGGAACTGGATTAGACATAGCCGCTCCTCGACCGTGTCGTCCACCAGCGCGGAGCATGGGGCTTCTACTAGATGCATGGGTGGGAGGTCCCTCTAGGGATCACTCCGGGCGTGTACAACCCAACATGAGGAGGTGTATATGGGCACCCGTGAGCCAGCACGGGACTCACGAGGCCCTACCTCAAGGCGGGTTGCGCCTGGTCTTCGTGCGCTTTAGGTAACTGATGTAACCTACGCCGGAACGAACCTCCAGAGGCCATTGCATGAGAAGATCGAGCACCAAAGACCTCAGGAGGTTGACGTGAACGGGGTTAGCCCGTTAGACAGAGCTCAGTCGTTTGGGTTTGTCGACGCTGTAGGGACGGACCCGAGCACAGGCGTCGTGCTTAGGCTTCTTCATGCGACAATCCATGGGAGGAGCCGCCGGCGCATGGTTCCCGCGGAGGCGTCCCATACCGCAAGGAAGTAACCGGGTTGCGCGCTCTGACTTGCTAGCCAGGGCGCAACGACACTCTAGGTGACGAAACACCGAACATGGAGGTTTTAAGATGCAAGGGAAATCCATCGAAAGAAAAGCCAGTTTTGAGCACACGCAAAGCGATACATGCTGCAGGGCGAACCCTAACATCCTGAGGATAATGCAGCCAGAGGGGTGCCCTCAATATAAACAAACCGAAAAGTCACCTGGCACCGTTGCTGAAGAAGTGTTGGGGTAGTTGAAGATGAATGCCGCCACTACAAAAAAAGACACATCCGTGACATTTTGGGCCGGCCGAATTTTTTTCCTGTCATGCTTATGACACTTCTATGACGATAATTGTGACAAGACCCATTATCATCATAGATGTGGTGGGCTCCTACTTCTATGACAAAAAATCTTGAGAGAAAATGGGCTTTTTATGTTGGGGAATGTAGTAATAATTCAAAAATTTCCTACGTGTCACCAAGATCAATCTAGGAGATGCTAGCAACGAGAGAGATGGAGTGCATCTTCATACCCTTGAAGATCACTAAGCGGAAGTGTTACAAGAACACGGTTGATGGAGTCGTACTCGCGGCAATTCAAATCGCGGAAGATCTGATCTAGTGCCGAACAAACGGCGCCACCACGTTCAACACACGTACAGCCTGGGGACGTCTCCTCCTTCTTGATCCAGCAAGGGGAGAGGAGAAGTTGAGGGAGAACTCCAACAACACGATGGCATGTTGGCGATGGAGCTCGTGGTTCTCCGGCAAAGCTTCACCAAGCACTACGGAGGAGGAGGAGGAGTTGGAGAAGGAGAGGGCTATGCCAGGGGAAGGGGTGCTGCTCCCTCTCTCTCTCCCTCACTATATATAGGGGGAAGGGGGAGGAGGAGGCGCCTAGGGTTTCCCTAGGGGAGGGGCGGCGGCCACAGGGGAAACCCTAGATGGGTTTGGGCGCCCCCACCCCTAGGAAACTTGCCCCCCAAGCTGGGAGGGGTGGCTGCCCTAGGGGAAGTGCCCCCACCTCTCCATGTTAGGTGAGATGGGGTGGGAGGGGCGCTCAACCCCTTAGTGGGCTGATGTGCCCCTCCCCATGGCCCATAAGGCCCCTCAACGCTTGCCGGGGCCTCCGAAACCCCTTTTAGACACGCTGGTCGTCACCCGGTACCCCCGAAACAATTCCGGACTCCAATACCCTTCGTCCAATATATCGATCTTCACCTCCGGACCATTCCAGAGTGCCTAATCACATCCGGGATCTCATCCAGGACTCCGGACAACCTTCGGTAACCACATACTTTTCCCATTACAACTCTAGCGTCACCAAACCTTAAGTGTGTAGACCCTACGGGTTCGGGAACCATGCAGACATGACCGAGACACCTCTCCGACCAATAACCAATAGCGGGATCTGGATACCCATATTGGCTCCCACATGTTCCACGATGATCTCATCGGATGAACCACGATGTCGGGGATTCAATCAATCCCGTATACAATTCCCTTTGTCTATTGGTATGTTACTTGCCTGAGATTCGATCATTGGTATCCCAATACCTCGTTCAATCTCGTTACCGGCAAGTCTCTTTACTCGTTCCGTAACGCATGATCCAGTGGCTAACTCCTTAGTCACATTGAGCTCATTATGATGATGCATTACCGAGTGGGCCCAGAGATACCTCTATGTCACACGGAGTGACAAATCCCAGTCTCGATTCGTGCGAACCCAATAGACACTTTCGGAGATACCTGTATTGCACCTTTATAGTCACCTAGTTACGTTGTGACGTTTGATACACCCAAAGCATTCCTATGGTATCCGGGAGTTGCACAGTCTCATGTTCTAAGGAAATGATACTTGACATTAGAAAAGCTCTAGCGAACGGACTACACGATCTTGTGCTATGCTTAGGATTGGATCTTTGTTATGTTTGTTTAACATGACTGGCTTTACGGAGATAAGGCAAAAATGACACGAGATAAGAGCTGGATGGACAGGGAAAGAGATTCTGTTGAGTGGCAAACTGGCATGAATGATTTCTTGAATTTTGCCTTGATGGTGCTCACCCAGACTCAACAGTCCCATGCCCATGTAGGAGATGTCTCAATATTGTTCAGAAAAAGAAAAGGGATGTTCATAGTGACTTGCTGTTCAATGGGATGGATCCAACCTACACTCACTGGACATGGTGAACAATCGGATGAGGGAAGAATGTCTGAAGATTCTGATAATGAAGACGCTGTAGATGATGGTGCTGGGCTATGTGACATGCTCAATACTCTCATAAGGGGCACAAACATGCAAAGCAATGCAAACATTGGTGAAGGTGTGGGAGACATTCATGTGAATGATTCCAGCGGTGATGAAAGGAACCAGGAGCCAAATGCAACAGCCAAGGTCTTCTTCGAACTATTGAAAGAGGAAAAAAAAGAGTTGTACCCAGGTTGCAAGGATTTCACGAAGTTATCTTTCATTGTGAAGCTTTACCAAATCAAGTGCGTGTCTGGGATGACCAATAGAGCATGTGACTTACTTCTGCAGATGTTCACGCAGGTGTTGTCAAAGGGTCACTACATTCCTACAAATCTCGGAAAAGTAAGGAAGGTGATCCAAAATCTTGGGCTGGACTACAAGAAGATACACGCTTGTGCTGTCATTTTGATACACGAGATACAATGTATACAAATATGGCTGCTGAAACTTGTGTGCTGTAATTTTGAAACATGTGTTATATATCTCGTTGAGATGGTTTGTTATATCCTACTAAAATCTTGTGTCATATGTCCTTATATATATTGATGTAGTGTTGTTGATTTGCTGATGAATTTTTGCTGGAAATTAGGCTGGGATACAGTTGTTATGCTGCTCAATTGGTGGCTGGACAGCTGTTTAAATGGAGCCTGGGAGTGTTTAAAAATAGCTAGTATGCAGCCTTGCTCAATTTCTCTGTTTAACACATAAATGTATATTGAATCTCCTTTTTTTATTAAAAGCACACATAAATACGTACAATCACATCAAGCAAGATACATAAAAATTAGGAAGAGAATGTGAGGATTTGTTGCTCAGTTCTCACGACTCACCTTTGTGAGAAGGGCACTGAGCTTGCCGTCTTTCTGGTGCCGAGGACGACCTTGCTATCGGGGGAGGTCACTAGGGCGAGTGGAGGAGACCCTGGCGGTGCAAGAAACCCTAAAGTGAAGGGCGTCCGCGAGTGTGCAATGCTTCGCACGCGCATAAACGAGCGTTCCTCCAAGTCGTGGTACCACCGATGCCCACTTTGCAAGATATGTGACTAAAATGCAACTTAGGTGCAAGTTGTGGTACCTAATGTCTTAATACCTCTGTAAACTAGTATGCCCCTTTAATCAGATCATGCGAAATAGTATAATAAATAAAGGAAAAAAATTAGGAGCGCTGTCGAGAATACCGTTGCAATATCCTTGTAGCGACCTGACCCAAAATCGGTCAAATCTACGTATGCATGCCATCCCAAGATCATCTTTGGTACTCACATTACATCGATAAAGTAATCAAAGTTCAATCACACCTGAATATCATTAAACGATTCTCATATAGAGTCTTTATTACAAGGGAATAAATTCGCCTCAAGGCCAACTCATGAGAAATAAACTACTAATGCTGCGGAAGCGTCGAAGATAAGCGAGTCCATCCGACTCCAAAGGGCAATCGCCAAGCGCGGAGCGTAGCCTCACTCCTGATCGGAATATATCTCTGCAACATAATACGTTGCAGCCATGTAGGTCAGCTTTTGGAATAAGCTGGCAAGTCATGAAGAATAACAATAATAAAGTTACTAACTCTATATGCATTGTGGCTGTGGAGCTCTAAGTTTCATCATTTTGCGAAAAGCTAATTTTATCCTACTACAGTGGACTTGCTTGCAAATTACTACAATTGTTGGTAGTTATTGAGATGGTTCCGCCAACCAATATCTCGTTCCCAAATTATTAAGTCATAAAACCCCTCAAATTAATTCATTAGTTTTAATGTTGAGATATCCGAATACTTCCAAGTTCGAGGCTCAAATGTCCGTGAATCGGGGACACGGCTAATCGATTAGATCTTTAACTCTGCAGAGGGTTGCGCACTTTTCCCGCAAGAATCATTCCCTCCTTTAAAGTCTTCGCACTTCATGGTGTTTGAAGGCGGACGAATAAACAGGTCTTCCAAAGAGTTCTTACGCCCTTTGCGGTACCCATCAATCCTACCGTTCTTCTACTTCTCGTAGTACCGTCCAGCCAGCGTCACTACTAGGGTCAACCCAGCCGAGCCAATAATGGCTTGCGGCTGCACAGTAAGCTTCGATCATGGGGCATCCATCCTTCTCTTCGTGGCTGGGTGAAGCTTTCCGCAAGATGTCATGGCACTTCTCCATGCATCCCGACCACCACTGGGTTCTCCAGGTGCCCGTCAACAAATCCTCCACCCAGTAGTGATTTTCAAGTCCATCTTGATCATTGTAGTTCATGGGGTTGTCATCATCATTGACTCTCACATCTTGCTTATGGATTTCACTCAACCCAAAACCCGTCTACGAGCATAGCAAAGTAACTACTACGTCCCGGGGTCATGGTAACAAGTGGATTGGTTCATCCTAGCACATGATACTACTCAAGTTTAATGACTTCAAAATTTCACTACTGCATGCATGGTGGGGTGGTGACAATTACTAATGCACAAAAACATAGGTATGGAAATAACATGATCAAAACTTGCCTTGCTGATGATCCTCGTAAGCTAAAGAGTCGGTAGTAGCAAGCTTCCAACTCGGAAACTCTACCGAGACAAACAATAACACAATAAGCACAAAGCAATAGGATCACACAACATAAGAAAAGTAACATAACACAACAAAACAACCGAAACCAAATCCAAAAGGAAAACTCAAAGAAACCAATTCAAAGTTTTTCCTACTTCAAACAATAACTAAAATAGTTTTTATTTAACAAAAATTCCTTAATATAACCTAATCATGGTTTTAAGTTAACTTAACAGAAAAGGTTTCACTAAGCAACTAGGAGCAAAAAGAATTAATTAAAAGCTATTATAAAACTCATTTTAGGCCTAATCCAATTTCTATTAAGAAAAATAAATTAAAACTTTTATTAATTATAAATAAAAGTTCATCTACTAGAGTGACAGAAACTAACCTAGAATAACCAATCACAAGTTAAAAATAAATTTATTTACTAATTAAAATATTAGGAAAACAGTAACTAGTTAATTAATTAGGATTAATAGGATTCTGCTTAAAACTAATTATTTATTAATCCTAAAATACCCAAGTTAATTTCTATGGTTTGGCAATGTCAAAATAAAGTTGGGACAAAAGAATCATCCAAAATAATTTTTCTAACTCAAGTTATAGCAGATTTGCTATTCTGACTAAAACTAATATAAAGCAATTTTAATTATTTTTAACATAGCTAAATATATATTATACAGAAACTACATAAAATTTGCAATCCAACAAAAAAAGAATCATCTAAAAATAATAAACAGAATAAAAGATATCAATTTTTCAAAACAGAAACTATTCTGCTAAAACAGAAAATCAAAATAAAAGAAAAAGGCCTAATGGGCCTATACTGTGCCCTGTGCGTTAAATAGCCTAACGGGCCTAGTGGTTTTTAACTAAAACGGGCCGGCTAATTAAATAAACCTAACCTAATAAACCGATTGAACCGGCCGGTTTTCTAATAAAAACGTACCCCTTCGGGGGTTCTAATCGTAGCCGCTCGTTTGGGATCGGGACGAAGTGTTTCCGGCTTACCGGAGTCCGGCGGCGGCGGCGGCGAGAGAGTGCCGGGCTTCAGGCGTCGGTGAGCTCGGGAAGTCGTCGGGAGGATCTTGGGAGCACGGGAGGGTTCGGTGGGGTTGGGGTTGGTCGGGAGGCTGGGGTCGACATGGCGACTTTGGCGGCGGAGGAGCTCGGGTCTCCGGCGTGCTCGGGAGAGAGAGGAGAGGGCTCCGGCGAGGCTAGGGGAATGGGGTGCGGGGCTCCGGCTTTTATAGCCAGGGGTCGTCCTCGCTTGGGATCGGGCGATCGGGATCCGGATCCCGGGATCCGGCGATCTCCGGCGTCTTTGCGATCGTGGGCGAGGGGAAGAAGATGGGGGGGCCCACGGGTCGAGAGAGGCGAGGCGATCGGGTGGCGAGGCACAGGGGTTTCAGGCGAGGGAGTGAGCTGGGCTGGCTCAGGTGGGCTGGCCAGATTGGCCAGTGGGCAGTGGGCATTTGGGCAGGCCTTGAGGTCTTGGCGTTGGCTGGGCTGGGTGGCCTAGCTGGCGCCAGGGGTTTCTTTTCTTTTTAAATTTTTTAATAAAACAAAACTGAAATAAAACAATAACTATAAATATTTTATATAGGGTATATATATACCAAAATGATGGGGAATATTCCTTTCATTTGAAAATTTTTCCAAAGGCAAAATCAAACTTTATAAAAATCCATTTTTTCAAATTCAAATAAAATTCAGATTTGAATCCAAATCTTTTGGCAATGTTTTCTTCTGATATTTTTGGAGTGTCATGTTTACTCCTCTCATACTTTTGATCAAGTATTTATCAGGCTTAGTTTCTGAAATGTTTCCCACATGCCAAAGTTTGAAATTCAAATTCAAAACTCAAAATTCTCTGAAACTTCAAATGGCATTCAAATTCAAACAGGATGCATAGGATGCTTAGCTATAATTGTAAAACATTCCAAATAGGAAATTTGGGATGTTACAATCCTGCTCCTTTTTTGGCAACACTAGAGGATTATTGCATTATGTTTGTACGTATTACCATGAATGCTCAATTTGTCGCATATATGTAATAGTTATTGCAACGCAACGAAGGTGAGGCAAAAAGTCACCCTATTACAACCAATACATGCTTTGTTGCAATAGTATCCATGACTAGCGCCACATGTCAGAGTTGTTGCAATATATGTCTAAATATTACCACAAAGATGTACTTTGTTACAATACCTAGTCTTTATTGCAACAAGATGACCAATTCATGCAACGGAACGAAACTGTTGCAATATCACTACCATATTACAACGCCGATGCAGCTTGTGGCAATACATGGCTTCTATTGCAACAAAACGAGTACTTAGCGCGATGAAACGAAATTGTGGCAATATGTAGATCCTATTACCACGACCAGGTATTTTGTGGTGATATAGCATTTTATTGCAACAGAAGATAGTTGTAGCAATAATTTTTGTTGCAATAGACCGGAATCCTTGTAGTGTGGTCCCATTATCAACGACATCTAATACCCATGGTCAGGAAACCACAACCATCTATTGATTAATGAGCTAGTCAACTAGAGGCTCACTAGGGACACACTACTAGGGAAAACCTTATACACAGAAATTTAGCAGTAGCGCGTGTCAAAAATGGGCGCTAGTGCTAAATAGCAGTAGCGCGCGTGCGAAAACCACGCTATAGATACAATAGTAGCAGTAGCGCATGCACATGAAAAAGCGCTACCACTAATATTCCCATTGCTAAAACGATAGGCTACACATAGCAGTAGCGGTCTTGAGAGAAGCGCGCTACGCTAGGACATAAGTAGTAGAGCGTTTCGCGCGGACAGCGCTACTGCTAATGGAAATAAAATAAAATAAAAAACAAATGGAAAAGTAAATGAAAAAGAAAGAAATAGAAAAAATTAGAAAGGAAAAAAATGTAGAGCAAAATAAATGAAAAAGCGAAAAAAGGAGAAAGGCGTAGCAGTAGCGTTTGTTCGCAAGAGGCGCTATAGCTAACGTAGCTGCAGCGCGTTTCCTAGACCCCCGGTGTAGAAACAGAAAAGTAAATAAGAAATATGAAGGAAATTACATAGCTATAAAAGTAGCGCGTTTTGTGAAAACCGCTATAGCTAACTTAGCTATAGCGCGTTTCGCGAAAAGCGCTAAAGCTAAGTTTGACTTAACCAAAAAACCGTTTCCCGCCCGCCACCACTTCTCCCCCAAATCCCTCAACCCACCCCGCCGCCGTCTACCCGATCCGCCGTCGCCTCACTTTGCCGCCGTCTCCTGCTGACGTCGACGCCCCCGGAGCCACCAGAGCCGCGCGCTGTCGACGCCACTGATACGTCTCCAACATATCGATATTTTTTGATTGCTCCATGCTACATTATCTACTGTTTTGGACCATATTGGGCTTTATTTTCCACTTTTATATTACTTTTGGGACTAACCTATTAACCGGAGGCCCAGCCCAGAATTGCTTTTTTTCCCCTATTTCAGTGTTTCGACGAAACAGAATATCAAACGGAGCCAAAAACCTAATTCCACCGCCGCAACCTTCTGTACCCACGAGATCCCATCTTGGGGCCTGTTCCAGAGCTCCGCCGGAAGGGGAATCCACCATGGAGGGCTTCTGCATCATCACCATAGCCCCTCCGATGAAGTGTGAGTAGTTTACTTCAGACCTTCGGGTCCATAGTTATTAGCTAGATGGCTTCTTCTCTCTTTTTGGATCTCAATACAATGTTCTCCCCCTCTCTCGTGGAGATCTATTCGATGTAATCTTATTTTTGCGGTGTGTTTGTTGAGACCGATGAATTGTGGGTTTATGATCAAGATTATCTATGAACAATATTTGAATCTTCTCTGAATTATTTTATGTATGATTGGTTATCTTTGCAAGTCTCTTTGAATTATCAGTTTGGTTTGGCCTACTAGATTGGTTCTTCTTGCAATGGGAGAAGTGCTTAGCTTTGGGTTCAATCTTGCGGTGTCCTTTCCCAATGATAGTAGGGGCAGCAAGGCACATATTGTATTGTTGCCATCGAGGATAACAAGATGGGTTTTTATCATATTGCATGAATTTATCCCTCTACATCATGTCATCTTGCTTAAGGCGTTACTCTATTTTCTTGAACTTAATACTCTAGATGCATGCTGGATAGCGGTCGATGAGTGGAGTAATAGTAGTAGATGCAGGCAGGAGTCGGTCTACTTGTCTCGGACGTGATGCCTATATACATGATCATACCTAGATATTCTCATAACTATGCTCAATTCATCAATTGCTCAACAGTGGTTTGTTCACCCACCGTAGAATACTTATGCTCTTGAGAGAAGCCACTAGTGAAATCTATGGCCCCGGTCTATTCTCATCATATCAATCTTCCATCACTTTATTATTGTTTTGCTTTTTACTTTGCCTTTTATTTTACTTTGCATGTTTATACCAAAATACCAAAATATTATCTATCATCTCTATCAGATCTCACTCGTAAGTGACCGTGAAGGGATTGACAACCCCTAATCGCGTTGGTTGCGTGGAGCTATTTGTTTTGTGTAGGTACGAGGGACTTGCGTGTAGCCTCCTACTGGATTGGTACCTTGGTTCTCAAAAACTGAGAGAAATACTTACTCTACTCTGCTACATCACCCTTTCCTCTTCAAGGAAATCCAATGCAGTGATCAAGAGGTAGCATGAAGATTTTTGGCGCCGTTGCCGGGTAGTCTACGCAAAAGTCAACATACCAAGTACCCATCACAATCCCTTATCTCTCGCATTACATTATTTGCCATTTGCCTCTCGTTTTCCTCTCCCCCACTTCACCCTTGTCATTTTGTTCGCCCTCTCTTTTCCGTTTGCCTTTTTCTCGCTTGCTTGTCATTATGGCTAGTCTTATATCTTCTCCGTTGTCTCCCGAGAATGAAGTTCTAAATTTTAAGCAAAGGGAGGGAGAAAATCTAAAAGATGCTTGGTATAGAATTTGCAATGCTCAAAATAGATCTACCAGGAAGCAATCTACTTCAGTTCTTCTCCACAATTTTTATGTAGGTGCTAATCCTTGGTATAGATATATCCTTGATACTATTATAGGATGGAATTTCTTGGGTAGCCACACTTTTGACTCTTAAATGCTATGATAGATTTATTTGGCTCATCACCTCTCTTGGTTAATGGAACTATGTTAACTTTGGAGCATGTAATGCAAAGATTTGAAATTATTGAAAATAAAGTTGCTACCGTTGAGTTAATTGAAAATCTAGATAAAAATATCCACAATCAAATTACCCAATATGGATCTAAGGTAGGACTAACTTTGAAAAATGTTAAGGAGAAGGAACCCATAGTTAATGAGAGAATAAGTCTAGATTCTACAAGAATTGATAAACTTGAGGGTATCATTACCAATTTGGGAACCGCTTTTTCCTCCGTAAAAAATACTCCAGGTCTCCCACTAAAGTTGCCAAGCTTATATATGTTCCTAAAAATAAAGGTGAATCCTCTAGTAAGGAAACTGCGGATCTTAAATCTGTAAGTATTCATCCCAACCTTTTTGCTATCATTAAGGAACCATTTTGCTACAAATGAATTTTTCGACTTTGTGCCTAAAAGTTTGATAATTACTAAAAAGAAAGAAATTCCTAAGGAAGATATATGTCTCATCCAAGGATTTCCTACCAAAGATGGCAATACCTAGATCTATCCTCTTGCTGTATGCCTAGCTAAGGGCGTTAAACGATAGCGCTTGTTGCGAGGCAACCCAATTTTATTTTTAGTTTTTCTGCTTTTGCTTCTGTTTAGGAATAAATATTTGTTCTATCCTCTGGTTAAGATGTGTTTTTATGTTTTAATTAGTGTTTGTGGCAAGTTAAACCTATAGGATCTTCTTGGATGATAGTTATTTGATCTTGCTGTAATTTCCAGAAACTTTCTGTTCACGAAAATAATTGTTCAAAATCACCAGAACGTGATCAAATAGTGATTCCAATTTCTTCTGATCAATAAACAAATTTCCTAGGTCTTCCTATTTTTTCTGATTTTTTGGAGTTCTAGAAGTTTGCGTTAGTTACAGATTACTACAGACTGTTCTGTTTTTGACAGATTCTGTTTTTCGTGTTTTGTTTGCTTATTTTGATGAATCTATGGCTAGTAAAATAGTTTATAAACCATAGAGAAGTTGGAATACAGAAGGTTTAACACCAATATAAATAAAGAATGAGTTCATTACAGTACCTTGAAATGGTCTTTTGTTTTCTTTCGCTAACGGAGCTCACGAGATTTCTGTTGAGTTTTGTGTTGTGAAGTTTTCAAGTTTTGGGTGAAATCTTTTGATGGATTATGGAACCAGGAGTGGCAAGAGCCTAAGCTTGGGGATGCCCATGGCATCCCCAAGATAATCCAAGGACACCAAAAGTCAAAGCTTGGGGATGCCCCGGAAGGCATCCCCTCTTTCGTCTACTCCCATCGGTAATTTTACTTGGAGCTATATTTTTATTCATCACATGATATGTGTTTTGCTTGGAGCGTCTTGTATGATTTGAGTCTTTTCTTTTTAGTTTACCACAATCATCCTTGCTGTACACACCTTTTGAGAGAGCCACACATGAATTGGAGTTTGATAGAATACTCTATGTGCTTCACTTATATCTTTTGAGCTTTATAGTTTTGCTCTAGTGCTTCATTATATCTTTTAGAGCACGGTGGTGGATTTGTTTTATAGAAACTATTGATCTCTCATGCTTCACTTAGATTATTTTGAGAGTCTTAAATAGCGTGGTAATTTTCTTAATAATAATATGCTTGGTATTCAAGATTTGTAGAACTTTCTTTTGAGTGCATTGAATACTAAGAAAAGTTTGATGCTTGATAATTGTTTTGAGATATGAAGGTGGTGATATTAGAGTCATGCTAGTTGAGTAGTCGTGAATTTGAGAAATACTTGTGTTAAAGTTTGTGATTCCCGTAGCATGCACGTATGGTGAACCGTTATGTGATGAAGTCGGAGCATGATTTATTTATTGATTGTCTTCCTTATGAGTGGCGGTCAGGGACGAGCGAGGGTCTTTTCCTACCGATCTATCCCCCTAGGAGCATGCGCGTAATACTTTGCTTTGATAACTTCTAGATTTTTGCAATAAGTATATGAGTTCTTTATGACTAATGTTGAGTCCATGGATTATACGCACTTTTCCCATCCTTCCACCATTGCTAGCCTCTCTAATACCGCGCACTTTTCGCCGGTATCATACACCCACCATATACCTTCCTCAAAACAACCACCATACCTACCTATTACGGCATTTCCATAGCCATTCCGAGATATATTGCCATGCAACTTTCCACCATCCCGTTTATTATGACACGCACCATCATTGTCATATTGCTTAGCATGATCATGTAGTTGACATCGTATTTGTGGCAAAGTCACCATTCATAATTCTTTCATACATGTCACTCTTGATTCATTGCATATCCCGGTACACCGCCGGAGGCATTCATATAGAGTCATATTTTGTTCTAAGTATCGAGTTTAAAATGTTGAGTTGTAAGAAAAATAAAAGTGTGATGATCATCATTTTTAGAGCATTGTCCCAAGTGAGGAAAGGATGATGGAGACTATGATTCCCCCACAAGTCGGGATGAGACTCCGGACGAAAAAAATAGAGGCCATAAAAAAAAGAGAAAAGGCCCAAATAAAAAAATGAGAGAAAAAGAGAGAAGGGACAATGTTACTATCCTTTTACCACACTTGTGCTTCAAAGTAGCACCATGATCTTCATGATAGATAGTCTCTCATTTTGTCACTTTCATATACTAGTGGGAATTTTTCATTATAGAACTTGGCTTGTATATTCCAATGATGGGCTTCCTCAAAATGTCCAAGGTCTTCGTGAGCAAGCGAGTTGGATGCACAACCACTTAGTTTCTTTTGTTGAGCTTTCATATACTTATAGCTCTAGTGCATCTGTTGCATTGCAATCCCTACTCACTCACTGATACGTCTCCAACGTATCTATAATTTTTGATTGCTCCATGTTATATTATCTAATGGTTTGGGTAATATTGGGCTTTATTATCCACTTCTATATTACTTTTGGGACTAACCTATTAAGCGTAGGCCCAACCCAGATTTGCTGTTTTATGCCTATTTCAGTGTTTCGAAGAAAAGGAATATCAAACGAAGTCGAAACGGAACGAAATCAACTGGAGAAGTTATTTTTGGAAGGAAACCTACCGGATGGGCTTGGAGTGCACGTCAGGGAAGAAGGGAGGTGCCCACGAGGATGGGGGGCGCGCCCCCTGCCTCGTGGCCCCTCCTTCAGTCCACCGACGTACCCCTTTCACCCATATATACCTACGTATCGCAAAACTTCCAGAACGAAGATTAGATCGGGAGTTCCGCCGCCGCAAGCCACTGTAGCCACCAAAAACCTCTCGGGACACTGTTCCGGCACCCTGCCGGAGGGGGGCAACCCTCACCGGTGGCCATATTCATCATCCAGACGCTCTCCATGACGAGGAGGGAGTAGTTCTCCCTCGGGGATGAGGGTATGTACCAGTAGCTATGTGTTTGATCTCTCTCTCTCTCGTGTTCTTGATTTGGCACGATCTTGATGTATCGCGAGATTTTCTATTATATTTGGATCTTATGTTTCTTCTCCCCCTCTACTCTCTTGTAATGGATCGAGTTTTCCCCTTGAAGTAATCTTATCGGATTGAGTCTTTAAAGATTTGAGAACACTTGATGTATGCCTTGCCATGCGTATCTGTGGTGACAATGGGATATCACGTGATTCATTTGATGTATGTTTTGGTGATCAACTTGCGGGTTCCGCCCATGAACCTATGCATAGGGGTTGGCATACGTTTTCGTCGTGATTCTCCGGTAGAAACTTTGGGCACTCTTTGAGGTTCTATTTGTTGGTTTGAATAGATGAATTGAGATTGTGTGATGCATATCGTATAATCATACCCACGGATACTTGAGGTGACATTGGAGTATCTAGGTGACATTAGGGTTTTGGTTGATTTGTGTCTTAAGGTGTTATTCTAGTACGAACTCTAGGATTGTTTGTGACATTTATAGGAATAGCCCAACGGATTGATTGGAAAGAATAACTTTGAGGTGGTTTCGTGCCCTACCATAATCTCTTCGTTTGTTCTCTGCTATTAGTGAGTTTGGAGTGAATCTTTATTGCATGTTGAGGGATAGTTATATGATCCAATTATGTTATTATTGTTGAGAGGACTTGCACTAGTGAAAGTATGGACCCTAGGCCTTGTTTCCTAGCATTGCAATGCCATTTACGCTCACTTTTACCACTTGTTACCTTGCTGTTTTTATATTTTCAGTTTATAAAAACCTATATCTACCATCCATATTGCACTTGTATCACCATCTCTTCGCCGAACTAGTGCACCTATACAATTTACCATTGTATTGGGTGTGTTGGGGACACAAGTGACTCTTTGTTATTTGGTTGCAGGGTTGCTTGAGAGAGACCATCTTCATCCTACGCCTCCCATGGATTGATAAACCTTAGATCATCAGGGAAATTTGCTACTGTCCTACAAAACTCTGCACTTGGAGGCCCAACAACGTCTACAAGGAGAAGGTTGCATAGTAGACATCAAGCTCTTTTTTGGCGCCGTTGCCGGGGAGGCTAGGTAAGTGAAGGTATATCTTTAGATCTTGCAAACAAATCTTTTTGTTTCTTGTTTTAGCACTAGTTAGTTTATAAAAGAAAACTACAAAAAAAATGGAATTGAGTTTGTCTCATACGCTTCACCTTTTTAATATCTTTCGTGAGTATGATGGGAAGGAAAATTGTGCTCAAGTACTAGAAGAAGAAATCTATAAAATGTTTGGCACTAAATCTTTGTATGCTGAGCATGATTGCCATGTTGTTAGTATGAATTCCTTGAATATTCATGATGCTAATGATATGCAAAGCCACAAGCTTGGGGAAGCTCTGTTTGATGAAGATAATATTTTTAGCCTCCCGAGTTTTGATATGCATAGTTGTTATGATGATAGCATGCCTTCTACCTATGATGAATATATTGATGAAAGTGGGTTTGGAAGAGTGTCAACTTTAGGAAGTAGTGATCCCACAATATTTGAGGATGTTGAATCTTATAATATTTATGAAAGTGGATTTGGAGAGGTCAAGACTTTATTTAGTGATGTATCCACTATTGCGGAAGAGGTTTCAATCGATTATGATGAGAACAAAGTTGCTACTTATGATGATTATTGTGATAAAACTTATGCTATAAAGAGTAGTGATGATTATATTTATAAGACTTGTCATAATTATGAGTACCCTTTCTCTGAACATTACTCTTTTAATGTGGAAACAATTTATAGTATTCAAGTCTATTATGATACTCCCACTATTCCGAATAAGAATTTTGCTTATGTGGAGAGTAATAAAATTTCTATGCTTGTAGATCATGAAAAGAATGCTTTAGGTGCTGGTTATATTGTTGAATTCATTCATGATGCTACTGAAAATTATTATGAGGGAGGAATATATGCTTGTAGGAATTGCAATAATATCAAGTTTCCTCTCTATGTGCTTATAGTTTTGAAGTTATGCTTGTTTTACCTTCCTATGCAAGTTGATTCTTGTTCCCATAAGTTGTTTGCTCACAAAACCCCTATGCATAGGAAGTGGGTTAGACTTAAATGTGCTAGTCATATTCTTCATTATGCTCTCTTTATGTTTCAATTCCTATCTTTTAGGTGAGCATCATTGAAATCATCATGCCTAGCTAGGGGCGTTAAATGATAGCGCTTGTTGGGAGGCAACCCAATTTTATTTTATTTTCTTGCTTTCTGGTTCTGTTTAGGAATAAATAATCCATCTAGCTTATGTTTAGATGTGTTTTTGTGTTTTAATTAGTGTTTGTGCCAAGTAGAACCTTTGGGAAGACTTGGGTGAAGTCTTTATGATCATGCTGTAAAAAACAGAAACTTTAGCGCTCACGAGATTAGCTTCAACTTTTTACTGGAGAGTGGTATTTAGTTGATTCTTTTTGAATATGATTACTAGACAAATTCCTCAGGTCCACCAATTTATTTTAGAATTTTTAGAGTTCCATAAGTTTGCGTTAGTTACATATTACTACGGACTGTTCTGTTTTTGACAGATTCTGTTTTTCGTGTGTTGTTTGCTTATTTTGATGACTCTATGGCAAGTAAAATAGTTTATAAACCATAGAGAAGTTGGAATACAGTAGGTTTAACACCAATATAAATAAATAATGAGTTCATTACAGTACCTTGAAGTGGTTTTTTGTTTTCTTTCGCTAACGGAGCTTACGAGTTTTCTGTTAAGTTTTGTGTTGTGAAGTTTTCAAGTTTTGGATAATGATTCGATGGACTATGGAATAAGGAGTGGCAAGAGCCTAAGCTTGGGGATGCCCAAGGCACCCCAAGGTAATATTCAAGGATAACCAAGCGTCTAAGCTTGGGGATGCCCCGGAAGGCATCCCCTCTTTCGTCTTCGTTCATCGGTAACTTTACTTGGAGCTATATTTTTATTCACCACATGATATGTGTTTTGCTTGGAACGTCATTTTATTTTATTTAGCTTTTCTTGCTGTTTGAATAAATTACCAAGATCTGAAATTCTTAAATGTTAGAGAGTCTTCACATAGTTGCATAATTATTCGACTACTCATTCATCTTCACTCATATCTTTCGGAGTAGTTTGTTGTTTGCTCTAGTGCTTCACTTATATCTTTTAGAGCATGGTGGTAGTTTTATTTTGAAGTAATAGATGAACTCTCATGCTTCACTTATATTATTTTGAGAGTCTTAAATAGCATGGTAATGTGCCTAAATCTTAATATGCTAGGTATTCAAGAATAGTAAAAACTTTCTTATGAGTGTGTTGAATACTAAGAGAACTTTGATGCTTGATAATTGTTTTGAGATATGAAGATGGTGATATTAGAGTCATGCTAGTTGAGTAGTTGTGAATTTGAGAAACACTTGTGTTAAAGTTTGTGATTCCCATAGCATGCACGTATGGTGAACCGTTATGTGATGAAGTCGGAGAATGATTTATTTATTGATTGCCTTCCTTATGAGTGGCAGTCGGGGACGAGCGATGGTCTTTTCCTACCAATCTATCCCCCTAGGAGTATGCGCGTAATACTTTGCTTTAATAACTTCTACATTTTTGCAATAAATATATGAGTTCTTTATGACTAATGTTGAGTCCATGGATTATACGCACTTTTCCCCATCCTTCCACCATTGCTAGCCTCTCTAATACCTCGCACTTTACGCCGGTATCATACACCCACCATATATCTTCCTCAAAACAGCCACCATACCTACCTATCATGGCATTTCCATAGCCATTCCAAGATATATTGCCATGCAACTTTCCACCGTTCCGTTTATTATGACACGCTCCATCATTGTCATATTGCTAGCATGATCATGTAGTTGACATCGTATTTGTGGCAAAGCCACCGTTCATAATTCTTTCATACATGTCACTCATGAGTCATTGCATATCCCGGTACACCGCCGGAGGCATTCATCTAGAGTCATATATTGTTCTAAGAATTGAGTTGTAACTAAATAAAAGTGTGATGATCATCATTATTAGACCATTGTCCCAGTGAGGAAAGGATGATGGAGACTATGATTCCCCCACAAGTCGGGATGAGACTCCGGACGAAAAAAAAAAGAAAAGAAAAAGAAAAAAGAGGCCATAAAAAAGAGAAGGCCCAAAAAAAGAAAAAAATATTAAAAAAAGAGAGAAAAAGAGAGAAGGGGCAATGCTACTATCCTTTTACCACACTTGTGCTTCAAAGTAGCACCATGATCTTCATGATAGAGAGTCTCCTATGTTGTCACTTTCATATACTAGTGGGGATTTTTCATTATAGAACTTGGCTTGTATATTCCAATGATGGGCTTCCTCAAAATGCCCTAGGTCTTCGTGAGCAAGCGAGTTGGATGCACATCCACTTAGTTTCTTTTTGAGCTTTCATACACTTATAGCTCTAGTGCATCCGTTGCATGGCAATCCCTACTCACTCACATTGATATCTATTGATGGGCATCTCCATAGACCGTTGATACGCCTAGTTGATGTGAGACTATCTTCCCCTCTTTTTGTCTTCTCCACAACCACCATTCTATTCCACCTGTAGTGCTATGTCCATGGCTCACGCTCGTGTATTGCGTGAAGATTGAAAATGTTTTGAAAATGTTAAAGTATGAAACAATTGCTTGGCTTGTCATCGGGGTTGTGCATGATTTAAATACTTTGTGTGGTGAAGATAGAGCATAGCCAGACTATATGACTTTGTAGGGATAACTTTCTTTGGCCATGTTATTTTGAGAAGACATAATTGCTTTGTTAGTATGCTTGAAGTATTATTTTTTATGTCAATATGAACTTTTGTCTTGAATCTTTCGAATCTGAATATTCATACCACAATTAAGAAGAATTACATTGAAATTATGCCAACTAGCTTTCCACATCAATAATTATCTTTTTATCATTTACCTACTCGAGGACGAGCATGAATTAAGCTTGGGGATGCTTGATACGTCTCCAACGTATCTATAATTTTTGATTGCTCCATGCTATATTATCTACTGTTTTGGGCAATATTGGGATTTCTTATCCACTTTTATATTACTTTTGGGACTAACCTATTAACCGGAGGCCCAACCCAGATTTGATGTTTTATGCCTATTTCAGTGTTAAGAAGAAAAGGAATATCAAACGAAGTCGAAACGGAACGAAATCAACTGGAGAAGTTATTTTTGGAAGGAAACCTACCGGATGGGCTTGGAGTGCATGTCAGAGAAGAAGGGAGGTGCCCACGAGGGTGGGGGCGCGCCCACCCCCCTGGGGAGCGCCCCCTGCCTCGTGGCCCCCCCTTCGGTCCACCAACGTACCCCTTTCACCCATATATACCTACATATCGCAAAACTTCCAGAACAAAGATTAGATCAGGAGTTCTGCCGCCGCAAGCCTCTGTAGCCACCAAAAACCTCTCAAGACCCTGTTCCGGCACCCTTCTGGAGGGGGGGAACCCTCACCGGTGGCCATATTCATTATCCCGGCGCTCTCCATGACGAGGAGGGAGTAGTTCACCCTCGGGGCTGAGGGTATGTACCAATAGCTATGTGTTTGATCTCTCTCTCTCTCGTGTTCTTGATTTGGCACGATCTTGATGTATCGTGAGCTTTGCTATTATAGTTGGATCTTATGTTTGTTCTCCCCCTCCACTCTCTTGTAATGGATCGAGTTTTCCCCTTGAAGTAATCTTATCGGATTGAGTCTTCAAAGTTTTGAGAACACTTGATGTATGTCTTGCCGTGCGTATCTGTGGTGACAATGGGATATCTCATGATTCACTTGATGTATGTTTTGGTGATCAACTTGCAGGTTCCGCCCATGAACCTATGCATAGGGGTTGCCACACGTTTTCGTCGTGATTCTCCGGTAGAAACTTTGGGCACTCTTTGAGGTTCTATTTGTTGGTTTGAATAGATGAATTGAGATTGTGTGATGCATATCGTATAATCATACCCACGGATACTTGAGGTGACATTGGAGTATCTAGGTGACATTAGGGTTTTGGTTGATTTGTGTCTTAAGGTGTTATTCTAGTACGAACTCTAGGGCTGTTTGTGACACTTATAGGAATAGCCCAACGGATTGATTGGAAAGAATAATTTTGAGGTGGTTTCGTACCCTACTATAATCTCTTCGTTTGTTCTCCACTATTAGTGACTTTGGAGTGACTCTTTGTTTCATGTTGAGGGATAGTTATATGATCCAATTATGTTATTATTGTTGAGAGGACTTGCACTAGTGAAAGTATGAACCCTAGGCCTTGTTTCCTTGCATTGCAATACCATTTACGCTCACTTTTACCACTTGTTACCTTGCTGTTTTTATATTTTCAGTTTATAAAAACCTATATCTACCATCCATATTGCACTTGTATCACCATCTCTTCACCGAACTAGTGCACCAATACAATTTACCATTGTATTGGGTGTGTTGGGGACACAAGAGACTCTTTGTTATTTGGTTGCAGGGTTGCTTGAGAGAGACCATCTTCATCCTACGCCTCCCACGGATTGATAAACCTTAGGTCATCCACTTGAGGGAAATTTGCTACTGTCCTACAAACCTCTGCACTTGGAGGCCCAACAACGTCTACAAGGAGAAGGTTGCGTAGTAGACATCACTCACATTGATATCTATTGATGGGCATCTCCATAGCCCGTTGATACGCCTAGTTGATGTGAGACTATCTTCCCTCCTTTTTGTCTTATCCAAAACCACCATTCTATTCCACATATAGTGCTATATCCATGGCTCACGCTCATGTATTGCTTGAAGATTGAAAAAGTTTTGAGAATGTCAAAAGTATGAAACAATTGCTTGGCTTGTCATCGGGGTTGTGCATGATTTAAATACTTTGTGTGGTGAAGATAGTGCATAGCCATACTATATGATTTTGTAGGGATAAATTTCTTTGGCCATATTATTTTGACAAGACATAATTTCTTTGTTAGTATGCTTCCAGTATTATTATTTTTATGTCAATATGAACTTTTGTCTTGAATCTTTCGGATCTGAATATTCATACCACAATTAAGAAGAGTTACACTGAAAATATGCTAAGTAGCACCCTGCATCAAAAGTTCTCTTTTTATCATTTACCTACTCGAGGACGAGCAGGAATTAAGCTTGGGGATGCCTGATACGTCTTGAACGTATCTATAATTTTTGATTGCTCCGTGCTACATTATCTACTGTTTTGGACCATATTGGGCTTTATTTTCCACTTTGATATTACTGTTGGGACTAACCTATTAACCGGAGGCCCAGCCCATAATTGCTATTTGTTTGCCTATTTCAGTGTTTCGAAGAAATAGAATATCAAACGGAGCCAAAAACCTAATTCCACCACCGCAACCTTCTGTACCCACGAGATCCCATCTTGGTGCCTGTTCTGGAGCTGCGCCGGAAGGGGAATCCACCACGGAGGGCTTCTACATCATCACCATTGCCCCTCCGATGAAGTGTGAGTAGTTTACTTCAGACCTTCAGGGCCATAGTTTGTAGCTAGATGGCTTCTTCTCTCTTTTTGGATCTCAATACAATGTTCTCCCCCTCTCTCGTGGAGATCTATTCAATGTAATCTTCTTTTTGCGGTGTGTTTGTTGAGACCGATGAATTATGGGTTTATGATCAAGATTATCTATGAACAATATTTGAATCTTCTCTGAATTCTTTTATGTATGATTGGTTATCTTTGCAAGTCTCTTCGAATTATCAGTTTGGTTTGGCCTACTAGATTGGTTCTTCTTGCAATGGGAGAAGTGCTTAGCTTTGGGTTCAATCTTGCGGTGTCCTTTCCAAGTGATAGTAGGGGCAGCAAGGCACGTATTGTATTGTTGCCATCAAGGATAAAAAGATGGGGTTTTTATCATATTGCATGAATTTATCCCTCTACATCATATCATCTTGCTTAAGGCATTACTCTGTTTTCTTGAACTTAATACTCTAGATGCATGCTGGATAGCGGTCGATGAGTGGAGTAATAGTAGTAGATGCAAGTAGGAGTCGGTCTACTTGTCTCTGACGTGATGCCTATATACATCATCATACCTAGATATTCTCATAATATGCTCAATTGCTCAACAGTAATTTGTTCACCCACCGTAGAATACTTATGCTCTTGAGAGAAGCCACTAATGGAATCTATGGCCCCCGAGTCTATTCTCATCATATCAATCTTCCATCACTTTATTATTTTTTCGCTTTTTACTTTGCCTTTTATTTTACTGCGCATCTTTATACCAAAAATACCAAAAATATTATCTATCATCTCTATCAGATCTCACTCTCGTAAGTGACCGTGAAGGGATTGACAACCCCTAATCGCGTTGGTTGTGTGGAGATATTTGTTTTGTGTAGGTACGAGGGACTTGCGTGTAGCCTCCTACTGGATTGATACCTTGGTTCTCAAAAAATGAGGGAAATACTTACTCTACTCTGCTGCATCACCCTTTCCTCTTCAAGGAAATCCAACGCAGTGCTCAAGAGGTAGCAGCCACCGAAGGCGCCCCCAACGGCATCGGAGCCGCACGGCCTCATCAACGCCACCGGAGCCACAGTCGACGCCACCAGAGCCGCAGTCGACGCCACCGGATCCTCCCTCGCCACAACTGCCTCCCTCGCCGTCACCGGAGACGCCCCTGCCTCCCTCGCCACCACTGCCTCCCGCGCCACCATCGGAGCCATCCTCTGTAAGCCCCCACCCCTCCCCTCTCTCTCTCTCTAAATTAGTTAGGTTAATTTAGTTAGGAAAATAATTTATTTAGGTTAATTTAGTTAGGAAAAGAATTTAGATAGGGCTTTGACAGAGACGCTGAGGGAGTCCTGGATTAGGGGGTGTCCGGATAGCCGGATTATAACCTTTGGCCGGACTCTTGGACTATGAAGATACAAGATTGAAGACTTCGTCCCGTGTCCGGATGGGACTTTCCTTGGCATAGAAGGCAAGCTTGGCCATACGGATATGTAGATCTCCTTCCATTGTAACCGATTCTGTGTAACCCTAGCCCTCTCCGGTGTCTATATAAACCGGAGGGTTTTAGTCCATAGGACGAACAACAATCATACCATAGGCTAGCTTCTAGGGTTTAGCCTCCCTGATCTCGTGGTAGATCTAGTCTTCTACTACCCATATCATCAATATTAATCAAGCAGGAGTAGGGTTTTACCTCCATCGAGAGGGCCCGAACCTGGGTAAAAACATCGTGTCCCTTGTCTCTTGTTACCATCCGCCTAGACGCATAGTTCGGGACCCCCTACTCGAGATCCGCCGGTTTTGACACCGACATTGGTGCTTTCATTGAGAGTTCCTCTGTGTCGCCATCTTTAGGCCCGATGGCTCCTCCGATCATCAACAACGATGCAGTCCAGGGTGAGACTTTTCTCCCCGGACAGATCTTTGTATTCGGCGGCTTTGCACTGCGGGCTAATTCGCTTGGCCATCTGGAGCAGATTGAAAGCTATGCCCCTCGCCATCAGGTCAGATTTGGAAGTTTGAATTACATGGCAGACATCCGCGGAGACTTGATCTTCAACGGATTCGATCCACAACCGAGCGCGCCGCACTGTCACGATGGGCATGACTTAACTCTGCCGCTGAACAGTGCCCTGGAGGCCGCACCCACATCAGCTCCGACCCTTAGCTCGGAGCCAACCGCGCCAATCGAGGACGGGTGGCTAGACCCCGCCCCGGGGGCTGCCGTCTCAACGGCGATCGAGCCGAACATCAGCCTTATCCTCCGTGAAGCCCGTGACTCCAAGGTGCCGGACTCTCCTACGGACTCCGAACCCTCCGCGCCCCTGCCAATCAAATCCGATTGGGCGCCGATCATGGAATTCGTCGCCACGGATATCTTTCAGCACTCGCCCTTCGGCGACATTCTGAATTCACTAACGTCTCTCTCTTTGTCAGGAGAGTCCTGGCCGGATTATGACCGGCAGGATTGGGATGCGGACGACGAAGAAATTCGACGCCCACCCACCACCCACTTCGTAGCCACTGTCGATGATTTAACCAACATGCTAGACTTCGGCTCCGAAGACATCGACGGTATGGACGACGATGTAGGAGACGAACAGGAACCAACGCCCACAGGGCACTAGACAGCCACCCCATCCTACGATGTATACATGGTGGACACACCCAAAGGAAACGACGAGGAAGAACGGGAGGATGCAACGAAAGGTCGTTCCTCTGAAAAGCAGTCAAAGCGGCGGTGTCGGTGTCAAAACCGGCGGATCTCGGGTAGGGGGTCCCGAACTGTGCGTCTAGGCGGATGGTAACAGGAGACAAGGGACACGATGTTTTTACCCAGGTTCGGGCCCTCTCGATGGAGGTAAAACTCTACTCCTGCTTGATTAATATTGATGATATGGGTAGTACAAGAGTAGATCTACCACGAGATCAGAGAGGCTAAACCCTAGAAGCTAGCCTATGGTATGATTGTTGTTCGTCCTATGGACTAAAACCCTCCGGTTTATATAGACACCGGAGAGGGTTAGGGTTACACAGAGTCGGTTACAACGGAAAGAGATCTACATATCCGTATCTTCAAGCTTGCCTTCCACGCCAAGGAAAGTCCCATCCGCACACGATACGAAGTCTTCAATCTTGTATCTTCATAGTCCAGGAGTCCGGCCAAAGGTTATAGTCCGGCTGCCCAAACACCCCCTAATCCTGGACTCCCTCAGTAGCCCATGAACCAGGCTTCAATGACGACGAGTCCGGCGCCCAAATTGTCTTCGGCATTGCAAGGCGGGTTCCTCCTCCGAATACTTCGTAGAAGATTGTGAACACAAGGATAGTGTCCGGCGCTGCAAAATAAGTTCCACATATTGCCATAGAGAGAATAATATTTACACAAATCTAATCTGCTGACGTACCCCGCAGTGTGACATCACACCACGACCAAGTCTTTATTCGAATCGTTTTGTTGTCCCACCTCAGCGTGTTTAGCGAGGCGGTTTCCTTGGCACGTTTTGTCAAAGCAGAGATCGTGTCCCCTTATTCTGGGATTCTCATGTATACGGGCGTGGGTAACCCAACCGCGCCATTGATTACGACGCTTGGGAGATAAGCGAGTTTTACCAGGCTGGTGGGGGCACGCAGTTTCGTCCGCCCATATAAGGGGATAAGGATTCACCTTTTCACCTATGCCTTCTTCCTCCTTTGCTCATCCATTTTCGCATACTCGAGCTCCAGCGCCCAAGTTCGCACTCCCCACCTCAACCTTCTCCAGCCATGTCCGGAGCGGGAGGCAAGTGGATGGTCTCCTCCGTCACGGAGGGACACATCAAAAAGCTGAGGAAGGCTCGATACTTGTCTGACGACATCGCGGACCGGCTTCCCGAATAGGGGCAGCTCCACCCCACCCCAAGGCCTCATGAGAGGGTGGTGTTCCTCACCCATTTCCTCCGCGGACTAGGTTTTCCTCTCCACCCATTTGTCCGGGGTCTCATGTTCTACTACGGCCTAGATTTCCACGATCTGGCCCCGAACTTTATCCTCAACATCTCGGCGTTCATCGTCGTGTGCGAGGCCTTCCTCTGCATCCAGCCCCACTTCGGCTTATGGATGAAGACCTTCAATGTCAAGCCGAAGGTAGTGGGCGGCCGCCAAGCGGAGTGCGGAGGTGCCAGGGTGAGCAAGATGTCCAACGTCCTATGGCTCGAGGGCTCCTTCGTGGAGACCATAAAGGGGTGGCAATCGGGATGGTTCTACATCACCGAGCCGGGCGACCCTGCGTGGGTCGCAGCCCCCGAGTTCCGATCTAGAATCCCCACGCGACTCACCTCCTAGCAAGAGAAGGGCCTGCCGTGGGGCAAAAAAGGAGAGCTGACCGGACTCCAAACATGCATCCAAACACTGGTGAACAAGAAGCTCAAGCTTGTCAATGTAGTCCAGGTCATGCTCATCCGCCGGATACTCCCATGCCAACAACGGGCTTTCAGCTTGTGGGAGTTCAATCCGGCCCAGCATCGAACTCTGAGCAGGCTCTTCGACACAACGTACGAAGATGCCTGGAAGGTGCTATTCAAGGGTGCCGAAGCTCCCGCATCCGCTACTGAGGATCGCGGGTTCAGCACGCAGCGTCAAGCCAGCGCGGTAAGCTGTTTTTATTCTTACAGGATATTTATCTTTCATAGTTTGACTCTATACGGGATCTAAACTCCCTTACCTTTAACAGGATTGGCAGGAGACGTCCGGACAGATCAACTGTCCGGCTCCTTTGCCCGAAGACCGAGCGGACGCCCGCTTGACGGGGCTGCAGGTTCCGGCACCCTACGTGGTGCCGGAGAAGAAGGCCACGAAGAAGGCCACGGGAACTTGAAAGAGTTCCCGGCGTCTGGCGGTGTCGGATTCGTCGTCCGGCGACTCCGAGGCGCACTCCTCCCGTGAAGACGAGGAGGAGTAAGAAGAGGCCTCTCCCCCTCCAGTGGGGGGAGGAAAGAAAAGGAAGGCCGCCCCAACTGGGGAGGCCGGAGGGCCCAAGAAGGGGAAAACCCTTCCTCCGGACTACTCCACCAACGCCGACGACGGCGAAGAGGAGTGGCTTCCCAGGGCCAAGCCCCTGGCGAAATCGTAAGTATCTGGATACCAGAGTGACTCGTGGCGTTCTTTTATTGCATAGCTTTTCCTGACGCCGAATATAATTATGTAGTCCGCCCAAAGACCGGCTTGACGTGTCGTCGAGCGGTTCCCTGGACTCGTCAGATGTGAACTCACTTACGACCGCTACCTCCCCCCGCCCTACGGACGATGCTGAAGTGTTGTCCCAGGAGGCTCCAGGCCAGGAGGAGGTGGTCTTGGAGGCGCCGCAAGGCGACCTCCCGGACTCCAGGCGCCAAGGGGACAAAACCCCCGAGGGCTCCAAGTCCGGCCCTAGGCCGGACACCGCACCGGAACCTTCAATGGTTCCAAAGTCCGGCAGGTGGTCCCCTAGTAAGAAGGGCAAGCCTACGACTCCGGTGACCTCCGCCCAACCGGAGGCACCGGATAATTTGCTGGAGGTGCTTAACGGCGCCTCCATCGACGAGGAGCACCACACTATTATGAGTGCGGTGATCCAGAAGGTTCAGTCCGCCAAAAGCGGGCTGACTGAAGCTTGTGCCAGCCTGCTAACAGGCTTTGAGGTATGTGAAAAATATGTGAAAATATTACCGCATAGACAGTAGCCCCTGATGCTCTGTTTGGCGTTCAGAAAGAAAAGCCGAATAGAGGATCTAATAACATTCGCAGGAGTCTAACAAAAGTAAGTCAATAGCGTATGCAGGCTTTGCTGTTGGCATCCGCCGCACTGACTGCGGAGGTGGACACGCTGAAGCAGAACCTCGAGCGGTCCGAGCAAGAGCTCGGCCTTGCCAAGAAGCAGCTCGAGGACAAAGAAGGTAAGACATACCTTATTTAAATATATAAAAGGTGCAATTGCAAAAAATGATAGGATCAACATGGCTATTGTAGGGGCCACAACTGAGGTGGCAACCCTTAAGCAAGCGCTGTCCGAGGCCAAAAAGAAGGCGGCCATGGAGCGTACCTAGTGGGAGAAGCAGGAGGCGCAGGTTGGCGAGGTGCAACAAGAGCTCCGGGCTCTCATGAAAAAACATGAGAGTTTGGAGCTTGACTCAAAGATGCGGGAGTCCGAGCTCACGGCGGCCCTTGAAGATGCCAAGTCTGCCAAGGCCGAAGCCCAGAAGGCCCTCCAGGAGGTTGAGGCGATGAAAAAGATAGCGGTGGGTGAGGTGAATTACTTGTTACTTACCGGAGTCCGGAGCTCTCCAGGAGCATTCGCAGATTTGCCCCGCAGCGTGTCAGATTCTGCCGCCTTCTACCGGGCCGAGGAGGGCAGTTCAACGGAGAAGGTGTTCTGGTCTCAGTACGCTGAGGCCGGACACCCGGTGCCTTTGAGCGACCAGTTGAAGCAACTGGTCGAGCTCCACAAGGTGGCCGAACAGGCCCTGAAGGGCTTTATAGTTCGGCTGTGGCCTGGAGAGGCCCTTCCTAGGAGCTACTTTGGGCTGGTGAGGCGGCTGGTGGACGCCTGTCCAAGGCTTGAAGTCGTCAAGCGCTCCGTCTGCATCGAGGGTGCCCGTAGGGCCCTCGCCCGTGCTAAGGTGCACTGGGGCAAATTGGATGCCGTGAAGCTTGTAAAGGACGGGCTGCCGCAGGGCAAGGAGCATCGCCACCCCGAGATGTATTACGAGGGCTTCCTGAAGGGTGCCCGCCTTGTGGCGGATGAATGCTCGAAAGATGTAATATTTGAGTGAAACTTTGTTCGTTTTATCCTGTGCGCTGAAAACTTGTTCATATGCGCTATGCAACGCTTGTTTAATTTAAAATATTACCTTTTGTGCGGCCGTTTATTAAATTTGAGAGATGGCGAGTCGTCGGCTTCTGCCCCCATGCCACGAGTGCTTGGGTGTTCGGGATAAACCTGAGCACCCTTTTTCCCATTCTTGGGTCCTTCGAGGGAGGTGCTCAGCACAACGAACAAGGCAATCGGACTATAATGCGTTATCACTCTCACTTAGCCATATAATTCTATAATTTTAAATTTCGGCGAAGCCCCTAGTATTCGGAAGACCGAGTTCGGGGCGCTATACACGC
Organism: Aegilops longissima; assembly: GCA_021605205.1. Lineage (NCBI taxonomy): Eukaryota > Viridiplantae > Streptophyta > Magnoliopsida > Poales > Poaceae > Aegilops > Aegilops longissima. The sequence goes on from CM038680.1 coordinate 467,758,305, forward strand.
CTAGGCCGGACAAAGCCGGATCCTCGCTCTAAGCGGCATAAGTCTTTAGGGAGTCGAAACCTACCCGAACAGCGACCAGCTCTCGCCCTATCATGACAGTCAGTTTTAGCTTTCTCTACTGAGGTGCTTAGGCCCAGCTCAACTGGGGCACAATCGCAGTAGTTCTCCCAGCCCTACCTTATCCGATATAGCGGAACATAAGGTACCAAAACATGGGAGCCGGGCAAACCCAACTATTGACCAAAGACATGATTCGGAGCTGATGCATATAATGCTATAAGTTCGGAGGGCCGCACTTGTGAAAGTGTTCGGACTTCTCACGCCGTATTATGGGGTGCTTGAGCCCCTGGCGTATTGGCCGTACCAAAGTGTACGGGTGCTAAATGTCATAACTGAACATATATATATATATATATATATATATATATATATATATATATATATATATATATATATATAATGAATAGAGAATGCAGTAATAAGGGGAAGCTAAGCATTGTTCATTTTAAAATGCTGCGATAAAAGCAGAATGATACAAATAGTGCGATAAGCAAGAGATGGGACTATTTTACATGTCCCCCTCCAGGGGCGAGCTGCGAGACGATGTGTAAGACATGTATTTTGCTCGTTATAGAGACCACCTGGGAATTCGGCGTAGCTTCCTGCCTCCTTGGTTGTTGCATCATGTGTTCGGCGATTGTACTGCCGGATAGGCCTTCCTGATGATGGAGTCCTAAAAGTAAGAAAAAATGACGAAATCGGGAGCCCCTATTGCGGTTGAGCCGCATTTAGGGCATGCCGTGGACGTGCCCCTCCCCTTGTGCCCATGGAATTTTCAGAGCGTAGTTGTGTACGCGTAGCACTGATTTCGCAGTTTCGCGAGGGCTGGGGTTGGGGCCGTATTGCTACGGTTGCTCGGAACGTGCCAGGCGGTCTTGTTGTAGGTTACTCTGGGCGCGCTTGATGGTGTCCGGACGTTTAAAAGCCGGACTGGAAAATTGCCTTGAGAGGCTGCTCTGTACTTCCGCTGCCAGCGCCGCCGTATGCTCCTCTGTTCGGAGAGAGCGTTCGGTGTTTCCATTGACCGTAATGACTCCTCGAGGGCCTGGCATCTTGAGCTTGAAGTATGCATAGTGTGGCACCGCATTGAATTTTGCAAATGTGGTTCGTCCGAGTAGTGCGTGATAGCCACTTCGGAATGGGACTATGTCGAAGATTAACTCCTCGCTTCGGAAATTATCCAGGGATCCAAAGACCACTTCAAGTGTAACTGAGCCAGTACAGCTTGCCTCTATACCTGGTATGACGCCTTTAAATGTCGTTTTTGTGGGTTTAATCCTTGAGGGGTCTATGCCCATTTTCCGCACTGTATCCTGATAAAGCAGGTTCAGGCTGCTGCCGCCGTCCATAAGGACTCTAGTGAGGTGAAATCCGTCAATGATTGGGTCAAGAACCAATGCGGCGAATCCACCATGACGGATGCTAGTGGGGTGGTCCCTTCGATCAAAAGTGATCGGGCAGGAGGACCATGGGTTGAACTTTGGGGCGACTGGCTCCAACGCGTATACGTCCCTTAACACATGCTTCCGCTCCCTCTTGGGGATGTGGGTTGTGTATATCATGTTCACCATCCGCACTTGTGGGATGAAACCCTTCTGTCCACTATTGTTCGGCGGTCGGGGCTCCTCCTCGTCATCGCTATGCAGCCCCTTGTCTCTGTTTTCGGCATGTAACTTGCCTGCCTCCTTTAACACCCAACAATCCCTGTTGGTGTGATTGGCTGGTTTTTCGGTGGTGCCATGTATCTGGCACGAGCGATCGAGTATTCGGTCCAAACTGGACAGGCCCGGAGTATTTCTCTTGAATGGCTTTTTCCGCTGACCGGGTTTAGAGCCTCTGAATCCGACATTAACTGTCGTATCCTCAGCACTGTCGCCGTTAATGCGGCGCTTGTGCTTGTTGCGACGCGACCTGCCATTGCTGTCCTTGGTATCCGAATTACCAGGGCTCTTGGTCATGTTGTTACTATGAGCTAGCCATCTGTCTTCTCTCGCGCAAAAGCGGGTCATGAGTGTCGTGAGGGCTGCCATGGATTTCGGCTTTTCCTGTCCTAGGTGCCGGGCAAGCCACTCATCATGGTTGTTATGTTTGAAGGTTGCTAGTGCCTCTGCGTCCGGACAGTCGACGATTTGATTTTTCTTGGTTAGGAACCGTGTCAAGAATTGTCTGGCCGATTCCTCTGGCTGCTGAATTATGTGGCTTAGGTCATCGGCGTCTGGTGGTCGCACATAGGTGCCCTGGAAATTGTCAAGGAATGCGGCTTCCAGGTCCTCCCAACAACCAATTGATTCTGCTGGCAAGCTGTTAAGCCAATGCCGAGCTGGTCCTTTAAGCTTGAGTGGGAGGTATTTGATGGCGTGTAGATCATCGCCACGGGCCATGTGGATGTGAAGGAGATAATCCTCGATCCATACCGCAGGATCTGTTGTACCATCATATGATTCGATGTTTACGGGTTTGAAACGCTCGGGGATTTGATGATCCATTACTTCATCTGTGAAGCATAGTGGGTGTGCGGCGCCTCTGTGCTGGGCTATATCGCGACGTAGCTCAAATGAGCTTTGTCTGTTGTGTTCGGCCGTGCCAGATTTGCTGTATCCGGCGTGACGGTTATCGTCTCGAGTCGTGGGGCGCCCACGCGATTCGTAGAATGATCTTGTTTGCCTTGCCTTGTCTTCCAACACATCGCGCAGGTCTAGCGCGTTTCCCCGTGCCTTGGTATTTTTTGAGCGACGCCGGGGTGCGGCTTGAGTGGAGGGCCGTGAGGCCTCTCTGTCACGGCCACGAGGTGGCCGATCGGCCGCGTCATGCGCTGGTGATGTAGGTTTAGGTGCTTCCTCCTCTAATCGGGGTAGCAGCCTGCACTTTGGGTAGCTCTTGGAGGGGCGTTCGAGTTCATACTCTTCGGCCGCAAGGACTTCAGTACATCTGTCGGCTAGCAAATCTTGATCAGCTCTAAGCTGTTGCTGTTTTTTCTTAAGGCTGCTCAACGTGGCAATAAGCCTGCGCTTAAAGCGCTCTTGTTCAGCGGGATCCTCAGGCACGACAAATTCGTCGTCACCGAGGCTTGCCTCGTCTTCGGAGGGAGGCATATAATTATCATCCTCTTCCTCTCTGTCTGCCGCCCTCTCAGGAGGGCTGGCTTCTCCATCCTCCTACGCTGAGTCTTGCTGGAGAGAGTTGTCTTCGGCACCGTCCGGGGTGTTATTGTCTCCGGTGCCAGTTTCACCGCTTTTGTTTTGGCGGGACTTAGAGCGGCGCCGCTGACGCCGGCACTTAGGTTGCTTCTTGGAGGGGTCATCCCCCGTTGTTCCGTCGCCATTGCCTTCTTTGGGTGTATCCACCATATATATGTCATATGACGAGGTGGCTTTCTAGTGCCCTATAGGCGCTGGTTCCTATTCGTCTCCTACATCGTCGTCCATACCGTCGATGTCTTCGGAGTCAAAGTCAAGCATGTCGGTTAAGTCATCGACAGTGGCTACGAAGTGGGTGGTGGGTGGGCATCGAATTTATTCGTCGTCCGCATCCCAATCCTGTTGGCCATAATCCGGCCAGGACTCTCCTGACAAAGAGAGAGACCTCAGTGAATTCAGAATATCGCCGAAGCAGCTTCTACGGCCATGTGCGGGGTTGGCATAGATTTCCCCACGAAGGAGACTTCTGTGGGGTCTTGGTTTGGGTTTACGGGCGGGATGTGCACGGCTGCCCAATATCTCGAGGTGGAAGGGGTGATCCTCGATTTGAACAGCTCGTACTGGGGTGGCTGGGTAGCGCCTATGGTACTGCGGGTAAAATCCCACAATATCTTGACAAAACTACCTGGGGTAGCATCTGGAGTCCTCAGATAAATACTAGGGCTTGGCATGGCAGGAAATGGTTGTGGGGATGGTGCACAAGGTGAGGGGCGCTTGGCAAGGTCACTCGGTGGCCCTTTTATAGCACCGGGGCTGGGTCTTTTACCGTGGTAAAAGTAAAGAATCTGCTGGCTCAACTCGGGTCAACCACAGATACACACATCTCAACAAAGTGACGTATCACTGTGGGGGTTGTCGGGGCGGTTTTTGGTAAGACTACTATATAAAACAGATGCACGATGCTAGGCTGCGTTAAAATTTAAGGTATCACAGAATTACAAAGCGAGGATACACTGGGACTCGCCACTACTCGAGTGACTTAGTCTACTTCGTTTACATCCAAGCGGGCGTCCTTTGTGGACGTCGAGGCTTCTCCACGGTTCTCACCGTCGGAATTTGCTGGAGAGGGCTGAGGGGCTGCAGGCTCGGGGTAGTGATGATGACCGTCACGGGGATTGTTGACTACAACCCCGTTGGAGTGTGCTCCCAGGAGGCGACGAAGCACTTCTGGGGTCATTAAAGCACCTTGGCTGACGGCTGGGGCTGGCCTCAGGGTCTCGATCGGTCGTCCAAACAGCACGACTGGATTGTCGGCGTTGGGCTCGATCTCCTCTCTTGCTGGGGCTCGACGAACCAGCTCTCCACGAGCTGCGACCAGATCAATAGTGATTTGATCGAATAGGTCCTCCAGTGCACTTACATAGCGCACTAGATGTAGTAATGCAGGGTCTGTCTCGTGGTCTCCGTTGGCAACTTGAGGTGGTCTACCATACCCTTCACACCTGGGGTAGTAGTGGAACGAGCGACAGTTAACTCTGGGCGATAGGTGCCTAAGATGAACTATAGCCTCTCGAGCAGCTAGTTGGATGGCTTGTGGCTCAAAGGAAGTTGTTCTTCCGGTGAACCTGTAGGGGCGCTCGGGTGCCAGACCCCTACCATAGATATGTATAGTGGCCCAGAATTGACGGCTCTCGCCACTAATGGGTCCTTGGTACACAACATATTCGGGTGGCTCTTCTAAGGCATAGGCACGACGGGTAAGGTTTGCGAGTATGGTCACAAAACCTCCAAGGTTGGTTGCTGTAGTTTCATGGTGTACTACGGGACCAGGCATTGTGGCTTGGTTTTTGGGGTAGCGGCTGAGCTGGGCTGGGTTGAGGCGAGGGCGTCCCTTTTTATAGAAAAAGGGGACGGAGTCTTCCTTCGCACGCTTGCAAATGAGACGCCTTTGGTGCTGATCACTGGTGGGTGATAGACGGGCTAGTTGATAGGTTGGGCACCATCGCAGAAGCGCCGGGTCCCGTGTGGCTATCTTGTGCGAGAAGCTTGGCTGAGGTCTTGGTTATGGCTCAGTGGGTTATTAGCCTCACTTTATTGACCTGACTAAGATAGGATTAGCCAATGGTCAGCCTGGCTCTGATACCAAGTCTGTGGCGACCGATTCTCCGGTTTTAATCCCAGAAAAATGGCCCTTGTGCTTACCAGCCCCCGGATAACTGTTAGCTAATAAGACACCAACTTGATACAGAAATTCCAAGCAAAAAAACCATATATGTAGTACAAGACCATTCTGGCCTGAAAGTACAACAAAAGGTTTCTAAAGGTTGATGGCGGAAGCGGGTTATGAAACACCCTCGTCTATGGGACTCCATTTCCCACAGGAACAGCTGACCAGGATAACTCCTATCTTCGCGTGGCTGCTATCACCGTTGCTTAGGTTCTGGGACTGTCATCGCAACGCTCCTCTCCAAGCAAGGAAATATGGCCAAGACAATAGCCAGGGACAAGCCAGTGAGTACTTTGAATGTACTCGCAAACATAATGAACACAGGCATGATTTAATAATGATGTGCTGAAAATATATTATGCTCAAGACGTTAGTCACATGAGATAAGTAAAACTCTGATGCGTGCAAGCATGTTATTTGCGAATATACAATAATATGGTAGTATTAAAATCATGAAGTAAATAACATAAAGGACTTCAAAAGAAATGCCACAATCGGGCGTCTGAGCGACACCGCATAAAGGGCTTTAAAAGAAATGCCACAGTCGGGCGTCTAAGCGACGCCGCATAAAGGGCTTATAAATAAACAAGAACAATGCATGATCGAGGCGTCGAGCGACGCCGATAAAGGGCTTTAAATAAACAAGAACAATGCATGATCAAGGCGTCGAGCGACGCCGCATAAAGGGCTTTGAAAATAAATGCCACAGTCGGGTGTCTGAGCGACACCACATAAAGGGCTTATAAATAAACAAAAACAATGCCACAGTCGGGCGTCTGAGCGACACCACATAAAGGGCTTATAAATAAACAAAAACAATGCCACGTCAAGGCGTCGGCGACACCACATAAAGGGCTTATAAATAAACAAAAACAATGTTACGATCGAGGCCTGAGCGACACCACATAAAGGGCTTATAAATAAACAAAAACAATGCCACGATCGAGGCGTCGGCGACACCACATAAAGGGCTTATAAATAAACAAAAACAATGCCACAGTCGGGCGTCTGAGCGACACCACATAAAGGGCTTATAAATTAAATACAGTGAATATCCAGGAGATAGAACCATCCCAGGGATATTCGATAATAAAAAGTATCACGGGTTAGTCCACATCGAAGATAATGATCATAATTTATCACAAGTCACAATCGTGATTCCAGGTTTAACAGTTTCACCTCCGAAGACCGACACTTGACCCGTCCCAGACTGTAATCCTTAACCATGGACACGGCAATTCGAATAGGTTTAATCTCTGCAGAGGGTGTACTCTTTACCCACGAGTAACGAATTCCTTTAGTCCATCGGGACTAATTCCATCTACGGTCTTTTTGTTGAAAACACACCTAACTTGCACACACCAGTTTAACTCACATGTGTCTGGAATCACCCACGACACTTGTTAAGCAAAACTCTAAGTGGGGAGGCCACAACCTCGACGTAACATGGGATCACAAAATTTATACCGCGCGCAAACTGGGGAGCTACCCCCTTTCGGCTACAACCGAAACACCCATGCTCCCGGACCCGGTGGCATGACTACCGGATGCCTCCAGTATCTTCCACCATGGCCTCTCTGTACGGTGTGTGCTAGGAAAGGGTTGACAACTTACTGAACTGTACCCTACTAAATGTAGAGACGAGTGGTAGTACGAAGCAAGTATGGGGTTTACTGGCACAAGACTCGATCTACGGTCGACTTAGGAGGTTGCAATATTTCCTGCATGATTAGCATAACAATGCATATATATATATATGTATATATATATATATATATATATATATATATATATATATATACATATATATATATATATATATATATATATATATATATATATATATATATATCAAACAACAGATGGAAACATCACACGACATACCCCTCATGTCATACCGGACACGACCGTCTTGACGGAGGACTAGGGGCATGCCCGTGTCTATCCAAGACAGAGGCCTTCCCATCTTTCCTTCCAGTATGCATGAGAGACGTATGAAGGTGGTTTCTATCACAATTCATGCCAACTTTATTAGCACAAACTCATTAATATGTACTCATAAATAGGGTCACATTCTCACATAAAATGACGCATGTATATGACGGGGTGGTGTTGCCACCGTGCTATGCAACACACATACAAATTTCACCAGGGTTCAGAATGCTTGCCTTCTGGTCATGGGAAGGAAGGGTGCATCCAAATCATCATGAAATCTTCAAAAATCCTATTTAAAAGAATATATTTGAATTAACACACAAAATAAAAACAACACAAAAGTTGGTTTGAATTTTCTTAAAATAAATCTTAAAATAAACTAGACAATATTTGAGAGAGGTAGCAAAAAGAATCAATTCATTTGGAGTTGTATTTAAAAAGTTATCGACAGTCAAAGTTCTGGTCAAATCTGATTTTAAAATAAAACAGAAAAACAGAAAAATGGTTCGATTAGACACGTACACGTCGAAAGCGTAATCTGGAAATACGCTTCCACTTACTCCGCGTGGACCGTGCATGGTCACTGACAGTGGGTCCTAGGTGGCCCACTAGTCAGGTTTGACTAGTCCGCCTTCCTTCTTCTCCCTCTGTCCCGAGCGGAGGCGAGACTCCAGCGACCGTCGCCGGCGAACGGCGGTTCCTTGAGGGATGCTGAGGGCGGGGATGGATCCGCGGGTCGAGGGTGATCCTACTGGTAGTCGCTGGGTCAGTGGGGACGGCGTGGGCTGCCGACGGCGAGCTTCGCGGCGGAGGAAAGCTTCGGCGCGAAGTGGTTTTGGGGCGGCGGTGGTTCCCGATCGAAATGGAGTAGGGGGATGTGATCGCGGGAGGAAGGGAAAGTTCCTGGTGGAGAGAGTGGAGAGGGGGATGCCCTGGATGTGCCGGAATGGCCTGGTTAGTGGCGGCGGCTGGAGTTGCCGGAGAGGTTGAAGATGGCCTGCTCCCCTCCAATTGGCGGCTAGGGGGGCAATAGCGAGACGGTGTGAGGCGGCCTTTGTGCGGGCTTGGGCTCGGGTCTACTTATATAGTGGGGCTAGGTTGGTCCGAGGCGGCCGGCGATAAGAACAACGGCGAACCGACGTTCTGTAGCAGCAGGGGGGTCATGGCGACGACGGGAGCTAGGGGACACGCTTGGGGATGAGCACGTACTGCTCACAAGGGCAGGTGGCGAGCCGGGGTGGCTTTGGCGGCGCCGACCACGGTCGGGCCTGCTAGCGGCCGGCAGCTAGCCGCCACGGCCATCCTGGCGGTGGCGCTGTGGAGTGCCAGGGGTGGTCGGGGTGGCGTGGCGGTGCAAGGGGACACGGCGTGCTGGCTGGGGCCGGGTTTTGAGTGCGGGGTGTGACGCGGCGGCTCGGGCGCACGTGGGTGCCAAACGCACGTTCTGGGTGCGCCCAGATCACGCTCGGGGTGTGCTCGACGAAATGCCAGGGCAGCCTAGAGAGTTCCAAACCACAAGGGAGTTACCAGAAAGGGGTTATGGGCTAGGGCAAAACCTTAGGACATGCTGGGTAGGTCAGGAGCTCAAGCTCACAATGTAAACTTGAAATCATGCCAAAACTGGTCATGCACACAGGGTGTTTGACAAAATGCCAAAGGCACCTAGGTAGCTCTTGGAGTGGCCAAACTCTCCAGATCAGTGTCTCTATGGATGAAAGAGAGGGTGGTGGAGTTAGTTTGCAAAAAGGAGAAACTTGCTAGTGCAAGTTTTGCAAAACTTCAATTCTGGGCAGGGAGTGAGTGGCATTATTACATGGACCAAAAGTGTTCCAAAAAGAGCATGCTCCTGGACTAAGGGGTCTTGCAGGGTTGACTACAAGCATGAGAAAACACAAGGTCATTAGAGCAAGAAATAACAGAGTTGTAGTAGAAAACACAAGTCTGGTCCAGAATGAAAAAGAGGCTGTTGCACTCAAATTTTCCAAAGAACATCACTATGCCTTTGCATAAAGTTGAATGTCATGCTACCACTGACATCCCATAAATTTGGTGGAGGCTCTAGGGAAATATTTAATTGGGTTGTAGTGCAAAAATGCCCACTGGACCAGAGAAGCAAACCAGGTGAAAAACACAAAATAAGCAATGGAATAATTTTATTAATGCACATAATTGATTTAGAGACATCTCATGACATCTCCAAATTTTGGTTGAAATTTTAAGTGATTCTATCAAATGATTGTAGTACAAACAGAGCTCCAAAAATTTAAAACAATCCATTTTAACGAATAAAGCTCAGGATGAAAAGATCTAATAAATAAATCCATTGATTAAGAAAATGTTATAATGAGCTGGCATAAAAGTCCCATATATTTTGGAAGGCTCCACTTGGGAAAAGATGCAAAACTCCTTAACAATAAAAGAAGAGTTCTCAAAATCCACAGAAATAAAAATTTAAAACTCCTGGCAAAAATTTTAATATCAAAAACTTGGCCAGAAAATTTGGGGTGCTACAACTACTATCCCCCTTAGGAAAAATCTCGTCCTCGAGATTTGCAAAGAGTTAAAATTAAATGAATAAGAATTAAAACGAAAACGGCCACAGTGGGAGCAATAAGTGATGCAAATATACAGTGTGGGATACTGGCGCGGTGTGGGGGAAAAATCCACGGTTTTGGGGGAAAGCTAGCGATTTCTACACTGGACAAAATTTAGAATAAATTCTAAATCTCAGAATACGCTGGTCGCACCCGAGAGCACAGTGTTCGCTCTGGCTGACTGGTTGACCCGGGCCCATGGTCAGCCTCTTCTCCTTCCTCCGGCTCCTTCTTCTTCCTCTGTCCCGCGCGTTCTCCCGCGCTTTCTCCACCGGCGACGCCTAGCGCGTAGGGTACCAAGGCCGTACCACGGTAGTGCGCGGCGCGCTAGCTGCCGGTGCAGCGTGCGCTCACCTCGCGGGCTAGTGCGCTGTCGGCCTTTGCTCATGGATTCGCCTCCGAACGGCGGCGGTGAGGCGGACGAGCGGCGCTGGTGGACCTCGCCCACCGTACACCGAGCTCGAGCTATAAATTGACCGCGGCGTCCTCCTCTTCTTCCTCACACCTGGCCTTGCTCCTCCCTCTCTCTCTTCCTCCTCTGTTTCCGCTTGCCGGAGCTCGAGACGAGGTGGTAATGGCGGAGGCAGCGCCGGACTGGTACGTGATCCTGCTGTGCGGAGGGCTGGCAGTGGTGCTGGGGCTCTCGGTGCTCCTGTGCGCGATGATCCTCGATGATCATCGCAATGCCGCTGCTCGGTTGCTGGCTCTCCATGGTGGAGGTGGCCACGATGAGTAGGTGGGGTGTGCCGGGTGATAACAGTTGTTCGGAGGTGCTTAGTTAGACGCAACACAGTTGCAAAATTTTGCAAGCAGTGTATGTGTTCGTGTAATTGTGGTGGTGAGTATTTTGTCGTGGTGCTGTGTGAAATAAATAATCTATGCCGTGAGAAAATATACGATGCGGCAACTCAGGGAAAAGAAATCTCACTCTAGGATTCCTCGTGAGGGGAAACAGCGACAGAGCTTCTTACATTAATGAATTACTCGCTGCGAAACTCGGGGTACTAAGCATAAGTTTCATCACATAAATGAAAATTGCGACAATAAATATAGCGGTGCATCTAAATTGAAAACGGTAACTGGACGGGGTCTTGAGAAAACGTTTCTGGTACTAGGATACACTCTTCTTCTATCGGAGGAGTGGATTGACCCGATCGATGAATCGTCTCTCTGGTCGGGCCTCGTTGATCTGCCGATGGCGATCGAGGGTTTAAATCCATGAGGCTCTGCAGATAACCCATCACATGTTGGGTTAAGCGCTCTTGAGCGATGGCGTATTGGACGAGGTTGGCCAAGACTGGGTCTCTCAATCGTCCACCTGGAAAGATGTTACTCCTCCGGTGCTGCGGCTCGGAAAATAATAATACCCTCGTTCATTTGGCGTAGGGTACCGTGAATCGGCGAGCAAGCGCTTCATACGCAGCAGCTTCTCTGCCATGTCTTGGGTTGGCATAGATTTCCCCACGAAGGAGACTTCGTGGGGTCTTGGTTTGGGTTTAGGGGCGGGATGTGCACGGCTGCCCAATATCTCGAGGTGGAAGGGGTGATCATCGATTTGAACAGCTCGTACTGGGGTGGCTGGGTAGCGCCCATGGTACTGCGGGTAAAATCCCACAATATCTTGACAAAACTACCTGGGGTAGCATCTGGAGTCCTCAGATAAATACTAGGGCTCGGCATGGCAGGAAATGGTTGTGGGGATGGTGCACAAGGTGAGGGGCGCTTGGCAAGGTCACTCGGTGGCCCTTTTATAGCATCGGGGCTGGGTCTTTTACCGTGGTAAAAGTAAAGAATCTGCCGGCTCAGCTCGGGTCAACCACAGATACACACATCTCAACAAAGTGACGTATCACTGTGGGGGTTGTCGGGGCGGTTTTTGGTGGTTGCGCCAAGGATAGAGAAAACACACTGCATGCTAATACATCCATGTAAGACTACTATATAAAACAGATGCACGATGCCAGGCTGCGTTAAAATTTAAGGTATCACAGAATTACAAAGCGAGGATACACTGGGACTCGCCACAACTCGAGTGACTTAGTCTACTTCATTTACATCCAAGCGGGCGTCCCTTGTGGACGTCGAGGCTTCTCCACGGTTCTCACCGTCGAATTTCTTTGGAGAGGGCCGAGGGCTGCAGGCTCGGGGTAGTGATGATGACCGCCACGGGATTGTTGACTACAACCCCGTTGGAGTGTGCTCCCAGGAGGCGACGAAGCACTTCTGGGGTCATTAAAGCACCTTGGCTGACGGCTGGGGCTGGCCTCAGGGTCTCGATCGGTCGTCCAAACAGCACGACTGGATTGTCGGTGTTGGGCTCGATCTCCTCTCTTGCTGGGGCTCGACGAACCAGCTCTCCATGAGCTGCGACCAGATCAATAGTGATTTGATCGAATAGGTCCTCTAGTGCACTTACATAGCGCACTAGATGTAGTAATGCAGGGTCTGTCTCGTGGTCTCCGTTGGCAACTTGAGGTGGTCTACCATACCCTTCACGCCTAGGGTAGTAGTGGAACGAGCGACAGTTAACTCTGGGCGATAGGTGCCTGAGATGAACTATAGCCTCTCGAGCAGCTAGTTGGATGGCTTGTGGCTCAAAGGAAGTTGTTCTTCCGGTGAACCTGTAGGGGCGCTCGGGTGCCAGACCCCTACCGTAGATATGTACAGTGGCCCAGAATTGACGGCTCTCGCCACTAATGGGTCCTTGGTACACAACATATTCGGGTGGCTCTTCTAACGCATAGGCACGACGGGTAAGGTTTGCGAGTATGGTCACAAAACCTCCAAGGTTGGTTGCTGTAGTTTCATGGTGTACTATGGGACCAGGCATTGTGGCTTGGTTTTTGGGGTAGCGGCTGAGATGGGCTGGGTTGAGGCGAGCGCGTCCCTTTTTATAGAAAAAGGGGACGGAGTCTTCCTTCGCACGCTTGCGAATGAGACGCTTTGGTGCTGATCACTGGTGGGTGATAGGCGGGCTAGTTGATAGGTTGGGCACCCATTGCGAAAGCGTCGGGTCACTGTGTGGCTATCTTGTGCGAGAAGCTTGGCTGAGGTATTGGTTATGGCTCGGTGGGTTATTAGCCTAACTTTATTGACCTGGCTAAGATAGGATTAGCCAATGGTCAGCCTGGCTCTGATAACAAGTCTGTGGCGACCGATTCTCCTGTTTTAATCCCAGAAAAATGGCCCTTGTGCTTACCAGCCCCCGGATAACTGTTAGCTGATAAGACACCAACTTGATACAGAAATTCCAAGCAAAAAAACCATATATGTAGTACAAGACCATTCTGGCCTGAAAGTACAACAAAAGGTTTCTAAAGGTTGATGGCGGAAGCGGGTTATGAAACACCCTCGTCTATGGGACTCCATTTCCCATAAGAACAGCTGACCAGGATAACTCCTATCTTCGCGTGGCTGCTATCACCGTTGCTTAGGTTCTGGGACTGTCATCGCAACGCTCCTCTCCAAGCAAGGAAATCTGGCCAAGACAATAGCCAGGGACAAGCCAGTGAGTACTTTGAATGTACTCGCAAACATAATGAACACAGGCATGATTTAATAATGATGTGCTGAAAATATATTATGCTCAAGACGTTAGTCACATGAGATAAGTAAAACTCTGATGCGTGGAAGCATGTTATTTGCGAATATACAATAATATGGTAGTATTAAAATCATGAAGTAAATAACATAAAGGACTTCAAAAGAAATGCCACAATCGGGCGTCTGAGCGACACCGCATAAAGGGCTTTAAAAGAAATGCCACAGTCGGGCATCTAAGCGACACCACATAAAGGGCTTATAAATAAACAAGAACAATGCCGCAGTCGGGCGTCTGAGCGACGCCGCATAAAGGGCTTTTAAATAAACAAGAACAATGCCGCAGTCGGGCGTCTGAGCGACGCCGCATAAAGGGCTTTGAAAATAAATGCCACAGTCGGGCGTCTGAGCGACACCACATAAAGGGCTTATAAATAAACAAAAACAATGCCACAGTCGGGCGTCTGAGCGACACCACATAAAGGGCTTATAAATAAACAAAAACAATGCCACAGTCGGGCGTCTGAGCGACACCACATAAAGGGCTTATAAATTAAATACAGTGAATATCTAGGAGATCGAACCATCCCAGGGATATTCGATAATAAAAAGTATCACGGGTTAGTCCACATCGAAGATAATGATCATAATTTATCACAAGTCACAATAGTGATTCCAGGTTTAACAGTTTCACCTCCGAAGACCGACACTAAGACCGACACTTGACCCGTCCCAGACTGTAATCCTTAACCATGGACACGGCTATTCGAATAGGTTTAATCTCTGCAGAGGGTGTACTCTTTACCACGAGTAACGGATTCCTTTAGTCCATCGGGACTAATTCCATCTACGGTCTTTTTGTTGAAAACACACCTAACTTGCACACACCAGTTTAACTCACATGTGTATGGAATCACCCACGACACTTGTTAAGCAAAACTCTAAGTGGGGAGGCCACAACCTCGACGTAACATGGGATCACAAAATTTATACCGCGCGCAAACTGGGGAGCTACCCCCTTTCGGCTACAACCGAAACACCAATGCTCCCGGACCCGGTGGCATGACTATCGGATGCCTCCAGTATCTTCCACCACGGCCTCTCTGTACGGTGTGTGCTAGGAAAGGGTTGACAACTTACTGAACTGTACCCTACTAAATGTAGAGACGAGTGGTAGTACGAAGCAAGTATGGGGTTTACTGGCACAAGACTCGATCTACGGTCGACTTAGGAGGTTGCAATATTTCCTGCATGATTAGCATAACAATGCATATATATATCAAACAACAGATGGAAACATCACACGACATACCCCTAATGTCATACCGGACACGACCGTCTCGACGAAGGACTAGGGGCAAGCCCGTGTCAATCCAAGACAGAGGCCTTCCCGTCTTTCCTTCCGGTATGCATTGGAGACGTATGACGGTGGTTTCTATCACAATTCATGCCAACTTTATTAGCACAAACTCATTAATATGTACCCATAAATAGGGTCACATTCTCACATAAAATGGCGCATGTATATGACGGGGTGGTGTTGCCACCGTGCTATGCAACACACATACAAATTTCACCAGGGTTCAGAATGCTTGCCTTCAGGTCATGGGAAGGAAGGGTGCATCCAAATCATCATGAAATCTTCAAAAATCCTATTTAAAAGAATATATTTGAATTAACACACAAAATAAAAACAGCACAAAAGTTGCTTTGAAATTTTTTTAAATAAATCTTAAAATAAACTAGACAATATTTGAGAGAGGTAGCAAAAAGAATCAATTCATTTGGAGTTGTATTTATAAAGTTATCGACAGTCAAAGTTCTGGTCAAATCTGATTTTAAAATAAAACAGAAAAACAGAAAAACAGAAAAATGGTTCGATTAGACACGTACACGTCGAAAGCGTAATCTGGAAATATGCTTCCACTTACTCCGCGTGGACCGTGCATGGTCACTGACAGTGGGTCCTAGGTGGCCCACTAGTCAGGTTTGACTAGTCCGCCTTCCTTCTTCTCCCTCTGTCCCGAGCGGAGGCGGGACTGCGGTGACCGTCGCCGGTGAACGGCGGTTCCTTGAGGGAAGCTGAGGGCGGGGTTGGATCCGCGGGTCGAGGGTGATCCTACTGGTAGTCGCTGGGTCGGCGGGGACGGCGTTGGCTGCCAGCGGCGAGCTTCGCGGCGGAGGAAAGCTTCGGGGAGAAGTGGTTTTGGGGCGATGGTGGTTCCCGATCGAAATGGAGTAGGGGGATGTGATCGCGGGAGGAAGGGAAAGTTCCTGGTGGAGAGAGTGGAGAGGGGGATGCCCTGGATGTGCCGGAATGGCATGGTTAGTGGCGGCGGCTGGAGTTACCGGAGAGGTTGAAGATGGCCTGCTCCCCTCCAATTGGCGGCTAGGGGGGCACTAGCGAGACGGTGTGAGGCTGCCTGCGTGCGGGCTTGGGCTCGGGTCTCCTTATATAGTGTGGCTAGGTTGGTCTGAGGAGGCCGGCGATAAGAACAACGGCGAACCGACGTTCTGTAGCAGCAGGGGGGTCGTGGCGACGACGGGAGCTAGGGGACACGCTTGCGGATGAGCACGCACTGCTCACAAGGGCAGGTGGCGAGCCGGGGTGGCTTTGGCGGCGCCGACCACGGTCGGGCCTGCTAGCGGCCGGCAGCTAGCCGCCACGGCCATCCTGGCGGTGGCGCTGTGGAGTGCCAGGGGTGGTCGCGGTGGCGTGGCGGTGCAAGGGGACACGGCGTGCTGGCTGGGTCGCGTTTTGAGTGCGGGGTGTGACGCGGCGGCTCGGGCGCACGTGGGTGCCAAACGCATGCTCTGGGCGTGCCCAGAGCACGCCCGGGGTGTGCTCGACGAAATGCCAGGGCAGCTTAGAGAGTTTCAAACCACAAGGGAGTTACCAGAAAGGGGTTATGGGCTAGGGCAAAACCTTAGGACATGCTGGGTAGGTCAGGAGCTCAAGCTCACAATGTAAACTTGAAATCATGCCAAAACTGGTCATGCACACAGGGTGTTTGACAAAATGCCAAAGGCACCTAGGTAGCTCTTGGAGTGGCCAAACTCTCCAGATCAGTGTCTCTATGGATGAAAGAGAGGGTGGTGGAGTTAGTTTGCAAAAAGGAGAAACTTGCTAGTGCAAGTTTTGCAAAACTTCAATTTTGGGCAGGGAGTGAGTGGCATTATTACATGGACCAAAAGTGTTCCAAAAAGAGCATGCTCCTGGACTAAGGGTCTTGCGGGGTTGACTACAAGCATGAGAAAACACAAGGTCATTAGAGCAAGAAATAACAGAGTTGTAGTAGAAAACACAAGTCTGGTCCAGAATGAAAAAGAGGCTGTTGCACTCAAATTTTCCAAAGAACATCACTATGCTTTTGCATAAAGTTGAATGTCATGCTACCACTGACATCCCATAAATTTGGTGGAGGCTCTAGGGAAATATTTAATTGGGTTGTAGTGCAAAAATGTCCACTGGACCAGAGAAGCAAACCAGGTGAAAAACCCAAAATAAGCAATGGAATAATTTTACTAATGCACATAATTGATTTAGAGACATCTCATGACATCTCCAAATTTTGGTTGAAATTTTAGGTGATTCTATCAAATGGTTGTAGTACAAATAGAGCTCCAAAAATTTAAAACAATCCATTTTAATAAATAAAGCTCAGGATGAAAAGATCTAATAAATAAATCCATTGATTAAGAAAATGTTATAATGAGCTGGCATAAAAGTCCCATATATTTTGGAAGGCTCCACTTGGGAAAAGATGCAAAACTCCTTAACAATAAAAGAAGAGTTCTGAAAATCCACAGAAATAAAAATTTAAAACTCCTGGCAAAAATTTTAATATCAAAAACTTGGCCAGAAAATTTGGGGTGTTACAATATACATACAAATAGTCTCGTCATAATCATCATCCAACACAAAGTGGTATCTTGTGATCATCTCGAAAATAGCGATACATGCAAGTCTCGAATACTTGCAACTACAACGTCATCCATCTAAACAAAGGTATAAGCGAGAAGAACTATCACTCTGAGTGAGAGCGGAACTATGCAGTACATGAGATGGCGGTTACGAGTCCTCTCTCGCGCTAGCGTGAACCTCAAGTAACTAGCTTCTCCTTCTTGTCTGCTTTTGAAGCCTTTATGGCTGGCGTCCGAGAACCCATTCACTTGCGCCTAACACTCATGCCACTCATTGTACACCCCCGGAACCTTCCCTTTGTACACGACATAGCAGTTCCATCTCGCCATCAAGAAACTAGGTACCTGTTAGAGATTCATGTTCATGAAGAGGATGTACAATCATATATATGCAACAAAATATACTAGAGAACACCGAAAAAGAAAGGGTTAGCAACTATATGCAACATACAGTACGCAAATTAATTAACTAGAGGTACGCAGGTCATCATACGCAAACTAACAAAGTAGCGTTACGCAAGTTTGGCAGGGATCGTGGACATCACAAAGTTGCATCGCTACAAATAGTATACAAGTTCAACCGACACATATCATCATCATCGGCATCATAAATCACTAGAAGTTCCATCCTTCCATATCATCGAGGATGGACCCTAGCTTCTTGAACGGCGTGAGGTCTAGACGTTGCATGCCTATGCGAGTTCGGACGTCAGCTCGCAATATAGGGCCGTGGTGGAACATACCCTTCTCATCGACGACTTCTTTCATGATGATTGTCGCAATGTTGCTTTGGATGCGAAAGAAGTCATCTCTAAGTTTATAATCCGCTTCTCCATGAGATTCTAGCCACTTGTGGATATGATCATCATTTCTGCTTCTCATGCGAAGCTTTTGGTGATCCGTGTTGAACTGAATCATGAGATGGAGGATGTAGAATCCATCCTTCTTGCTTGGTTTTGGGACTTGGATGCAGCAGAAGTTAGTTTTATGCGCGAAACCCATCTTTTTGTTCCTTTGTTTCCTGATCTGCATGTGGCCACCTCTAAAGGTGAAGCCTTGGAGAGCAGCATCTAGAATATTCATTATGTGGGTGTAGTCTTTTTTCTCGTAGTCTCTGGAAGGGTCAAAATACACGGTGTGGGAGACTTGCGGATAAAGAACGATAAGGACGGCGCGCCCGTTGCTGCGGGGAAAAGACACCTCAAATTATTCCCCATAGAAAGAGAAGGAATGATTGAAATGTATGAAAGGGTTGTTCGAAACTGACTTACTTTGGATGATAAGGCATGAGGACAATTTCCCGGTCCTTATTCTGTACCATGAAGTTTTGGAGGTAGTCCCTAGCAATTTCACGCTCAAAGTCGCCGAGACTCAAGAAAGACTCGTGCATGTAGTATGGATCCGCCACACAGATTTGCGAGACTTCTTCACTGTTCATGGCCAGACTCATATGTAGCGCAAAAAGGCGGACGATTGTAAAATCGAGCCGCCTTGTCGAAACATCTCAAAGATATGGTCAAACCGCAGGAAGAACACCTCCATGGGCCGTGTCTCGGCGTAGCACTTCCCCTCGGGCACACGAGCCGTGTATGTCGGATATCCTGGATCCTTTGAGTCTAGTAGGCTTTTCTCAGTCGACAGCACATGGTCGTGCAGTCTACTGAGATCCCCTGATAGTGCCTCCAGCGGTTTCGGCGGTAGCATCGGCTCGCCCGTTAGATGGAACATGGCCGCACCTTTCACGGGTACACGCTCTTCAGAATGCATCGTTTGGCTGCTATGTGCTCTGGCTTGTTTGGAGGCAGCTATCTTCCCAGATCTCTTTCTCACCTTTTTCTTGGGCACACCTTCTAGACCCTTCCTTAACCCCTGCCACAGTGTTCCCGGGCTAAGTACTGTACGACCCTCGCGCTGGGATAGTTGAGCCTGTGTTTAGGCGGCATCTTCAGGCGTGTCCTGTGAGGATTTCATGAAGAGAGACTTTTTGCAATCCCTGCTACGACCTTCTTGCCCAGGCATATCATCCATATCCTCATTAGCAAGCTGATAGCCCGATTCGTCATATGGTTGACTCATCAATTCTATGTCACAGTCATACGCGTTTATATTGAGGAAATCCATAGGGTCGACCTCCGTCTCATCATCCATTCTCTGTTCTACAGGACAAATTACATCAGCCAGCACTATTGCACCCCCTTCATCATGTCGTCCGCCGCTCTCACCCAGCACTACAGGAGCTGGTAATTGCATAGGCGGCGTGGTGGTCTCCGCACATGCTTGTTGATGTGTGGTTATTGGTGTGCTCTCGGCCGGCTCCGGACGAATAAGATTCTTCGGCCATAGCAGCACCCAACCCTTGCAGCTTCAATCCATGGCGGGGTCTCGTAAATCTGCTCCCACATCTTTGTCTTTGGAGGAGGAAAATCCTCGTGCCCGATTTCACACTGGACAAGCTAACCTGAAGTGCCCAGCAGGATCGGCTGGTTGTGGGCGTGGGTTGCAAGGGTCCATTATCATCCCTTTCCACGTCCACCTTCGGCCTTTGATCAAGTAGATTATGGTGCACGGGTTTCTTTCGCCGCAAACACATATGTCTGTGGCATAAAACATCTGAAAGGCAACAAAAATGGAATATTATATATATATGGTGGTGCGACATGTAATTACCGTGATGGCGTCGAGCTCAGCCAAAGACGAAGGCCCACCGAGCGCGCCAGAGACTGAGGACGGGCTGCTATGAGCGGGAGCGGCTGCGAGAGGAGGCCCGGTTGCGTGGGCAAGTGATGGTGCGATGATGTTGTTGTTCATGGAGTTGCTCCCGTTGAAGCTGCGCAACGGGAAATCATGTACCGTCTTGCCTGGATTTTCCTTCGTCCAGTTGATGATAACTGGAACCGAGTTAGTAGCAAAATCATTTCTGCAGGCAGTTATAGCTGCATTGACTGCCTGCTGTAACAACTCATATTTGTCCTCGGCTGCTTTTTTCGCGTCCTCGGCTGCTTTTTTCTCGACCGCAAGCTTCACCTTCGCGTCGATGTCCGCCTGACTAAACTTCTTTTTCGGCTTCTTGGCCTCCGGGCCCTCGTTGTAAAACACCTTCCACGTGGCGCCATCTCCAGCGCCGTGCACACGACCATATTGCGGCCGCTGGCCCAAAGGGAGTCCCTTAAGTTCGTTCAAGGCCCGGTTGAGAGGGGTGTCCCACTTGGGCCTCATCGGAGAAGTAGGGCTTTCGGCTGCAAGCTGGTGTTGCTTCTCCAGTAGTCTAATCAATTTCATCGTGATCTTGTCCGTCTAAAAAACCTTTTTCTCCGTGTCCCACTTGTAGCGGGCCCTAATGAAGTCATGCTCCAAGGGGTTGGTGAACTTCGCGAAGGGGTCTGGGAGACCCGCGGCTTCACGTTCCGCGTCCTCCTTATCCCATATGGGCCTTTTACCGAGGTAGCCACGGCTTCCAAGGCGATGCTTCCCCGTGTTCCTTTGCTGAAGGCTCTTGAATTTCGCAGCCTTAGCCTTGGCGTCCTCGGTAGCGCAAGTGTCCTTGAACTTTTCGAACTCCTCTTCCGTAAGT
Source organism: Aegilops longissima (assembly GCA_021605205.1). Lineage (NCBI taxonomy): Eukaryota > Viridiplantae > Streptophyta > Magnoliopsida > Poales > Poaceae > Aegilops > Aegilops longissima. The sequence continues at coordinate 467,779,293 of CM038680.1, forward strand.
GTCGGATTTTCCTCCAGAATCTTGGACAGGGGTTCCTCAGCCTCAATAGCTCGTTTCACCCTTGATTTCCAGGAGGCCAAATCATTGCTGAACATGCCCATGGCGTGATTGTTAATCTTTTTCATCTTCTGATCATCCCACGGTTGTTCTATGTTATCATCCCGATCGGGGAACTTGAATCTCTTGTGCAACTTCGTTAGGAGCAACTGCATCAAATGTTCTTTACTCCTTAAGTCATAAATCGTTGATGCTCGCGAATTCCCGTAGGATGCATCCTACTTGGTTCCCATAGCACTTGCGAGGTTCTTCCGGCTCTAACGGCTCAAACTTGCCAGGTGCCATCTTTGTGATCACAAGTCGTCCAATCCCTAGTTTGTTAGGTTTTCGTATCCTCTGCTTCTTATGCCTCTTTTCGGTACCGGCATCGGCGCCGGTATCTTCCCCGCCGGTACCTTCCCCACCGGTCTCGGCGCCGTCATCGGTGCCGGCGCCGTCGGTGTCGGTGTCGGCGTCAGTACCATCATCGAGGCGGACCTGCAAACCTTGCTTAGCAGTGAAAAAGTCGAGGTAGTCTTGTTCACCCTCATAATCCATCTCGTCTGCATCTTGGTCAGAAGGCCCAGTTTCTTCGTTGTTCGACATGTTTCCTATCATTAAGTGTCCTCATTTATTTCTAAAAGTATGAATAAATGAGAAATGAGATAAAAAAGAAATCTATGTGCCAGCACTCGATATGCCAACTATGTAGCACAAATCATGCCTTTATTCACAGGAAATTTCGGCATGACCTTTGCTAAAAAATGGATATATCGAGCACCTGAAATTCACTGGAACGGAAATGAATCAACATTCGGCGTAACATAGGCAACTCGGATCATATACCAAAACATGACATGTCCAAAACATGACATATCCACATATCACATGTCCAGTTCAAATTTGCATATAAATTCAGCAAATTTTGAAACCTATCTAAATTCATAACTAAATAGATAACCTAATTAACATAACTAAAACCTAAGTAAATAAACCCTAGCTAGCAGAGAGAGAGGGGGGGTGGTTTAAAGAGGGTGCAGGGCGAGGAGGCAGGCCCGACGACGGCCGAGGTTGGGAGGGGAGGAAGCAGAGGAGGGAGGCGAGGCCGACGGGTCGAGGGCAGAGCGCGAGGTCGAGGCGGCGCTGCGCTGGGCGAGCGCGCTGGTCGAGGCGGCGAGGTCGAGGCGGCGGCGCGGTCAGTGTCACGACCGGTTTTTTAATAAAAATATTTATTGAACAAACCGACCTATGAAATCCAATATGAGGAAAATCCTTCATATCGGTAGACAAAACTTTGATACATTAAGCCAGTAGCATTACAATATTACAGGGTCGGACTGAAGATGCCCAACCAATTATTAGAAACAAGCCGATAATTATACAGGATGGCGGATATGACACAATGGTGTGGGGAGGAAATACTACTGACTCGAGATATGAGTGGTTGGTGGAATAACATAGTGGGGTGGTTAACTAGTCTACTGCACTGGCGGCTCATCGAGCGTCGAGGTGAGGCTCGATGAATTTATTTGGGTAGCGGAAGCGGATATATCACAATGACTAATCCAGGGGTCGCACGAGACTGACTGGGATTCCTCTAGGAGTCAGACTCGCTATCGAACTCTTCATCCATGAGATCGCCTTCGTTAGCATCTGGCCAAATCAACAAGCCAGGTGAGTACTTTAAAAGTACTCGCAAGACAGTTCGGGCAAAAGATATAACGAATGAATGCATGAATGTGACATGATTAATTTTAACAATGCTCAATTTAATCAGTTTAGCAAAGTAATTAAGAAGGGAGTCGGCGGTAGTCCGCTCGAAAACCCAAAGAAGACAAAACTCAAGACCGATCGGGTGTCAGAAGCGACGCCTCGAAGGGTGAACAAATAAGTAAAACATGCCGCAGTCGGACGTCGGAGCGACATCACAGAAAGGGCTTATAATAAAAGTAAATAATGACAACGCCGCGATCGGACGTCAGGCGACATCGCGAGAAAGGGCTTATAAGGAATTTAAATAACAACAATGCATGATCGGACGTCGGCGACATCGCGTAAAGGGCTTATAATGAAAATAAATAACAACAATGCGCGATCGGACATCGGCGACATCGCAGAAAGGGCTTATAATGAAAATAAATAACAACAATGCCGCAGTCGGACGTCTGAGCGACGTCACAGAAAGGGCTTATAATTCATTATTCATAACTGACAAGATATAGCGCTCACGGAAAAAATTCATCACAAGACAATAAGCGGGTTAGTCCATTCACAGGAAATAAACATTTAACACTCAAGTAGTTATCGGGAATCTCTGTCACCGAGACTGATGTCTGACAAGATAAGGTGAACACGGTACTCTGACATGAATAAGATGAATTCAGGGATTTTGACTCTGCAGAGTTTGTACCAAAATTGTCCAAAGCCAACGGATTTCCCTAGTCACGAAGGACTAGTTCCGTTTACGGTATTTCGGAGGAAACATAACTAGCTAGTACACACCCATCATACCTCACGTTGCCAGGAATCACCCTAGACAGCGTTTAATAAAAACTTTGAGACGGGGAGATCACAATCTCGAATAGCATGGGATCAAATTTATTCTACGCGCTCTAAGGGTGCCCCTCTCGGTCCCAACCGAAACACCCATGCCCCCTGACCGGATGAAAGGCTTTAATCCAGGGCCACGGAACCTTCATCCCGGCCTCTCGATTTGGTGTGTACCAGGAAGTGGTTTGCAACTTACTAAGCCGTATCCCTTGCGGGAAACAGGTGGTAGTACGAAAGGGAAGACGGACGGGAATCTGACTGATTTATGTTGACACTGGGTCAACGATATGGCATAAACCTGGCATGCTACAACACTGCCATCTTACCCATACTCATGCCAACTCATGGCCATGCAACAAGTTTCCAACAACTCATGGAATTTACCGAGCACATTTGTCTCAACTCTTACGAGATAAACTATCATTGAAATGCTCATGAACGTGCCAAGATACAAAATAATGCAAACATGCCCAGACACTCATCATATCAAAAGTTCAAACATTGCTTGCCTGGTTCGGAGTAGTCGGGGTCTAGCTCGGCGAAGTTCGCGGCTCCGTCACCTCCTTCGGTATCTACGGTACACAAAATACACGCGCTAACGTAAATACCGTGGGTCACAGAAAGTTAATCCAAATATATTTCAAATAAATATGATAAAAAACTAGACAAAAATCTGAAGAGTACAGAAAAAGAATCACTCAAAAATTCCTTTCTGTTAAAAAGTTATAAGGGTTTTGGTCCAGGGACCCATCTGTAATGAAACAGAAAACTTCCAGGGGGCTTTGCAGAAAGTTCCAAAAAACGGTTTGTTTAAAAGAAACGATTGAGAGGCTGACAGGCGGGCTCCACCTGTCGGGTTTGAAAATTTAAAAGAGGGAAACAGGGCGCGACGGCGCCAGAGAGGTGCGATGGTCGCCGGCGGCGATCCACGGCGAGGCAGAGTGATCGGACGGTACCTTCGTGATCAGCACGTCCTTCCGCGTCTGTGGGAGGTGGAAGTGATCATCGGCGAGTACCACGTCGACGGCGACGCTTGCTCCGGCGGACGGCAATTCGGGTGGTCGTGGACGTAGTCGGAGAGGGCTGTGAAGATCAAATTGGGGTGGGAGTTAGTTTCTTGGTTGCCCGAGAGGGTTGCTGACGAGGTTAGGGCGCTGGAGACGAGCTCACCGGAGTGGATCGAGGTGGAGGCCGAGGCGGAACGAGGTGGCGGAGTCGGGAAGAAGAGCCCTCGAGGCCCTTCCAGGGCTTGGCGAGGTCTGGAGAGGTGGTGGAGGTGTCTTGAGGCGAGGCCTTCGGGGTGCTATATCTGACCGGCCGAGGCGGTTGCCGAGCAGGGTTCTCCGGCGAGGTGACTACAGCGGCGCTGTGGCTGCACGGTCGGCTTAGGAGTTTGAGCATCGACTAGACGAAGAACTGGTGCCATCCCCGAGTCCAACTCAGCAAGGTGGGCGAGGTTACGGCCTGTCCTCGACGGAACGGCCGCACGACCCGTTGGCGGCAGAGAACGCGCTCTGAACGTGCCAGGCCACGGCGACAGTGCTGCATGCGTGCGCTGGCAAGGAAATGGCCACGCGGGGCTACCAGGAGGTTTGGGCGGCGCCGAACGGCGTTAGGCCGCAATTTTGCTCCCTGTCGGTGCTACAGTGGTTTTGCCGCCGCAAGACACGCCGGCGCAGGCGGGCCAGGGTGCCACCGACGCCAGGAACGCGCCAAGCACGCGTGTGAAGCTCCGGACAAGCAGGCTAGGTTTCGAGCAACGTGCCAAGTGCACTGTGAGCATGTGACTAAAACTCGATGGAGATCGACACTGAAATCTGAATTTAGCGAAGATGAACAGCAGTGCATGCAAGGTGTTAAACGATGAATGGTTTAGGCATGTAGGGATTTTTCCTTGAGCTGGTTTTTGGTGGAGGGGCCTCTCATTGCATCTAGAGGCTGCCTGAATATTTGTGGAATTTTTGGAGCAGAGAAGATATGAATTTCACCAAATTTGACAAATCTGGTCCAAACTTGCAGAGACTGAAATTTGAAAATTTTGAACAGAAGAGGAGTGGATCTTGATTGCTCTAGGTTGTGGGTACCAAGGACTATCCAGGGGAGTTGGTTTGAGTTCAAAACTCAAATGCATTTAGGTACTTGCTTTGCAAATCACCTACGCTCAAAATAATGGACAGAAAAGATTTGGGAGAGAATTAAATGAAATAAAATTTAGAAAAGGGGTTGAACTTGTTGAAATAGAATGTTGGATTGCCCAAAGTGGAAGGAGAGATTTTTGGGAAGGTTTTACCATGTGGTGCATGGTAAAATCATGAATGGTTTCAAGTTTGGGAGAAGATGAAAAACTCCTAGGGTTTTCTTTTTGAAAGAAAAATAAACTCCAAAGATTTTTTTCTTGAAGTTTTGAGAAGAGGGCAATCAGAAGAAAAATTTAAAAACCCAACACCAGAGTTGATGGAGATGCAAAAATAAAATATTTGCTAAAGGGAAAAGCTTTTGAGAGGGGTTTTTGGAAGGGTTTAGAAGACCTTCTTCAAATCCATCAAAAAATTTGGAGGAAACCAAAAGAATATTTTTGGAGTGTCACAACACCTACCCCCTTAGGAAAAATCTCGTCCCCGAGATTCCAGCTGATCCTCAAATAATTGTGGGTGCTCTGTCCGAAGGAAATCCTCTCTTTCCCAAGTGGCTTCACTTTCGGTGTGGTTGCTCCACTGAACTTTGAAGAACTTGATGGTTTTCTGTCGGGTTCTCCTTTCAGACTCTTCCAAGATTTTTATCGGATGCTCCCGATATGTAAGGTCTGGCTACACGTCAATGTTCTTATGGGGTACTTGTTTCTCTGGGTTGCTTACGCACTTCCTCAATTGGGAGACGTGGAACACGTCATGGATGTCGGATAATTCTTCGGGTATGTCGAGCTGGTAGGCCACCGTGCCTCTTCGTGCCACTATGCAGAATGGTCCGATGAACCTTGGTGCTAGCTTCCCTTTAATCTTGAATCGATGCAGGCCTTTCATAGGGGATACTTGTAAGTACACAAATTCACCGGGTTCAAAATTGACTCCACGATGCTTCTGATCGTAATAACTCTTTTGTCGGCTTTGGGCTGTCTTGAGTCGGTCCTTAATCACCTTGACCTTATATTCAGCCTCTTTGAGCAAGTCTGGGCCGAAGATATGACTGTCTCCGGTTTCCGACCAATTTAGCGGGGTTCGACATCTTCGCCCGTACAGAGCTTCAAATGGTGCCATTTGTAGGCTGGACTGATAGCTGTTGTTATATGCGAATTCTGCGTATGGTAAGCTCTCTTCCAAACTGGTCCCATAGGTGAGGACACATGCTCTCAGCATATCTTCTAGCATCTGGTTTACTCGCTCGGTCGCCCATCATGCAGGGATGGTATGCGGTCTTGAATGCCAGCTGAGTTCGAGCTTGTTGTAAGTGATCCCAAAATCGGGAGACGAATTGAGTGCCTCTGTCCGTGATTATTTTCTTTGGGACTCCATGCAAGCAAACGATACGGGAAAGGTAGAGCCTAGCAAGCTTCTGAGTGGTGTGTGTTGTCTTCACGGGGATGAAGTGTGCTACTTTAGTCAGTCTATCAGTGATGACCCATATGGCATCATGTCCGTGTCGTGACCGCGGTAGTCCAACAATAAAATCCATTCCAATCTCGTCCCATTTCCACTCGGGTATCCTATTTGGTTGCAATAGCCCGGCCGGTTTCTGGTGCTCGGCCTTGATGCGTTGACAAGAGTCACAACATGCAATAAACGTGGCTATGTCTCTTTTTATACCATGCCACCAAAATGTTTCCTGAAGATCTTTGTACATTTTTAATCCTCCAGGATGGATTGAATATGGAGCGGTGTGGCCTTCACCCAAGATTTGCTGTTTAAGGTCATGGATGTTTGGTACGCAAATTCTATTCCCGTACCACAATATTCCTTTCTTATCGATAACGAATTCTGAGGCCATGCCCAACTTCATCTTCCGTTTTATGCCTTCAATGCTGGGGTGTCCACGTTGAGCCTCTTCAACCTTCTCTATTGGGGTAGGATGTAACTCTAAGTTCGACACACTGCCTTTGGTGACTACCATCAGATTGAGCTTAGCAAATTCCTGTTGGAATTCAGGTCACAAGTTTGGCATGCTGTCGTTGTCCGGACTGGGGTTCCGACTCAGAGCATCTGCTACAACATTTGCTTTGCCTGGGTGGTAGTGGATTCCAACATCATAATCCTTTACTAATTCCAACCAGCATCGCTGCCGTAGATTGAGTTCTGGTTGTGTGAAAATATACTTGAGGCTTTTGTGGTCCGTGTATATTTCACACCGATTACCAAGTAAGAAGTGTCTCCATTCCTTGAGTGCATGAATGGTATTTGCTAATTCCAGGTCATGAGTAGGATAATTTTCCTCATGCTTGTGAAGCTGTGCGAAACATATCGACAACCTTGCCTTCTTGCATTAATCGCACCCGAGGCCCTTTCGAGATCGTCACAAAATACCTCAAAATTTTTGTGTATATCGGCACAATTAATCTTTGGTGTTGTCGTCGGTTTCCTCTTGAGTTCTTGGAAACTTTTCTCGCAAGCTTCCGTCCATTCAAACTTCCTGTCTTTCTTGAGGAGTTGCGTCATTGGCTTTGCTATGGTTGAGAATCCTTCAATAAATCTCTAGTAGTATCCGGCCATTCCCAAGAAACTTCGTACATCCGTCACGTTGGCTGGTGGCTTCCAGCCAAGTACGGCCTTGACTTTTTCCGGGTCTACGGCGATACCTTCTTGGCTTAGTACGTGGCCCAGAAAACCTACTTGCTTTAGCCAAAATTCAAACTTGCTGAATTTAGCGTACAACTGATGTTTCCTGAGTTCTCCTAGTACAATCCGGAGATGTTCAGCATGCTCTTCTGGTGTTTTGGAGTATACCAGAATATCATCCATAAATACCACAACAAACTTATCCATAAACTTCATGAATACTTTGTTCATGAGGTGAACAAAATATGCGGGGGCGTTTGTTAGTCCGAATGGCATTACGGTGAACTCATACAATCCGTATCTGGAGGTGAAAGCTGTTGGGAATATCTTCGGTTCGCACTTTCAGTTGGTGGTATCCCGATCTCAAATCAATCTTTGAGAACACCTTGGCCTGAGCGAGTTGATCGAATAAATCATTTATTCGTGGCATCGGATATTTGTTCTTGACTGTGACCATGTTTAGAGCTCGATAGTCTATGCACAATCTCAGTGTTCCATCCTTCTTTTTGGCGAACAAAATTGGTGAACCCCAAGGTGAGGAACTGGCTCGTATGTACCCTTTTTCCAATAATTCCTTTATTTGCTTCTTCAGTTCTACCAATTCTGATGGTGCCATTCTGTATGGTTTCTTGTATATGGGAGCGGTTCCGGGTGCTAGCTCAATGATGAATTCTATCTCTCGGTCTGGTGGCATGCCTGGTAGCTCTTCGAGAAATACATCTGGAAATTCACACACTACTGGAACCTTGCTCAATTCAGAAATATCTACCTTGTTCAATTTCGGCTGCCGGGATAATTTTCTTTCCTTGGCTGAAACCTTTATGGTCTTCCCGTGGTGATGGGTGAGAATGACGGTCCTGTTGAAGCAGTCAATAAAACCTTTGTTGGTGGTTAACCAATCCATCCCTAAGATGACATCCAATCCTTTATTTTCCAACACGATAAGATTTGCGTGAAACTTTAACCCTTCAAACTCGATAAGCACACCCTGGCAATAATTCTGGGTAACTTGCTTAATTCCAGGGGACTTGACGATCATGGATTTTCCCAAGGGAAGCATCGAAAAATTATTTTGCAAAGCAAAACTTTTCGAAACGAATGAGTGAGAAGCTCCAGAATCAAACAAAACCATGGCAGGTATTGTGTTGACAGGGAACGTACTGATTACGATATCTGGGGCATTTTGTGCTTCCTCTTTGGTCACGTGGTTCAGATGACCCTTCTTGTGGTTGTTATTCGGGTTGAAATTGTTGCGCTTTGGCGCCGAATTATTGCTTCCGTTGTTCGGCTTTGGGGTCGAGTTCCTTGGCTTGGGGCACTGCTTGGCATAGTGCCCTTCTTCTCCACAAGCCTAACAGGTAACGCCTGGGTGGTATGTGAACTCCTTGTCCCTTGCATGGAAATTCTTGATTGGGCGTGAGACGCTTGTCGTGGGTTTGGGTGTCCAGTTTTACGAACATCTGTCTTCTTGCTGCGGTGGTTGGGCGTGATTAGTCTGGTCCCTCTTCCGCTATGGAAATCTTCTAAGTTGCGTCTCTCATTTTCCAAGGTAATGGCCTTATCCACCAGCATCTTAAAATCTGGAAAGGTGTGTACGACCAATTGGCATTTAAGTGCGGGTGTCAGACCGTCTAGGAATTTCTCCATCTTTTTGTTTTCGACATCGCTCCTCGTTGGCGTGGCGAGACAGCAGGTAAACTGACTGTTGTATTCAAGACACGGTCATTGTTCTTTGCTTGAGGTCATCAAATTCTCTCTTTTTGATCTTCATAAGACTCTTAGGAATATGTGCCCCACGAAAACCTTCTTTAAATTCCTCCCATGTTATATTATTTTCGTTGGGGTGCATGTGTAGGAAACTTTCCCACCACGATGTGGCTGCTCCAGTGAGATAGTGCGGAGCATAAAGCACTTTCTCAAGATCTGAACACTGGGCAATAATTAACTTTCTCTCCATGTCTCGAAGCCAGTCCTCGGCTTCAAGATGTTTCTCAGTGTGAGAAAATGTTTGGGGACGTGTCTTCTGTAGCTCAGATAACTTTGATTGCTGCTGATACTGTCCATGGTGACTTCCCATATTGATGACTTGGTTCAGTATTTCCTGATGTTGCTGCTGACTTTGCTCATAAAGACGGCACATTTGGGAAAGTGCCGTTTCACTATCCTGTTGACTTGTCTGCCTCGTGTGAAATTGTTGCACGGGGTGTGCCATAATGTTCCTCTGTCGGAGTTGGCATGGAGCGCGTCCAAGGATGAGACATAGTTTACTCTGGGGATATATTTTGAAACCCTCATAAGAAATGAAATAAAGCCGCAAAAATCAATAAATTTAAGATGGAAAAAGGTCGCAAATGCTCCAAGATTTTTCAAGAGAAAATACGTTTGCGCACGGAGGAGGACTGTTCATTACATATCTTACACGCAAGCAATAATTATACAATGCATCACTCAGGATATGCATACATAATCCTGACATGTTATTTAGTCTAGTGCACTCCTCCAGATCCTACATGATGCGCAAACAAGCTACTTCTCACAGCCTATTTACATATAAACATATCGTACGAGTTGGTACATCGCATGGCGGCTAAGCGTACTTAGTCAGAGATGGTAAGGATTTCCCTTGTCCTGCCAAGGGTGAGGCGTAGAGAGGCTGGGGACTCAACCTCCTCTTCGGAGATAGGCTCCAGACGTGAGGCGCTGTGCTGAGTTGGTGGAGCAGGTGCCCTGTGTGGGACAACTCGAACCTGAGCGGGCACGAGGGGTGGTGCAGAACGAACCGGAGTAGGCGCAATAACATGGTTGAACTCCTCCGTGGTAGGTAGGCGACGAGTTGTGGTGCGAGCAGTAGGAGCAAACGATGCTGATGACGAGACGAAACTCAGTGGTGGTGCGGCGCGCAGGAGCTCCCTCCTGTTGGCGGTACAGCCATGGACTGAGTCCATGCGGGCAGCTACAAAGTCGTCCACCAGGTTGTCGAAGGCTGCCTCCAAAGCCTGGAGATACTCGATGAGCATATCAAAAGCTTCGTCCCGTTCTTCTCTGGGGCAAGAGAACGCGTAGTGGCAGGTATATGGCACGTGACATGGCAGGTAGCGGTAGCGACGAGTCTTCATCGAAGGAAGGATATCCCTGAGACGAGCTATCGCCTCACGGGCTGCCATCTGCAGAGCATGCTTCTCTGTGGGCATGGCTCTCCCCACGAACCGGTAACGCTCAACTCGCCCTCTCTTGAATTCCACCGCGGCTTGGTGCATGGTTAGACGGTCATTGACCTTGTGCTGAGAGAGTGAGAAGACTGGGCGCACATCTGGCCCCATCGCGACTTGGACGATGAAGGAGAGAAGCTTGACGAACCCATCGGGCATGTTGGCGAACATCTGCGACTTCATGATCGTTGCCAGCCATCTACAAAAGTAGGCAAAAATCCTGAGTAGTCAAATCATAAATTTATGCTGACTGTCAGAAATTGACTACATTTGTGAAAATAGTAAATAACTCTATTATGCTAATAACCGATTAGTGATCGCACCTAGTGGCTTCCTACAGTCAGCCTGGCTCTGGTACCAAGCTTGTCACAACCGGTTTTTCAATAAAAATATTTATTGAACAACCGACCTATGAAATCCAATATGAGGAAAATCCTTCATATCGGTAGACAAAACTTTGATACATTAAGCCAGTAGCATTACAATATTACAGGGTCGGACTGAAGATGCCCAACCAATTATTACAAACACGCCGATAATTATACAGGATGGCGGATATGACACAATGGTGTGGGGTGGAAATACTACTGACTCGAGATATGAGTGGTTGGTGGAATAACACACTGGGGTGGTTAATAAGTCTACTGCACTGGCGGCTCATCGAGCGTCGAGGTGAGGCTCGATGAATTTATTTGGGTAGCGGAAGCGGATATATCACAATGACTAATCTAGGGGTCGCACGAGACTGACTGGGATTCCTCTAGGCGTCGGACTCGCTATCGAACTCTTCATCCATGAGATCGCCTTCGTTAGCATCTGGCCAAATCAACAAGCCAGGTGTGTACTTTGAAAGTACTCGCAAGACAGTTCGGAAAAAAGATATAACGAATGAATGCATGAATGTGACATGATTAATTTTAACAATGCTCAATTTAATCAGTTTAGCAAAGTAATTAAGAAGGGAGTCGGCGGTAGTCCGCTCGAAAACCCAAAGAAGACAAAACTCAAGACCGATCGGGTGTCAGAAGCGACGCCTCGAAGGGTGAACAAATAAGTAAAACATGCCACAGTCGGGCGTCTGAGCGACACCTCATAAAGGGCTTATATTGAAATAAAAATACATGCGTTCCGCAGTCGGACGTCGGAGCGACATCACATAAAGGGCTTAAAATAAAAGTAAATAATGACAACGCCGCAGTCGGACGTCTGGGCGACATCGCAGAAAGGGCTTATAAGGAATTTAAATAACAACAATGCCGCAGTCGGACGTCTGAGCGACATCGCAGAAAGGGATTATAATGAAAATAAATAACAACAATGCCGCAGTCGGACGTCTGAGCGACATCGCAGAAAGGGCTTATAATGAAAATAAATAACAACAATGTCGCAGTCGGACGTCTGAGCGACGTTGCAGAAAGGGCTTATAATTCATTATTCATAACTGACAAGATATAGTGCTCATGGAAAAAAAATTCATCACAAGACAATAAGCGGGTTAGTCCATTCACAGGAAATAAACATTTAATACTCAAGTAGTTATCGGGAATCTCTGTCACCGAGACTGATGTCTGAAAAGATAAGGTGAACACGGTACTCTGACATGAATAAGATGAATTCAGGGATTTTGACTCTGCAGAGTTTGTACCAAAATTGTCCACAGCCAACGGATTTCCGTAGTCACGAAGGACTAGTTCCGTTTACGGTATTTCAGAGGAAACACAACCAGCTAGTACACACCCATCATACCTCACGTTGCCAGGAATCACCCTAGACAGCGTTTAAGAAAAACTTTGAGACGGGGAGATCACAATCTCGAATAGCATGGGATCAAATTTATTTACGCGTGCTCTAAGGGGTGCCCCCCTCTCGGTTCCAACCGAAAACACCCATGCCCCCTGACCGGATGAAAGGCTTTAATCCAGGGCCATGGAACCTTCATCCCGGCCTCTCGATTTGGTATGTACCAGGAAGTGGTTTGCAACTTACTAAGCCGTATCCCTTGCGGGAAGCAGGTGGTAGTCTGAAAGGGAAGGCGGACGGGAATCTGGTGATTTATGTTGACCTTTGGGTCAGCGATATGGCATAAGCCTGGCATGCTACAACACTGCCATCTTACCCATACTCATGCCAACTCATGGCCATGCAACAAGTTTCCAACAACTCATGGAATTTACCGAGCACATTTGTCTCAACTCTTACGAGATAAACTATCATCAAAATGCTCATGAACGTGCCATGATACAAAATAATGCAAACATGCCCAGACACTCATCATATCAAAAGTTCAAACATTGCTTGCCTGGTTCGGAGTAGTCGGGGTCTAGCTCGGCGAAGTTCGCGGTTCCGTCACCTCCTTCGGTATCTACGGTACACAAAATACACGCGCTAACGTAAATACCGTGGGTCACAGAAAGTTAATCCAAATACTTTTCAAATAAATATTATAAAAAACTAGACACAAATCTGAAGAGGACAGAAAAGAATCACTCAAAATTCCTTTACATTAAAAAGTTATAAGGGTTTTGGTCCGAGGACCCATTTGTAATAAACGAGAAAACTTCCGGGGCTTTGCGAAAAGTCCGAAAAGCAGTTCGGTTAAAAGACACGGATCGAGAGGCTGACGGCGGGCTCCACCTGTCGGGTTTGAAAATTTAAAAGAGGGAAAGAGGCGCGAAAGGCGCCCGAGAAATCTTGATGATCGCCGGCGGCGATCCACAGCGAGTGATCGGACGGTACCTTCGTGATCAGCACGTCCTTCCGCGTCTGTGGGAGGTGGAAGTGGTCGTGGGCGAGTACCACGTCGACGGCGACGCTTGCTCCGGCGGACGGCGATTTGGGTGGTCCTGGACCTCGTCGGAGAGGGCTGTGAAGATCAAATTGGGGTGGGGGTTAGATTCTTGGTTGCCGAGAGGGTTGCTGACGAGGTTAGGGCGCTGGAGACGACCTCACCGAAGTGGATCGAGGTGGAGGCCGAGGCGGAACGAGGTGGCCGGAGTCGGGGAAGAAGAGCCCCTTGAGGCCCTTCCAGGGGCTTGGCGAGGTCTGGAGAGGTGGTGGAGGTGTGCGGGGGCGAGAGCGCGCTCGGGGATGCTATATATAGCCGGCCCGAGGCGGTTGCCGAGAACGGGGTTCTCCAGCGAGGTGATTACGGCGGCGTTGTGGCTGCACGGTCGGCTTAGGAGTTTGAGCATCGACTAGACGAAGAACTGGTGCCATCCCCGAGTCCAACTCAGCAAGGTGGGCGAGGTTACGACCTGTCCTCGACGGAACGGCCGCACGGCCCGTCGGCGGCAGAGAACGCGCTCTGCGCGTGCCAGGCCACGGCGACGGTGCTGCATGCATGCACTGGCAAGGAAATGGCCAGGCGGGGCTACCAGGAGGTTTGGGCGGCGCCGAACGGTGTTATGCCGCAGTTTTGCCCCCTGTCGGCGCTACGGTGGTTCTGCCGCCGCAAGACACGCCGGCGCAGGCGGGCCAGGGTGCCACCGACGCCAGGAACGCGCCAAGCACGCGTGTGAGGCTCCGGACAAGCAGGCTAGGTTGCGAGCAACGTGCCAAGTGCACTGTGAGCATGTGACTGAAACTCTGACGGAGATCGACACTGAAATCTGAATTTAACTGAAGATGAACAGCAACAGTGCATGCAAGGTGTTCGACAGAATGGTTTAGGCATGTAGGGATTTTTCCTTGAGCTGGTTTTTGGTGGAGGGGCCTCTCATTGCATCTAGAGGCTGCCTGAATATTTGTGGAATTTTTGGAGCAGAGAAGATATGAATTTCACCAAATTTAACAAATCTGGTCCAAACATGCAGAGACTGAAATTTGAAAATTTTGAACAGAAGAGGAGTGGATCTTGATTGCTCTAGGTTCTGGGTACCAAGGACTATCCAGGGGAGTTGGTTTGAGTTCAAAACTCAAATGCATTTAGGTACTTGCTTTGCAAATCACCTAGGCTCAAAATAATGGACAGAAAAGATTTGGGAGGGAATTAAATGAAATAAAATTCAGAAAAGGGGTTGAACTTGTTGAAACAGAATGTTGGATTGCCCAAAGTGGAAGGAGAGATTTTTGGAAAGGTTTTACCATGTGGTGCATGGTAAAATCATGAATGGTTTCAAGTTTGGGAGAAGATGAAAAACTCCTAGGGTTTTCTTTTTGAAAGAAAAATAAACTCCAAAGATTTTTTTTTCTTGAAGTTTTGAGAAGAGGGCAATCAGAAGAAAAATTTTAAAAACCCAACACCAGAGTTGAAGGAGATGCAAAAATAAAATATTTGCTAAAGGGAAAAGCTTTTGAGAGGGGTTTTTGGAAGGGTTTAGAAGACCTTCTTCAAATCCAACAAAAATTTTGAAGGAAACCAAAATAATATTTTTGGAGTGTCACAGTCGGGCGCGGTGGGGTCGGGGGCGGGCGCGGCGGTGCGACGGGGCCAGGGAAGAGAGAGTGGGGATTTGGGGGAAAAGAGGCGGGATGAAGCAGGTAGAGGGAGAATTTTGGGTTAAGTGGACGTAGCAGTAGCGCGTTTACACAAAACGCACTACTACTATTACGAGCAGCTATAGCGATTTTCTGCAGAAACCGCTACTGCTACCTTGACTAGCTGTAGCTCTTTTTCACTAAAGCGCTACTGCTATAACCAGTTTCCCATTTTTCTTTTCCTCAGCATAATAGGAACGTATATATTACATCATTTATTACATCATTTGACCCTTGCATAATAATGGCTAAGTGTGTATACAAAATAGGAACATATATATATTACATCATTGGACCCTTGCATAATAATGGCTAAGTGTGTATACAAAATAGGAACATATATATATTATATCATTGGACACATGCATAATAATGGCTAATTAAGTGTGTATACAAAATAGGAACATATATATATATATATATATATATATATATATATATATATATATATATATATATATATATATATTACATCATTTGACCGATTCCTCAGCGCTGACGTTTTCGTTTTTGAGTCAGCTTCTTTCCCTTCTTGTTCGTCGAAGAATAATTGAGCCCCTCATTGTTACTTTGCCTTTTCCATGGAGTACGATTTTTCTTTGGTAATGTAGTATTGATTCTTCTTTTGACGTATACTTCATCATCATCGTCATCTTCCCTCATTGGGTTGCCGTACTGATCATAGTCTTCCTCGTTGGCGACTCCATCCATTCCAATGATGTTTCTTTTGCATTTCCTCACGACAACACGACAGGGATTGCATGGGTCGGTTATGAAGAAGCATTGTGTCACGTGCTTAGCGTGTACCCATGGCTCGTTTTTTGCGATAGCGTTCACGGTAGCGCTCTTGGCGTCGGGTATAGTCATGGTAGTGAAAATCCGGCTTTCTCTTTCGACATTCTTAGCCCATCTGACACGGAACATCGTCGTGTTGTGCAGTCCAGAGTAGTCAAGCTCCCAGATCTCCTCGACCCTTCCATAAAATGGTTCAGTTGCGCCGTTGTCGCTGCCGGTCATGCATTCCATCGTCACACCTGAGTTCTGATATTCATCATTGTCCATATCTTTGGCCTCCATTTAGAACATGTATCCGTTGATATCATATGCCTGATAGGTTACGAGGTTGGGCGAGGGGCCATGTGCTAAGGCGTATATGAGCAATCCGTCCTGGGGGATTAGCAATAATATGCTCTTTGAACCAATGCAGGAAAGTGGAGTTGTGCTCTCTAGTAACTTCGGCGTCAGTCTGCATACCCCCCATCCGATACTTCTTTGCGATAATTTCTTTGTGCAGTGCCATGAAAGGATCTACCTCGTCTAGGTGTTGTAGCACTACAAGTTTGCTCTGTCAAAGTCGCTGCGTCGATCTGAGTATGCCACGTGCAGTTCCCTGCGACCGTTGCAGTGACCTTCTCCTTCGAGCCTCCCATCGTGCTTGTTAGCGGGCAAACCAACACTAACACCGGCGGCTGGTCTGCGCCATATAGAAAATTCTCACGAAAGAGATGCACTCTTGTGTCAAATAGCCCTGGACGATGCTTCCATCCGGACGAGACATGTTACGAACGAATCCTTTGATGATCCCATTCATCCTCTCAAACAGCATCATGTTGTGCAGAAATGACGGCCCCAGGTCTATTATGCATCCACAATATGGACACACAGATGCACCATCACGTCAAAGAACGCGGGCGGGAAGTACATCTCATGCTCATTCAGTATCACAACGATCTCTTCCTGTAGCCTTCGGAGTTGCTTCACACTAATCGACTTTCGAGAGATGACGTCGAAAAAGTTGCAGAGACCAATAAGCGTGTCGCGGACGTGCTTGTCCATTATCCCTCTAAGGGCAACAGGTAATATTTGCGTCATCATCACATGACAGTCATGAGACTTCATCCCGCTGAACCTTTTCTTGTCTGTGTCTAGATATCTACTTATCTTGCCACAGTAACCGGAACTAACTTTGACTCCGGTAAGGCACTTAAAGAATTGATTGATCTCAGCCTGACTTAAGGTGAAGCAAGAAGGGGGGCAATAATCCTCATTCTTTATTTTCTTGCCCTTCTTCTCCCGTGCCTCTGTCTCCATCTCTGTCTCGTCTGACATTTTACGGGGCGGCATGTGCAGATCTTCCCTGATTTTCAAATCTTGCAAGTCTTTTCTTGCCTTCGGCCCATCCTTGGTCTTATCCGGCATGTTCATCAGTGTTGCGAGCTAGCTCTCAAGGACATTCTTACAGATATGCATTTGATCAAGGCAATGAGGTGTATCGAGTTTGTGCCGGTACTCCAAGTCCCAGAACACAGAACTCGTCTTCCATACCTTCAGCAGCGGCTCCGGCGCCTTTCCCATCGTCTTTCCCAGCGCGGGGCACTCCTTCCAGTTTTTCAACAGCTCATCGATGTCGGCACCGCTCCGCTTACGTGGAGGTCCTCGATGCTCAGCGTGACCATTGAATAGATCTCCACGGTTTCTCCACAGGTCGTCCTGTTCGAGCCATCTTCGATGCCCCATGTACACGATTTTCCCAGACCCGCCATCTTTCCTTGACGTTAGCTGCTGAGACGTCGTATCATCCATGCACCGCGTGCATCCTCAATATCCATGGCACACCTGGCCTTCCACATATCCGTAACCAAGATAGTCGTGCCTTTGTCGTGATCAGTGTGACTCTCATGTTGAAATACTCGCCTTTGTTGGCGTCCCATGTCTTGGCGGTGTTTTCCATAACGTGTCTAACTCCTCTGAAGTAGCCCAGATACAAATTAATATTATTTCCTGGTTGTTTTGGCCCTTGAATAAGCATGCTCATGTGAATGTACTTCGATTTCATGCACAACCAGGGGGAGGTTGTACATCCATACAAACATGGGCCATGTGCTATGGTTGGTGCTCTGGTTGCCAAATGGATTCATGCCATCGGTACACGCGCCGAGCACGATGTTCCTTGCATCACATTCAAAATACCGACAGAAGCTGTTCAACGCTCTCCACTGGCTTCCATCCTTGACGTGTCTCAGGTTCGGATCATCTCCATCGTCGGGCTTCTTCCTCTCCGCATGCCAGCGCATTAGCTTTGCTTCCTTGGGATCTACAAAATACCTCTAGAAACGGGGAGTGATCGATAAGTACCATACCACTTTCTGGGGACATTTCTTCCCGGCCTTCTTGTATCGAGAAGCATTGCACACCGGACAACTTGTTTTTTCCGCGTGCTCCTTTCAATAAATTATGCAATCGTTGATGCATGCATGGTATCTAACGTGTGGTAGATCAAGAGGGCACACGATTTTCTTGGCCTCATCAACACTACTAGGACATAGATTACCCTCGGGAAGAACATCCTGTAGGTACTTGAGATGCTCATCGAGGCTAGTGTCAGTCCATTTGTTTTTATCCTTCGTCTTCAGGAGTTGGAGCGTGAAACTCAAGCGGGTCACCTCAGGATTGCAACCATCATACAATGGAGTGTTCGAGTCTACCACCAGTTGCTCCAGCTTAGCCTCCTCTCTAGAAGCAACTCTCTCAGTACTCGTCTCCTTGCGAAGCAATGCTTGAACATGAGGGTCCCAAACGATTGAACTTAGTACCGACGAACTCTGCTGTGTGGAGTCCATGTCTTTCTCTCCGCCGCCATGTCCGGCCCCTTCTCCGCCGCCATGTCCGGCCTCTTCCCCGCCGCCATTATCGATCATCTCTTCGTCTTGCCCCGTGTCATCATTGCCTGCCCCGTCGGCATCCTCAACATCGTCATCCTCATCTTCAATTATCCACCGAGTATAGCCATCCATGAAACCAGTCATGAGCAGGTGCGCTTCGACACGATCATCGACATCGGGGTCAAGCCAAACTATTCCTTTGCATTTTCGACACGGACATAAAACCTCTGTCAGGTTATTTTCCTTCATGTCCGGCACCGCCGACCGCAACCACCTGTCCACCATCGTTCCACTGACCATCGTCAACTCTGCACGGTAATAATAAACAAATTGATTATAAAAGTGCATGCATTCATCAAAGTCATACAAAAATTCGGCATGACCTTCCTTAAAAATAGGACATATATAGATCTAGAGTTTGCCCGGAATTCGCCGAAACGGAAATAAATCGACATTTCGGCAAAACATAGGCAACTCAAATGCACAATTTGGCGTCAACTCATGCCACACACACAATTTCCATAAAAATATCACACACACATGCATAAACATATTTCCATTTTGCAAAAGCATGAATATTAATCACACCTCTATCTCGAGATCGAGCACACGGTGGAGATGATGATGTAGGGAGGTCAAAAGTGCACAAAGCTCTTCTTGACAAAGAAAGATCTAGTTAGGGGGCAAATAGGTCACTTAACTAATTGCTACATCTACCTAGCTAGCTAATTTGGGAGGAGACAACTTCAACTAGTGGAGGGGGGAGGAAAAAGAGAAAGGAGATGAATTAATGGAGGTGGTGTAGTTATAGCTAGGAGTAATGAAGAGAGAGAAAGGTAGGTAGAAGTGGGAGAGTAATGGGGGGAGAAGTATTTGTCGGATTTCGGGTTCCGGCAGACCCTTGAGGTTCGAACACTTGGGTGCACGCGGAGATCCAACCCTCCACCGTCTCGCTCCTCGCCGAATCGCTGGGACCTAAACTACTAAACAGAACAGCACAAGAGACACGAGATTTATACTGGTTTAGGCCACCATTGTGGTTTAATACCCTACTCCAGTGTGTGGTGTGGTGGATTGCCTCTTGGGCTGATGAGGAACCATACAGGGAAGAACAGCCTCGCGAGGGTCTGTTCTTGGCGGGTGCGATGAACTGCTAGGTGGTGCTCAGTCGCTCTAGCTACTGGTTTCTTGATGAGGATCCTCCCTCTCTATCTTTCTCTGGATGCCCTTCGTCTCTCTCTAGATGCCCTTCTTCCAGATGCCCCTAGCTCTGACTGTGGCTACTCCTATCTATAGGTGAAGGCCCTGGGCCTCTTCCCAAATATTGAGTGGGAAGGGCGCCAACAATTGGCCATTTTGAAGGGGAACAGCGGGTACACTTATCCTGACTAAAGTTGGTCCTCGCCTGCCAAAGGCTCTGGTGATGACGCCTGCTTGGGCTCCACGATGACCCCCTTCCTGCCGTTGGGGCTGGTCTTGGTCCTGCTGCACCGAAACGGATGTCTTTGCTTAATGCTCTTGCCTGCGCTTGCTCCGTTTGCACCAAAGAGGAAAGGAGGACGATCATAGCTGGCCTGGCCGGGCGCCCTTGGTAAATCATGGCTTGCTTCATGGGCACCTCGCGAGGTACCCTGCCTTGAACTCTCCGCCTCCTCATGAGCCATCTGGCGAGGTCGTGCACGAGAAGCTCCTTGTCGTCGCCCAGCAATCTCTGGCCCCTCGCGAGAGTCTTGAGCTTGCGTAGATGAACATGGGCTGTCTGGGCCTCCTTTGAGCCACACCGCAGGCCGTGGGCAGAGCAAGTCTGGGGACCCCGTTCCCGAACGCATGGCGATAGCCCGAGGCCTGGCGCTCGAACTTGGCGGAGAGGCGAAAGGGCAAGTCTGGCGTCATGAGCCCTAACAGCCCTGCGACCTTAGGCGTCGCGTGGCGGTTGATTGGACGCGTCGCCTTTGCAACAGCGTGGGTTGATAACGAGCGGCATCTTCCTTGCCTCCTTTACTTTCTCGATTGCTGCTCAGATCCGCCGCTGCGTGCCCTAGCCAGTCATGGCACCTCGCCAAGCCCGGCGGAGCTTGGTACTCTCTGCCTTGGACCCGCCAAATGTGTCAGGCGAGCCTGCGCCTGGTGCGCCGGATGGCGGGGCGCGTCAGCAGGCGGAGAGCGTTCAAGGCGGCTCCGCCGCCCCTAAGGGTCAGGGGAGTACCTTCTACCCGTTCTTCTTGAGCGCCATCATTGCTGGTCTGGTGCCTCCCTTTTCTGAGTTCTTCTTCTCTGTCCTCCGTCACTACAACATTCAAGCTCTGCACCTCCATCCCAACTCCGTCCTTCTCCTGGCAATCTTCGCCTACTATTGTGAGGCCCATGTTGGGGTGAAGCCCTCGGTGGCCTTGCTGCGCCATTATTTCTCCCTCCGAACCTCCCATGGTTCCGCCTCAGCGTCTTGTGAGCTTCGTGCATCTGGCGGAGCCATCGCCATTCAAACCTGGGAAGCGGATTGAGGGCTTGAGGAGCAAGTGGGTCTTGGTGGATCTGGGCGCATCCACCCATGGCTGATCCTGCCCACGGAGCACACCGAGAGCTCCGGCAGTGGTCCCAGTGGAGCTTGGATCCCAGCGTGAGGCTGGTCTTGGAGAAGATGGGCCTTGATCTGAAGCCGACCAGGCGGCAGCGAAGATGACGGTGCGTCGCTGCCGAGGGAGTTCCTGGAGCATCAACTGGCTCCGCTTCGTCAGTACTCACTTCCGATGTGGAGGCCTCACTCGAGCCCCGTGGCCCTGGCCAGCGAGGATCTGGCGACGGTCCTCCAGTCCTTGGTTGGGGGCGATGTGGCGAGACTGGAGGGCGCCCCCGCGCCCTTGTTCCTTCACGAGGATTGGGAGCAGGTTGTGGGGCCCATGCCTGTCTTCAATGGGGACGGGCCCATGCCCGTGGAGCCTCCGGAGGACTTGGTGGACGTGTCCTCTTCCGACTCCAGCGAAGAGGTGGAGGAAAGAGAGCCGGGAGAGGGGGTTGATTCGGGGGCGGAGTCAAGGGATCCTCCCCTGCGGCGCAGGTCCCGCATTCTCTGCCTCCCCCAGAGTGACGACGACGAGGATGAAGATGAGCGGGGAGGCAGAAGCCTGCCCCCGATCCCTAAGAAGGACCGGACTGGGCAGGTCCCCCGTGGGTCCGCCCCAGCCCCGGGGCGATCCGCAGGCGCGCCTCCTGCTCCTGGTCCCCTTGAAGCTGATCCGTGCAGCCGGCTCTCGGGCTTCAAGTATGGCCGGAGGCTGCTCAAGTCCACCAGCGACGACCTGTAAGTGCCTGCTTCCCGTCTTGATTATTGCCCCATCGACGAGATCTGATGTCCATGTCCTTGGCCCGGTGGCGGCCCATGGCGAAGAAGCTGAAGGGGGCTCCTGAGGCCCCATCCGTGGCGGTGCCTCTGCCCGCGAAGGAAGGAGATCGTGACGCACGGGCCTCTCCTGCCCGGGCGTCCTCGCGAGGTCGGGCTGAGCCCGCTGGGGCGAGCTCAGCCCCCTTGACCCAGGCGTCTCCCGAGGTGTCCTTGCCTGATGCAGCCGCCATAGCTGTTGGGGCGCAGCAGGTCCCGCCTCATGATACTGTGGTTACGCCGCCGCCATCTCCTCCTACTCCACCAACTGCTGTCTCCCCGACTCCTCCCACTGTCCTGGATCGTGCTGCCGCTGAATTGGACTGGCTACGGTAGGATCTTCTGGGCGCCGGCCCTCGCTTGGTGGCCGGGCGCTTTGAGCTGGCCTCTGGCTGGATTCGCTCTGAAGCTTCGATTCGGGCGGCGCTGGTCCAGGCCTCGACGGCTTGCGACGAGGAGAAACAGGCTGTTCGTGAGGCGAAGATTGCCCGCGATGCTGCCCTGGAGGAGGCAGCTAGCATCCAAGGTCGCTGTGAGGCCCAGCTGGAGAGCGGTGATGGGCTGCAGAACCAGCTTGCGAGGAGGCCCGCCTCCGCCAGAGCAGGAGGAAAGCATGAAGGCTCGCGAGGCGGCCGTCAGGACCGGGAGGCCAGGCTCAAGAAGCGCCGCGACCGCCTAAGCGCTGCTGGAGCAGGAGCTGGAGGCGAGGAAGGTCGAGCTGGACGACAAGCGCGGGTTCTTGCTTGAAGATCGTGTGGCCTTCATGGATATGGAGGTGAAGGCTCGCGCCTTCTTGAGGGAGCTTTATGATGGCGGCTGGAGAGCCCACTAGCCGTAGCGCAGAGGAGGGCCCCCCAAGCTGCTTCCCTTCTGGTTCGCGCGACTTGAAGATGTCTCCTTGGTCTTGGCCCCACGGTGAGACCGGCGCGTGTCTTGTCTTCTCTGACAGACGCGGGTCCTCACCCGTCTACCTTCGCCATCCAGCGTCGACCTGGACAGCTTCTTTGGAGCCAGCAAGCGGCGGCGTGCGATTGCGCTGCCGAGGCTGTGAAGGGTGCATGAGGCTCTGTTGGGAAGTTCAGGCCTTCAGCACCAAGCCGTAGGCGCTGCGGCCCTGCTGCTCCTGGCGAACCCACTCCAGCTGCTCTACCACCGACAAGTGACTCTGTTGTGGCTCTGTCTGCTTTTAATTCCTGCACATGTATCATGCCTCGGGAGGCGTTTAAACTTGCATTTGGTATTGCGATAACAGTGTGGACTGTAATATTTGCTTTTGAATTCCTTGAAATTTGCGCTTCCTACTTGCTTATGTTCTCGCCCGCAGAGCCGGCCCGTGCATACCTCGGCCGCCGTTAGCCCCGACCGGAAGCCAGGACGGGACTAAGGAGTGAGGGGCTACGTGACAAGTTAGGCTCTGAGTAGCGATGCTCGAGAGTCCCCTAGCGCTAAACAACAAACGAGGAGGTGAGGCGCTGGCGGATCTACCGTTCTCGTCTGCGAGCCCGGCCCGCGCATACCTCAACCGTCGTTAGCCTTCGGAACTAAGGGGTGAGAGGCTACGTGACCAGTTAGGCTCTGAGTCGCGATGCTCGAGAGTCCCCTTAACGCTCAAGCGGCATTACGTACCTTAGCTCCGCTTCCGGGAGTGGCGTCACGAAAACCAGGCCGAGGGCTGGCTGGAGTGGCGTGCGTCTGGCGTGACCAGCGCAGCCCGTGCCCAGCGCCCTCGTGCGGCGCTCCAGGGAGGCGTTGCGGCAGGCGGACATTGAGCTCTGGGCTCCCTGAGGTTGATGCGACCCGGAGGCCACCCTCAGTTGTTTATCACCAGCCGTGGAGCATAGAGCTTCCGCATGCGTACGGGCATAGCCGCTCCTCGGCAGTGTCGTCGGCCAGCCTGGAGCATGGTGC
The DNA here is from genome assembly GCA_021605205.1 of Aegilops longissima. Lineage (NCBI taxonomy): Eukaryota > Viridiplantae > Streptophyta > Magnoliopsida > Poales > Poaceae > Aegilops > Aegilops longissima. The sequence continues at coordinate 467,803,276 of CM038680.1, forward strand.
TTCCACTGGAACGTGGGAGGTGGCTCCCCTCCGGGAGGAGCTCCCGGGGCATATACAGCCCCACCCTGACACGTGGCTGGCACGGTAGGGCTGGACGAGGTGTATCTGGGCACCCGTGAGCCAGCGCAGGACTCACTGGGCCCTACCTCAAGGCGGGTTGCGCCTGGATCTTGGCCTTATCTTGAGTGTGTTCCTGCAAATTTGGCGGATGCGGTGCTCTCGTCTTGAGTCTCGGCTCTCGGCTGGTCTCGGCCGTCGCAGCAAGCGGTCGCGATGCCATGGACAAGACCGAGGGTGAGGGCGGAGGCGGTAGGAGCCACTGAGTCGCGATGCTCGGGCACCCCCTTTAGCAGCCAAAGCTGGGTTAGATGTGAAACTCTCGTCCTCGGGTCCCGGCTCTCGGGCTGGTCTCGGCCGTCAGTGGCAAGCCAGTCGCGATGCCTGGACAAGACCGGAGGGTGAGGGCGGAGGCGGCGGGAGCCACGAGTCGTGATGCTCGGGCACCCCCCTTAGCGTGCAAGATTAGTCACCCAGGAAAAGGCACCAAATAACAAGCATGGTGGAGTGAGAGCATAATCCTAAGGAAAGCGTAAGGAAGGATACATGCATTTGGGACAGGCCCGAGCGGCTTGGGGATGATGCAGCCCGAGGGCGCTCCCAAGCTGGAAATGAAATAAAAGGATACATGCCATGAGGGCGGACCCAGCGGCACCGGGAATAATGCAGCCACAGGCGCTCCCGCCGGAAATAAAACTTAAAGATGTCACTGGTGATGTTGGGGACGAAGGGGTGTTGGTGTAGCAGACTCTGTGGGCTGCAGGAGCCGATCCTCACGAGCCCCCAGGCCCAGGGGCCTCGGGAGGCTCCGGAGGCGTTAGCGGCTCCTCGCGGGCCATCTCCATCTCCGCCAGGGCTGCGGCGTGCCTGACCTCCCGAGCCTCCAGGATGGTCCTCATGAGACGCTGGTGCGCAGCTGCCGCGTTTGGCAGGCCATAAGGCATGCGCACGTAGCTGTGGGGCGGACCCTCGCAATGTCCCACTCGCGAGGGCAAGAGGCGCTCTTGAGATGCGGCTCGGTTGAGCCCTGGTATGTCGATGCAGACGCGCAGCCCACCATCCTCGCCTGGATGGGGGGCCACAGCGGGTAGGCGGCGGCTGCCCCTCATGACCCTTGACTCCTGTAGCTCCTGAATGGCCTTGGCGGCGAACTCCGAGGGTTCGGCCCTCCTTGCCTTGCTCCTTCTTGGGAAGCGTGCTTGAAACACGCCTCCACGTGGTGCCCAACGCCTCCTTGTGACCTGGCGAGGTGGCGGCCCTCGAGGGAGAGCCCCGGGCCTGCACGAGGAGGCGTGGGGCGCTTTCTTATGCGATGGAAGGGCTCCCCTGGCCCGGCGGGCCTGAGGGGAACTGTCTCTTGAGGCGGGCGGTCGATGTCTTCTTCTTCTTGGGTGCGGCCTCAAGAGGCCTCCTGCTGCTGTGGTGCAGGTCTTCTAGCGATGCGGCTGAAAGGCTCGCTCAAGGAGCACTGCTTGCGTCTCTCTCTTCACAGGGCACCATGATGACCCCGCCGCTTCCTGGCATCTTGAGGACGTTGTAGCCGTGGTAGGTTACGGCAATGAATTTGGCCAACGCTGGGTACCCGAGGATGGCGTTTTATGGCAGGCGAATGTGGGCGACGTCGAAGTCGATGAGCTCGGTGTGGTAGTTGTCGCGAGCCCCGAAGGTGACAGGAAGGCGGACCTGCCCGATCGGGACTGTGGAGCCGTCGGTGACTCCGAAGAAAGGCTTGGTTGGCTGAAGCTGACTGTAAGGCACTTCAAGATTGTTAAATGTTTCCACGGACAGGACTTTGAGTCCTGCCCCGCCGTCGATGAGGGTCTTGGTGACCAGCGCGTTCGCGATGATTGGGGAACAAAGCATCGGGAGAACTCCGGTGTGGTGGCGCGCGAAGCTGATCATTTGAGCTGAGCGTGATGGCGCCGCTGACCACACGAGGCGTGTGGCCTCGAGCTTAGGGAGGACTGCATTCACCAGTGGCGAACTGCTTGAAGATCTGGTTGAGAGGTTGGGGCTTGAGCTCCGCCCGGGATGCAAGCGATCGCTGCGCTTCTGAAGCCCCAGCCCCTCGTCTTGATAGCGGTCTTGATTCTCCTTGGCGGCGGCGGCAGAGGGAGCCTGCGTTCCCCTGCAGGCGATCCGTGAGCTGATCCCTCCGGCCTCCCTCGCGGCCAGGTCTTGCCAGCGGTCCTCGCGAGGTTGAGTCGCGGCACCCTTGGCGCGGGCGCGGTCTTCCAGCGTCACGCATTCCTTCCTCCTCCTCGGCCGTAGCCCGGTCGCTGCGCTCAGGCGTCTGCCGACCCTTCCTTCAGCGTCGACCGGAGCTCTTGGCATTCATTGGTGTTGTGGGTGTGGGTGCGTCATTACCGTGGTACCGGCTGCCCCTGGAGGACTCAAGCTGATCTACGCCTCGCTTGGTATGCGGTTCGGCGCGTGATCTGCAGCCCCTTGTGCTTCACGTCCTTGGCCTTGGGCTTCTTTTCTACAGGATCTGCGGCGGGCAGCTCGAGGAGGAGTGGCGCCCTCCTCAGCACTGGCGCTTAGTCGCCAAGTTGAACAGCTCAGGAGGTGCACAGATCTTCATGCATCGCCAGCTCCTCCTTCATCTTGGCGTCGCGCGCGCCGTCGGAGAAAGCAGAGATGATGGCCTCCTCCGTTACCACAGGGATCTTGGCGTGTGTTGTTGAGCGCTGGATGTACTTTTGCAGGGTTTCCCCGGCTGCTGCTTGATTCGGCGCATGTAAACTACGGTGGGTGGCGGTCGCGAGTACCTTGGAAGTTGGCGATGGGCGAGTGCGCATCTCGGCCCAGGAAGAAGATCGTGCACAGGGGCAGATTCGAGGAGCAGTGCGGGCTCCGTCCTTGGCGCCATGGGAAACCAGTTCGCCATGACCTTTTCATCCCGTTAGCAGCGTCGATGCCCAGCTCGTGAAGTTGGAGGAACTCCGTAAGGTCAGCTGTGCCGTTATGGCGAGGAGGCAGTGCAGCTTGAACTTGGCGGAGCCTTGCTTGCTGCTGCCTTCGGAGATGAAAGCGCGGCAGCCCGCCCGTGGCATGAGGGGCCTCGGACGGCGAAGAGCTTGGTCTTGCGGGCCTCCTGCGCGCGGTGGGGAGCAGCGCAGGTCTTAGCGTGCGGGGCGGGGGCGCTCGGGCAGCTTCTTGTGGGCGAGAACTGTAACAGCTCTGCTCTTGCAGCGCGGCGCTGGCGGAGCAGGTTCGCCCGAGGACTGCGCCTGGGGCTAGGCGCCTTCTTGAGAGGGCGGTGGCGCCCGGGCTTCATCTCCAGCAGGCGAGTGTCGTGCAGCGGGCAGACGGTGTGGGCGCCTCTGCAGCAGCAGGCGAGCTCGGCGACTTCGGTCGAGCCATTCTTCGTGAAGGCGTCGTCGGCAAGCGTAAGCGCAGGGCTCGTTTGCCGCGATGAAGTGCAGCCCGGGCCTCCATGGCGCGAAGTGCAGCGTGGCGAACCAGCGAGGGTGGCGAAAGCGTGGCGGTCGGCCGTCCCACCTCATGGGCCGGAGTCTTTGGGGCGATGCTGCTGCTTTCGTTCCCCGTCGGGTGATGGCGGCGTTAGCGCCAGAGTGACGAGAGCAGCGAGCGCCGCCGGCAGGAGCTGTCACTGGCGACATGGGGGAGGCGGCTCGGCGCTTCAGCAGCAGCCCGCGAGCGTCGAACATGGTTGCGGTGGTCGGGGAAAAACGAAGCGGCGAAAAGGCAGATTCCGGCACACTCCTACAGCGCGCCAAATGTCGGTTCGGGTTCAGCAGACCCTTGAGTTGAACACTTGGGATGCGCCGCGGAGATCAACCCTCCACCGTCTCGCTCTCGCCGAATCGCTGGGACCTAAACTACTAAACAGAACAGCACAAGAGACACGAGATTTATACTGGTTCAGGCCACCATTGTGGTGTAAGACCCTACTCCTGTGTGTGTCGTGGTGGATTGCCTCTTGGGCTGATGAGGAACCATACAGGGAAGAACAGCCTCGCGAGGGTCTGTTCTTGGCGGGTGCGATGAACTGCTAGGTGGTGCTCAGTCGCTCTAGCTACTCATTTCTTGATGAGGACCCTCCCTCTCTGTCTTTCTCTGGATGCCCTTCGTCTCTCTCTAGATTCCCTTCTTCCAGATGCCCCTAGCTCTGAGTGTGGCTACTCCTATTTATAGGCTAAGGCCCTGGGCCTCTTCCCAAATATTGAGCGGGAAGGGCGCCAACAATTAGCCATTTGAAGGGACAGCGGGTACACTTACCCTGACTAAAGTTGGTCCTCGCCTGCCAAAGGCTCTGGTGATGGCCTTTGCTTGCTCCACGATGACCCCTTCCTGCCGTTGGGGCTGGTCTTGGTCTTGTTGCACGAAGCGGATGCCTTTGCTTGATGCTCTCGCTGCGCTTGCTCCCTTTGCACCAAAGAGGAAAGGAGGGGCTGCATGGCTGGCGCTTGGCCCGCGCCCTTGGTGAATCATGGCTTGCATCATGGGCACCTCATGAGGTACCCTTCCTTGAACTCTCCGCCTCCTCATGAGCCAGCTGGCGAGGCCGTGCACGAGAAGCTCCTTGTCGTCCGCCCAGCAATCTGGCCCCTCGCGAGGTCTTGAGCTTGCGTAGATGAAGATGGGCTGTCCTGGGCCTCCTTTGAGCCACGTCGCAGGCCGCAGGCAGGCAAGTCTGGGGACCCCCGTTCCCAGAACGCCGAAAGTATTGAGGAAGAAGAAGAGTGAGAGAGGGAGGATGTGGGAGGTAGGGGAAAGGGAGGAGATGAGATGGTGAGGGGGAGGTGGAAAAGGTGGTGGGTGCTGCGTCTTAGCGATGGCGGGGAGAAAAGCGGCGTTCTTTGCTAAGATCGTGCAACATCGCTTTCTGTCACGCTGCTCTTGCTAAGCGGGCCAACCACATGCACAATTTCAAAATTAGCAGCAGCGAGGTGACAAAAAAGCGCGCTGCTCCTATGGCATTAGCAGCAGCGGCGCTTCCGGCCGCCAGCCTTCTTGGTAAACTTATGTCGTTGTGTACTGTCGGTGGATTTTTGTAGCAGCGCGGTTTAAGCGTCACGTGCTACTGCTAAGTTTGCACCAGTAGCAAGCTTTCCGTAGCCGCGCTGCTACTACTTAGCAGCAGCGCCTCTTTTTATGCCGCGCTGCTGCTAAGATTCTGTGTATAAGTTTTTCCCTAGTAGTGAATATAGAGCGGCAAACGGCGCCGCACACAAGCCAGCACGCGATCCACTCAAGGATTCACATGAAAAAAATGGCCCAGCCAGATCTATCTACGGGCTAAGAAAGCAAGCTCTAGTAAGCAATGCAACACAACAAACATCCGAACACCCCGGCATACCCAAATACAGGGGTGCCGCACACCCCCTATGTTTCACCGATGAGGTGCTAGACCATGAATTTCCAGTGGGATTCAAGCCCGTAAAAAGAGAGGCGTACGACGGAACAACAGACCCTGGAGTCTGGATTGAGGATTATATCCTCCTCATCCACATGGCCAGAGGAGACGACCTCCATGCCATAAAATACTTACCCCTCAAGCTCAAAGGGCCAGCCCAGCATTGGCTTAAAGGCCTTCCCGAAAACACCATTGGAAGTTGGGAAGAGCTCGAGGATGCTTTTCGAGATTTTCAAGGGACCTATGTCCGACCTCCGGATGCAGGCAATTTAAGTCATATAACTCAACAGCCCGGAGAGTCAGCCCAGAAACTCTGGAACGGATTTCTTACTAAAAAGAACCAGATAGTCGACTGTCCGGACGCTGAAGCCTTAGCAGCTTTCAAACACAACGTTCGAGACGAATGGCTCTCTAGACACGTTCGAGAACAATGGCCGCATTAACAAGCCTCATGACCCGCTTTTGTGCGGGAGAGGACAACTGGTTGGCAAGATGCAGCACCAGCGACCCAAGTACATCCGAAGTCAGGGATGGAAACGGGAAACCGCGACGCATCAAGGACCTGTGCCGGAATAAGGGAAACAGCCCGGAGAGCACGGCAGTCAATGTCGTATTCAAAAGCTCTCGGCAGGGTCAGAAAAAGTTGCCCCTCAAGGATAACAGGGACGAGCTATCTAACCTAAACAAAATCTTGGACAAGATATGTCAAATCCACAGCACCTCCGGAAAGCCTGCAAATCATACCCACAGAGAATGATGGGTCTTCAAGCAATCCGGCAAACTCAACGTCGAACACAAGGGGCTCGATACACCAAGTGAGGACGATGACGAACCCCACAAGCAGAGCACCGGGAAACAAAAGAATTTCCCACAAGAAGTCAAAACAGTAAATTTACTTCACGTGACAAAAGGGAATAACAAAGGGGCGCCTATAGAGATATGCGCCATGCGGCCTATCACAAAGGAGTCTCGCCACTGGTTGTTAAAACCGATCACCTTCGACCATCAGGATTACTCCGGAAGTATCCGGAATGCAGGCTGGAATGCCTTGGTATTAGATCCGATAATTGACGGATTCCACTTTACACAAGTCCTGATGGACGGCGGAAGTGGTCTAAACCTGCTATACCAGGACACAGTCCGCAAAATGGGGATGGACCCAACAAAAATTCGCCTTAGCAACACTTCCTTTAAAGGAGCAACACCAGGTCCGGATGCCCATTGCACGGGTTCTCTCCCGCTAGAAGTTATGTTCGGTTCCCCCGATAACTTCCGTAGCAAAAAGCTAACCTTCCACATCGCCCCATTTTCAAGTGGCTATCAAGCACTACTGGGACGCGAAGCTTTCGCCCGCTTTAACGCAATACCGCATTATGCATCTCTCACGCTTAAGATGCCCGGTCCACGAGGCATCATCTCACTAAAGGGAAATATTGAGTGTTCCTCGCGCACGGATGACTATGCGGTTGCCTTGACAGCCACACATTAAAACAGCTTCACCAACAAAAGCATCTAACAGGTCATTAAGACCACAGACATGGCTAGACGAGTCCGGAGTAAACATATAATTGATAAAGGTTTAGTAGCCGTACACCCCTATACAAGGGGCTCCGCGTATGTAAAATAAGCGACAACAAGGCTCAATTTTACCCATCTTGAATTATACTTTGTTTATTTAGTATGACATATATTTCGCACGACTATTCCTTTTTCAACTAAGTTCCTCTCTTTTACAGATGAACACCGTGCTACACCCGTCCAGGACACGGCACAACGGAGACACAGGCGCAGACATGCAGCAGGGACCCATCCCAAGGATTCTTTTTAGATTAAGACCCTGCGTAAACCTTTTTTACTGTCTCTTGTTGATACACATCCCCCGGATTCTCAGTATAACCGAGGAGGAGACTGGCATCTTGGCATGTGGCCACGCCAGAATTTTGCACGTACCTGGACACCAAGGGCTTATTATCAAGGGCACTGCTCAGCCCGTTTTCATAAAGACCGAATACCTTAGGGAGTGTTCGCGTCGCGAGCTCGGCCTTATATGCATCAGCTCCGAATCATGTCTTTGGTCAAATGTTGGGTTTGCCCGGCTCCTGTGTTTTGCTGCCTTACGTTCCGCTCTACCGGCTAAGGCGGCACCAGGAGAACTACTGCGATTGTGCCCCGGTTCAGCCAGGTGAGCACTCAGTAGAGAAAGCCGAAAACTGACTGTCATGGTATAGCGTGAGACTGGTCAACCACTCGATGACCTCTCGGAATCTTCGGGATTCCTCCGCATTAACGAAGGGCCATTTCCCGGCTAGGCACACACGCAACCCGAGTTAGGGCGAGCGCGGCGCCACCAGGGGCTATATAGTAGCCTCACTGTCAAACTCCTATGGCCAAGTGAAAGTGATAAAGCATTATAGTCCGATTGCCTAGTTCGCTGCGCTATCACCTCCATGGACCAAGATGTTGGATCAAGTGTGAAAATGCGCCTTCTACGAACACCCCCGCATTATATGCGTGGGGGCTGAAGCCGACGACTGCCATCTTTCAGGTTATATACACATATACATTAACGGCCGCACAGGAGGTATTATAATTCCTGAAGGCACAAGTATAAAAAGCTTCTACATTTCATCAAAATATTGTTTTACAATAATACATGTTATTCGAACATAGTATCCTTCGAGCACTGCGTCTCTATTAAACGAGCGCCTTGCAGAACTTCCTGAAAATAGTGCTCGGCAGGTACTCGGCTTCCGTCCGAGTCTTGGGATGCAACAGCGGTGGCCTCCATCTCCGCCCAGTATGTCTTGACACGGGCAAGGGCCATCCGCGCACCCTCTATGCATGCTTACCTCTTCAGCGCGTTGATATACGACACTGCACCAAGGAGCTGCTGCACAAGGCTAAAATAACTGTTCGGCTTCGGCCTTTCCGGCCACAGATGATCCACTACATACTTCATGGCGAGCCCGGATATACTATTCAGCTTGGCCCATTCGGCCAAACGATCGGTCAATGGAAGCGGACGCTCTGGATTGTGGAACTGTGACCAAAATAGCTTTTCCACTTCGCGATCTTTCTGATCTCGGAAGTGTTCGGTCGCATCAGCGGCACTCGCCGCTAAATCCAGATATGCATCCACCGAACTCCACATCCGGTCCAACGGAGCATATTTAGGATCCCTGAACTTCATCCGCAGCATAAAGGGCTTTCCAGCCGCGATATCTCTGTCTTGACGTAGCTCCTCCTTCATAGATCTCATCGCAGAGCGAGCATCCTTGGCCGCTGTAGTGACCTTCTCCAGGTCTGTCTGTTCCGCCCGACCTTCTGTAACGGCCGGCAGCGCTCTTCAACTTCACATCCATTTCGGCCATTTCCTTCTTGCTTCGGCAGTGAGCAGCCTGTTCGGCTTTCAGCTCTTCAATTGCATTTACGGCAGCCGCATCACTTTTCTTGGCTTGCTCCTTGGCTCGGGCAAGTTCCCCCCGAAGGTTCTCCATGGCGGCGGCCCCATCTGCATCAAGCACACACGTTGTAAGAAACTGGCATCAAGCTCCTCTTACCAAGGTGTCTCCAGAGAAATTACATACCTTGTGCCTCATCAAGCCGCTTGTTGACAAGCGCGATGTCGGCATCTTCCATGTCAAGTTGCCGCTTTAGCTCGGCAAATTCATCAGTCCGGCTGGCCATCGGACACTTCTCCACCTACAAGGGAAGGCGGCAAAATTATACCTGGGACTATGATCCTCTGCGTGTTGTCGTCTTCGACAACACACAGAGTCTCAGGGGCTACTATCTACACAGGGCGCATCTTATATATGCGGAACTGTCAAAAGGTACATCACTTCGCGTACATCAAAACCTTTCAGTAAACTCCTGAAGGCCTCGTGTAACCCGCTCTCCGTGGACGAAATCCTTTCAATTACCGTACCCATCAACGTACGGTGCTCCTCTGAGATAGACGCTCGCCCTAGCAGATCCTTCAGTTCCTCCGACCGTGCACCAGGCGGTGCCGGACTCGTTCAATGACCTTTTTCAAAGGTCGGACTCGGAGGACTTTGGGGGGCCATATGACTGCCTTCCGGCCCTGCCGGATTCGGAGAAACCCTCCGCGACGATACCTCAGGGTCTCCCGCCTCGTAAGGTGGTACGGCAGGGCGAGGCGTTCCGCTCTCCATCATCTCCGGAAGAAGATCCCCCGAAGATGTGCTCTGCTGAGAAGGGCTGAGATCCGAACTACAAGGTAAATTTTCGGTTATTTTCCTCAGAAATAAAACAAGGATTTCTCTCATTTTAAACCTCCCCTCTCTACTTACGGCTCGGTGGAGGGATGATCCCTTTGAGGGCATAGTACGGCCGATGTATCCCCCGGCACAGGACCCTCTGGCGAAGATTTCTTCCCCCGCTTTGAGTACGTGGTCTCCGGGTCTTCAGAGGCGGTCCTCTTCTTCCCCTGAGTAGAGGAATTTTCGATTCCTCCTCTTCGGACAGCCTCCTTCGGGGAGGCAGCAGCTTCCTTGTCAACCCCTTCGCTTTCTTCTGAAGGCACGATCTCTAGCATCCTGGTTAACACGGGATCCGGCGAGGTCTGAAGAAGGGGGGCCAGACACCTGATTAACTTCGCCTTCGCTACCCACTCCTGTTTCAAAGACAACTCTTTTAAGGGTGATGTTGTGATAAAGGAACGGATGGTGTGTCCGGGCACAGGACTACTTACTTGAGTATCCGGATGATTGCAGCTCAGACCTGCGTCCTCCGTAGAATCCGGACACACTACTTGTGGTCCGAAGAACAATTTGTACATCTCCACGGGCGTCATGCCAAGAAAATGTTGGAGAGCTCGCGGTCCCTCCGGGTTGAACTCCCACAGGCGGAGGGGGCAACGTTTGCAGGGCAGAACTCGGCGAATTAACATAACCTGCGTCACCATGACCAGACTGATGTCTCTTTCTAGGAGATCTCGGATGCGGCCCTGCAACAGGGGCACGTCCTTTGCCGGCCCCCAGTCCAGCCCCTTATTGACCCATGACGCTAGTCGTGGCGGGGGACCCGAGCGGAAAGCAGGTGGCGCCACCCACTTGGTGCCCCTGGGGTGTCAAGCCCCTTATTGACCCATGGAGTGTCAGCGTTCTTGCTCATAATAGCGCCTCCGCACTCCGCGTGCTGTCCCTCGATCATCTTCGGCTCTACTTTAAAGGTCTTAAGCCACAGTACGAAGTGAGGAGTAATACGGAGGAAGGCTTCGCACACGACAATGAACGATGAGATGTGGAGGATGGACTCCGGAGCTAAGTCGTGAAATTCCAGCCCATAATAAAACATGAGCCCCCTCACGAAGGGATCTGTCGCGAAGACTAGCCCTCGGAGGAAGTGAGACGCGAACACCACGCTCTCACCAGGCTTGGGAGTGGGAATAACCTGCCCTTGAGCAGGCAGCCTATGCGAGACTTCGCCGGTCAAAAACCTGGCCTCTCTCAGCTTTAGCACGTCTTCCTCTGTTACGGAGGAAGGCATCCATCAGCCTCGAAGGTCGGACCCGGACATCGTCGAAGGTCTGAAGCACTTGAAATCTGGGGCCTTGGGTGTTGGAACTCGAGGCGAAGGGCGAATTCCATTGGGATCGAAAGAAAGGAGTAAGGCCTTGGTCTCGTTATAAGGGGTTGAATACCAAGAGCCCTCCCCGTGATCGTTTGGGACTTGCCTTTGATCGAGGAGACATACCAACGGGCACGACTGGGTTACCCATGTCCGTATTGATGAGAATCCTATAAATAAAGGGGACACGATCTCTGCTTCAACAAGACGTGCCAGGGAAACCGCCTCGCAAAGTGTGCTAAGGTGGGACAGTAAAAACGATTGGAATAAAGGCTTGGCTGTGGTGATGTCATGCTACAGAATATGTTAGCAGATTAGATTTGTGTAAATATTATTCTCTCTGCGGTGGTATGTGGAACTTATTTTGTAGAGCCGGACACGATCCGTGTGTTCAAAATCTTCTCTGAAGTATTCGGAGGAGGAAACCGCCTTGCAATGTCGAAGACTATTTGCGTGCCGGACTCGTCGTCATTGAAGCCTGGTTCAGGGGCTACTGAGGGAGTCCTGGATTAGGGGGTGTCCGGATAGCCGGATTATAACCTTTGGCCGGACTCTTGGACTATGAAGATACAAGATTGAAGACTTCGTCCCGTGTCCGGATGGGACTTTCCTTGGCGTAGAAGGCAAGCTTGGCAATACAGATAGGTAGATCTCCTTCCATTGTAACCGACTCTGTGTAACCCTAGCCCTCTCTGGTGTCTATATAAACCGGAGGGTTTTAGTCCATAGGACGAACAACAATCATACCATAGGCTAGCTTCTAGGGTTTAGCCTCCCTGATCTCGTGGTAGATCTACTCTTGTACTACCCATATCATCAATATTAATCAAGCAGGAGTAGGGTTTTACCTCCATCGAGAGGGCAAGAACCTGGGTCAAAACATCGTGTCCCTTGTCTCCTGTTACCATCCGCCTAGACGCACAGTTCGGGACCCCCTACCCGAGATCCGCCAGTTTTGACACCGACAGACGCCCCTGCCTCCCTCGCCATAGGAAAAAATTGTATATGCTTTACTAGGGCAGTAGGGTTAGGGTTATAGTGTTTAATTACAAATGTCAGGAAAGTAAGGTTTCACTAGATGTTAACTAGGGTGGTAGGATTTAGTTTAGAAAAAAAAATCAATATAAAAATATAAATTTCTATTAGTGTTGCAAGTCTAATAGGTTCTTAATTTTTAGTGAATTTTTATTAGGACAAAAATTTAGGACATAATTGAGTTCTAGGTTCATAATTTGAGTTCTAGGGTTCATCCATCTATAGTTGGTTTTTGAATTGAGTTTCAGAGAGCATGAGATTTGTGTAGATTTTCTTGAAGTTTCAAACACTAGGAGATGCAAATTTGAAGTGGTCATGATATATGAAAAATCCTCAATTGTGTTTTCTCATTGATCATAATCGACATTGAAGTGGTTCGACTGTGCCCAAGTGGACTTTTGTTGTTTCCAGGGAATGAAGCCGAGTGGCCTATGTTTTGCCGGAATGTTGATTCATTTCCGTTCCGGCAAAATTCAGTTTCTCGATTTGTCCACTTTTTTAGCAAAGGTCATGCCGAAATTTTCCGTGAATTTCGGCATGACTTGTGCTACAAACTAGGACATATCGAGTGCCCGGGATTTGCCGCATCGGGAAGGAGTCAATGTTCCTACAAAACAATAGGCCTTTTTTAGATCATTATTCATTTTATCTTTACCTACTAATAAACCACCGATCGCTTCTGGTTGTCCGTCAAAAAAATTGCCCCTGAAGTTCGCATTAATTACCCACTACGCCACCGGTAAGTGAGAAAAAACGGTTCGCTGTGGCTGCATCCGTGTCGTGTCTGGTTCATATAAAGCAACACTCACGTATATATCAAGCATACGTGACTAGCCGGCTGGTTGGAGCTTGCGTCTTGCCTCAGGTAGTCCTGGGTTCAAACCCTGCTCCCCTCCTTTTTGTTTTTTCTTTCTTTTCTTTTAGCCGCACCATGTAATATTTAGTTAATGTCGGGGATATACCCCGCGGTATGACCCGGACGGAAGTATGACCCGGCCGGACTTGGCGCTTCACCGATGACCCGCTGGAGGACTGGCGATTCACGGGTCTGGCGGCTCACTGATCAGACGACTCACGAGCCTGGCGACTCACGGATGGCCCTAACGGCGGGTCAGATAGAAGAATAGGCCCAAGGCCTAGAAGGCCGGCTCATATTATGGTGGTCCGGCTTAAGAGGAAAGGGATGACAAATATTTCCTTTACGAGGAAGCAAGACCCGGACTTGTAATCAACTTGTCAGAGAAGATAGGTTGGTCCTAGTCCTACTAGGACTCACATGTAACCCACCCCTCTAACTTATATAAGGAGGGGCAGGGCTCCCCAAGAGGGACAAGGAAGAAGAAACAATCTATAGGGCTGGACACAAAGAGCCAGCTTACCGGCGACTCTCTCGTGATCATAATGAGACCTAGCCTCAAACAGCATGTAGGGTTATTACCGGACGATGTTTCCCGGGGCCCGAAGCTGTCTAAATCCTCGTCTTGTGCGTTGCGTCTCTCGATTCCGCTCAACCCCTTCAAGCTACCACATAGATGCATTGGCCTCGCGACTAAGTCCTTTCGTGAGGACATCTGCCGTGACAATTCCATGATAGTTGGCGCCCACCGTGGGGCTCACGCACGGATGGTGTTGAGTTCTTGGAGGGATCTTTTCTAGGGTTCAAGAGGTTCGCAATTTTTCGGCTCAACAATAGCCGGCGTGGAAAAATTCATATCAACTATGAGCTCATTGGTCAAGATTGATGAAGCATTTTGCTGCGATGGGCTTGAGATTGAGATTATTTTAGGGTTACTTGTGCGGCTGCCTCACGCGCCGTGGTGATTCCGCCGGGTCCAAGTCAGCCTGGGCGATTCATCAGGACGCAAGTTGATGGATAAGGAGTTTTTTGACTACGACAATGCAAGTTCAGGGGCCGTCAATCGAAGCTACTGTTTATTCCAGGTGAAGATCCAAAAACAGGCCAACTGCTCCCGTCAAGAATAATGGAGCAGTACTACTTGTGTATTACTATTTGTCAGCAAAACACACTGCAGCGCTCAAGTGGACAAATCGATCAAGGTCACATCTGGCCGGAAAGTTGCTGCAGCTTTTAATGGATTTCTAGACGTGTTAAGGAAAGTACTATCACAGAAAAAGGAGTTGAATCATCAAAACCAAGATAGACTCGGACGGGTGTAACAGCTCATCCATGATGAATACTACTCTGACTCAAATAGGGATCTAACGAAAAAGGCAAGGAGTCAATGGCTACTTACTAGTACCTACTTGGAAGCCAAATCCGAGTGGCCATGGCTCATCACGTGAGGCGTGCTGGCCATAAGTAGCAGAATCCAGGATTGAACCGGAGGCACAACCGGAAAAGGAAGACAATCACGACCGGGAGTCCACATCTGTGACCTGGATTCGCCGCGATGAATCGCCACGTTGAGACGTTTCTGCTGTGATTGAGCCGTCGAGGTCACGTTGAGCCACCTCTGCTATCGAGCTACCCGGCGCTTCATCCGGATCATCCATTGTGCGGACAAACCAGGTGATATCTATCCGTTCAAGTTTATTTTATTGTTTTCATCAAAGAACAATTACTTTGGTTTGTATATTTTTATGTGCAGCAAAGGGGTGCCATGTTGCGCCTATGAAGTATACGTCAGCGTCATCACGCACCGGCGTCTGCGTTCGCTTGCTGTTAAACGCGTGCGCGCAAACCGTCACCCATGCAGCTCAATCTACATCAACTCGCTGAGACCACGTCCGCGATTGATTCGCCGCCCGCGCGGCTTACCGTGCCTGCAATTAGCTCACCCGTCGGCACCGGCTTACAAATGCTGCGGTCGACTCACCCATGAGTAATTTTAACTTCACCTAGTGATCATCAACTTCATGGCGGATTATTTCCGACCTGACACATCAGGTGATATCAATTTAAATATATTTTATTAGCCCATATTATTTTTGTCAAAGAGCAGTTTATCTTTGCCTTGGTCTAGAATATTGTTTATGCAGGGCAATTATTTATGACAAAAGGTGATATTATACCGCGGAGATGGAGGCACGCCAACATCTTTTGGCACAGGTGGTCGTCGTTACTCAACGGACTCCCGCACCGGCTTACAATTTCGTGGCCGTCTCTCGCGACCGCACCGGCTTACAATGCCGCGGCCGTCTCTTTCGACCAAGCCGACTTACAACAAGGAGGACAACTTGCCCGTCCGCACCGGCTTACAACGCCATGGCCGGTTCATCTGTTTGTGCCGCCTCAGATGTTGCGGTCGTCTTTACCTTCCGCCTCTTGCGGCCTGGTCTACACCAACACATCTGGCCACATCTGTCTGCATGAGTTGTTTATTGAGTATGAGCAAGTCACTGCTTGGGAAGCCCGATTTTCTCTTCCAACAAATTGGAGGCAAATTATCATATATTATCAACCGCCGTCTGCACTGGATGGCTCAATGGGCAGGCGCACAAATCGCCGCCACTACAGTTTGGTTAAACTTCAAACAACCAGTTGGAAGGAACCATTGGCCGAGTTGCTGACACGGCTCATACGGGATCATTTATAACCCACCGCAGTCACCTCAACCTTCTGTGGATTCACATCGCGTTATCAACGCCAATGATATACACCTTCTGCTATGGTCAAATATGGAGAATCTCAAGCCAACTCTTCGTGTCATCTTGAGATTCGGGGGCTACAATGGTATGCCTCGGCAAAATTAGCCGGTTTCAATGAATTCAAGAACTCCGGGTCATTGAAGGGAAGATAACCCGGCCCCGGAGGCTACTCTTTATTGGCGAATATTTAAAGGCCGTCAGAAAAATTTCCGGCTCAAAATGAAAATTCCGGTTCAAAATATAGCTCAAGAGACATCTCTCTCCTGCAAAGCTTTGAAGCTATCAAATCCGTTCAAAATCCGGCTCAAGGTAAATTTGTCTCTCACAAAGTTTTGAAGCTTTTAAATCCGGTTTAAAGTTCCGGTTCAAAAAGATTTAATCTCTCGCAAGTTCGAGTTCTCAGAAAAATTAAAGGTTGCCAAAAGAACTTGCTGCCATGATGCGCGGTTCAAACTTGGATATCCTGCCTTATGGCTTATCTTATTATGATCACTTGGGGGCTTCCTGCTCATCGAGCATAGCTATCAGTACCCTCTTGATCGGCGCAATGCCAAAACTTATATGGTCACTTGGGGCCTTCCTGTTCAAACATAGGTCGTATTCGAAACAAAGAGAACATAGCTGTCGAAACCCTTTTGATTGGCATACTGCCAAACCCACTAGGGGGCTTCTTGATCGTATCTGAATCATAGCTCAACCCCTTTGGGTCCAACGTGGATCATATTCGAATCAGCGTCGTTAAACAACACTCAAGGTCATTTGGGGGCTTCCTGTTCAAACATAGGTCGTATTCGAACCAAAGAGAACATAGCTGTCGATACCCTCTTGATCGGCATCGCCAAAGCCACTGGGGGCTATATGATCGTATTTGAATCTTAGCTTAACCCCTTTGGAACGCTTTACTGATCGTATCCGAATCAGAAGCCTCAAAAAGTTTTATTCTGTCTCTGGTAAAGTTTATTGCAGCCACAATTACTTAACTTGAGACCTTTTTGGGATTATATCTCAAATATATATAAGTGTTTTATGCTTAACCCGGCTTGACTTTTGACTATAAGTCGCCAGTTTATGACAATCATCATCTATATGGAAGCATTGGCTTCTAAGGATTGGGTTATCACCCTTACTGCACAGGTTATGTAAGCCGACAGTTAATAAGAAGAAATCCCCTCGCATAAAAGCATATCATACATATGTGCTTCACTGGCTAGAGCCTAACTCTTTCAATTGGGATACCTAGGTTGATTTTAGAGGAATTCATAAAAGTATTGACCTAGAGCTTGAATGTCTGAGCAACTCAACTTAATTGTTAAAACATATTATTATTTCTGAACATATCATACATATGTGCTTCACTGGCTAGAGCCAGAGAGTAACTCTTTCAACTGGGAGACCTAGGTTGATTTTAGAGGAATTCATAAAAGTATTGATCTAGAGCTTGAATGTCTGAGCAACTCAACTTAATTGTTTAAACATATTATTATTTCTGAACATATAAATTCTGCGCTCCCTATATGTTACAGAAAGGAGAATCAAGATCTTTGTTTATATGTTGGATACGATTGTTGGTATAATTTCGTGTGGTCCTTTTCTTTTGTCTGATTGTATTATATTTACAGACTTCCATGATACATATATTGCTGTCGCTTGAAATCAACTACTTTTGAAAGAGGAACAGATGTATGTATTAAAATTATAGCTCACTAATCTGGCCGGATATTGCATGTCCAATTCCATGCACTCTTCGGAGCAGCTCTCTCTGCCTCCCCAAGCACTTCTCTCTCCCCACGCTAGCTTGAAGACGAGCTGCACCCAGTCGGATGGATATAGCCACGTACCTACGTGAGACTGGAATTTATTCCTGATAGATAGTCATTGAACTGACAACCATTAAAAGCAGCGCTGCGTACATATGGCATATATAAAAGGCATCTTCTCTAAGCTCTCGATCAGTATCTATCATGTATTCATAAATCACTACTATATATATTAAATATACGAATCTCAAATGCCCAACTTGCTGCGTAGATGTCGTCCTCGCCTGTCGCCGTGTCCCAAAAAACCGCACCGCTACTCACTACTACTACTTAGAGGCTTAGATACGAAATGAATATAGTCGAGTAGGGCATTTTGGAGACCGAGCTCCATGGAGCCCTTTATTTTAAAAAATTGAAAATTCATAAATTTCGTTTCAAAAAAATCTGGAAAAAAATACACATGTATGAGAGGATGTAAAGTGCATGTGTGAAAAAATTCAGGGTGAAATACCTTGAATTGTGAGCTGCCCCAAAAAAAAAATCATGGACTTTAAAAATGAACAACACATATATTAGAAAGCCTCAGATTTGTCTTTTTTGTGTAGCTCACATTTTAATATATTTCGACCTGAAAATTTGCACACATGTACATTATGTATCTAGATATATCTGTATTTATTTTTAGAATTTTTTGAAACTGAAAATTTTGAATTTTGAAGTTTTCAAATAAAGGCCTCCATGGAGCTCGGTCTCCGTTTGGCATTTTTGCAACTTGATGAGGTTCTGAATTAACTTAAGGTAGTGTGCTTGCCTTTTTATGATATATGGTGTAATAAATTTGTCTCCTTTAGTATTTTTTGTACTAAATGAATATAGTTCTAGCTGTTCCCTAAGGGTTGTTTTTTATTTCTGCTTCTTATATTGTGATAGCATAGGTGCGGCATACTCGTATTAAATCTGAAACATATGTGATCCTAAATTATTTTTCCATAATCTAGAATTTATTTCATGGGCTTAGTTTGTACTTTGCCATTCTATGTGAGAATAAGATGTATTTTTAATTATTTACTCACATATGGTCATCTGATTAAGATTTGAGATAAGCAAGCGATTGTCAAAGTTGTCATGAAAAAAACTAGGCTTTCTCATTACAGTGGATGGTAAAATTTCTTTTACACTGATGTTATGGGTGCGTGAAGCGGTGTGCTAGAGTGTTATTACCAAGTTCATCATCTTATGATTCATCGCATTTGTCGTGACTAGATGGACAACTTGACCACCATCGGCGGCGGTGACCAAGAGGAAAAGCTGCAGCGTGGATGGAGCAAAAAGGATGTGCAAAGATTTGTTTCTCCCGTTGCAACACACAGATTTTTTAGCTATAAGAATTCATCTTCAAATGGTGTAGGAATCCACGAAATACCATTCCCTGGTTTCGTAATTTTGATATTCCTAAAACCTATTAGGATTTATGATCTTTTAGAAAAAGAGAGGATTTAGGATGCATATCCGAAGGAGATGTGCATCTACCGTGTTCTTCAGCGGTTTTGATAGAGTAATTTTTATAAATTGATTTGAGATGTCAAATATGCTTATACTTGTGGTTCGCTTCATGGTTCCCTGTAGAACTGAATGGAGAAAAAAATTATAATCAAACAGATTTAAGTTGCTAAATTATAATTAGTTGAAAAAAGGTACTCCCTCTGTCCGAAATACTTGTCATCAAAATGAATAAAAAGGGATGTATCTAGATGTATTTTAGTGTTAGATACATCCCTTTTTGTCCATTTTGATGACAAGTATTTTCGGATGGAGGGAGTATTACTTTGTCTATCCATGCTTATGCTTATTTTTTTACCAGCAAAAGAAGTTGTGTTACAAGAAACTCCTTCCTCACATTGAGTGTGATAAAAGTAGCAAGGATCTTATTTTGTAATGTAAAATTTCAGTTTTAGTAGGTTTGCATCTGTTCCAAAGGTATTGCTTTTCAGAGATAATTAATGATACAATTAAGGAAAATGCAAAAAAATCTCCCGTAGCAACGCACGGACATTTTTCCTAGTTAGGTCTATAATTAATTGACTAGATTTAATTGTAGGATACATGGCTAGCAACGATGAAGGACAGGGTTCTGGTGATTGCGACGACGTCTACCAGGCGGCAGACGAATTTTTGAGCCTTCTCGACGAGACTGAGACCGGCGCTGAGACTAAGACCGGTGCTGAGACTGAGACCGGCATCGAGACCGGCGCTCAGACTGAGACCGGCGCCGAGACTAGCGGAGCCGGTGTAGAACCGAAAGCAAAGAGGCAACGACTTCCTAACAAGCTCAGGACTACTAGACTGGTGGTCACGGCGGTGGACGCCAACAATTTTGAGCCAAAAGCGCCCCAGGAAGCGCGCGCGTGCTACGACAATCAAATAGGCTACATCGTATAGACAACCGCCACCATCAACGATGAGAAACTACAGAAGATAGATAATATGAGGACCTCCCTCCTAACGAAGTTTCACCAGATATTCTTGTTCCCGGGCCGTAATGAAAAGGATTATAAAGATCCAGATAAGGACCCAGCAATGAAGAAGATAAACAAACACGCCATGACCAAGTTTAGCGATGCGTTGGTCGCCTGGAAAACAAGGGTGAAAGCAAGGATCATCGACAAGAAGGAACCCTACTCCGAGATTGTAAAGGATAATCCGACAATCACGGAAGAGTAGTTTTAAATATTCAAGGCGGCTTGCGAGGCCGAAGCTGCCAAAAAAAGTCTAAGTACATGAAGGGGTTTCAACACAGGAACATTGGGAGCCACCACCTCGGAAGCCGTGGTTACGGCGGCAAGAGGTCCAAATGGGCCAAGGAGGACGCGGAAGCCGCGAGTCTGGGCATCCCAGACCCCTTGGCGGAGTTCACCGTCCCGCAGGAGCATGACGTCCTCAGGGCCCTGCACCGTTGGGACCCAGTGAAGAAGGTTTTCGAGACGAACGCGGTCATGACAGAGTTCATCAGACTACTGGTAATTTTAGTTTTTGATCAATTTGACTGCACGTTAGTCATATTATTAAACGATCCTTGTGCCTTTTGCATAGAGAGCAACACAGGATTGCGGCGGAAAGCGACTCGCCGTCTGAGGCGTTGGCGAGGCCCAAGTGGGATACTCCATTCAACCGGGCGTTGAACATATTGAAACGACTCCCGGTGGATATTCGACCGTCGTATGGACGCGTGTTCGATGTCGGAGACGGCGCCACGTGGAAGAAGTACTACAGTGAGACCAAGGAGGAGAGAAAGGAAAGACGGAGGTTAACCAAAGAAAACATCGACAAGAAGGTTGAGATTGCATTTGAGAATAAATCATCTCAGACAGTCGCAACAGCGGTAGCTGCCGCAAAGCAGATAGTTGTAGATATGTCCACTTCCTTGGTTCCGGCAGTTTTCAATTGGACCAGTCAAAATCCAGAAAAAAATGCAGCGGACTTTCCCCTTGCTTACTTCTTGGGGAGCAGCTCGACTAGCGTTGCACCAGCACCTGCAGCTGCACCTGCTCCTGCATCGGCTCCCGCACCTGCGCCCGCACCGGACGTGTTCGGCGGTGCTTCGTCTTTGGCTGAGCTCGACGCCCTCACGGTATCTGTCACACCGGCCCCTTCAATAAATGTATTATCTCCCGTTTTCGATGCCTTTCGGATGTCTCACGTCGCAGACTTTTCTTTGCAGGCCGACGAAACCCCGTGCACCATATTGTACACCATCGGCAACCAGAAAGTGGACGTGGGGAAGGCAACGATAATGAAGCCGAAGGAACCATTGTTCCACAGCCGGCCGATCCCCCCGAAAGTCTTCAAGATTTCCGTGGCCAGTGTCAAATCGGGCCACGAGAATTTGCCTCCTCTAGTACTAGGGGGGATGACGACGAGACCCCACGGCGGCTTGGTGATTGTTGCAGTGGGTGGGTCCTATTGTTGCCAAAGAGTCTGCTTCGTCTGGAGGCGGCCGGGAGCACACCCACGAGCACGCAGCCTCAGCAAGGTATGAACATCAACACCCCACCTACCCAATTACCATCGGGTGTCGGGTTGGGTGATAGCGGACGGGGTAAGGAAGAGGCTCCATTAGTCGCTGATGACATCGCCATGGATGAGGATGAGGATGACGATGGCACTCAACAGTATGTCTATACTAGCGCCTACTCAGGGTTTGAGCGACATGAGTCGGTGCCTGAATTGCTGCCTCCGGAGGCTCAACATATTATAGATAACATTCCGACAAAGAAGCATAGGAAGAGAGCGAGGAAAGGCAAGAAAGCTGATTCTATGATCCAGCCGCCTCAACAGCCTCTGGTTCAAGACCGTATAGATATCGCCGGTGTGGATAAATTGCATATCCTTGGTCAACCAATCCTACCTGCAGCAGCGCTAAGGGCTAGATTCGGCGATCTAAGGAGTCTTCATGATGATGTGCTGCGGATAGAGAAAGGCCTCGTCGCCTCGAAAGATCCAGGATACCCACTCTACGTGGTTAACGTTCCGTGGCAATTGTCGTACGTCAACTTCTTCCCCGCGGATAAGTTCTTCCTTCGATTCGATTACATATTCGACATGTTTCACGTGAAGAAGCTGGATTTTACATTTGTCCGCATTTATGCCTTGAACATGAACTACATCATTGGGGTTGAGCAGATATCTCATATCTGTGTCGCTGACTCGTACTTCATGCACGAGAGCTTCTTGGGAGTCTGCGCAAAGCATCGTGAATACGCGAGGGAATACATCGTCAATTTCATGCTGGCCAATAAGGACAAGGAGACGATTCTCGTGCCTTATCATCCCCTGTAAGTCATCCGCACAGATATCCTTCCTTTGATTTCAATCATTCATTTGCATGGTGGATGCTAATTAATTTGATGTGTACTTATTTTGCGCAGCGGCGGGCGCGCCGTCCTCATCATCCTCTACCCTCGATACTCCCACGCTCTTTACTTGGACTCGTTGAAGAACATTCACAAAAAGGATTACACCCACATCAAGGATGTTCTCGACAGTCCTATGTTTTATTATGAAGCACGGGGTGGAGAGGTCACGAACAAGAAGAGAAGGGGCGGCAGGCTCGCCTTCGGCCATAAGACCGACTTCTGCTGCATCCAGCAACTGAGTGGTTCTCTTAATGATGGATTCTATGTCATACACCACATCTGCTGGAGTACGACGGGATCACGAGAACCTTCGCATGTCACCTACATCCAAAGTGATGCCCATATTCGCAATGGGCAAAGAACGAGGAGATATCGAGGATCATCGACTTTGAGCGAGTTCTATCACATCCAGCGTGAACTTTCCCAAATCATCATGAAGGAGGTCGTCGGGAAAACAGGAATGTTCTACGAAGAAGGACAAATGTCGCGGAAGACGTCCGAACACAGGTAGCCTCTCGGCCTCGACTGAAGCCTTTCACTAGGCTCGGGACTATCTCCCGACTTGGATGGATGGCACGACATGTTGGAGTGATTGTTGATATATGATGGTGTGTCCGTTTAGTCCATACTTTACGTATGACTAAACTTTGAGTTATGCACGCGAAACTTTATTTGTGATGTAATTAAACCGTCCTCCTCGACTAGCGACGATCACTCTAGTTAGGGCATTTTGGGTACGATCAACTTTGTTATTTATGCTTATGATATGTTGCTTCTATTTTTGCCAAGTCTGTCTCTTTCTGTTGCTCAACTATATATGTTGCATATCATCGACTCATGTGACGGTGCAGGTGCATAGATCATCGATGGCGAAGAAGTGCTACGCCAGGAGTATATATACGACGAGTGGCCGGAGTGTCAAACCCAGGTGTACCGGTTTCCGGTTTCCGAGCGATAGGCAGTAGTTAGTTTAGGTTCACGCTAATGCGAGAGAGGGATACGAACTCATGTACTGCATAGTTCCGCTCTCACTCAAAGTGATAGCTCTTCTCGCGTATATCATTGTTTAGATAGATGACGATGTAGTTGCAAGTAATCGAGACTTGTATCGCTATTTTCGAGATGATGACGAGATACCACTTTGTTTGGATGATGATTATGATGAGACTATTTGTCTGTATATGCTATGATTACATTTGTGGCCTCCCAGCCATTTGTATGTGTATCATGATGACATTTGTATCTGCTAAAGATTCTTGTATAAAGCATGTTCTAATACAAAACAAATATGCAAAAAAAAACAAAAACTACTAAAATTAGCAGTAGCGAGTGGAGAAAGTTAGCAGCAGCGTGACAGTAGCAGTAGCGCGTCCAGCCCAAGCACGCTAGAGCTATTTGCAGTAGCGAGCTTACATGAAGCACGCTGCTGCTACACTTGTATACCAGTAGCGCGGGCGCCCACGCGCTGCTGCTAAGTGTTAGCTGTAGCGCCTTATTAGTAGTGCTGGTCCCCGCGCTACTAATGAAACTAAAACCCGTGTTGCTGCTAGGCTTTTCCCTAGTAGTGACATGTTGTGGTCTATGTATTCACACATGTATTACGGTTTCCGGTTAATACAGTTATAGCATGAACAATAGACAATAATCATGAACGAGGAAATATAATAATAACCATTTTATTATTGCCTCTAAGGCATATTTCCAACAGTCTCCCACTTGCACTAGAGTCAATAATCTAGTTACATTGTGACGAATCGAACACCCATAGTTCACACCGCCATGTGACTAACACCCAAAGAGTTTACTAGAGACAATAATCTAGTTCACATCACCATGTTATTAACACTCAGTAAGTTCTGGGGTTTGATCATGTTATACTTGTGACAGAGGTTTTAGTCAACGGGTCTGCAACATTCAGATCCGTATGCACTTCGCAAATCACTATGTTATATCATAGATGCTGCTTCCACGCTCCACTTGGAGCTATCCCAAATGGTTGCTCCACTATACGTATCCAGTTTGCTACTCAGAGTCATCCGGATAGGTGTTAAAGCTTGCATCGAAGTAACCCTTTACGCCAAACTCTTTATCACCTCCAAAACTGAGAAACATTTCCTTATTCCTCTAAGGACAATTTTGACCGCTATCTAATGATCCATTCCTGGATCACTTTTGTACCCCCCCCCTTGCCAGACTCGTGGCAAGGCACATCTCAGGTGCGGTACACAGTATGGCATATCGTATAGAGCCTATGGCTAAGGCATAGGGGACGACCTTCGTCCTTTCTCTTTCTTCTGCCGTGGTCGAGCCTCAAGTCTTAACTTCATACCTTATAACTAAGGCAAGAACTCCTTCTTTGACTGATCCATTTTGAACTCCTTCAAAATCATGTCAAGGTATATGCTCTGTGAAAGTCTTATCACGCGTCTTGATCTATCTCTATAGATCTTGATACCCAATATGTAAGCAGTTTTACCCAGGTCTTCCTTTGAAAAACTTCATTCAAACAACCCTTTATGCTTTCTATAAATTATACATCATTTCCAATCAACAATATGTCATCCACATATACTTACCAAAAATGTTGTAGTGCTCCCACTCACTTTCTTGCAAATACAAGTTTCTTGCAAACTTTGTATGAACCCAAAAGCTTTGAT
This sequence comes from Aegilops longissima, assembly GCA_021605205.1. Taxonomy (NCBI): domain Eukaryota; kingdom Viridiplantae; phylum Streptophyta; class Magnoliopsida; order Poales; family Poaceae; genus Aegilops; species Aegilops longissima. The sequence continues at coordinate 467,828,279 of CM038680.1, forward strand.
CACCTCATCAAAGCGTATGTTCCTACTCCGAGATGCTTGCTCTAGTCCGTAGAAGGATCGCTGGAGTTTGCATACCTTTTAGCATCCTTAGGATTGACAAAACCTTCTGGTTGTATCATATACAACCTTTCCTCACAGAAACTGCAAAGGAAACCTTGTTTTGACATCCATCTGCCAGATTTCGTAAATGAAAAATGCAGCAACTGCTAACATAACTCTAACAGACTTTAGCATCGCTATGATTGAGAAAGTATCATCACAGTAAACTCCTTGAACTTGTCGGAAACTTCTTTGAGACAAGTCGAGCTTTATAAATGGTGACATTACCATCAGCGTTTGTCTTCTTCTTAAAGATCCATTTATTCTCAATGGCTTGCCGATCATCACGCAAGTCCACCAAAGTCCATACTTTGTTCTCATACATGGATCCTTACTCGGATTTCATGCTCCTAGCCATTTGTTGGAATCTGGGCCCACCATCGCTTCTACATAGCTGTAGGTTCACTGTTGTCCAACAACATGACCTTTGAGATGGGCTTACTACTCAGAAGTTGTACTCACCCTTGTCGACCTACGAGATTCGATAGTAACTTGATCTGAAGCTTCATGATCATCATCATTAGCTTTCTCTTCAAATGACGTAGGTGCCACAGAAACTTCGTTCTGTGCCACGCTACTATCTGGTTGAGGTAAAGGTTCAACGACCACATCAAGTTCTATTTTCCTCCCACTCAAATCTTTCGAAAGGAACTCTTTCTAGAGAAAGGACCTGTTCATAGTGACAAACTCTTTGCCCCCAGATCTGAGATAGAAGGTATACCCAATTGTTTTCCTTGGGTATTCTATGAAGACACAATTGTCTGTTTTGGTTTGAGCTTTTCTGGCTGAAGCCTTTCGACATAAGCATCGCAGCCCCAAACCTTAAGAAACGACAACTTAGGTTTCTTTCCAAACCATAGTTCATACGGTGTCATCTCCATGGACTTAGATGGTGCCCTATTTAAAGTGAATGTAGTTGTCTCTAATGCATAACCCCAAAATGATAGTGGTAGATTGGCAAGAGCCATCATAGAACACACCATATCCAATAAGTTTCGATTACGATGTTCATACACACCATTACACTATGGTGTTCCAGGTGGCGTCAACTTTGAAACGATTCCACCTTGTCTTAAGTGATTGCCAAACTCATAACTCAGATACTCTCCCCTTGATCAGATCATAGGAACTTGATCTTCTTGTTACGATGATTCTCAACTTCACTCTGACATTGCTTGAACCTTTCAAAATTTTCAAACTTATGCTTCATTAAGTAAATATACCCATATCTACTCAATTCATTGGTGAAGGTGAGAAATAACGATATCCACCACATGCGTCAGCACTCATCGGACCGCACACATCGATATGTATGATTTCCAACAAGTCACTTGCTCGTTCCATTGTTCCAGAAAACGGGGTTTCAGTCATCTTGCTAATGAGGCATGGTTCACATGTGTCAAGTGATTCAAAATCAAGCGACTTCAAAAGTCCATCGGCATGGAGGTTCTTCATGCGCTTTACACCAATATGACCTAAGCGGCAGTGCCACAAGAAGGTGGTACTATCATTATCGACTCTACATCTTTTGGCATCAATGTTATGAACATGTGTATCACTACAATCGAGACTCAATAAACCATACACATTGGGTGCATGACCATAGAAGGTGTTATTCATGTAAATAGAATAACCATTATTCTTTGACTTAAATGAATAAACGTATTGCAATAAAGCTGATCTAATCATGTTCATGCTCAACGCAGACACCAATGCAAACAACATTTATCTAGGTTCAACACTAATCCCGAAGGTAGAGGGAGGTTGCGATGGTGATCACATCAACCTTGGAAACACTTCCAACACACATCATCACCTCGCCCAGGTGCTACTAGGAGTACTAGTAAGGTACACATCAATAACACATATATCAAATATACTTTTGTTGAAGTTGCCAACCTTCTTATCTACCAAGTATTTGAGGCAGTTCCGCTACCAGTGTCCGTTCCCCTAATAGAAGCACTTTGTCTCGGGCTTGGGTTCTTGGGTTTTACACTGGAGCGGTAACTAGCTTGCCATTGATGAAGTTTCCCTTCTTGCCCTGCCCTTCTTGAAACTAGTGGTCTTGTTAACCATCAACACTTGATGCCCCTTCTTGATTTCTACCTTCACGGCCTTAAGCACGACGAACAGCTCCGGGATCATCTTCCCTTGCATGTTATAGTTCATCACAAAGCTCTAGCAGCTTGGTGATAGTGACTGGAGAACTCTGTCAATCACTCTCTTACCTGGAAGATTAACTCCTACTTGATTCAAGTGATTGAAGCACCCAGACATTCTGAGCACATGCTCACTGGCTGAGCTATTCTCCTCCATCTTGTAGTCAAAGATCTTGTCAGAGGTCTCAAACCTCTAAACACGGGCATGAGCCTGAAATACCAATTTCAGCTCTTGGAACATCTCATATGTTCCATGGTGTTCAAAATGCCTTTGGAGCCCTGATTCTAAGCCGTAAAGCATGGCACACTAAACTATCAAGTAGTCATTAGAACGTGTCTGCCAGATGTTCACAACATCCACAGACGACGCTGGAGGGGTTGGCACACCGAGCGGCGCATCAAGGACAGAAGCCTTCTGTGTAGCAGTGAGGACAATCCTTAGACTACGGTCCTAGTCCGCACAATTGCTCACAATAACTTTCAACTTAGTCTTTCTCTAGGAACATATTAAAATAGGGAGCTAAAGCGCGAGCTATTAATCTACAACATAATTTGCAAAGACAATTTAGACTATGTTCATGATAATGAGTTCAAATAATCAGATTATTTAGTTAATGAACTCCCACTTAGATAGACATCCCTCTAGTCATCTAAGTGATACATGATCTGAATCGACTAGGCCGTGTCCGGTCATCACGTGAGACGGACTAGTCATCAACGGTGAACATCTCCATGTTGATCGTATCTACTATACGACTCATGTTCGACCTTTTGGTCTCTCGTGTTCCGAGGCCATGTATGTACATGCTAGGCTCGTCAAGTCAACCTAAGTGTTTCGCATGTGTAAATCTGGCTTACACCCATTATATGTGAACGTTAGAATCTATCACACCTGATCATCACGTGGTGCTTCGAAACAATGAACCTTCGCAACGGTGCACAGTTAGGGGGAACACTTTTCTTGAAATCTTAGTGAGGGATCATCTTATTCAAAAATGATAAACATCACATGCAATTCATAAAGTGACATGATATGGCCAATATGATCTTGCGCCTTTGATCTCCATCTTCGAGACGCGGCATGATCGCCATCATCACCGGCATGACACCTCATGGTCTCCATCACCGTGTCTTCATGAAGTTGTCTCGCTAACTATTACTTCTACTACTATGGCTAACTGTTAGCAATAAAGTAAAGTAATTACATGGCGTTTAAATTGACTTGCAGGTCATAAAATAAATTAAGACAACTCCTATGGCTCCTGCTGGTTGTCATACTCATCGACATGCAAGTCGTGATTCCTATTACAAGAACATGATCAATCTCATACATCACATATATATAATTCATCACATCCTTTTGGCCATATTACATCACATAGCATACCCTGTAAAAACAAGTTAGATGTCCTCTAATTGTTGTTTGCATGTCTTACATGGCTGCTATGGGTTTCTAGGAAGAACGTTTCTTACCTACGCAAAAGCCAAAACGGTGATATGCCAATTTCTATTTACCCTTCATAAGGACCTTCTTCATCGAATCCGATCCGACTAAAGTGAGAGAGACAGACACCCGCTAGCCACCTTATGCAACAAGTGCATGTCAGTCGGTGGAACCTGTCTCACGTAAGCGTACGTGTAAGGTCGGGATGGGCCGCTTCATCCCACAATGCCGCCGAATCAAGATAAGACTAGTAACAGTAAGCAAGTTGAACAAATCATCGCCCAGAACTACTTGTGTTCTACTCGTGCATAGAATCTATGCATAGACCTAGCTCTGATACCACTGTTGGGGACGTAGTAATAATTCAAAAATTTCCTACGTGTCACCAAGATCAATCTAGGAGATGCTAGCAACGAGAGAGAGGGAGTGCATCTTCATACCCTTGAAGATCGCTAAGCGGAAGCGTTACAAGAACGCGGTAGATGGAGTCGTACTCGCGGCGATTCAAATCGCAGAAGATCCGATCTAGCGCCGAACGAACGGCGCCTCCGCATTCAACACGCGTACAGCTCGGGGACGTCTCCACCTTATTTATCCAGCAAGGGGAGAGGAGGAGGGAGATCTCCAGCAACACGACGACGTGTTGGCGATGGAGCTTGTGGTTCTCTGGTAGAGCTTTGCTAAGCACTACGGAGGAGGAGCAGTTGGAGGAGGAGAGGGCTGTGCCAGGGGAAGGAGTGCTGCTGCCCTCTCTCTCCCTCACTATATATTGGTGGAAGGGGGAGGAGGAGGTGCCTAGGGTTTCCCTAGGGGAGAGGCGGCGGCCACAGGGGAAACCCTAGATGGGTTTGGGCGCCCCCACCCCTAGGAAACTTGCCCCCCAAGCCGGGAGGGGTGGCTGCCCTAGGGGAGGCGCCCCCACCTCTCCATGTTACGTGAGATGGGGTGGGAGGGGCTCTCAGCCCCTTAGTGGGCTGATATGCCCCTCCCCTTGGCCCATAAGGCCCCCCAACACTTGATGGGGCCTCCGAAACCCCTTTCGGACACACTGGTCGTCACCCGGTACCCCCCGAACAATTTCGGACTCCAATACCCTTCGTCCAATATATCGAACTTCACCTCCGGACCATTCCGGAGTTCCTCGTCATGTCCAGGATCTCATCCGGGACTCCGAACAACCTTCGGTAACCACATACTATTCCCATTACAACTCTAGCGTCACTGAACCTTAAGTGTGTAGACCCTACGGGTTCGGGAGCCATGTAGACATGACCGAGACACCTCTCCGGCCAATAACCAATAGAGGGATCTATATACCCATATTGGCTCCCACATGTTCCACGATGATCTCATCGGATGAACCACGATGTCGGGGATTCAATCAATCCCGTATACAATTCCCTTTGTCTATCGGTATGTTACTTGCCCGAGATTCGATCATCAATATCCCAAAACCTCGTTCAATCTCGTTACCGGCAAGTCTCTTTACTCATTCCGTAACGCATGATCCCGTGGATAACTCCTTAGTCACACTGAGCTCATTATGATGATGGATTACCGAGTGGGCCCAGAGATACCTCTCCATCACACGGAGTGACAAATCGCAGTCTCGATTCGTGCCAACCCAACAGACACTTTTGGAGATACCTGTAGTGCACCTTTATAGTCACCCAATTACGTTGTGATGTTTGATATTTTCCCAAAGCATTCCTACGGTATCCGGGAGTTGCACAATCTCATGGTCTAAGGAAATGATACTTGACATTAGAAAAGCTTTAGCGAATGAACAACACGATCTTGTGCTGTGCTTAGGATTGGGTCTTGTCCATCACATCATTCTACTCATGATGTGATCCCGTTATCAACGACATCTAATGCGCATGGTCAGGAAACCACAACCATCTATTGATCAACGAGCTAGTTAACTAGAGGCTCACTAGGGACATGTTGTGGTCTATGTATTCACTCATGTATTACGGTTTCCGGTTAATACAGTTATAGCATGAACAATAGACAATTATCATGAACAAGGAAATATAATAATAACCATTTTATTATTGCCTCTAGGGCATATTTCCAACATTTCGTCCTGGGCGGGCCGGAGACGCAGCTGCATGACACTCTTTGGGCCGTCCATGATGGAAAAACCGTGGTAGAAGCGAGGGCGAGGAAAATATCGGGGAGTTCCCGGTTACGGTGGGTGGTTGGCGGCCGAGCGATGCTTGTTTCTCTCGTACATGTACGCGCGTGGGTGCGAGGCGTAGGGCTCTAACTAAAACCCGAGCGAGGCGTTCGCCTACTGAACCCGAGCGATTGCACTGCAAGCTATGCGTTACTGAACCCGAGCGATCAATCGATCTAGCTGTTAACTGAACCCGATCGAGCGATTCCTTCGCTACTGCTGCTAACTGAAGCCGATCAAACCTACTGCCTCTTGATGAACAGTGAGCGTTGTTGGGGGGTTGAATGAGCAGTTCCTGGTGGGGGTTGAATGTTGAGAATATCACTTATCATTATCATCTCGGTCAACTAGGGATTAGAGATTAATCGGCAATCAGCCGATTAATCGATTTTATCGGTCAACTATTAATCGGATATGTTTTTGCAAATCTCAGGTTCCCAACACTAAAATACGCTATATTCAACAACGAAACAATATTTGACAGAATTGTTACCTTAATTTCTAGCCTTTGAATCCTCGTATGATGAAAAAGAAAACAGGACAATACTACATATTGCATAACAAGGTCCACAAAACATAAATAAATATAGTTTTAGTAAATATTGTGCTATGAATAGGTCTGATTTATCGGTAGATTCTTGAGAAATCGCTTGTTAGAATGATAAATCGGTCCAAAAGATAAACGGCAAAGATAAGGCATAATCTTATCGGTCACCCCTCGATCAGCAATAAATCGGAAGATTAATCGGTGAATTGGAAGATTTCTTGAACAGTTTGGATGAAAAGGTCCCCGTGGTAGTAGAGGCTGTTGCCGCTGGATGAACAAGACTCCGATTGATCGAGCCGGTTGGGTGTGGATGAATAGGACCCCGTGGAGGGGGGGATGAACAGGACCCTGTGGAGGGCTGGATGAACAGGACCCCATGGAGGGGTGGTTGAACAGTAGCCCGTGGAGGGGCCATGGAGAGGGCTGGTTGAACAGTAGCCGGTGGAGGAGCGCGTGGTGGGGGCTGGATGAACATAAGCCCGTGGATGAACAGTCGCAGGTGGAGGCTAGAGGAGGTCGGAGGTGGAGATGAACAATAGCCCGTGGAGTCCTGTTTTGTGGTACGCCACACCCCTCTCGATGAACAGGACCCCCGTTTCGACCGTAGCGCTCCAACACAAGTCCGTTTCCAACCGTTTTGCGGCACGCCACACCCCTCCTGATCAACAGGACCCTGTTTCTACCGTAGGCACTCGAACACAAGTCTGTTTCCTCTGTTTTGCGGTACGCCCCAATGGACTTTATCTTGGTTTTTGTTACATTTAGGTCATAGCAACATGTACAAACACCTTGAAGCAGACGATCTAGAAGGATTCCCTTCGCTTAACCCTACACAGTTTTCCAGCTACATGTCCTGAACCTTAGACAATTACAATATATGTAATATATATACATGGACCTAAAAGACAGGCCACCCCAATAGCACATATGGACTCACAACAACATACATAGATTGTACATCACATATGCACTCACAGTAATATACATGGACTGAAGATACATATAGGCTCACAACACATACAGACATAAACAATACTCCACCTGCAGTATAGGTCGATTTAAAATACTCGAGATGTTAGAAGGTGCTAAATCAATAGGTGCCGGAGCTGCTACAATTGCTTTAGCCGGAGCTGCTGTCGGTATTGGAAACATCCTCAGTTCTTTGATTCATTCCGTGGCGCGAAATCCATCATTGGCAAAACGGACAATCTCTTTCGAAGTATTAGGGTTCCGACGAAAAATCATCTGTTACAATGGGATTTCATTTATTTGAACTTATCTGAACTCCAGACTTTTGTGTGTTCAAAATTCCCCATTCAAAGCCACATCGTCAATACCCATCCCGATTAACAGGATCCTTTTCGATCATAGCCGGTCGAACACAAGGCCATTTCCACCGTTCTGCGGTACGACATGCCTCGTTTCGATCGGCTGTTCCGTCCAAGCCGGTTGGCTCCCGATGAACACGACGACGCAGTTTCTCCGTTCCGACCCAGCCGGTTGGCTCTCAATGACCATGGCGCCGTCCCTGCCTCTCCATGTACATGAGCCCTAGCCATAGGTATGCGCGAGTAGGCGTTCGAGACCCCGCCCGTATGTACGTACGTGCCGTATTTACTTTCTTAAACCCTAGCTGTACGTACGTGTACATAGTATTAGCGGGATTGCGTGACATGCTACATGCGCGCCTCTACTACGACACGTGCACGCCTATACTACAACACGTGCCCTTCCTTACTCGGCCACGGTTCATTGCTGCAACCTGCAGATAGACCGATCGACTAGAATTTACTTCGCGACCAGAATGACAAGGCTACGTACGCTTCGACCAGGTGGGTCCTGACTGTCAAGCATTTCCTTGCGTGCGAAGATGCAGCATGTGGGTCCTAGAAGTCATGGGGGAAATGTTTTTTCGCGAAATACGGTGGCCCGTCTGGTGGGTGTCGGTGTCAAAACCGGCGGATCTCGGGTAGGGGGTCCTGAACTGTGCGTCTATGATCGATGGTAACAGGAGACAGGGGACACGATGTTTACCCAGGTTCGGGCCCTCTCTATGGAGGTAATACCCTACTTCCTGCTTGATTGATCTTGATGAATATGAGTGTTACAAGAGTTGATCTACCACGAGACCGTTATGGATAAACCCTAGAAGTCTAGCCTGTATGACTATGGCAATGTGTATATCTATCCGTACTACGCTCTCCGGTTTATATAGACACCAGAGAGATCTAAGGTTACATGGAGTTGGTTACATAAGAGGGAATCTACATAGTCGGTTGCCAAGCTTGCCTTCCACGCCAAGTAGATTCCAATCCGGACACGGGTATAGTCTTCGGTCTTCATGTCTTCACAGCCCATCAGTCCGGCCCACGGATAACAGGTCAGACGCCCGAGGACCCCTTAGTCCAGGACTCCCTTAGTAGCCCCCGAACCAGGCTTCAACGACGAGGTGTTTGGCATGCAGATTGTCTTCGGCGTTGCAAGGCGGGTTCCTTCTCTAAGTAACATATTCGTCGTTGATCCAATATCGCTCCCCTCAGCTTCTGTGCATTAATAACTTCGTCTTCCACGTGTCGAGCGAATGCGGAAAGTCAGGGTATTTTTGCGAATAACACCCCGTCCACGCAAGGCAGAGCACCAGAGCGCCTATTCAAAGATATTGGATCTTAGATCCAGGTGACACTACGCCGAGAAAATCCCCGAAGACTGCCAGGAGAAACCATTCCAACATGGCTAATATTCCCAGCTCCTCCTCCCGTTCCAGCCCAAAAAGAAACAAGTGGGAGAAGTGCACTGTGTCTCATAGTCAACTAGCAAAGGTGCAAACGCAGGGATTTCTTCCTCCCGCGGATCTGGTCCCTGTTCGAGCAGTGTCGACCTCCTTCAATGGCGTGACTCAGGCGGAGGACTTCCCCAATCCATCTGGGGGGAGCGAGTGTGCTTCATCCCCTATTTGCTAAGAGACATCAGATTCCAGTCCATCCGTTCCTTCGAGGGCTTCTGGAATATTATGGCCTCCAGCTGCACAACTTGACTCCTGCCTCTATCCTGCACATCGCAGGTTACGTCACTCTATGCGAGTTATTTCTGGGTGTTGAAGCCCATTTTGAGCTGTGGGGAAAATTGTTCTGTCTTGTCCCGCGTAACCATGAGGGTTCAATATTTGAAGTGGGCGGAGCCGAAGTGTGGCGCATCTCCGATACCGGATACCTGTCCGCCACACTGAGGAGGGCATCAAAAGAGTGGCCTTCCGAATGGTTCTACATCGAGGACGTTGCACTTCCCGACCCAGTTCGAAAGGGTCTCCCTGAATTTGCAAGCATTCCGCTAAATAAACGCCATAGTTGGCGTCCCTGGAGCCTTGAAGAGGAAGACAGTGCGGAGGTTCGTCAGCTCCTGGGCAAGATAAAGACGCACGCCTAGTCCGGATTAGCAATGGTTGAGGTAATGGCGACCTCCATAGTGCGAGGGGTTCAGCCGCTTCAATATAGAGGGCTCCCGCTGTGGTCGGAAAAGTCCGGACACCCCCGCCGCTCTAGCCAAGATACTGGCCGAGTTGTTCAAAGGGGAGGAAGATGAATTTCTTCGCATCAATCACAGAGATGGATATTCTATGTATGATCCTCCTAGTTGGGTAAGCCCCAATCCTTATGCTTTACTCATTCTGCTTCCCAGATTACCTTTGACAAATTTCTAATCCGCTTATTACAGCATTGGTGAAAACTCACCGAGGGGTTTTACAGCCCCGCCCCACAGCCTGAGAACCACAACCGGGAGCTGGATCCTGGGTTCGAAGAAGACCCGGATATATTCGGGGTACTCGCGGAAGGGGTGTTTTATCAGGCGAGCTATGATGGCACGGAAGTGTCCATTATCGCCGATTACCCTGGTCTTCTTCCTGCTTCCCACGTAAGTTATCAATAAAAAGTCTTGCTCGAAAGAGCTTCCTTGCACCGCCTCACCCATCGCACTGTGTCGTGCTCCACAGGGGAGGCGTTCGGCGCGTCACGCTACTCCGGGGGCGCCTCCAAAGAGGGCGGCTCCAGCGCCGAGCCAGGCCTCTAAAAGGAAGGTCGGTAAAGACACAACCGCTCCCTCGTCAAAGAGGTAAGGATTCGAAGGTTTACTTTAGTAGTCACATCCAACTGCAACTTATATGCTTGTATGGTGCCAGGAAAAAGGTTCACCGGACTATGTCCGAGGATCCGGCCGGCCAAACTCCCAGCACCCGGGATTTAGACCTCGTCGGCGGGACGTGAGCTGATATGGGAACAATGCCGGACTGTCCTTCGGCCGAGGGTTCGGAGAATATGTCCGTTACCAACTCGGAATTGGAGAGCGCCATGAATCATCGGTGCTGCAGAGCTATTTTACGAGACCCTGAGTTCTCGGAAGAGGCATTCAGTGCCTTCAGTTCGGCTGATGCATACATCCGAGCTGCTCGATACGGGCTTAGTGGAGCCACAAAGCAGCATTTAAAAGATGTGCGGGTAAGTTTCCTTTGTCCGAATAGGATAGCCATATGCCAGTAGCCCCCGGGACTGAAAGCAGTTGGTACAACTAATTTAAGGACCATTGTATGACGAGGTTCTTATAGAGAAGAACAACCTGCTAACCCAAGAGCTGGAACAATGTCGGGCACGGCTAAATGCTGCTACCGCTGAACTGGAAAAGTCCAAAAAGGCGTCGCCTGGTAATATTCCCCTCCATCAGCAAAATATAATCATATGCCATTAATGCTAATAGTCATGCCTATATCATGACATGATTGTCAGAGGAACTCAAAGAAGCGCTGGAAGTCGCGCAAGCGAATGAACAAGAAGCCAAGAGGCTACATGCTGCAGGCGAACGTGTGCTGAAGCAGGCCATTGCTGAAAAAAATCAGCTCGAGGATTGCAAAACCCAGCTAGGCGAAGAGCTGAAGGATGTGCGGGCCCAGATAGCCAATTCCGTGGAGGAGAACAAGAAGCTGCGGGGCGGCATATTCATTATGTGTCCGAACTATTGTTAAAGTAGTTCAGAGATAGATGGAACTGATACAATTATGATTGCAGTTATATTAACAGGCTGTCCTGAAGAGGAGGTGTCCGGATCATCGAGTGATCTGCTGCAAAGGCTGTCGCAGGTGCATGAACACGCGCGGCTGGCGATGCGGAGTGTTGCCAAGGCCCTATGGCCATCCGCCTCCCCTCCAGGAAGTATGGAGGAGCTTGTAGAGCTATTCAAAGGAGCGCAGCGATGTATCCGACTATGGAAGGTATCGGCATGTCGAGAGGGTGCGCGAGAGGCTTGGGCCATGGTGGAAACTCGGTATACAAGTTTGGTCCTAATCACATGGCTCGGGTTGGACCACTAGGGTCGAATGGGGAAGAAATTCCCGTTAGTTTAGTGTATGACCAAGTAGAGGTGGCCGCCAAATATTCCCAACAGGATTGTAAGTTAGACCGCTTGTTGGACGGTATAGAGAAGGAAATGTTTGAGTCCTAGTGACAATGTACTTTCCTTACCCTATATAATTCTAGCTAAATTGTATAGCATTTGTCATGGCAGACCTTTTCGCTTCAACTTCCAGACTCGATGGTGTGGAGTGTTTCCGAATACCCTCGCGGCCGAATAGACCGGGGTATGCTTGGAAAACTAGGCGTAGGGGTCATAGTTGCTTGAACAGACAAGTTGTATTCTGCTAGTCATGTTATATTACATTGAAATAGTAAGAAACATCTTCCAAAGAGAATAGTTCCATTAAGGGTTCCTTCCCGTGGGTGGGCATGCATTAAGATACATGTCCGAATTGTGATGTGAAGATCACAGCGTGTACAGCTTCTGGGGGTTCGTAATGGAGTGAGTACAGAAAACATATTTAATTCGCCGACCGAATATTCCCTTAAGAACGCTAGCTTTCAGCTTCAACCAGTCTGAGGTACACATCCGGATGACCCGGTAGTAACAATCACAGAGGTGCTCCCTTTATGCCCTAGCCGAACTAACGGGAATGTAGGTCATAAGCATAGGAGCCAGGCAACCCAGGTTGGCAAAAACTTAAGTCATATCAATGCATATAATGGCGAAGAAAAGGTACATATGGAAAAACTCATATGTGAAGAGCTTGATGCTCAGTGAATAATGAAAAGCTTCTGTACAAGAAGCCCCGAGGCATAATGGGCGTACATATGTAAAGATGTGTACGTCGGCAGTGTTCAGTCAAGGCATATGAGAGATTTAAAGCGAAAAAGGTGTAAAAGAGAGAAAAAATAATGGAAACAAGGGGAGAAGGAGACTAGCAAAGAATTCGGCGCTAGGCATAGAACCTTCGGAGTTTGGCCGGTTCCAGGGGTTCGGCTCTAGGCGATTGTCTAATGCATCACGAAGACGATACGCTCCTCTAGTAAGAACTTCGTCAAGTATGAAGGGACCCTCCCATTTGGGCTTGAGTTTGTCCTTTTTCTTCTCCGGCAAGCGTAGAACGAGTTCGCCACAGTTGTAAGTCTTGGCCCGTACTTCTCTGCTTTGATATCTTCAAGCCTGATGTTGATAAATGCTGAACGGGCTTTGGCGACGTCGCGCTCCTGCTCCAGGGCATCTAGGCTGTCCTGCCGATCCAACTCGGCCTCTTTCTCTTCATACATACGCACTCGAGGTGAGTCATGTATAATATCGCAGGGCAATACAGCCTCTGAACCATACACCATGAAGAAAGGTGTGTATCCGGTAGCACGGTTGGGCGTGGTCCACAGCCCCCAGAGTACAGAGTCGAGCTCCTCAACCCAGTGCTTGTCTGATTCTGTCAAAGACCGCACTAGCCTGGGTTTGATGCCGCTCATAATAAGACCATTGGCTCGTTCGAATTGACTGTTTGTTTGCGGGTGGTAGACAGAGGCGTAATCGAGCTTAATGCCCAGATTAGGACACCAGGTTTTTACCTCATCGGCTGTGAAATTGGAACCGTTGTCGGTGATGATGCTGTGCGAGACACCATAACGGCGCACCATGCCGGATATAAATGCAATCACCAGTCCGGACTCGGCCGTTTTAACTGGTCTAGCCTCTATCCACTTGGTGAATTTATCCACCATGACCAGCAAATATTTTTTGTTATGGCTTCCCCCTTTAAGAGGTCCAACCATGTCCAAGCCCCAGACTACAAAGGGCCATGTAATGGGGATTGTTCCTAGGGCGGTTGGGGGCATATGGCTTTGGTTGGCGAAGAGTTGGCATCCCACGCAGAGCTGGACGAGGTCCTGCGCGTCTGCTCGGGTCGTAGGCCAATAAAATCATGTTCGGAAGGCCTTGCTGACAAGTGCCCTGGCTGCGGCGTGGTGCCCACCGAGACTGGCGTGAATTTCTGCCAAGAGTTGCCACCCCTCCTCCTCGGAGATACACCTTTGAAGGACTCTGGTAGTGCTTTTCTTGTAGAGCTCTCCTTCGTGAACTTTATAGGCCTTCGAACGCTGGACAATGCGGCGAGCCTCGTTCTGATCTTCTGGGAGCTCCTTCCTATTAAGGTAGGCCAAGAATGGTTCGGTCGACGGGGCAATGACTGCCATAATGAGGTGGGCCAATGGTGTTATTTCGGTGGCTGAGCCTCCGATGATATCGGCGTGTTCGCTATCTATGTTTGTGTTCGGAACGGGACTGTCATTGCTGTCTCCCCCTTGCCACACCACGGATGGCTCAAAGAGCCTTTTGAGGAATATGTTAGGTGAACGGGGTCGCGCTTAGCACCGATGCAAGCAAGGACGCAGCCGCCTAATTACTTTCGCGGGCGACATGATGAAATTCGAGCCCCTCGAACCGAGCCGACATTTTTAAGAAGGCGTTGTGTTAAGCTGCCATCTTTGGATCTTTGGCATCAAAGTCTCCATTAATTTGGGATATTGCAAGGTTTGAGTCCCCGCACCTCTATGCGTTGTATTCCCATTGATACAGCCATCCGAAGGCCATGTAGCAAGGCCTCGAATTCGGCTGCGTTGTTGGAGTCAGTGAATAATATTTGAAGTACGTATTGGACGATATCTGCTATGGGGGACGTTAATACGACGTCCGCTCCTAGCCCTGCCAACATTTTGGAGCCATCAAAATGCATAACCCAGTTGGAATACGCGCCGTACTCTCTAGGGAGTTTGGCCTCTGTCCACTCGTCTATGAAGTCAGCCAGTACTTGGGATTTGATGACATGGTTTGTACGTGATCTGGAATGGAAGGAGCTCAATGGCCCATTTGGCAATCCAGACCGTGGCATCCCGGTTGTTTATTATATCATTGAGGGGTACTTCAGAAGCCACCGTGATCGAACACTCCTGAAAGTAGTGTCGTAACTTTCGAGATGCCATTAAGACTTCATATGCTATCTTTTGAAAGTGAGGGTATCGGGATTTGCATGTTGTGAGGACGGTCGATACGTAGTATATCAGCTTTTGGAGTGGAAATTTGTGTCTGTCTTGTTCTCACTCGACAACGAGTACGACGCTCACCACCTAGTGTGTTGCCGATATATATAGGAGCATTGGTTCGCCGACGTTTGGCGCGGCCAGGATTGGGTTGCTAGCCAGAAGGGCTTTTATTTCTTCCAGTCCGGCCATCGTCGTGTCTGTCCACTTGAAGTTATCGGAGTGCCGTAGAAGGCGATAAAGTGGCAGCGCCTTTTCCCCCAACCTGGAGATAAAGCGGCTCAAAGCTACCACACACCCAGCGAGTTTTTGGACTTGTTTAAGTTCGGTTGGCGTAGACAATTGTGACAGAGCTCGGATTTTGGCTGGATTTTCTTCAATTCCTCTGTTGGAAACGATGAAGCCCAACAGTTTTCCGGCGGGGACGCCGAAGACGCACTTTTCCGGGCTAAGCTTGATGTCTTATGTGCGGAGGTTGTTGAATGTGAGACGCAAATCTTCTATTAGTGTTTTGACGTGTCTGGTTTTGATGACGACGTCGTCCACTTAAGCCTCCATTGTCTTGCTGATCTGTTTCTCGAGGCATGTTTGGATCATGCGCCGATAGGTGGCGCCAGCATTCTTGAGCCCAAAAGGCATGGTATTGAAGCAAAATTGTACGTATGGTGTAATGAATGTTGTTGCGGCTTGATCGGACTCCCTCATTTTGAATTGATGGTATCTGGAATATGAATCAAGGAAGCACATCGAGTCGTGTCCTGCGGTAGCGTCAACGATTTGATCAATGCGAGGGAGGGGGAAGGGATCCTTAGGGCAAGCCTTGTTAAGGTCTTTGAAATCGACACATAGGCGCCAGGATTTATCCTTCTTTGGTACCATTACCAGGTTTGCCAGCCAGTCCAGATGTTTCATATCTCTAATGAATCTGGCCTCGATGAGCTTGGCCAGCTCTTCCCCCATAGCTTGTCGTGTGGGTTCGGAAAAGCGCCGCAGTGTTTGTTTGACCGGCTTGTATCCCTTCAGTATGTTGAGGTTGTGTTCGGCCAACTCGCGCGGGATTCCTGGCATATCTGAGGGGTTCCAGGCGAATATATCCCAGTTTGCGCGCAAGAATTCTCGTAGTGAGGCTTTGACTGTGGGCCTGAGTTGCGCTCCGATAGATGCCGTCTTCTTCGGGTCTGTTGGATGGACCTGAAATTTGACTATTTCTTCTGCTGGCTTGAAGGAAGTGGATTTGGGTCATTTGTCCAGGATCACATCGTCCGTATCCACAGTGGAGCGTAGTGCGGTTAATTCTTCGGCCGCAAGGGCCTCTGATAATGCCTCGAGGGCCAAGGATACGGTTTTATTCTCGGCGCGGAGTGCTATATCCGGATCGCTGCAAGGGTGATTATTCCATTAGGCCCGGGCATTTTTAGCTTCATATACCCATAATGAGGTACAACTTGAAAGCGCACGAAGGCCTCTCGCCCTAATAGGGCGTAATATCCACTGTTGAAAGGGGACACCTGGGAAGTTATTTCTTTGGACCGATAATTCTCCGGCGTGTCGAATACCACATCAAGTGTAATTTTTCCCGCACACCGTGCTTCCCGACTGGGAATGATACCTCGAAAGGTTGTGCTGCTTTTCTTGATGCGGCTCCTGTCTATTTCCATCTTATGGGGCGTGTCCTCGTAAATGAGGTTTAGTCCGCTGTGGCCGTCCATGAGGACTTTTGTAAGTCGAAAACCATCCATGATGGGACTGAGGACTAATGCGGCTGGCGCTCGAACTGTTCTGTATGTAGGTTCATCACTGTCGTTAAAGGTTATGGCCGTGTCATTCTAGGGGTCAATTGCAGCGACCTGGAAGACTTTGGCGAGGTCGCGCAGTGCCCTTTTACGCTTATATTTTGAAGCGAATGTTTCGAAGACCGTCAATACCCTTGTGTCATCGTTTTCTGGAGAGTGCTGTTCTGGGGTGTGCTTGATAAGGATGTCCTCACCGCTCTTGGCTACCTGCCGAAGTATCCAACATGCTCTAAGGCTGTGGGTTGCCACGGTGTCTGGTGTTGTATGTATTTTGCATGGGCCATTAAGCCATCCCTCCAGAACGGTGCCGTGCAGCGTAATGGGTTTATGTTTTTTGACTGTTGGGCTGGGCGTGCCACGGGGGTGCGTCCTCTTCGCTTTTATGAGGAGTTGAGTTGGGATCGACGATTCCTAGCAAGCTGCCTGAGTTTTCCAGACGCTCTCAATCGCGCTGTACTTGTGTACAATAGTTGCTAAGTCAGCAAACTTTAGTATGCGGCGGCGATTGATGGCGTTCAGGATACCTTTGTCCGTGCAGTTGTTGCAAAATGCTGCTATCTCGCTTCTTTGTCGCGGCAATCCTTTACCTTATCTTTGACAAGGAGGAATCTAGCCTAGAAGTGGTGGATAGTTTCCTGAGACTGTTGTTTGATGCTCCTGAGAGCGTCTATGTCCGAGTGGGTGGGTGGAATTAAATCCGAACCACGACCCGATTTTGGATCCAGAGTTTGAAGATCAACCGGACCTGACAGTTCGTGCTCCGGGATATTGGCTGATTTTTTAGGCTCATCGTCCGACTCTATGTTCGGAGGACGAGACATGCCTTTCTGCCGGAGAATATCCGGCCCTTCAAGATAAGAGATCCGAACGTAGTTTGTCTTCAATATAGCAGAAGAGTTGTTCCGCTCCTCGACTACCCCTTGTCTGGTGGGTGACCGGCAGAGTTTTAATTTCTCCCTGGTCGGGTTTAAGCCCAACCCGATCGTAATCTGTAGCGACCCCCAAGGCGGTCATGCGATCCAGGAGTTCATTCAAAGACGATAACTCCGTCGGATCCATCCGAGCAGAGTATTCAGGATCAACGCGGAGACGATTTTCGACGACTTGAGAGGTCATCGTCGACTTAAGGGCCGAACTAGCGGTCATGACGAAGCCGCCCAGCCGGAGGGTTTGGCCTGGGGCCAAGGCTCCTCCGGAGATGATATTATCCTTGACAACAAGGCGAGCCATCAACCCTTTTGGCGACAGCATAGTGGAACTCTCTATGAAAGCACCAATATCGGTGTCAAAACCGGCGGATCTCGGGTAGGGGGTCCCAAACTGTGCGTCTAGGATCGATGGTAACAAGAGACGGGGGACACGATGTTTACCCAGGTTTGGGCCCTCTCTATGGAGGTAATACCCTACTTCCTGCTTGATTGATCTTGATGAATATGAGTGTTACAAGAGTTGATCTACCACGAGACCGTTATGGCTAAACCCTAGAAGTCTAGCATGTATGACTATGGTAATGTGTATATCTATCCAGATTACGCTCTCCGGTTTATATAGACAGCGGAGAGATCTAGGGTTACATGGAGTCGGTTACATCACAGGGAATCTACATAGTCGGTTGCCAAGCTTTCCTTCCACGCCAAGTAGAGTACAATCCGGACACGTGTACAGTCTTCGGTCTTCATGTCTTCACAGGCCATCAGTCCAGCCCACGGATAAGAGGTCAGACGCCCGAGGACCCCTTAGTCCAGGACTCCCTCAGTGGCTCCCTGTTGTCTGGTGGAGGAACCATTATTTTGCGCGTAATAAGGAGGCATTTCCTTGTCTGCGGCCGTGGACCCTGCTGTCGGCCTCTCCATGTACAGTCCACTTCTGATGTATGTCGTTCATTGACCACATTGACCACGTCGCGCCGAGAGCACCAGGGCGGTGGATGACGGCGAGGCCTAGGAAGGGGACGACGCGGAGCCGGGGAAGACGCGACAATGGATGCCCACGCTGAGGGGAGTACGAGCACTGACTGGTCGGCTGCGGGGTGAGGCTGACGTCGTCGAAAAATAACAGAATATGCGGGTGGGTAAAGGGATGGCCTGGCGGCAGCACAGTCGACCACGGTAGGAGGGAACAGGCACTCCCGATGGCACTGGTTTGGGCGGCTGGAGCATTGATACGTCTCCAACGTATCTATAATTTTTGATTGCTCCAAGCTATATTATCTACTGTTTTAGGCAATATTGGGCTTTATTATCCACTTTTAGATTATTTTTGGCACTAACCTATTAACCGGTGGCCCAGCCCAGATTTGATGTTTTATGCCTATTTGAGTGTTTCGAAGAAAAGGAATAGAACGAAATCAACGGGAGAAGTTATTTTTGGAAGGAAACCTACCGGATAGACTTGGACCCTACGTCAGAAGATGAAGGAGGTGCTCACGAGGGTAGGGGGCGCGCCCACCCCCCTGGGGCGCGCCCCCCTGCCTCGTGGCCCCCCTTCGGTCCACCGACGTATCCCTTTCACCCATATATACCTACGTACCATAAAACTTCCAGAACAGATATTAGATCTGGAGTTCCGCCGCCGCAAGCCTCTGTAGCCACCAAAAACCTCTCGGGACCCTGTTAAAAGCACCTCACGGAGGGGGGAAACCTCACCGTGGCCATCTTCATCGTCCCGGCGCTCTCCATGATGAGGAGGGAGTAGTTCACCCTCGGGGCTGAGGGTATGTACCAGTAGCTATGTTTTTGATCTCTCTCTCTCGTGTTCTTTATTTGGCACGATCTTGATGTATCGCGAGCTTTGGTATTATAGTTGGATCTTATGTTTCTTCTCCCCCTCTTCTCTCTTGTAATGGATTGAGTTTTCCCTTTGATTTATCTTATCGGATTAAGTCTTTAAAGATTTGAGAACACTTGATGTATGTCTTGCCGTGCGTATCTGTAGTGACAATGGGATGTCACGTGCCACTTGATGTATGTTTCGGTGACCAACTTGCGGGTTCCGCCCATGAACCTATGCATAGGGGTTGGCACACGTTTTCGTCGTGATTCTCCGGTAGAAACTTTGGGAACTCTTTGAGGTTCTATGTGTTGGTTTGAGTAGATGAATTGAGATTGTGTGATGCATATCGTATAATCATACCCATGGATACTTGAGGTGACATTGGAGTATCTAGGTGACATTAGGGTTTTAGTTGATTTGTATCTTAAGGTGTTATTCTAGTACGAACTCTAGGGCTGTTTGTGACACTTATAGGAATAGCCCAACGGATTGATTGGAAAGAATAACTTTGAGGTGGTTTCGTACCCTACCATAATCTCTTCGTTTGTTCTCCGCTATTAGTGACTTTGGAGTGACTCTTTGTTGCATGTTGAGGGATAGTTATATGATCCAACTATGTTATTATTGTTGAGAGGACTTACACTAGTGAAACTATGAACCCTAGGCCTTGTTTCCTATCATTGCAATATAGTTTACGCACACTTTTACCGTTAGTTACCTTGCTGTTTTTATATTTTCAGTTTACAAAAACCTATATCTACCATCCATATTGCACTTGTATCACCATCTCTTCGCCGAACTAGTGCACCTATACAATTTACTATTGTATTGGGTGTGTTGGGGACACAAGAGACTCTTTGTTATTTGGTTGCAGGGTTGCTTGAGAGAGACCATCTTCATCCTACGCCTCCCACGGATTGATAAACCTTAGGTCATCCACTTGAGGGAAATTTGCTACTGTCCTACAAACCTGTGCACTTGCAGGCCCAACAACGTCTACAAGAAGAAGGTTGTGTAGTAGACATCAAGCATGAAGATCAAAGATTGAAGAAGCACGGCGGCCGTTGGATGGACATCAAACAGTAACTGCTCTGTGTTGACTAAGTTGACAAAGCCTTGCGTACGTGTTAATTTTTTAGGACAACGTCATCATCAACCTTCTTTTTAGTAGAGCGTCATCATCCACCTAATAGGTGCAGAAGTCAGCCTCCAAATCTGTGAAAAACAGCATACAACCCATTAGCCATTATTTTCAATAATTTACAGCCCATTTGCTAACTCTTCAGGATATTTTGAAGCCCATATTCTTTTTATTAGCATCACCGACCATATACTCTAGGCACCGCTACAAAATTCAACGAAATTTTGCATATTTCAGTGGGGCCCGAACTCTTTTAATCCCAAAATTTCAAGTCACGTTAAAAATAATTTAAAAAAATATATCAAAATAAAATTCAGAAAAAAATCTCCGCAAAAAAGAATGAAATTTGAAATATTTACTAGCAAGATGCCCGTGCGTTGCACGGAACATGAAGATGCATTTGTATGAGTAGTTTATCTTGTGGGAGAAAAGGATGAATGAGGGAAGGCCGTATCCGCAAATGTGGTCATAGTTTTCTTCCTATCTGTTAGATATAGATCGGATGGTCTATATTGCAGGATGGCAGGCACACCATCATCACCAACTCTGCTTTTTATAAGAGTAGAGAAATCCTAAAAACGATATTTTAATGTAATTGTCGGTTGGCCTTGGTTTAAAAATTTACAGCCCATTTCTTACAACTTATATCCCATTTTCTGGGGAAGCCCATTTCTTACTACTTTCATCCTTGTCCTAAAAGATTTGCAGCCCACCAGGGCTGAGACAAGCAAGTAGGCCTCGGTTGGGTATTCTCCAAAAAAAAGAACCGGGCTAGCCATTTTCAAAAAGAAAAAAGATAACTGGGCTCGTCATGTGCTTAAATAAAAGCGTAAGCGTGGGCTAGACGACCCACAGCCCCCGCAGAACGCGCAGTTGAACTCCATCTCTAAAACTACAAAAAACAACTCGGTGAGCTGCTGCGTCCCTGGTGTTATCCGCTCGTTGTGTATTTTTCTCTTTTATTGACTACATTGACAATGGCGTGGTACCTAGTTGTCAAACAATTAGGAGGAAGTATTTTTTTGACTTGTAATAATGAGGCACCTGCTTGCATAATGCAACGACCCTTGTGGGTCCCTACTGTCAGCCTCTCCACGTACAACCATCTCCTGATTCCTCTCAGTTGTTGACCATGTTCACAATGCCAGAAGGCGGCGGGCACAGCGAGCGTACCAAGGCGGAGAACGACGGCGAGGCCTCGGACAGGAACAAACATGAGTCGTGGAAGATGCGACAGTGTAGTGGTAGGGGGAGGGGAGTACGAGGGCAACAACATGCAACTCAAGCTTACAAACGGTACAAAAAGCACAAGGATTAATTATTCATCAAATTTAGACAAAACCCAGATTGAACATGGCAATAACATCTAACCCATCCACTCTTTTTCGCAATCACAAACAAATGGATTGGTCTGATCCATAAAATCAACATCCTGTGCAAAAAAATTATTGTAGGATGACTACAATTTGTTGTAAATAGAAGCCGAGCACGTTTAGAAGCCCATTTGTCCACCTGAAACTTCTTTTTTTTTTGCTGTTCAACGTGTCCGTCGGTGAGAAATCTCTTGTTGTAAAACTTAGGCCTCATGGGCAATATTAACCTCGCATTCAACAGGAAGAATGTGACAAAGCTTCTGTTTGCCTGGTTGGATGCATATCCTTCCATCGTTATTGTCTTCAAACAAATGTCATGAGAACTGAGAAAATCCTGATGCTTATTACACAACCGATTGGTTATACGTTTTTCTCCATGTGGTAGCAGTGCCTAAGTAGACATGAAGATTGAAAATAGTTAAGGTCTGAAAAAAGAGTATGTCAAAAGAGCAACAACTGAACGGTTAATTCTAGTACAATATATACGGGCTTTCAATCTGCATGAAATCATCACCTTTATATATAAATTCTCCAGAGATCAAAAGCATTGCAGCAAGCCAATAATTATGTTCAGATCAAAACTAAACAATCTGATATATAAGATCTTGACAGAATCCAACAACATTGATAGGCTATGCATGTACGAACTCTTCATTGAGCATATAACATAATATTAGTACCCAAAGTGTACTCCAAGATGATATAAAACTTACGCACACAAATGAAAAATGCAGCTTATGATTACAAATGTGTAGATGATAATATACGGTACCTGAAAAAGTGAGGAGCCAAACACCAACTTCCTGTGATCATTAAACGGATCACGAATTACACCCTAGGTCTCCAGTTTGGGCGCAAAGACGATAGTTATTTGCGAAGGTTTATAACAATCATCAAGGAGCAACCTTTGAAGTGAAGGGGCATCTTCGATGATGAGTTGTTGTCCTTCAAAACAAATTGCAATGCTTTTAAGGTGAGGCGACTTTATTTGGAGACAACTGATAGGGATTTCTATTCCCAAAACAATCAGCAAGCACTCCAGGGCAGGGCAACTAGAGTGGATGATGCTGTGCAGTGAGGTCTCCGACAGATAAACCACCACAAGCGAAAGTTTACTTTAGCCGTGGGAGTCGAAGCATTTGTACCGGATCGTCTGGTAGATGGCACCGAGCGAAGGTGGTGGTGTGGAGAGAGGAGGAAAACCGCGAGATGGACAACCGTGGTGTGGGCACGAATTCTAGGTGTGTTCGTGGTATGAAACTTTTGTGGTAATGGTAGAACTCAAACTGTGGGAGTTTTCTGAATTCAGGGGATGTAGCCAAGCGTCCACCGTGCAGGGTATGGACAACATGTAGCGTGTCGGGATGCAGAGGCGTTGAACAGGGCGCTGCTCGTGAGAGAAGATGATGGCTCTGAGGAGATCTAATTCAGGAAAGACAGATATCTGACGATAGTCGAGATTGAGGGGCGCGGTGCGCCATAGAGGGCGCCACCGAGTTGAAAGGACTTGTGTGCAATAGCAATCCTTGGTGGGGAGAAGCAAGATGATGTAACAAAGGATGTCATCCGGGAGATTGCTGATGCGGTCCACCGGAGATTCTACAGGTTCCTTAGATCCGGGTGGGGGGGGGGGCTCGCCGCTTCTCCTCGCGCTGGCGGGTGCGGAATCTACAACTGCATCGCTACGGCTGGAAAGCGCCATCTTCATGCTGGGGCCACCCGACTCCATTTTCCTTATGAAGGCCAAAGCCGAGCTCACGGGTTTGAGCAGAGTAGCCAGAGATGAGCCTAGTGGTAGTACAAGTGGGGAAGAAGGAGGGCTAGGGTTTTCTATAGGGTGGAAGAACAGGAGCAAGCGTTTTCTGTACGAGTGAGCAAGAAGGTGAGCGGGGGTTCTATGTACGAGTGAGGAAGATGGGGAGCGGGGGGAATTGGGAGGCGACGGAAGCGGGAGAGTCCAGCGAGCTACCGTATAAGTGGAAGCGAGGAGGAAGGAGGGATTTTCTGGGATCGCCCCCTCTTTAAGAAATATGGGCTTTTCCTCGCAAAAAAAACAAATGGGCTTTAAGATGGATAGGCTTTTGTATCGGCCTAGTTGGCTGTCCGTGTTTCCTACTGGAGGCCCTTAACACTAGAGGCAGCCCATTAGAGAGACTCTCCAGCACTTCGATGGCACCTACTACGCAATATTTTTTCTCCTCGATGGCACGTGAATAGTGAACATACTCAACAACGGAGCATGGGATGGTCGCTTGAAAGAAGGTCTATCGTGTTACTTCACGACATCTTTCCAAAAAAAGTGATATGACTTCTGTCAACCTACAAGTTATGTCTGTCAAATTAACCTCGAGGTACTTGTTCTCAAATTAACGGGCATTGCAGGACTGATGCAATGTGTTAGCGTCAATTGCAAGATGAGCCAACAAGCTAGCAGTGAAGTTGCCAACATGCTCAAAGTGCACACAACGTTGAGTAGAAAGAAGCATGCCGAGGAAATTAATGCGTGCTTAGGGAGGCCTTTGCTCAAAGAGCAAGTGTATATAAGGTATAGTCGGCAGGTTATTAGAAGCGATATGCATGGGCTGCTGGATATACTATAACTAGGTGTCCCACGAAGGTAACTATAGAATTGTAACGCCCCGGATTCAATGCGCCAGGTGTCTTCCAGTTATTCGCCGTCGTTGCCATGTCATTTGCTTGCGTGTTGCACTTTGCCATGTCATCATCTGCATTTCATATCATGTCATCATGTGCATTTCATTTTGCATACGTGTTCGTCTCATGCATCCGAGCATTTTCCCCGTTGTCCGTTTTGCAATCCGCACTCCTATGTCTCCGGCGCCCCTTTTACCTCTTTTCATGTGCGGGTGTTAAACTTTTCGGAATGGTTCGAGGTTTGCCAAGCGGCCTTGGTATAGCACCGGTAGACCGCCTGTCAAGTTTCGTGCCATTTGGAGGTCGTTTGGTACTCCAACGGTTAACCGGGTAACCGTAAAAGCCTCCTTCTCCTTGCAGCCCAACACCCCTTCCAAAGTGACCCAAAACCCACCTAACTCCTCTCCATGCTCTCGATCGTTCGATCACGATCGCGTGGCCGAAAACCGCACCTCATTTGTAGTCTCCTAGCTCCCTCTACCTATAAATATGTGCACCCCATCAAAATTTCGGGTCCAAAACCCTAGCTCCTTCCTCCTCCGCCGACGGACACGCCCACCGCCGCCCGGACGTGTCCGCCCGTCAGCGCCGCCGCCCCTCGTCCAACGGAGCGCGCCACACCCCGCCACCGCCAGCAGCCAACCAGCCGCCGCCACCTCACCTCTCTCTCCTCCTCCACCTTGCATGGCTGCTGGGACCGGATCGGGCCCGCGAGCCAGCGCCGCCGCCGCCGCGGCCCGCGCCCCAGGCTCGGCTCGCAGTCCCGCTGGCGGCGACCACCGCTGCCTCGCCGCCCGACCCGCCGCCTCTCGCCGGCGCCCGCCATGACCTCCGCCTCGCCCGCCCCATGAGAAGCTCACGCGCCGTCCCGGCGGCCCCTCGCCGCGCGCCGGCCTCCCCTCGCGCCACCGCCCGGCCTCCCGTCAAGTCGCCGCCGCCCGATGGCGCCCATGGTCGCCGCCCTCGTCGCCGGGACCTCCGCCGCCCGCGCCGGTCTCCTCCGCCCCTTCCCGGCCGGATCCGCCCGCCTCCGGTCGTCTTCCTCCTCTCCGGCCACGTCCCCGGCCAACTCCGGCGAGGCCCCGGATCGGGACGAGATCCATCACTCCCAACATCCAAACGCCTCCCCGTCCCGGATCTCGCCATCCCGCACCACTTCATCCCGTTGACTTCTCGGAGGGGTATATTTCCACTAAGTCCCGAAGTTTTTGTTATTTTCATGCATTTTCATCGCATCATAACTCTGCATCCGTAGCTCCGTTTCGTGCGTGTAATATGTCAAATTGTTCGCCTCGAAGAGTATATCATTTCATCTCATTGCATCATTTGCATTTGAGCTCATCTTGATGCCCGAAATGCTGTTAGAAGAGTGCTATGTGATGTTAGTTTCTGTTTCTTATCAGTACATGCACTTTTGTCATTTTTGCCATGATTGATGTGGGCATGCTATGATCTTGAGTCCTACATGTGTTTTGTAATATGCCATGGCATCTTTAGAGGGGTGTATGCCATGTATTTTTGTGATCTATGTGGTGACTAGCACAAGCATGCAAACTAGGCTTCTTGATGTTGCTGATTTCAGCCATGTTCTGCTGATATTTTTATGCCATGTTAACTTGATGCTACAGAGAGATCCATGCTTATTTTGAGATACTCCAGTAAGGATGTTTTGAACATATGGTTATGCTCTATCCATCCATGTCCTTCTTTGCAATTATGGAGTGCCATAGCTTGAGTCAATCGAGCTCTACTTTTGCTATAAAATGTTTCCTGGCAGGTTGTTTACATGTTATTCAATTTTGCCAAGGTTGTTGTAGTTGATCCGTGTATGCTATGATGTTGTTCTTTCCATGTATTGCTTCTATGCCATGCCTTATTACTGTGGGTTGCCTTGCCATGCCATGAATTGCTCTGTGGTGAGAGGTTCAAGCTCACCAACATGCCTACTTATTGTTGTTCCTGCCATGTATGAATCTGTAATATAACTTGCCATGTTTACAGGGGTGCCATCATATTTTCTGATCCTTTTTGGCTTATGGTCTGTAAGGGACTTTTGTTCTATGCATTTAGTAGATTCATGCCATGCCTTTGTTTGCCATGATAAGTTCCTGTAACATGTTGTTTGATAGATCTGAACATTGCAACCTGATGTTATTTCTGCCAATGCCTGAAACTGTTATTATATGCAATCTTGCCATGTCATTTTGAGCATGTTCTAGTTGTTTCTGGAGATAGCTCAGTGTTCATGTTTTGTAATGCTTTACCTGTACATCATGCCCATGCCTTTTTTTTTCTTGTTGAGGTCCTGTAGCCTGTTGTTTTGATGCTTGCAATATGCCTAGTTGCTGTTTTGGGCAGATTGTGGCTATGACTTGTATAGGGTGTATGTGTTGCACCGTTGCTCCGTTTCGAGTGTGCTCTATATGATACTTGCTTGATTTCGCATGTAGTTTCATATTATCATGTTGCATCCTTGTTTTGAGGTGTTTGCTTGATGTTTATATGCATTTTGCATCAATGCCATGTTTAACTTGTTTTGCTCATATCTTCTAGGCCGTAGCTCCGAATCTAATGAACTTTATATGTAACTTGACTAGATTTTCGTGTAGATCATCGTGGCACATATTAACTTGCTGTTTAACAACTTTAACATAAGATTTATTCAGATCTGGACCAATTTCGAAATATGCATATGAGGACTTACCGGAATTGTTATATGTTGTTCCCGGCCTCATTTAAACTTGCCTTGATGCGTTGGTCTTGTTTGCATCATCTTTTGCCATGAGTAGCCTCATCTAGCGTTGTCATGCATCATGCTTGGTTGAGCATCATGCCTTGTTCATGTGTGGTGTGTTTACTATGTTGTGTGCTTCTTCTTGTTAGTTCCTGTTTCGCTGCGATCGTGAGGATTCGCTCGCTCACGCTTGGTTCGCTTCATCCGTTCGTCTTCTTCATGGACTCGTTCTTCTTCCTTGCGGGATTTCAGGCAAGATGACCACTACCCTGGATCTCACTATTATCATTGCTATGCTAGTTCCTTCGTTCTATCGCTATGCTGCGCTACCTATTACCTGTTTATCAAGCCATCCCAAATTGCCATGTCAGCCTCTAACCTTTGACACCCTTCCTAGCAAACCGTTGTTTGGCTATGTTACCGCTTTGCTCAGCCCCTCTTATAGCGTTGTTAGTTGCAGGTGAAGATGAAGTTTGTTCCTTGTTGGAACATGGAGATGTTGTTCCTTGTTGGAACATGTTTACTTGTTGGTATATCACAATATATCTTATATTATTAATGCATCTATATACTTGGTAAAGGGTGGAAGGCTCGACCTTATGCCTGGTGTTTTGTTCCACTCTTGCCGCCCTAGTTTCCGTCATATCGGTATTATGTTCCCGGATTTTGCGTCCCTAACGCGGTCGGGTGATTTATGGGACCCCTTGACAGTTCGCTTTGAATAAGACTTTTCCAAGAAGGCCCAACATTGGTTTTACCATTTGCCTCACCACCACCTACTTTTCCTTGGGAGTCGCTCTCTCGAGGGTCATCTTTATTTAGCCCCCCGGCCGTGCTTCTCTAAGTGCTGGTTCGAACCGAGTAGACTGCAGGGCCACCTTGGGGCAACTTGAGGTTTGGTTTTACTCGTAGGATGTCTCATCCGGTGTTGCCCTGAGAACGAGATATGTGCAGCTCCTATCAGGATTGTCGGCGCATCGGGCGGCTTTGCTGGTCTTGCTTTATTGCTGTCGAAATGTCTTGTAGCCGGATTCCGAGACTGATCGGGTCTTCCGGGAGAAGGAATATCCTTCGTTGATCGCGAGAGCTTATCATGGGCTGTTGGGACACCCTGCAGGTATAAACTTTCGAGAGCCGTGCCCGCGGTTATGTGGCAGATGGGAATTTGTTAATATCCGGTTGTAGTAAACTTGAAGCAAACTCTTCTAAAATACACCAACCGTGTGCGTAACCGTGAGTGTCTCTTTTCGGGGTAGATCGAGAGGAGAACACGGTTTCTGGGTTATGTCTGACGTAAGTAGGAGTTCAGGATCACTTCTTTATCATTACTAGTTGACGGCCGTTCCTTTGTTTCTCTTCTCGCTCTCATTTGCGTATGTTAGCCACCATATATGCTTAGCCGCTGCTGCAACCTCACCACTTTACCCATTCCTTTCCCTTTAAGCTTTGCTAGTCTTGATACCCATGGTAATGGGATTGCTGAGTCCTCGTGGCTCACAGATTACTACACCACCAGTTGCAGGTACAGGTTTGCGATGACCATGACGTGAGAGCGATGTTTGCTTGTCTTGGAGTTCTTCTTCTGCTTCTTCGATCAGGGGATAGGTTCCAGGTCGGCAGCCTGGGCTAGCAGGGTGGATATTGTTTGAGTTTCTGTTTATGTTTCATCCGTAGTCGGATGTTGATCTTGTGTATGATGTCGATGTATTCTTGTGGCATTTGTGCCTTATGTATGTATCCCCATCTATTATGTAATGTTGATGTAATGATGTCCACCTTGCAAAAGCGTTTCAATATGCGGGTCTATCCTTGGTGGGACCTTCGAGTTCCTTTTGGATAGGGTCGCATATTGGGCGTGACAAGTTGGTATCATCGCAACGCTCATCTATTCTTTCATCCTTCATTTTATCTCGTCATCCTTTATTTACCGGAGTTCTTCATGGTGGTTCTTCATGATTTAATTCATTCTTCAAGAGTTCATCAAGATTCTTGTTGGTGGAGTTCAAGTATCTTTTCTTCTTGCATCTCGAAGTGCAATTAAATCTCCATATTACTTTGAAGTGGAGTTTTGCATTTCTTCGTTCTTCTCAGTTATCCAATCATTTCCGTTTGTGGTCGGAGATCACCTCATAATTTCAGATGTTTTTCATAAGTCCACAACAAGCTTATTCTTTCGTTGTTGATTTTCTCAACAACTCCAGTCAATCCTTCCTTCTAAGTTCTTTTCATTCAATTCTTCCAATTCTTCCGGAGGCATTGTGTTGTTCCTCTCGTCAACTATCATTCCATTTTGTCAAACTCAGTTCCAACTCCTTTCATGTTCAGCCGGAATGCTTCCCAAATCCTTTCAGTCTTATTCGTTTCTTATCTCGTTATAACCGGAGTTGTTTCATAGTCTAACTGATTCTGTGAGCTTTCGATTCTCGTCATTCTCGTCATTCCTCTCTTCTTCTTGAGCGCTCTCGATTCTTTGCTTCTTCTCTTGAGTTCTTGTTTCGCCTCATCCCTTTTCTCTTCCGTCTCGGTCCTAAGATCTCGGGACGATATCTCTTGTTAGTGGAGGAGTGTTGTAACGCCCCGGATTCGATGCGCCAGGTGTCTTCCAGTTATTCGCCGTCGTTGCCATGTCATTTGCTTGCGTGTTGCACTTTGCCATGTCATCATCTGCATTTCATATCATGTCATCATGTGCATTTCATTTTGCATACGTGTTCGTCTCATGCATCCGAGCATTTTCCCCGTTGTCCGTTTTGCAATCCGGCACTCCTATGTCTCCCGGCGCCCCCTTTTACCTCTTTTCATGTGCGGGTGTTAAACTTTCTCGGAATGGCCCGAGGTTTGCCAAGCGGCCTTGGTATAGCACCGGTAGACCACCTGTCAAGTTTCGTGCCATTTGGAGGTCGTTTGGTACTCCAACGGTTAACCGGGTAACCGTAAAAGCCTCCTTCTCCTTGCAGCCCAACACCCCTTCCAAAGTGACCCAAAACCCACCTAACTCCTCTCCATGCTCTCGGCCGTTCGATCACGATTGCGTGGCCGAAAACCTCACCTCATTTGGAGTCTCCTAGCTCCCTCTACCTATAAATATGTGCACCCTTCGAAATTTCGGGTCCAAAACCCTAGCTCCTTCCTCCTCCCGCCGACGGACACGTCCACCCGCCGCTCGAACCTGTCCGCCCGTCAGCGCCGCCGCCCCCTCGTCCAACGGGAGCGCGCCGCGTCACCCCCGCCGCCGCCCGCAGCCAACCAGCCGCCGCCACCTCACCTCTCTCTCCTCCCTCCACTCAAGACGGCCCGCAGACCCGGATCGGGCTCTGCGAGCCAGCGCCGCCGCCTTATTCGGCCCGCGCCCAGCGCTCGGCCTGCAGTCCCGCTGGCGGCGACCACCGCCGCCGCCGCCCGTCCCGCCGCCTCTCACGGCGCTCCGCGCCAGCAGCAGCCGGCGCCGCCCGCCGCTGACCTCCGCCTCGCCGACCCCTCGCCCGCTCCTGCGGCCTCCCTCTCGCCACCGCCCGGCCTCCCGTCCAAGTCGCCGCCGCCCGATGGCGCCCATGGCCGCCGCCCTCCGTCGCCGGGACCTCCGCCGCCCCCGCGCCTGGTCTCCTCCGCCCCTTCCCCGGCCGGATCCGCCCGCCTCCGGTCGTCTTCCTCCTCTCCGGCCACGTCCCCGGCCAACTCCGGCGAGGCCCCGGATCGGGACGAGATCCATCACTCCCTCCATCCAAACGCCTCCCCGTCCCGGATCTCGCCATCCCGCACCGCTTCATCCCGTTGAATTCTCGGAGGGGTATATTTCCACTAAGTCCCGAAGTTTTTCTTATTTTCATGCATTTTCATCGCATCATAACTCTGCATCCATAGCTCCGTTTCGTGCGTGTAATATGTCAAATTGTTCGCCTCGAAGAGTAGATCATTTCATCTCATTGAATCATTTGCATTTGAGCTCATCTTGATGCCCGAAATGCTGTTAGAAGAGTGCTATGTGATGTTAGTTTCTGTTTCTTATCAGTACATGCACTTTTGTCATTTTTGCCATGATTGATGTGTGCATCCTATGATCTTGAGTCCTACATGTGTTTTGTAATATGTTATGCCATCTTTAAAGGGGTGTATGCCATGTATTTTTGTGATCTATGTGGTGAATAGCACAAGCATGCAAACTAGGCTTCTTGATGTTGCTGATTTCAGCCCTGTTCTGCTGATATTTTTATGCCATGTTAACTTGATGCTACAGAGAGATCCATGCTTATTTTGAGATACTCCAGTAAGGATATTTTGAACATATGGTTATTCTCTATCCATCCATTTACTTGTTTGAAATTATGGAGTGCCATAGCTTGAGTCAATCGAGCTCTACTTTTGCTATAAAATGTTTCCTGGCAGGTTGTTTACATGTTATTCAATTTTGCCAAGGTTGTTGTAGTTGATCCGTGTATTCTATGATGTTGTTCTTGCCATGTATAGCTTCTATGCCATGCCTTATTACTGTGGGTTTCCTTGCCATGCCATGAATTGCTCTGTAGTGAGAGGTTCAAGCTCACCAACATGCCTACTTATTGTTGTTCCTGCCATTTATGAATCTGTAATATAACTTGCCATGTTTACAGAGGTGCCATCATATTTTCTGATCCTTTTTGGCTTATGGTCAGTAAGGGACTTTTGTTCTATGCATTTAGTAGATTCATGCCATGCCTTTGTTTGCCATGATAAGTTCCTGTAACATGTTGTTTGATAGATCTGAACATTGCAACCTGATGTTATTTCTGCCAATGCCTGAAACTGTTATTATATGCAATCTTGCCATGTCATTTTGAGCATGTTCTAGTTGTTTCTGGAGATAGCTCAGTGTTCATGTTTTGTAATGCTTTACCTTTACATCATGCCCATGCCTTTTGTTTTCTTGTTGCGGTCCTGTAGCCTGTTGTTTTGATGCTTGCAATATGCCTAGTTGCTGTTTTGGGCAGATTGTGGCTATGACTTGTATAGGGTGTATGTGTTGCACCGTTGCTCCGTTTCGAGTGTGCTCTATATGATACTTGCTTGATTTTTCATGTAGTTTCATATTATCATGTTGCATCCTTGTTTTGAGGTGTTTGCTTGATGTTTGTATGCATTTTGCATCAATGCCATGTTTAACTTGTTTTGCTCATATCTTCTAGGTCGTAGCTCCGAATCTAATGAACTTTATATGTAACTTGACTAGAATTTCGTGTAGATCATCGTGGCGCATCTTAACTTGCTGTTTAACAACTTTAACATAAGATTTATTTAGATCTGGACCAATTTCGAAATATGCATATGAGGACTTACCGGAATTGTTATATGTTGTTCCCGGCCTCATTTAAACTTGCCTTGATGCGTTGGTCTTGTTTGCATCATCTTTTGCCATGAGTAGCCTCATCTAGCGTTGTCATGCATCATGCTTGGTTGAGCATCATGCCTTGTTCATGTGTGGTGTGTTTACTATGTTGTGTGCTTCTTCTTGTTAGTTCCTGTTTCGTTGCGATCGTGAGGATTCGTTCGTCTACGCTTGGTTCGGCTTCATCCGTTCGTCTTCTTCATGGACTCGTTCTTCTTCATTGCGGGATTTCAGGCAAGATGACCGCTACCCTGGATCTCACTACTATCATTACTATGCTAGTTGCTTCGTTCTATCGCTATGCTGCGCTACCTATTACCTGTTTATCAAGCCATCCCAAATTGCCATGTCAGCCTCTAACCTTTGACACCCTTCCTAGCAAATCGTTGTTTGGCTATGTTACCGCTTTGCTCAGCCCCTCTTATAGCGTTGTTAGTTGCAGGTGAAGATGAAGTTTGTTCCTTGTTGGAACATGGAGATGTTGTTCCTTGTTGGAACATGTTTACTTGTTGGGATATCACAATATATCTTATATTATTAATGCATCTATATACTTGGTAAAGGGTGGAAGGCTCGGCCTTATGCCTGGTGTTTTGTTCCACTCTTGCCGCCCTAGTTTCCGTCATATCGGTATTATGTTCCCGGATTTTGCGTCCCTAACGCGGTCGGGTGATTTATGGGACCCCCTTGACAGTTCGCTTTGAATAAGACTTTTCCAGCAAGGCCCAACATTGGTTTTACCATTTGCCTCACCACCACCTACTTTTCCCTTGGGAGTCGCTCTCTCGAGGGTCATCTTTATTTAGCCCCGGGCCAGTGCTTCTCTAAGTGCTGGTTCGAACCGAGTAGACTGCGGGGCCACCTTGGGGCAACTTGAGGTTTGGTTTTACTCGTAGGATGTCTCATCCGGTGTTGCCCTGAGAACGAGATATGTGCAGCTCCTATCGGGATTGTCGGCGCATCGGGCGGCTTTGCTGGTCTTGCTTTATTGCTGTCGAAATGTCTTGTAGCCGGGATTCTGAGACTGATCGGGTCTTCCCGGGGAGAAGGAATATCCTTCGTTGATCGTGAGAGCTTATCATGGGCTAAGTTGGGACACCCCTGCAGGGTATAAACTTTCAAGAGCCGTGCCCGCAGTTATGTGGCAGATGGGAATTTGTTAATATCCGGTTGTAGTAAACTTGAAGCAAACTCTTCTAAAATACACCAACCGTAAAGCGAATCGTGAGTGTCTCTTTTCGGGTTGATCGAGAGGAGAACACGGTTTCTGGGTTATGTCTGACATAAGTAGGAGTTCAGGATCACTTCTTGATCATTACTAGTTGACGACCGTTCCTTTGTTTCTCTTCTCGCTGTCATTTGCGTATGTTAGCCACCATATATGCTTAGCCGCTGCTGTAACCTCACCACTTTACCCATTCCTTTCCCTTTAAGCTTTGCTAGTCTTAATACCCATGGTAATGGGATTGCTGAGTCCTCGTGGCTCACAGATTACTACACCACCAGTTGCAGGTACAGGTTTGCGATGACCATGACGTGAGAGCGATGTTTGCTTGTCTTGGAGTTCTTCTTCTGCTTCTTCGATCAGGGGATAGGTTCCAGGTCGGCAGCCTGGGCTAGCAGGGTGGATATTGTTGGAGTTTCTGTTTATGTTTCATCCGTAGTCGGATGTTGATCTTGTGTATGATGTCGATGTATTCTTGTGGCATTTGTGCCTTATGTATGTATCCCCATCTATTATGTAATGTTGATGTAATGATATCCACCTTGCAAAAGCGTTTCAATATGTGGGTCTATCCTTGGTGGGACCTTCGAGTTCCTTTTGGATAGGGTCGCATATTGGGCGTGACAAGAATGGTATAGGAATGTGGAGAGATTTGGTTGATTTTACATCGCTGAATAAAATAAAATATTATGAGAAGGTCGACCATGGGATTTTACACGTACTCAATGACGGAGCACGGGATGGTATCCATGGACAAGGCCGACCTTTTTGGAGAGAGTACTAAATAACTTTGATATGTCCCGTCAACTCGTAGAATCGTGAGAAGCTTGCATACTACGCCTTCTCCCTTGCCAATGCGTGCACAGTGGCTCGCAGTACGATGAGAAACTTTTGCTTACAAGCGGTGGATGTGCAGCAGTTCATTTGGTGTTAGATTGCCAGAAGTACTACAGTAGTACCATCATTATTGTTCGACTTCCGGAAGAGGCAAAGAGACAAGCGCAAGGTCACCTACTCACAGTAGGTGCCATCAAAGTGCACGACTCACTTACGCACTACTTATCTAATTATCTCCATTTTCTTGCATGACACGTGCTCCTTGATGCAAGATGTCCCGCGTGTTGGCAAAAGGATGAACAACGCTCACGTAAAAAAAGAGTGGAAGAACATATATTCCCGACGACTGAGAAGGAGAAAGGAACCTCGCGGTGGAGCTTCTACATTCATAATATTTTATATTATTCAGCGATATAAAATCAACCAATCATCTCCACATTAGACCGGAAGAGTACGAAACACGGGAGCCCAGTGTAGTTACATCATACATGGCCAACCCACGCTATCACCATATTTCTTGGCCTCCGTGCGACACCTAGCTCTAGTAAACCACCAGCCCGTATTGCTTCTCACTCCTCGTCTCTCTCAAAGTGCGGCAGGCTGGCATTTTTGTCGTCTACTATTGAGGTCGGTTAACTCGTCACATGTTAGCGGCATGCCAAGAGCATTCTAAAAAATACTGTACTTTATTGTTATGCCAAGAAGAGGAAGCGCTTTGACCGACGGACCAAAAGAGACAGGCGTGCCGTGCCATGAGTGGGTCCAGTTTCTCATTTTGAACTTGTTTGGTGTAGTAGTAACACTTGGTTTTGACTATTGATAAGATTTTATCTAGGGCCTAACGTATTCTTCGAGGTTGCCTTATTACACTTTGGTGAAGTGATGGTTTCTTCGCCCGAGCAACTTATTACTCTGGGAATAAGGGAGTACTAGCGGATTCGACGAACAGAGAAATGATGGTTGCTTCGTCCGAACAACTTACTATGGCAAAGGTGGGGTTCTATGATTTGACTGCTCACTAGTCATTACTGCTGTGCAACGACCGGGGTGAATCTTTCTCTGCAGTTGTGCACTCAATATTGCTGCATGCCAGGTGGAGCCGGATAAAGGATGTCCCACATGTCGGCAAAACAAAGTTGAATTGTTTCTGGCATTGCTATCAATCCTTCAGGTTTTGTTTATATGAAGGTTTCAACTTTGGTTCACGTAGGAAAAAAAGGTTTCAACTTAGGATTTCAACTTTGGTTCACGTAGGAAAAAAAGGTTTCAACTTAGGATTCATGTGTCCTCTTGCCTCAAGATTGTCTCATTACAACTTTTCATCAAATACTAATGAAACTACCATGGATGCTAATGCATCTCAATGGTTCGCAGATCAACGCTAATATTCACGTCACAACTGAAGACAAAGTTGTGAGAAGGTGTACAAATAAAGAAAAATATATAATTGATCGATGTTATTCATAGGCATGGCTCCATTTCCTGGGCACAGTGTTCATTGGTTGGCAGCTAGTTTCACCCAACACTATAGCTAGAAAAGAGGTGTATGGAGGACATCACAATCCGATCAGTTTTGTAGCTCCACTAAAATCGAGATGACCATCCCTATTTGCAAAGATATCCAGTCAGTGTGATTACAATAATAGTGGAACTAGATGATGAAACATAACACACACAAATAGAAGCCGATCACCTCCGCGATATCTCTTTATGACTAATTACTTGTTGGAGAAGATTAGGCACGGAGTTGGATGAGGAGGATATCATAACCAATCTCCCTTTTTGCAGTTCCACAGAAATGTAAAAACGTTGCCCATGTGACATTTTGGTGGAACTGCACAAAACACTCTTAAGAAAAAAGTGATTTGTGCAGTTCACCAAAAGGTCGCAACAGCAATGAGGTGAAATGGATAGCCCTGTTTGTAAAAGGAGGTAGAAAGGAAACAATTACTGCCCAATAACACGAGTTGAAGACACATACGCCAACAAAAAAGAAGCATATTCCATGTAATAAGGGAAAGGTAGTAGCATTGTGGTTTATCAAAAACGGTTTGAGGACGAGATTGCAAGATGGAAAGTACGCCGGCCGAGATATGTTTTAAGTAAACAACTAAAGAAGATCCACATGCAGGATTTTCCACATGCAGCAATGTGGGAAGATGGGCAGTGGAGCAAGGCCGGAGGAAGTTGTACCCGAGGGTCGTCGGGATGTAACTAGGAGGGCGCCGGAGGCTGGGATCTGCCCATACTGCAGCAGCGAGCAAGTGGCGAAGGCCTTACCACGCTGGAGCTTGGTCAGAGAGAACGACGGGTACCGCGGATCTGGAGGTGCTGCCTCAACGCCGTCGAACGGAGAAACGATGCACATCCTCCCTTTCCACCGGCGGACGGGATGCGGCCAGATCAGTGACCAACGGTGAGAGAGAGAGGCCACCGCCGCCTTGTGTGATATGGTGCGACGAGAGACAAACCCTGGCAGGCAGGCTCCATTGTATATAGTGGAGCGGATTTTTCTTTTTTCCCGACGACAATCATTTTATATTTTGTATGTGCCATTGAGGAATATAACTTTATTTAATACTAATGCGTCAAGTCAAACTTTGTTCCGTCTACGCGTGGTACACGACCCTCCTTCAAGTAAACAACCGCTACACGCATTGAATTATCACGTGGGCTGCCTTTTCATGAAGAAATGAACTCCACCGTGTACCCGCACGGGTATGGCCGGGAACGAGATGTGAGTACGTGTGTCGTGCGTGCACCTCTTCTTTAGGTGCAGGTACGTACGCGAGTGGGTGTGAGACAGATGGTTTGTGCAAAATAGAGGAAATATGTCAATGATATCTAAAAAAATGTAACATATGCAATGTGTGTGAAACAGAGTCATGGATATATCATATATAGAGGGAGCGATCCACGAGAAGAGAGTGGAGGGATCACCGGCGTGAGATATCGATAGAATCAAAAACATGGATGAAGTGTGTGGTTGTGCGATCGATAAAGAGTGCCATCGAATTTGTGTTTGCCCACGTCAAAGATATATGGCGTCTGGCCTACTGGAATTTGAGAGGGCAGAGGTGCAGTTTTTATTTGTGGCATGGATACCTACTTACAACGTTCGACTATCGGTGTGTGTGTGGGGAGGAGGGGGAAGAGACCTAACTATAGAGAGGTAGATCGACTAGTATATGTGTGGAGATGGAGAGAGACCTAGCTATGTATCGAGGGAGATCGATCGGCATCCATGTATATGTGTAGCAGAGGAATAAGGTCGGGAGAAAGACAAAGGTAGAGTGTCGGAGGGTTGCTGGTGGAGTTGCTTCTCACAAATGGTGGGAGAGACCTGCTAGACAAACGGAGGGTACGAGTGCAATATTAATAAGAGAGGGCCGGGGATCACTACTGCAGGATGCTGCTAACGCGACACTATGATCAGAGACCCTTCGACGAAACTGTGTGCGATGCCATAA
Organism: Aegilops longissima; assembly: GCA_021605205.1. Classification (NCBI taxonomy): domain Eukaryota; kingdom Viridiplantae; phylum Streptophyta; class Magnoliopsida; order Poales; family Poaceae; genus Aegilops; species Aegilops longissima. The sequence continues at coordinate 467,866,456 of CM038680.1, forward strand.
TCGCAAACGATGGTGTAAAATAACCATAAAAAAGGTGCAAAGCGTTTGCGATGGAGGATGCATCAAACACGGTTTAGATTTTAGTTGCGTGTGTGATGCAAGGCACACGGTTCAATTCAATCAACCGTTTACGATGAGAGGAACAAAAGAAACGGGCAGACAGATGAAGGTGTGTGCGATGTACAGTATACGGTTCACTCGGATGAACTGTTTGTGATTAGGCAACACAAATGAAACGGTCAGCAAGATCAAAGGTGTGTGCGATATACGTCATGCGGTTCACTCGGATGAACTGTTTGTGTTGAGACATGAGAACATAAACGATTCAAATGAACAAGATGTGTGTGATACGAGGCAAACAGGTCTGTAATCAGAAACGTGTGTGAAGACCGATAAGAACACAGACGATTACTGCTAACAAGCCGTGCGTGTTGTGAGCAAACGATTGCTAGTGTACAATTGTGAGTGATTGATGAAAACATCACCGACGGGTTCCATTGTTTAGTCCGTGTGTGATGTGATTTTCTTTGTCCGCACACCATATATGCTCTGTCTACAGAGCATCAACATATATACTTAAAAAGACAGCATTGCATAACTAAATTAAGCATACAATTACACAAGTGACTACACATATAACATTTGCACACACCAAACTAAGCAATTACATGCATACTAAAGTAGGAGAAACGCGGATCTAATCATCTACTTATTGTTGCAACGATGCTTGCTGTCGTGGAATTAACACGTTAGATGTCCTTAGTGTCAGGACTTAGTCGCGAGGCCAACGCATCTATGTGGTAGCTTGAGAGGGGTTGAGCGGAATCGAGAGACGCAACACAAGACAGGGATTTAGACAGCTTCGGGCCCCGGGAAACATCATCCGGTAATAGCCCTACATGCTGTTTGAGGCTAGGTCTCATTATGATCATGAGGGAGTCGCCGTAAACCGGCTCTCCTCTTTGTGTCTAGCCCTAAGATTGTTTCTTCTTGCTTGTAGCTTGTCTTTGGGGAGCCCTGCCCCTCCTTATATAAGTTGAAGGGGCGGGTTACATGTGGAGTCCTATTAGGATTAGGACTAGTCTATCTCTAATACAAATCGGATACAAGTCCAGGTCTTAACTCCTTGTAAGTCAAATATTCCTTATATCTTTCCTCTTAAACCGGCCCACCATAGTTGAACCGGCCTTCATGAACCGCCAGTCGGGCCACCGGGTCTTGTCACTCCTCTGTCCCGCCTGCCGGATTACCAATGAACCGTAAACCGCTGGTCGCCAAATGAACCGCCAAGTGTCTGCGGGTTCTTCGTAAACCGCCAAGTCCGCCGGTTTATACTTCGGCCGTTTACGCCATGGTATATCCCGACATTAGCCCCCAGTTTAATTTGTATTTATCCATGTTAAACTGATCCTGTGAAATAAACACAAGAACAAACTTGACAGATTATGCTCCGGGTTAAGAATTCTTGTAAATCGGCATCTGATCATCCTTAAATCCTTGTCATTTCCTCCTTCTAGAAAATCCGGTTTGATAGGCCAACTTCATAATCAACTTGCTGACATTGGTTTCTCATAGAAAATATATTGTGAAGAATAACTCCTTTGATTCAGCTCCCAATGCTTAAAAACAATATCGGTCCTTGAAATACTCATCCAATCTTCAGCCGGTTTAAGGACGTAGAACTTGCCGGTTTATCATTGCCAAGATCACCGTTTTAATAAATATTGATGGTACCGGGTCATACTTGTAGTTAACATCCAGCTTGAAAATATACCTCTTATATACCTATCACTTGTAGCCCCCAAGTCTTAAGAAGGTAGCATAGCAACAGCTTAAGACTTGTTTCAATATAAATATCACAATCTTGAATAAATCCATGTTGTTCATCTCAATCACTAGTCGAATTGAGTATTCCACATATGTAGCCCCAAGTGTCGGGTTGTCATGCTTGCAGCAACTCGAACTTGTAATTGCCTCGATGCTCATAAAAACTTCAACCAGTGTAGCCCCTAAGGGCCGGGTCATTATGCAATAATGAGCTGGGACTTGATATATACTTCAATGAAAATAACATCATATGATGTAACCCCATCATGGGGCTTGAATCCACGCCCACAAGGTTAAGAGCCTTGTGCTTTACCAACCGAAAGCAAAGTGGACCCTTCAATATAATGGATAAAAAGCTTTGTACCTTCAACTGTTGACAGGAGCAATTGGTAGCCCCCAAGGGCCGGCTCATTACGATGTGATGAGTCGGGTCTTCAATAAGGTGAGCAAAAAAATGACTTTGCATTAGCCCCCAAGTGTCATGGTGCATGCTTGCAGCGACATGAGACTTGTGTATTTGATGTAATTTCAACTGAAATAATGTAGCCCCCAAGTGTCAGGTCTTAATCCTGCAGCAACTCGGGACTATTCCTTCAATTGTAGAATAAATCATATCTATTGATAATATGATAGCCATTGCGCTAAAGCGACTTTGAAAACCTTAATCATAATACTGGTTACTGATAACCATAATAAAAATCTAGCCATGTTGGCTATTTGAAGATTTGAATAATATAGTCCAATGATTTATGAGCGCATGATTCCAATGGCGCAATCCAAATATGTACTGGCGACTTATAGTCCAAAACCAAGCCGGGTTAACAAACACCGGATAATTTCTCATCATATACTGGCGACTTATCATCTTAAAGCCAGGCCGGTTTAATAAACACCGGATAATTTATCATCATGCTTTATTCAACCTGTCTCGCATACAACAAGTTTAAAGTGTCTGGCGGTTTACACGGACGGGTCATAATGCCCAACATATACCCTGTGTTTATAACCAAGGCTGCACTTTAAGAATAATCAATGAAATATATCATACCTGTGACATTGAATCACACCATCGGTTTACCAATTTTTTGTAGTAAGGGTGATGGCCCCAATCTTGAGTAATGATAACTCCTTTCATACTGTGTCAGTTTATGATAAAACCATACCGGGTTGCGATAAACACCGGTTTAACCATATATAATACTGGCGACTCGTAGTCAAACCAGACCGGGCTGATAGTCTCCGGAGTATGATTTGATCATGTACCGACAACTTGTAATTGAAAGTCAAACCGGGTTAATGAGCACCGGTTTACTCCATAATAAGATGGTAACATAGAATCAAACCGGGCAGATAGTCTCCGCATTAGGATTTGACCGTGTTCCGCCAATTTGTAATTGACAGTTTGAAACGGATTAACAATGTCGGTTTAAAAACGCAACAAAAATCAAATAAAAGTTATGAAAAAATATGGAAGCAAAGGCAATGATAAGACCATTTGCAAAAAGAGGCTTTACTGAGCCGATCAGATGGTGTTACCATGGTCGGACACGACCAAGCTCCCAATAAGGTGTAGCTATGGTTCAAGTCAGCCAGGTCCCCAACTGAAACCGTGGCATTATGCCGATCAAGTGGCGTGGCAATGGTTGGGTTCACCAAGCCCCAAGTGACTCTATGGCCTTAGGCCGATCAAGAGGCGTGACTGGTTCAGACTTGACCATGTCCCCAAGTGATCTGGTGGCTTTCGCCTATCAAAAGGTGTTGCATTGGTTCGGATACGACCAAGCCCCCAAGTGATATTGTGGCACTAGGCCGATCAAGAGGCGTGGCTATGGTTCGGATACGACCAAGCCCCCAAGTGACCAATAATATAATAAGCCAATAAGGCATGATACCCATGTTTGAACCGCGCATCATGGCAGCAGGTCCTCTTTGGCACCCTTTAACTTTTTGCAAGAGATAAATCCTTCTTGAACCGGACATTAAACCGTAATCCTTCTTTTTAAGCCGGAAATTTTCTGACGGCCTTTAAAATTGCACCAATATGGCGGTTTAGGGTCCTGCATTTAGATAACTTTGCAAGCCGGAGTAATTGCTCTTTCAAAGAAAACAATATATAATATAAAAATATATTGGATGGATTTCACCTGATATGTCAGTCCAGTTGATATCCATCGCGGGGTTATACGCCAGTACGGACAAAAGAGTCGGCCGCGACATTGCTGATGTAGTCCGGATTGCGGGGGCGGTGGTTTGTGTTCTGGTTCACCAGTGTGATATGCACAAATGCCGGCGTAGAACAGCTAGCGCGCGCCGTCCGTAGTAGGGCATCACTTTTATAGGGAGCACTTGTCCTGTATAGAAAGATATAGGCCAGAATAATCGTTCTTGGAAAAACAATATATATATAAAAGAAACAGATGGAAAAGATAGCACCTGGAAATTTAATTGGCCGTGCTACCAACGAGTAGTAGCATGCTTTTTGTCTGCACATACCGATCGCTCTCTGATAAACCGCCGTAACACATGCCATGGCACGGTATTTATTAGCACCAGGATTTGACCCTCAGGTCGTCGGTTCACCTAGAAGCCAAACCGGCGGGAGTAACACGGGCGCGACACCGTCGACCGGCACGGGCCCAGAGCGGGGCGGCTCGTAGTGGGACACAACCGGAGTCAACCCAGCGGGGTCTTGCAGGGGCGGTTCGAAGGTGACGCCGGCGAGGTTAAACGGCGCGACGAGGCTGCGGAGGCCTGATGGCTGTGAATCGGCGGCGGTGACGATGTTTTGAAGCCGCGGCCAGGGCGAGGCAGTCTTGTCGTGGCCTCGGGAACCAGACGAGGCGCGGGCGGCTCGCAGTGGAGGAAAAACCGGCGATAGCAGCTCAGGACGACTTGGAGCAAGGCCCTTCTGGCGAAAAAGTGATGCCGAGATGGAGACTGGCCGATTTGTACAGTTGGTATACTAAAACTTTGACTTCCAGGAACGTATGACTCTCTTGATGTCTTCAAAATCCCACACAACGTTTTGCTAATGGATCTTCAAGATGGAGTAATCTGAACACAAAGCAAATCTGACCAGTCTTTGAACCGATTGGACGAGGCTGTACTTTATAAAAATTCCATCAGTCTTGGTTACTTTGGCCGTTTGGCCCTTTGGTATGGCGCAGAGATAGGTGATTTTGACTGAGGGTTTGAGTACAATATCTGCTATGTTTTCTGTTGGAGTTAGACCTGCTGTCCATCAATAAGTGATCAAGTTCGTTGTGGCCATGGCCTTTCCAAAACTCTGGACGTATCTGACTGACTGATGGAGGAGTACAGACGTTGAACTGGTACTAGCATAGCCTCACATCACTTCCTCTTTTTGTGAATGTTTTAACTAGAAAACTCCATGTTGCTTTCAGCCCCTGCACCGTGACTGTTGTGGATTTGTCATCAGGTAATGAGTCACCAAGTACTTCCTTCCAGTAATCATCTCCATTAGTACATGACGCCATATGTAGAAACATCAACTTTTGTAGTTACTTTCCCTGTAGTAGTGTAATCAGGCGCAAGGTATCCAAGTGTCCCTGTCATCCTTGTCATCATCGCTACTGTCTGTGCTATTTAGCGAGCTTGACCAACCCCAAGTCTAAAATTTGACCGACACAGCAGATCGGGCGTAAAGAACACAGGCCGGTCTTGCAGCTGTGGGTCGCGAATTGGCAGGTTGGAGGCGCGGTTTGAGGTCATCCAGCAGTAGTGTAGGCGACGGAGAAGTGCCGGCGCCTCGAGCCTGGTGAAGGGAGCAGTCCCCTCGATGGCGAAAACCAGTGACTTGGCAGGGTCGCGGCGGTTTGTGGAGGCAGGTTCAGAGGCCATGGAGGAGCAGGCCGCGAGGGCGGCATGAGCAAGGCCGTCGGCGGTGGCTTGAGGCGGCGCAAAGCGAGCCATGGCGCAGCGGGCGATTCCAGCGAGGCCCGGCGGCTTAGGTGAGTTTTGAAGGCGAGAGGCCGGGCGAGGCCGTGAGTGGCAGCGGAGCGGGCGGCTCGTGGTGGCACCGATGGCTCAAAACCACTCGGGCGAGAGCCGCCGCAGAGCAGCGGGTCGAAGCCGGGCGGCTCAAGGCTATGGAGGCGCAGCCGCAACGGTGGCTAGAGTGCTGCGGAGGCAGTAACGCGTTGGCGACGGGCAGCTCAAGACCCCTTGGTCGGGCCAGCGGGTCACAAGCGAGGCCGCAGCTGTAGCTGTCCGAGGCCGAGTCCGTAAAGCAAACAAGAAGCAGAGGCGCACGGACTCATCCTTCTTCTCATGATGATTGATTGATTGACTAAGCGATGCACGGGACGTGGTACTTACCCTTTGTTTTTAAACCGGACAAGAAACCAAGGTAGGTAAACCGTCTCGATTGGATTCTTTCTCGATCTGGTGTCCTCTTGAGCGGTCAACCGATGGCCGATGGTTCTGTCTTTTTCCTTCCGATCTGCTGCGGTGCATATTAGCAGTTTGTAGCACAAACGAACTCGAGCCATGAATAACGGTGATAGTATGAACTCGGCGACTTGCGGAAACACATTCGATGTCATCCTAATATCTTTTGATTGTGGAACTAGCGGATTAGATGGATCTGATCATCAAATAACGAATCTGCTGATTTGTTCATGCGAGGGCATCCTGTGCGATTGTCCCTAACTCTTCTTCATCTTCATCTAGTCAATCGCGAGCTTCTCGAATCCTGAAGAGCTCCCTTCAAGAACTCAACACCATCGTGTGCGAGCCCCACGGTGGGCGCCAACTGTCGTGGAATTAACACGTCAGATGTCCTTAGTGTCAGGACTTAGTCGCGAGGCCAACGCATCTATGTGGTAGCTTGAGAGGGGTTGAGCGGAATCGAGAGACGCAACACAAGACAGGGATTTAGACAGCTTGGGCCCGGAAACATCATCCGTAATAGCCCTACATGCTGTTTGAGGCTAGGTCTCATTATGATCATGAGGAGTCGCCAGAACCGGCTCTCCTCTTTGTGTCTAGCCCTAAGATTGTTTCTTCTTGCTTATAGCTTGTCTTTGGGGAGCCCTGCCCCTCCTTATATAAGTTGAAGGGGCGGGTTACATGTGGAGTCCTATTAGGATTAGGACTAGTCTATCTCTAATAAAAATCGGATACAAGTCCAGGTCTTAACTCCTTGTAAGACAAATATTCCTTATATCTTTCCTCTTAAACCGGCCCACCATAGTTCAACCGGCCTTCATGAACCGCCAGTCGGGCCACCGGGTCTTGTCGCTCCTCTGTCCCGCCTGCCGGATTACCAATGAACCGTAAACCGCCGGGTCGCCAGTGAACCGCCAAGTGTCTGCGGGTTCTTCAGGTAAACCGCCAAGTCCGGCCGGTTTATACTTCCGGCCGGTTTACGCCACGGGGTATATCCCCGACACTTGCCATTCTTGTGCTTCCGGTTGGATCCCTGGCCGTTTTGGGGAAGGAGGGACTTCCTCATGTCAAAGATCCGCCTGTACATGTCATGGCTCGTGTACGCCTCCTTGTCCGCATACACGACGTGAGCTTTCTCGAGTTTCTCCATCCAGGCTGAGTGCCAGGCACGCTTGTCCTTGTTGCACGAATCCTTCATGTCTCTATAGTAGGGGTCGATGATGGCCTCTGCAAGGTGAACCAGTGAGTCCTTCTCATGCTCCTTGCTGCCCCAGATCTTGTATTGGCCCTGGATGTCAAAAAGATTCTGGCAGGTGATGCCCGAACTCTCGAGCGGCTTTACATCGTTGGTGATGTGCGCCGTAGTGAACATGTAGTGGCGGCAGTTGTCAAAACTGGAGAAACGCTCGCAAGGCCTTGTGGCCAGGAAGTAGTGGTAGACGAAGACGTGGTGGCGCACGCACATCTGGGCGCCGGCGACCTTGGGACGAGATCCGACATGAGCGCGGGTGTACTCGAGGTCGAACCCGACCACCTTGTACATCTCCTCGGCAAGCAACAGCTCCATGATGTTGATGGAGTGCTCCACCCAGACCGGATCGTTGGTGTACACCACCGAGAGGTCCATGAACCTTCTGTGGGTGTCCACCACGGCACGCATGGTGAACTGCTGCTCGTCGTCGGCAGCCGCTCTGAGGGCCATTGGAGCCGCGCAGGATACCCTCTAAGAATTTCTTATGGTGGGTGCGCTTCTTGCAATGGTGGGGCGCGATTGAAAGGTTGATGAGACACAAGGGTAGGTTAAATAGCCGCTGCAATAAATGGGGGCTGACCGGCCTGTAATCGTCACGTCTTGTCACGGCGTTCATAGCGGAGGATTCTAGAATCCAGTGCACGCTTGACAACACCGCACCCCAGGCGTGGGCTCGAAGAGGCGCCAAATGTATCGTCGGTGAGCCTGTTCCCGCGCTACCGCACTGTTTACCGTGCAAGCTTCCCGCCCGGCTAGTTTGGCCACGCGTCGGCTAGAAGAGGGACAAATCGTGGGCGTTTATTGCCAAAAAGCTTTGTAAAAACGAAGTGTGTGGAATGACTTTGGTCATAAGTTTACCCTTGGGTGATGAGATCAAAGTTACATAGAAGGGTGATGATGGACACTCGAGTGCAATAATTAATTCTGCGCTCTACAGTGCACATGGTGGAAGAAACCAACTATGTGCAATAATGTCAAAGATCGCAGTCGAGTTAGCTATACAGATCATGTGCGGTGAGATCGACAAGGTAAACTAATTCGAGAATGGTTAATAAAATCTAAGACCATTGCATATTAAGGTCAAAATAGTGCTAGCAATATACGATTCTCATACGATGCCATTTCAACTATTGTACCACAAAAGCTCGAAATGTTACAAGGTTCAAATTCCAGAGTTATATGGCTCAAATTCGAAGATTACAAGGTGCAAACGCTCGCGCTAATGCGCTGAACATGGATATCAGAGAGGTTCAAACTAATATCACTGCTTCTAAGTCTGGCTTCGAAACCTCACAATTTTTGCAAAGGAGTCAGCCACTAGGAAGTCATGTATGTGGTTGACCCGATGACTTCCGATTACTCTGTCATCTGAAGTTCCAAAATGAAATTCAACATTTTTGGAGCCTACTCCATTATGCCGCAGGCGCCAACGCTGACCAACAGACCATTCATTTTTGCAAAGTAAATGTAGGGCAAACCTCATTTCCTTCAGCACCCTTGCTCCGAGAACAAGTAACATGGCGAATATTATCTCCGGTAAGGTCCCTCGGTAGGAGTTCAAAGTAATTACTGAGAGATGCAAATCTTGGCATTCGACATGATTGTTATATTGTATCACATTATCCACCACTAGGCCTAATCTTATCTGCAAAAGAAGAAAACGTGTTAGTGCCTACATGCAGTTTTGAACATTACTACAGGCCTAGCTATTTAGTTTGCGGGATTTGTAAAATGCACTAAACATGCCATCTTCGATCTGACAAGGTTAACATCAACATTTGATTACATTCTAAAAAAATGTAGCCTTCATCACAAGAGGTTGGAGTGGATGAAAAGTTCCCTAAGAAAACTAGTACAGATGAATCCAAAGGAGAAATACTTATTGATTGTAACCATATGGATCAAGCAACCAATATGTGGGGGGGGGGGCATGTATGTACTGAAATCCTCCAAAAGAACCTTCAGAAATCGTAGTACATTGTCATTGTAAACTTGGAAAAAGGTGTCACAAATTGAACTCCCTTATGTTTAACATTTAACAGGAAAGGAACATCACCTCGATATGTAGCCTCTCCAGGCACCGAAAGCATCTCAAGAAACTGACAACTTGCTCTAGGTCGGGCCCAGTAGATTCTAGTGCCAAGACCTTCATTGTTCGCGTTTCGGGGTCAAGCTTGTCGGAGTCATTTTCTGAATGACAGACGAACAAACATCTTCAAAATTAGAAATAATGTTAATTTGTAGAAGGAGAAGTAGAAGGCGGCTGTTGTACCTGAACGGGTGTGGATCCAATAACAAGTTCGGAGAATTTGTCAGACGAGTAGCCCACTGCTGTCAATTTCGGCGCAGAAATGACATTGATTCTTGTTGGACCTTCTTGATCAACAACAAGTAATCTCTCAAGTGCAGGTGTGTCCTGGATGACCATACCGTGGTCCACCTTTTGTGATGTCTTCCGCCGCTTTTGCAACACACATAAATAGTCCGGAGAGTCATGGAGGTGATGTGGAAGGTACTCAACCCATTGATCGCCTGAAGACAAAGGTACTCGAGTGCAGTAAAGCCACGGAGCAGGCGCTCCATTTCACCCTTTGAGAGGCAGACGTCGACGAGCTCGAGGTGCTTCAGTCGTGGTAGAATAAGAGCGGACACGTCATTAAGGAGCGGGAAATGGCAGTTCCTGAACTTGGCGTTGCGCAGCGTGGGTGCAAGGCGGAGTGCGGACGTTGGCAGCGACCACATATGCCCATCGGCCAAAGTGAGCTCCTTGAGCTGATCTAGGGCCGGGGATCAGAACCAGTCGTCAAGCTTGGCTCGGTCCTTATTGTTGGAATGGAACTTTCCCATTCTAAGGCCTTTGGTTGGGCCAAGGTGACTGCCGAGGATCTTGGAGAACGCATCCAAGCTTTTGCGATAGCCATGGCAGAGCTCGTGGGTGTCGATGAGGTCGAGAGGGCTGGAGTTCCATAGGGGGCGCCACTGCCGGGAAGGGAGGGTTGTCCGTGCCCCATATTTGATTGGGAGGAGGGAGATGATGACTCTCAACATATCATCGGGGAGGCTGCTGATTAAGTCTAGGCCTGCTGGAGTCGCTTGCGGTTCTAGCATACCCCGACTCCTCTTGTTGGCAGCCCTGTTCTCCATCTCCGAAGTCTCCTTGTCAGCGGCGCTTTCTGATAGAAATGGGAGTACAGGGAATATTTAGTTAAAATAGGGCAATAGAAAAGTGTATTGGTAACTAGAAGTTATTAGGTAGGAATATAGTAAGATAAGGGAATAACAATTGGTTGCTTAAATACTACACAATTCATTTGACATTGCTGGGTTAGTCAACATATGCAGATAGTTGAAAAGAAAACTTACTTTGAACAAAGTCTCGACGGATGATTTTGTCGGGGAAGTTAGCATATATCTCATGACCAGGCCCTTCTATGTGCAGTGAAATTTTAGTGCCAGCTTTCAGTACATAAAACTTTGCAATTTCATTCCAAAAGCCAGTGCCAAAATAGGAGTCACCATGTTCATCAAGTCTTACTGTAGCAAGGATTATAAATCCATGATTTGTGTGTAGTATGACATTGGTGGAGCCTTGATGTATGTAAAGGGAAAATTTGTGCACTACATAATCTGTTGCATAGCGAGGGATGTCCTGCAGAAAATGGTAGGATTGTTAAAGAAAATATGGGCCCAAATTGAAAGAATTGTACATCACTTGAAATCGAAGGACAAAAGTCTATAATTAAACAGATAGGGTAAACATGATGACATGGAAATATGAGAGTAATTGAAAGAACAATACATCATTAATTTGCCTAATATAGAAAGAAGAGGGGAAAATCCCCTTTGACGTATATGGTGCATGTGGCACCTTTTATCCAAATGTAGCAATATTTAGAATATGTTCAGGAAAACACTACTAGGAAAAGGCCTAATAGTGGCGCACCTGTTTTGCCTACTAACGGCGCACTACAAGTGCGCCACTAGCACCACGCCATTAGAATTTATTACTAATGGCGCACCACGCAGTGCGCCATTAGTACTAATGGCGCACCACGCAGTGCGCCATTAGTATAGCCCATGGTGCACCATTAGTATGCATCCCAGGGGGCCATATTTACCCATGTGCTTTGGCATACTAATGGCGCACTGGTGGGTGATGCGCCATTAGTGTGCTCTGGCTTACTAATGGCGCACTATGTGGTGGTGCGCCACTAGTATGAATATTAGGGATTTTTTCTTTTCTGATATTTTCACAGGTTACAAAATATATTATTGGACAGAATATAGACAACACCACACAGTAACAACAGATTCATCGAATACAATAGAAGATTAGTCCCCGAATACAATTCATCATATTAGTCTCCGAATTCAAAAGACCGAACAAAGATAGAACATTACAAGTCTCGAGACCGCTAGTAGCGAGTTAGTCTTCACATTACAAGTCGATATCGATCATCTAAACTACCATCACATAGAAGAGAGTTGCGGTCATCACGATGAGCATCATCGCGATGAAACTGGTCTTCATCCGGTTCCTCCAACGCTCCCTTCTCTCTCCCGCTAGATAGCGCGCGTATCTAGATTCCGCCTCCGCCCTAATGGTGTACCCTTTGTACCTGTTACCGCTGAAACGGTGAACCTGTCTCCGACACTCCTCCCAGTCGTTGTAGACTCCGGGAACCTTACCCTTGTACAAGACATACGACGGCATCTCTATGCACTAGCCAAAAAAACGTTATTAGCAATTCACAGACAATACATAAGTAATATATAAGTATGCAACAAAAGGATCGGAAGAGAAAAGCAAGACATTAATAGCACGATTCATGGTCCAACTAATAAATAGCATCGATTACATCTAAGTTGAACGACTGTCCAAAACAAACAGACATACAAGTTCATTAAAGTTTAATTACAACATGAGCCAATAGATGTTTCAGAACTACACATAGCATCACTACTTTTGACTCGACTCAAGGGACCGGAGCATGTATGAAGCCGCCGTCTCTCGTGATGGTCATGAAATCGCGGGCGTTGTCAGCCTGCATTTGTAGCGTTGTGTCTATCTCACTGTTGGACGGTTGATATCTGGCGTTGAACTGCCCCGAGGTACGAAGGACATCTTGATGGATGATTTCCGCAAACTCCGACTGGATGCGAAAGAATTCTTGTTGATGTCCGCGTCCTGGATTGCCGACAAGCTCGCGGCCCAATCTTTGAGATTATTTGGTAGCAGAAGGTGATTATGGTCCCGTACGATCGCCCACATGTGATGGAGGGCATAGTAGGCATCCTTCTGACTGCCAGGCGGCTGCTTGACGCAGCAGAACGTCGTATTGTGGGCGAACAAGTGCTTGCCGTACCTACGAACTGGCCTGGTGAAGGTGCCTCCAGATTTGGCGTAGCCGGGGAGAACATCATCAATAACTTTCTTGATATTTGTGTAGTCTTTCTTCGATCGACGGTGCGAGTCGTAAATCGTGGCCATGGAATATTTGGGCTTAAGAGGATGAGTGTGCAATGTGTCCTGCACAAAACACAGAATGTTAGAAAAACGATTGAAATCTAAGAAATCATATGTTACGGGGCGGTGAGGGGAAGACTTACTCGGGAAAGTAAGGCACGAGGAAGTTATCCTTATCTGGGTTTGCCAGAATGACGCCTTCGAGGTAAGAACTCGCGACTTGCCGGTCCCCAGCGCTACCCAAGATCTTGGTACGCATGTAGAAGGGTCGACTATCACGATGTCTGGGGTCTTGTCTCTAATGATCCGCATCTCCATACTCAGCGAAAATAGCCGAACGAAGGTGTAGTGCAGCGGATGAAGGTTAAACATAGCGAAGATGTCATCAAACCGCAGGATGATTGTACCCCCGATGGAGTTATCCACAAAGACCTTGCCCTCTGGCAACTTGGCCACGAAAACCGGGTATGCCACATCATTCTCGGAGAGACGCCGCTTCTCCAAAGAAAGAACACTGTCGTGCAGACTCCGCATAGCACCGGTTGCAGCATTGAGCATATTAGTCGGTAGCATCGGCCTACCCGCCACATGCACCCTCCTCGAGATATCCTTAGGTGAAGGTGGCCCGTCCTGAGCGTGGCTCGTACTCGGTGCCGGCTGGTTCGCACACTTGTTACTCTTTCTTTTCCGTCCCTTCTTCTTCTGCTGTAATGGGACCGAATTCTGCTCACAGACCGCCTTCTTGAGTGTGTTGGGGCTGATAAAATTTCGCACCTCGGCTATCTGAGGCTCGGTGAAGTCGGCAGCTGGAGGTGTCTCTTGAGAACTGAACGCCAGACAATGCTTGTTGCAATTGGGTTTCTCCGCGGTACCAGCTAGATCACAATCGTCTTTTGTAGGGTTGGGTTCTTGAGAAGGAGGCCCCAAGAATTTGACATCGTACCCATGTTCGGCAAAGTACTTATCGACGTTGGTAAAGTACCGTCGCCTTGTCGTCCTCGTCCGGATCCTATGCCATATGCATGTTCGGATCCTGTGCCATAGGGATGTCCGCCATGTCAGGTAGCGTTGCGGCGGTCTTGTCATGGCTTGGCACTGGCACGACTGGCGGTGTTGTCTATGGGGTGGTGTCCCCCGCGCCCAAACAAATCTGGCTCTTTGGCCAAAGCAGGGGCCAGCTTAGGCAGGCGCTGAGGGTCATCACATCATCTTCGTCGGCCCCGACGGGTCGAATTGGAGGTAACAACTCGTCGCAGCCTGGCAGCACCCGAACCAGTTGAACCCTATACACGGTGGGCGGCATCGGATTACAGTGGAACACGGGGTTGCCCGGTTGAACGATTCTGCCCTTGGCGACATCGACCAACTCGTCGTTCACGAAGTGAAGGAGAGTGCACGGAACATCGGCGGCGCCCTGCGAAAACATGTAGGGAGTCAGGGATGCCTAGTCAAAGGCAAGGAGATGAAGTCCTCGGCCGAGAGGCTTAATTAGTTACCGTGATGGTGTCGGGCTCGGCTAATGTCAAGGCACCGCCAACAGCGGGCGTGCAATTAACGGAGGGGCCGCTTGCTGCCGAGGTGCCGGCCGGCGTACACCCGGGTGCATTAACCTCCAATGCCCGTGCCGGTGTCGGAGACACCAATACCGCCTCCGCCGGAGACACCAATGGTGCCGCCTGTGCGTTGTGCGAGTTGCTGGCCGTGAAGCTGGGAATTGGGGGCGGCCCCTGTTGGCCGCCCGCAATCCACATCGTCAGCCCATGAATCAAGGTAGGCATAATGCCGGTGAGCGTCGATCCCAGTTGTTGTTGCACTTGCTCTTGGACAATCTCCGGAATCCGCGCCACTTGTGCTTTGAGTTCTTGAACCTCGCGCGACTGGCTTTCCGATCTGGTCTTTCTCTCCTTTCGCCGACCAGCGTTATAGTATGACGACCATTTTGTGGACAAGCCTTTGCCGGCCACACGACCAGCTGATGACTGCTTACTGAGCTTATCCTTGTTTTTCATTACGTTCAATGCCCTATTTAGAGTGCTGTCCCAAGGGGTGCTCTGAGCCGACCCTGCGCTACTGCTTTCAGTCTCCTGCGGAAGGAATGTGAACCATTTAGAAATTTGGCTTCATTAATTAGAATGCAACCATATGGAGCTAATTACGCCGGGTGTATTCCTTACTAGAACAAGCTCAAGTGCCCTGTTCTTCGGATCCGTGGTAAGATCCTTTGTTACTGGGTCCTCCTTGTACCGGGCCCTGACATAGTTCCTGGTCTACTTGTCACGGTATTTCTCGAAGCGGGGCGGTAGGCCTTGCTCGGCACGCTCCGCGTCCTTCCCCATATAGGCTCCGCCACTCTGTAACCGCCGGAACCGAGTTTCTGTTCCCCTAAGTTCAACTCCCGCATTTCTTTCCCCCACTGACTTGATTCGGAGGTTGCGCTGCTCTCGCACTTGATCTTGAACTCCTTGTAGTCGTCTTCGCTAATCGAAGGACTTTTCGCCTTGATCTTCTCATAACTATCACCTTTGTCAATCATTCTCTTCACCGCGCTTCTCCAAGTAGACAGGGTCGTGCTCATCATCGTGAGGGCAGCACTGTTCACTTTATTCCCTGAGAGGCGTGTGTTTTCAAATTCAGCGGGGAACTTGTATCGTTCGTGCAGCTTCATCAAGAGGAGATTGCGCATATTCCCTCGGTCCTTATGCCTTAGGTTCTCGGTGTTGATTGAGACGGTGCTCCGGAGAATGCACCCGAGCTGAACCGAGTACCCCTTGACTATTTGTTTGGGCACCGTTGGATGCCCGTCGGATTTCACTTCAGTAAATTCCTCCTTGACGGTGCGGAGCACGTTCGGGCGCTGGTCCTTCCGTTGCCTCTTCGGTTGGCTGCCATCTGTGCGTACGCTGCCATCATCAGTGGTGGCATCCTCGGCGGCACCATCAGTGGTGTCATCCCCGACGCCACTAGGGGTTGTGTAGTCAGGATTGGTGTCTTTCACGGCATCCTCATAGCGGTGAGGTTCTTCCTCCATCTCCTGGGACAGCTCCCAGAATTACTTGCCGCCCGAACCGCCGGCCTCATCGTTGTGGGCCATTGTCGGTGTCAAAACCGGCGGATCTCGGGTAGGGGGTCCCAAGCAGTGCGTCTTAGGACCAATGGTAACAGGAGACAAGGGACACGATGTTTTACCCAGGTTCGGGCCCTCTTGATGGAGGTAAAACCCTACGTCCTGCTTGATTAATATTGATGATGTGTGTTACAAGAGTGGATCTACCACGAGATCAAAGAGGCTAAACCCTAGAAGCTAGCCTATGGTATGATTGTTGTATATTGTATATGTGTCGACTAGCCTAGCCCTGGTTTATATAATGCACCAGAGGCCTAGGATAACAAGAGTCCTAGCCGAATACGCCGGTGGGGGAGGAGTCCTTGTCTTGATCACCAAGTCTTGTGGAATCTTCCTTGTATGAGGCACCTGTCCGGACTGGCCCATGAGTATGCGGCCCTGGGGGTCCTCGGCCCAATCTAACCGATTGGGGGACGACGTGGTGAGTACCCCCTAGTCCAGGACACCGTCAGTAGCCCCCTGAACCGGTCTTCAAGTTAGGGACGCTCCTCGATTCCTCCAAACTGTTCTTCATCTTCGGTTGCCGGTCTTGAAAACTGGTTCAATAAATCTTCTCATCTTTGATCTTGAGGATCACCGAAATGCATTCGGCGAGTTTATACGTCGGGTATCCGAGGAGCCCCTTTAAGTTTCCAGCCTTTATCAATGCCTTTTTATTTTTATGCCACACCTCGGGGTTGAAGTTGTTCCCGGGCGGCAGCGTCCTCTTGCGTCCGAGCTCCAACGCTGGACTGCATTCGAGGTATCTTTTGCAGCCGAGCACCAACGCCGGACCGCTTCCCAGCTCTAACGCCGGAATGTATCCGAGCTCCAACGCCGGACTATGTGTCCGAGCTCCAACGCCGGACTATGTGTCCGAGCTCCAACGACGGACTATGTATCCGAGGTGTCGTAAATCACCTTGGTTCAAAGAAGTTTGAAGGAGTTTAGCCGAGCTTAATGCCGGAAATGCCCTCTATGGAGCCAGCCACTAGCGCCCGAGCTTTATGCCGGACTGCTTCCGTGGTGGTGCAATTTATTCTCTGCCGAGATACATAGCCGGTAGCCCTCAAGGTGGGTATCGGTCTAAAACTCGAGATGCCCATGAAGGATGACATAAGACCGCTGATTCTCGTAGCTGCTGAGACTCAGGTTGATTTGCAAAATTGGTCTGAGGATCAAGTCCTAGCTCGGCAGAATACTTCGGGACGCAAAAAGCGGCGTGCTCAGACCTCGAGACTCAGGTTGGGTGCGGCCGACCAACCTGAGGATCAAAATCTCCTCGGAAACTGTATTGCACTTAAGATTTTCTGCATAGAACAAGCAATGCAGTAGCCCCCGAGACACAGGTCGGGTGGCAACACCAGATCAGGGGATTGATGTGCCCCTTTAATATTTGTAAATAATAAGCCCGAAGCCCAGTAGCCCCCGAGCCTTAATGCGGGCACGGGAGGCCAAATTAAGGATCGATATCCATAATAAAATCACAAATTATGTGTAATGACTCAATGTATCCAAGTACTTTATGTCATTAATGCTCGGATTCGCATTGTACAAAACTTTGTTGACCGACCATCGGCTTCAACCTCCTCGGCCAGTAGCCGAGGAGTGTTTGTCCTACTTTATAAAGCCTTTATGAGGGCAAATATTTACGACAAACAAGGCAATATGGCCATGCGGTTTTATAAACAAAGGTACGCAGAGAGATATGTTATATTACTGTTTAACAGAAGAAATGTCTTCCAAAGAAAATAGTCCCGCTATCGGTTCCTTTCGTTGGGTTGTCATGCTAAGCATGATCATGAAACCTCAACTCCCATGTAAGAGCAAAAGATTGAGGATTTAGTTTGGGAGGCCAGTTAATAGCCCCCGGTAGTGTTCGGCGACAGTTGAGGTCAAGCCGTAAACACTTCGGCCAATGTTATGAATGGCCCGTCTTTTAATATAGTCATCGGATCGCTGACCAGTTTACACCTATTGTGACATCGGTTTTGGCTTTCTCCATCGAGGTGCTTGACCATGCGAGCTGGAAGCACAATCGCAGTGGTTCTCCTTTGCACACCTAGCCGAACAAAGCGGAACGTAGGAGGCAAGCGAGCCGGGCAACCCAACTATTGACCGAAGACACAACCAAACTGATGCATATATAGCAATATCCGAGAATGTTTTCGCCGAATCTCTAAAGGTGTCCGGCGTTGCACTTGGAGACTTGTGCTGAAAACACACAAATAGTTTAAAAGTGCCAAAAGTTTGGAAACCCAAAAAAAACGTCAGTAAAAACATGACGTCCGAACAAGATCAAGTGTTCGGTGCCAATCCGAAAATTGGACTTTAGAAGAAAAAAAAGTGATTCTGCCGTGCTTTAACATGACACATCCCATCTCAAGACTTCAAGTGGGTCAGCCTACATATTAGGCAAGTTTAGAAAACTAAACTCTAGCTATTTTGAGACAGAAATTAGGCTCCTCCGCTAGTGACCGCACACTCGTGTCGAGAAAAGGAGTGATAAATAATAAAAACTTTGCAACGACTAAGAAGAAAAACACTTAGTATGAAACGGCTCAAATAAACATAAGAGCCCCCAAGTGACTTGGGTAAAAGTTGACTATATAATGTAAGGTGACATGTAGAATGCCTTCTAGCCGGATTGTAGATCGTTTGTCATAGCGGACCTTTTCGCTTCGACCTCAGGACCCAATAGTCCGGAGTGTGTCCGAATACCTTCGTGGTTATATAAGAACCGTGGTATGCATGGAGACAAGGCGTAGGGGTCATTAGTGATGTATCAGACAAGTTCCCAACTAGTTATGTTATATTACATGGGTAGTAAGAAACATCTTCCAGGGAGAATAGTTCTGTTAAGGGTTCCTTTCGCTGGGATGCATGCCCTAAAATGCATGTCAAAGCTGCTATGAAAGCAGAAAATCATCTGGGGGCAGATGGGTAAATAATTAAAAATCATATTTTAGTTCACCGACCGAATATTCCCTTAAGAACGCTAGCTTTCGGCTTCACCCAGTCGAGGTACACATCCGGCTGACCGGTAGAAACAATCGAGAGGTGCTCCTTTACCACCTAGCCGAACAATCGGGAACGTGAGGGTAAGCACAGAGCTAGGCAACCCAGCTTGGCCAAAACTTAAGTCATATCGATGCATATAATGGTGAATAAAAGGTACATGCGGAAGTGTGACACATGTGTTGGGCATAAAGCCCGATTAATAAGCTTCATTAAAGAAGCCCCGAGTATAATGAGCGCGGGTAGCGCGTCAAGTATGTGCAAACAAAGTTTGGACAAGGAAAATTTTTACAAGCAACTTTTTTTTCAAAAAAGTATAATGCTTGGTCGAACCGAACAAAAGTTAGAAATTTAAAACTTTGAGCCTGAAGGCAACTTAGCTGGTTAATGTGTTCGGTATTGACGACGCGGTCTGATCTTGATGCGGGACAAGGTTCCATCCCCCAAGCCGGTCCCGAGGTGGCGGAGCAAAGAGCTCGGCACTCCGAAGTGGTGACATAGCACGGTCAATGCAGGACGGCAGAGTGATGCCGAAGTCCTTGGCATGGGGTAATGAAGTGTTGACGAAGCCCCGTCCAGCCGAGGTGACGCTAAAGGATATAGTCCGGCTGGATCATTTTCTGTGCACAAAAATAGTGCAAACCAGAGATAATAGTAATAAAAAAATCGTTGCATAATAAATAATTTATGCAAAGTGAGTAATAAAAGAAATATGGCCTGGCGCCGAAGTCAATGTCGATGCAGGGCGGCGGCGTGATCCGGTAAAGGCATGGCAAGGCCTGAATTCACAGGTCGGTTCGAGTTCCGGATGCGGCATTTGCCGGACTATGTACGGAAACTGACCGAACCACCATGCGACCGTCGTTAATGCGGCCACCATTTGATAGACCTGCGTACATATGATGGACAAACCAGAGTAATGATTCGTTGGAAAAAATGAACCCAAACAAGCAAAAAATACTAGGATTAATAGCACCTGGTTTATTTGTTGTAGCAATCCGAAGGAACGTGATTCCCAAAATTGGGACTCGACCCGCGCACCCATTGCCTGGTCGGCTAGTGACGCCGAAGTGTCCGGAGTAGGTTGATGAAGAGATGGCGAAGCCCCCGGTCCAGCCGAGATGCCGAAGTAGGTCGGCGTGATGGACACCAGCTTGAAGAAGCAATAGTGCGGCCATGCCGATGCAGGTCGTGACATGGTCGATGCCGGCTTGATGAAGCGACCGTGCGGCGATGCCGGTATGCCTGCTCCATGTAATCCGTGGGGCGGCGATGTTGGTGATGATTTATCCTTCGCGATGCCGGACTCTTGTTCGGCTTGCCGAGATGATGATCCGTAGAAGTTGACCTCGGCTCAACAAAGTGACGGCGTGTCTAGCGCAGGTCGGCAGCCGTGGAACAATATTACCGGACTGATTTGACACCAGCATGATGTTGAAGATCATGTTCAAAAGATCTTAAAGTTAGTGGGATGTGTTCAAAAACAAAACACAATACCCCATACAAAACTTCCTTCAAAAAGGATGTCCGAAATCCCGTTCATAAAAAAGACGAACTCAGGTCGGATTCGTTTTCACGCAGAAAACAGATCCGAAAAAGTGATGCACTAATCGGAAGGTTCCCGGAGTTTCACTCTAAATAGGAAAAAAGTTTGGTCAAAAAGTTGGTTATTGTCATCATATTGGTTGGTGATGACTCGTCAAGCTAGCATATTAATATCTGAACATATGTATTGATCATCAGAGGAAACAAGATTTGAGAAACTGGTGATGACTCATCAAGCTAGCAAGCTGGCTAGTATTGTTAATTAGCTGGTGTTGTTAATTACTCTAGTTAGTTAGGGAGGGAGGGGGCTAATTATAAACAGTAGCAGATGCATACATTTCTTTGTTTTTTCTTTTTGGAAGGGAATATATGTGTTGTTATCACCAACTTAAAACTTAAAACTTCTGGATCAGAGTTGATGACCAGCCTCATAGGATTAGTGTTTGTGTGCATACATGCAGAGTATCAGCTCAGAGGTCTCTGTTTAACAGTGATAAGTCAACGACAAGGAACATCAAGCTTATAATAAAATCTCTTAGAACCTTATGAGAGTATGTACATATACAAATTTTGTTTACTAGCTTGGCACATGTCAAGTCTCACTTGCAGGTGCACATTTTTTTCCTTTCAAAGCACACCTCTTTGTTTCAGCTATCTATATATCTTGTTCTATGCTGCATTTTTAATTCCTGATGTTAACAAGAGTGTTTGTCAAAAGGAAAAACAAAGTTCATGGCAGTGTAGCTAGCTAACTCTTGAATCCATGGAGGTCTAAGATTTTCTTTATAATTATTAGTATATCATCGTATGAACAGATAAATCCTGAAAAAAATTATGAGCAGAGAGAAAAAGAAAGGAAAGAACAGTAGCAGTATTACTACTACTAGCTAGCTAGCTAGCTGGTACCGATCTAGCTTCTGCATGCATTTCTCTGAATTTTGTGTGGAGTGGACTAGACAAGCATTTAGTAATGGAGCAGCTTTTGCAAACCAGGGGGAGCACCAGGCTTTTGCAACCGAAAGAAAAAAAAGCTGATGAGCATGTGTGTGTAGTGTATGTGCATGTGTGCACTGTTTCTGATGCAGTAACTGATTTTTGTGACTGAATGGTGCATGCATGCATGCACCAGTCTTAGCTATACTAGGTGAAAGAAATCGATGCAAGCTTTCTCTTTTGTAAATGGATGCAGCAAGACAGCTATATGTAGGTAGTTGGGTTCGTGCCTCCGAATGCACTATATGAAATGGCTATCATATATGTACAGCTAAGAAAACTAGTGATGGTAAATGCATGTCGGTAGTACTAGTATGTACTACTTGTATCACAAATCACAACTTCATGGAAATTAGTTCCTTTCCCTAATCTTTCTAATTCTCGTAGTTCACAAACTTCACAAGTTGACATATCACATAAAGATGTTTCTATACAATAGTAGAATTGGTAAACAGAGAGAAGAAGAGAGAGTTCATATTACCAACGTCCTGTTCAGCATCGGAGGGAGTCAACTGTCGGTCGTCCTGTCTGGAGTGTGGAGAGGAGGGAGGTGAAGGAAATATGCCCTAGAGGCAATAATAAAGTTATTATTTATTTCCTTATATCATGATAAATGTTTATTATTCATGCTAGAATTGTATTAACCGGAAACATAATACATGTGTGAATATATAGACAAACAGTATGTCACTAGTATGCCTCTACTTGACTAGCTTGTTAATCAAAGATGGTTATGTTTCCTAACCATGAACAAGGAGTTGTTATTTGATTAACAAGGTCACATCATTAGTTGAATGATCTGATTGACATGACCCATTCCGTTAGCTTAGCACACGATCGCTTAGTATGTTGCTATTGCTTCCTTCATGACTTATACATGTTCCTATGACTATGAGATTATGCAACTCCTGTTTACCGGAGGAACACTTTGGTACTACCAAACGTCACAACGTAATCGGGTGATTATAAAGGAGTACTACAGGTGTATCCAAAGGCAGATGTTGGGTTGGCGATTTGAGATTAGGATTTGTCACTCGAATGTCGGAGAGGTATCTCTGGCCCTCTCGGTAATGCACATCACTTAAGCCTTGCAAGCATTGCAACTAATGAGTTAGTTGCGAGATGATGTATTACGGAACGAGTAAAGAGACTTGCGGTGACGAGATTGAACTAGGTATTGGATACCGACGATCGAATCTCGGGCAAGTAACATACCGATGACAAAGGAACAAAGTATGTTGTTATGCGGTTTGACCGATAAAGATCTTCAGAGAATATGTAGGAACCAATATGGGCATCCAGGTTCCGCTATTGGTTATTGACCGAGAATAGTTCTAGGTCATGTCTACATAGTTCTCGAACCCGTAGGGTCCGCACGCTTAAGGTTTCGATGATGTTATATTATGAGTTTATGAGTTTTGATGTACCGAAGGAGTTGAGTCCCGGATGAGATCGGGGACATGACGAGGAGTCTCGAAATGGTCGAGACGTAAAGATCGATATATTGGACGACTATATTCGAGTTCGGAAAGGTTCCAATGATTCGGTATTTTCGGAGTACCGGGAGTTACGGGATTACGGGAGAAGTAATGGGCCTTGATGGGCTTTAGTGGGAAGAGGAAAAAGGTTGCTGCGCCCCCTCCCTCTAGTCCGAATTGGACTAGGGAAAGGGGCGGACACCTCTCCTTCTCCTCCTATTCCTTCTCCCTTCCTCCCTCTTGGTGGACTCCTACTAGGACTTGGAGTCCTAGTAGGACTCCACACCTGGCCGCACCTATTGCCTTGGCGGCCTCCTCCTCCTCCATCCTTTATATACGGGGCAGGGGCACCCCAGACACACAAGTTGATCGATTAGATCGTTCCTTAGCCGTGCAGCGGTGCCCCTTCCACCAGATTACACCTCGATCATACCGTAGCGGAGCTTAGCGAAGCCCTGCGTCGGTGGAACATCATCATCGTCACCACGCCGTCGTGGTTGACGAAACTCTCCCTCAACACTCGGCTGGATCGGAGTTCGAGGGACGCCATCGAGCTGAACGTGTGCAGAACTCGGAGGTGCCGACGCTCGGTACTTGGATCGGTTGATCGGGAAGAAGTACGACTACATCAACCGCGTTGTTATAACGCTTCGCTTTCGGTCTCACGAGGGTACGTGGACGGATATTTATCCTCTCGTTGCTATGCCATCACCGTGGTCTTGCGTGATCGTAGGGAAAATTTTTGAAATTACTACGTTCCCCAACAGTGGCATCCGAGCCAGGTTTTATGCGTTGATGTCATATGCACGAGTAGAACACAAGTGAGTTGTGGGCGATACAAGTCATACTACCTACCAGCATGTCATACTTTGGTTCAGCGGTATTGTGAGATGAAGCGGCCCGGACCGACATTACGCCAGACGCTTACGCGAGACTGGTTTCACCGCTGTGAGCACTCGTTGCTTAAAGGTGACTGGCGGGTGTCTGTCTCTCTCACTTTAGTTGAACTGAGTGTGGCTACGCCCGGTCCTTGAGAAGGTTAAACGGAGTCTATTTGACGAAGTATCGCTGTGGTTTTGATGCGAGGTAAGAACGGTTCTTGCTCAGCCCGTAGCAGCCACGTAAAACTTGCAACAACAAAGTAGAGGACGCCTAACTTGTTTTTGCAGGGCATGCTGTGATGTGATATGGTCAAGACATGATGCTATATTTTATTGTATGAGATGATCATGTTTTGTAACCGAAGTTATCGGCAATCGGCAGGAGCCATATGGTTGTCGCTTATTGTATGAGATGCAACGCCATGTAATTGCTTTACTTTATCACTAAGGAGTAGCGATAGTCGAGAAGCAATAGTTGGCGAGACGACAACGATGCTACGATGGAGATCAAGGTGTCGCTACCGGTGACGATGGTGATCATGACGGTGCTTCGGAGATGGAGATCACAAGCACAAGATGATGATGGCCATATCATATCACTTATATTGATTGCATGTGATGTTAATCCTTTATGCATCTTATTTTGCTTTGATTGACGGTAGCATTATAAGATGATCCCTTACTAAATTATCAAGAAGTGTTCTCCTGAGTATGCACCGCTCGCGAAAGTTCTTCGTCTTTGAGACACCACGTGATGATCGGTGTGATAGGCTCTACGCTCAAATACAACGGTGCAAAACAGTTGCACACGCGAATACTCAGGTTATACTTGACGAGCTATGCATATAAGATATGACCTCGAACACGGAGACCGAAGGTCGAGCGTGAATCATATAGTAGATATGATCAACATATTGATGTTCACCATTGAAACTACTCCATCACACGTGATGATCGGTCATGGTGTAGTTGAAATGGATCACGCAATCACTTAGAGAATTGGAGGATATTTTTCTAAGTGGGAGTTCTTAAGTAATATGATTAATTGAACTTAAATTTATCATGAACTTAGTACCGATAGTATCTTGCTTGTCTATGATGTGTAGATAGATGGCTCGTCTGTTGTTCCGCTGAATTTTAATGCGTTCCTTGAGAAAGCAAAGTTGAAAGATGATGGCAGCAATTACACGGACTGGGTCCGTAATTTGAGGATTATCCTTATTGCTGCACGGAAGAATTACGTCCCGAAGCACCGTTAGGTGCCAGGCCTGGTGCAAGGGCTGCGCCGAAGTTGTGAACGTCCGCAAAGCAAAGCTGATGACTACTCTATAGTTCAGTGTGCCATGCTTTACGGCTTAGAACCGGGACTTCAACGTCGTTTTGAACACCATGGAGCATATGAGATGTTCCAGGAGTTGAAGTTAATATTCCAAGCGAATGCCCGGATTGAGAGATATGAAGTCTCCAATAAGTTCTATAGCTGTAAGATGGAGGAGAATGGTTCGTCGGTGAGCATATACTCGTAATGTCCGGATATAACAATCACTTGATTCAACTGGGAGTTAATCTTCCGGATGATTGCGTCATTGACAGAATTCTCCAATCACGCCACCAAGCTACAAGAGCTTCGTGATGAACTATAATATGCAAGGGATGACCAAAACTATGCCCGAGCTCTTCGCGATGCTGAAAGCCGCGGAGGTAGAAATCAAAAAGGAGCATCAAGTGTTGATGGTTAACAAAACCACTAGTTTCAAGAAAAAGGGCAAAGGAAAGAAAAAGGGAAACTTCAAAAAGAGCAGCAAGCAAGTTGCTGATCAAGAGAAGAAACCCAAGTCTGGTCCTAAGCCTGAAACTGAGTGCTTCTATTGCAAGCAGGCTGGTCACTGGAAGCGGAACTGCCCCAAGTATTTGGCGGATAAGAAGGATGGCAAGGTTAACAAAGGTATATGTGATATACTTGTTATTGATGTGTACCTTACTAATACTCGCAGAGCACTGGTATTTGATACTGGTTCATTGCTAATATTTGCAACTCAAACAGGGCTACGGATTGCGAAGATTGGCTAAGGACGAGGTGACGATCTTGGCGTGGGAAATGGTTCCAAAGTCGATGTGATCGCAGTCGGCACGCTACCTCTACATCTACCTTCGGGATTAGTATTAGACCTAAATAATTGTTATTTAGTACCATCGTTGAGCATGAACATTATATCTGGATCTTGTTTAATGCGAGACGGTTATTCATTTAAATCAGAGAATAATGGTTGTTCTATTTATATGAATAATATCTTTTATGGTCATGCACCATTGAAGAATGGTTTGTTTTTACTCAATCTTGATAGTAGTGATACACATATTCATAATGTTGAAACCAAAAGATGCAGAGTTGATAATGATGGTGCAACTTATTTGTGGCACTGCCGTTTAGGTCATATCGGTGTAAAACGCATGAAGAAACTCCATGCTGATGGACTTTTGGAGTCACTTGATTATGAATCACTTGGCACTTGCGAACCGTGCCTTATGGGCAAGATGACTAAAACACCGTTCTCGGAACTATGGAGAGAGCAACAGATTTATTGGAAATCATACATACCGATGTATGTGGTCCAATGAATGTTGAGGCTAAATGGCGGATATCGTTATTTTCTCACCTTCACAGATGATTTGAGCAGATATGGGTATATCTACTTAATGAAACACAAGTCTGAAACATTTGAAAAGTTCAAAGAATTTCAGAGTGAAGTGGAAAATCATCGTAACAAGAAAATAAAGTTTCTACGATCTGATCGTGGAGGAGAATATTTGAGTTACGAGTTTGGCCTACATTTGAAACAATGCGAATAGTTTCGCAACTTACGCCACCGAACACCACAACGTAATGGTGTGTCCGAACGTCGTAATCGTATTTTATTAGATATGGTGCGATCTATGATGTCTCTTACTGATTTACCGCTATCATTTTGGGGTTATGCTTTAGAGACGGCTACATTCACTTTAAATAGGGCACCATCTAAATCCGCTGAGACGACGCCTTATGAACTGTGGTTTGGCAAGAAACCAAAGTTGTCGCTTTTGAAAGTTTGGGGCTGCGATGCTTATGTGAAAAAGCTTCAACCTGATAAGCTCGAACCCAAATCGGAGAAATGTGTCTTCATAGGATACCCAAAGGAGACAGTTGGGTACACCTTCTATCACAGATCCGAAGGCAAGATTTTGTTGCTAAATTCGAAACTTTTTGGAGAAAGAGTTTCTCACGAAAGAAGTGAGTGGGAGGAAAGTAGAACTTGATGAGATAATCTGTATCCACTCCCTTATTGAGAAGTAGTACATCACGTAAAACAGTTTCGTGACACCTACACCAAATAGGAGGAAGCTAATGATGATGATCATGAAACTTCAGATCAAGTTTCTACAGAATCAGAGATCAACAGAACAAGATCCGCACTGAGTGGTACGGTAATCCTGTTTTGGAAGTCATGTTCTTGGAACATGATGAACCTACGAACTATGAAGAAGCGATGGTGAGCCCAGATTCCACAAAATGGCTTGAGGCCATGAAATCTGAGATGGGATCCATGTATGAGAACAAAGTGTGGACTTTGGTTGACTTGCCCGATGATCGGCAAGCAATTGAGAATAAATGGATCTTCAAGAAGAAGACCGACGCGATGGTAATGTTCTGTCTATAAAGCTCGACTTGTTGCAAAAGGTTTTCGACAAGTTCAAGGGGTTGACTACAATGAGATTTTCTCAATCAGTAGCGATGCTTAAGTCTGTCCGAATCATGTTAGCAATTGCCATAATTTATGAAATTTGGCAAATGGATGTAAAACTGCATTCTGAATGGGTTTCGGAGGAAGAGTTGTATATGATGCAACCAGAAGGTTTTGTCAATCCTAAAGGTGCTAAAAATGTGCAAGCTCAGCGATCCATCAATGGACTGGTGCAAGCATCTCGAGTTGGAATATACGCTTTTGATGTGTTGATCAAAGCATATGATTTTATATGAGACTTTTGGAAAGGCCTGTATTTACAAGAAAGTGAGTGGGAGCACTACAAGATTTCGATAAGTATATGTGAATGACATATTGTTGATCAGAAATAATGTAGAATTATTCTGCAAAGCATAAAGGAGTATTTGAAAGGAGTTTTTCAAAGAAGGGCCTCGGTGAAGCTACGTACAAATTGAGCATCAAGATCTATAGAGATAGATCAAGACGCTTGATAAGTTTTTCAATGAATACATACCTTGACAAGATTTTGAAGTAGTTCAAAATGGAACAGTCAAAGAAAGAGTTCTTGCCTGTGTTACAAGGTGTGAGATTGAGTAAGACTCAAGACCAGGCCACGGCAGAAGATAGAAAGAGAATGAAAGTCATTCCCTATGCCTTGGCCATAGGTTCTATAAAGTATGCCATGCTGTGTACCAGATCTATTGTATACCCTGCACTGAGTTTGGCAAGGGAGTACAATAGTGATCTAGGAATAGATCACTGGACAGCGGTCAAAATTATCCTTAATGGAATAAGGATATGTTTCTCGATTATGGAAGTGATAAAAGGTTCGTCGTAAAGGGTTACGTCGATGCAAGTTTTGACACCGATCTGGATGACTTTAAGTCTCGATCTAGATACATATTGATAGTGGGAGCAATTAACTAGAGTAGCTCCGTGCGAGCATTGTTGACATAGAGATTTGCAAAATACATACGGATCTGAATGTGGCAGACCCGCTGACTAAAGATTCTCTCACAAAGCAAAACATGATCACACCTTAGTACTCTTTGGGTGTTAATCACATAGTGATGTGAACTAGATTACTGAATCTAGTAAACCCTTTGGGTCTTGGTCACATGGCGATGTGAATTATGGGTGTTAATCACATGATGATGTGAACTATCGATGTTAATCACATGGTGATGTAATCTAGATTATTGACTCTAGTGCAAGTGGGAGACTGAAGGAAATATGCCCTAGAGGCAATAATAAAGTTATTATTTATTTCCTTATATCATGATAAATGTTTATTATTCATGCTAGAATTGTATTAACCGGAAACATAATACATGTGTGAATATATAGACAAACAGATGTCACTAGTATGCCTCTACTTGACTAGCTTGTTAATCAAAGATGGTTATGTTTCCTAACCATGAACAAGGAGTTGTTATTTGATTAACAAGGTCACATCATTAGTTGAATGATCTGATTGACATGACCCATTCCGTTAGCTTAGCACACGATCGCTTAGTATGTTGCTATTGCTTCCTTCATGACTTATACATGTTCCTATGACTATGAGATTATGCAACTCCTGTTTACGGAGGAACACTTTGGTACTACCAAACGTCACAACGAATCGGGTGATTATAAAGGAGTACTACAGGTGTATCCAAAGGCAGATGTTGGGTTGGCGTATTTGAGATTAGGATTTGTCACTCCGAATGTCGGAGAGGTATCTCTGGGCCCTCTCGGTAATGCACATCACTTAAGCCTTGCAAGCATTGCAACTAATGAGTTAGTTGCGAGATGATGTATTACGGAACGAGTAAAGAGACTTGCCGGTGACGAGATTGAACTAGGTATTGGATACCGACGATCGAATCTCGGGCAAGTAACATACCGATGACAAAGGGAACAAAGTATGTTGTTATGCGGTTTGACCGATAAAGATCTTCGTAGAATATGTAGGAACCAATATGGGCATCCAGGTTCCGCTATTGGTTATTGACCGAGAATAGTTCTAGGTCATGTCTACATAGTTCTCGAACCCGTAGGGTCCGCACGCTTAAGGTTTCGATGATGCTTATATTATGAGTTTATGAGTTTTGATGTACCGAAGGAGTTCGAGTCCCGGATGAGATCGGGGACATGACGAGGAGTCTCGAAATGGTCGAGACGTAAAGATCGATATATTGGACGACTATATTCGAGTTCGGAAAGGTTCGAATGATTCGGTATTTTCGGAGTACCGGGAGTTACGGGATTACGGGAGAAGTAATGGGCCTTGATGGGCTTTAGTGGGAAGAGGAAAAAAGGTTGCTGCCCCCTCCCTCTAGTCCGAATTGGACTAGGGAAAAGGGGCGGACACCTCTCCTTCTCCTCCTATTCCTTCTCCTTCCTCCCTCTTGGTGGACTCCTACTAGGACTTGGAGTCCTAGTAGGACTCCACACTGGCCGCACCTATTGCCTTGGCCGGCCTCCTCCTCCTCCATCCTTTATATACGGGGGCAGGGGCACCCCAGACACACAAGTTGATCGATTAGATCGTTCCTTAGCCGTGTGCGGTGCCCCCTTCCACCAGATTACACCTCGATCATACCGTAGCGGAGCTTAGGCGAAGCCCTGCGCCGGTGGAACATCATCATCGCCACCACGCCGTCGGTTGACGAAACTCTCCTCAACACTCGGCTGGATCGGAGTTCGAGGGACGCCATCGAGCTGAACGTGTGCAGAACTCGGAGGTGCCGACGCTCGGTACTTGGATCGGTTGGATCGGGAAGAAGTACGACTACATCAACCGCGTTGTTATAACGCTTCCGCTTTCGGTCTACGAGGGTACGTGGACGGATACTCTATCCTCTCGTTGCTATGCCATCACCGTGGTCTTGCGTGATCGTAGGAAAATTTTTTGAAATTACTACGTTCCCCAACAGGAGGCAACCGGAGGAACGGCTGGAGTAGCTGAAATTTACCTGATATGTTCCATGAATGTGGAAAAACTATGAGGAAAGAACTTGAAAAAAAGGAATATATCTTATAGAATATTAGTATCTTATGGAATATACTCATGAAGTTTCTGAGATCAGAACTTGTTTAGCTCAAGTTAAACTAAGAAAGTAAGAAACAAGTGCACAACTAAAGCCTAGAAATAATGACCAAACTAGTTATATAAAGATCTATAGTTTTGGAAAAAGTATATATGTAGCGAGAAATTAAAAATGATCTCTAGGGTAAACTAAGGAAGTGATGAGCAACTTCAAATCAAAAAATCATAAAAACCGATAAAATTAGTTGTCTAAGCAAAATAATCAGTACTCATTAGGAATGTAAGTTCAAAGAGATTTAGTTGTTTCTGCATCAATGCAAGAAAGTGCTTTATCAAGAGGCCGGATTTGCACTCAGTGCAGTTGTATCACATTGATGCAATGATTGATGAAATTCCCTTTATAATTTATTTTTTCAAGAAAGGGCTGATAGACTAGTAAACTACAAAGCTCCAATTCTACTAAGGATATAGTGGCAAACGATTTAGGAAGCTACCCTTCGGTTGGCTTTATCAAAGCAAGTTGAACTGTAGTTGTGATTATCCACACTAGTTCACCACATAGATTGAGTTATACCCAAACATTTTTGAAAACTTTACCATTTGACATGGAATATATCATGTAAATTGTTCAAGGTTTAGACTTGAAACTAAGTTTATCATGCTACAAGAATGTAAGTATCCCTTCCACATTCATGGACAACAATTATGTCTTCAGAGAATAGCAGCATCCATTCTTCAGAGAGGGGATCGAGCAGAGAGGGAGAGGGCAAGGAGGGAGGAGCAGAGAGGGAGATGTGGGAAATGGAGGCAGGGGTGAGTTGGATAGGGTAGCTGCCGGCGTAGAATACAGGGGCGTCGTCAGGGACGAAGACGTCGACGCTGTGGATCTTGCCGCCACGGAGGCGATGCAGTCGGAGATCCGGGACAGTGAACTGCGCGCGGAGGCCAGGGGAGTCGAGTCAGTCAGGGGGAGGGGGCTTACAGGCGGAGGAGGACGGGCGGAGGAGGAGGGGGGCTTACGGGCGGCGGCGGGATGGTTGCGGATCGGCGACGGTCGTCGTCCTGCACCCCGTGCGGTCGTCGGCGGCGGGATGGTTGGGGGCCGCGACGGCTTGATGTCCGGTGGGCGGCGGAGGAGCTGCAGTGGTGGGGGGCGCGGGGGCGGCGGCTTCGTGGGTCATCGGGGCAGCGGCGCGCAGGGGCTGAGAGATGTGAGATGGGATCGGCAGGGGATTGGGGCCGAGATTTTAGTCGGGGGAGGTATAGCAATGGCGCACCACCTAGCGGTGCGCCATAAGTAAGTTTTTTTAGATAGCAATGGCGCACCCCCCCCCCAGCGGTGCGCCATAAGTAACTTTTTTTGCATAGCAATGGCGCACCAGCCAGCGGTGCGCCATAAGTAATTTTTTATTATGTTTTGTTGCATTCATTAAATTTGTTATTTGAAAATATGTCAGGACCCCGATTCCAAGTCACATCGATCTAGCCGGTAACACCTCATATCACTTTGCGGCCTCATGCACGGTATTCCCACGGGTGTCGCCTTACCATGGCCGGGACCGTTTGCCTTTTGGCTCACGATATGATAGTGTCGCTAGCATCCATATGACAGAGAACCCGGGCCGACATGGCTAGTCGTGAACCCAAAGCGGCACTAACCCATGGGGACAGGCATACGTGAATCAATACGTGAACCCAAAGCTGTAGCACTAGGCTAACAGGACTCCGGTAACACGGGCTCTAGCAGGCTAGGCAGGACTCCGGATGTTACCGCGTGACATTTCCCCGAAGGGACAGACACAGGAACGAAGTGAAACACATGCCGGCCAGTCAAGTGTCCTGAGCAGTAGTGCTGGACTAGCAGGACTCCGGTGAACCGGGCTGTAGCGGACTACTATGGCTCATGGAAGCACTAGACTGCATTTCCCCATAAGAGAGGCTGCCAAGGATAAACAACTAGATTGTCAGATCCCACACATACCAAGCATTTCAATCATACACACAATATGCTCGATATGTGTAAATACAACATGGCATCACAACATAACTCTACGACTCAAAGTATTTATTCATTAGGCTCCGAAGAGCCAGATATTACAAACATGTGTCTCATGACCCAACATTCAGAGCATACAAGTCAAAGCACATGCGGAAGCTTAACATGTCTGGTTACAGACATCTACAAATGAAAAAGGCTGAGAAGCCTGACTATCTACCAGATCCTGCCGAGGGCACAAGATCGTAGCTGAGGTATCAAGCTAAACGTCGAAGTCCACACGGAACTACTAGCGAAACTGACATCTCTCTGCAAAACATAAAATAGGCAAATGTGAGTACAAATGTACCCAACAAGACTTACATCAGAACTAGCTACATATGCATCAGTATCAACAAAGGGGTGGTGGAGTTTAACTGCAGCAAGCCAGCTTTGACTCAGAGGCTAACCTAAACTATCATTGCAAGTAACTCTTTTGAGGTGGCGCACACGAGTCCACATATTCACCATATCAATACACCACTATGGATCCACTTCCGTCTCCCTGCGAGAAGGCCATCCATAGCACTCACGCTTCTCTTGCGCATTTTAGAGTATCCACTTTCACTTGTCTATGAACTGTTATAGGCAACCCAGAAGTCCTTTACCGCGGACACGACTATTCGAATAGATGATGTTAACCCTGCAGGGGTGTACTTCTTCACACACGCTCTCACCACTTATCGCCGTTTACACGACATGTACTTGGCAACCTTCAAGCGGAAGCCCAGCGAGGGTGTCGGCCACGGCCTACCTAAACACTCAAGTCTCTAGTCCAGGTTTATCGCCTATTCAGGTTCCATCCACAGGGAGTCCGGCCGAGGTTTCCACATACGACCCCCAACGATGTGTACAGGGTACAGAGACACCAAACGGGCGCCCGGCATGTCTGGCCACGTGCCTACCGCAACACAGCCCACCCCTCAGGTCAGCGCTGCGTGCGGCCCCCAGCATACTACAAACACCAAAAACTACTTGCAACTCCTGGACTAGAGAATGGAGGGGGCCAACCTATCAAACCATAGAGCACTTCGCACGTGCATGACTAACTTGGGATGATTCCAGAGGAGGCAAAAATAAACTTTCTCGAATTCACGGCGGCAACTTGCATCGATTGCACGTGAACCAGAGGAAGTCACTTCTTTCATCCAGACGGTTACTTCATGAACGGGGCATGAAGAAAATGCTTACACAAGTTTCCAACGCTAGCTGGATGTTCACATGAATCATGGGGGAGACAAAATGCTGCTGATGGGCTCAACAGCAACTCATCGGAATTCCATATCACTGGACTTCCACCATCATGTGAACATGGTGATAGCATTGGTCAGACAAAAGGATATAATGGTGTATGCTCGAGGGATCAACCACGAGTAAGACAACATTACGAACATCGTTGGTTCTGATTTGACTCGACGATAGCCCATACTCAAGTCAAAGTTTTGACAAGGCAATAGATCCAACAACTGATCATGAGGACCAATCGACGGAGATATCATGTTTCTTCAACACACACACAAAAAGATATCCCTTAGCATGAACTAAGTCAGACAAGCTTTTATCTCCCAACTCTCCAAGTTGTTGTTTCGCTTAACCAACTAGCTCAGGGGTATCCCACACAGATTCTTGGAGAATGGGTGGTTTGGAGGAAACCCAACATGATCACGAACTCAATATAGCGGTCAGGTGACAACCTGGTAATACTTTCGAGAAGATATTCGGAACATCACGAACCACCGATGTGTTACTAAGCTCGAGAACAATCTTGCTTTTCAGAGCAACACGATATGATCAACTAAGCAAGGGATTGAATAATCCTAACTCATTGATCGAAGAGTGCACCAGAAATAAGGACTAGGTAGCACGGTCAATCTTAGGATGATGATATAATAACCAACATGCTAAGAATGAGAATATTGTCCATTTACTACCAAGCAACGAGTTGCTTGGAGCATTGATTTCACACATCACAATTCACTTGTCGGCATTTCGGTTACAAAAGCACGAGGGCCGAGGAATGAATGATGATGGTGAGAAGTATCACTGCATCAAGAGTTCATAAGAGATGGTGCAATTCCTATAATATTCTTGACATAATTAGGGTAATACTCCAAGGTAGAACAGACTAGAAGCTGGATTAGCATTCTTAATCTGCAGAATACAATTGCTTTGACCCAATCCTAGATATGGATGAGGTGCTGGAGTTTGTTTCTCCTAGTCATTCTGTAATAGAATATCTTAACGGACCACACGAATGATAGGCATCGATGAACGAATGCACGCATACTCTTGAGTATCAGATGATAGACGGGGATCAGAATACAACTAAAGAGAACAACTCAAGGAACATATAAATTTCTTAGTTGTGGATTCATGGGTTAGTATGTCAAACGAGTTCAACAAATTTCTTCTGGATAACCCATGCAGAATGATAGAACTGGCAGAGTCACAATATGAATGGAGTACTCCTCAAGAGCACTCTTGTTGTGATCTTTTGGTTCAAAGAACTTCTGCCGTAAGAAGTTCATGGTATTCGGAAGAAGGAAATACCACAGACCTCGAGGACTATCACAAGGTTACTAATATCATAAAGGAACTAGCAAACACTGTCAACAGGAGGTAAGTGGAGTGAATCTCGGGTTCAAGAACCCAGGAATAGAATACCTACTAACTAATAACATCACGGGATGCTTTCGAGAATGATGGCCAGAATCATCACACTGGGAATACAAAGCATTGCTAGATTACTAGGTGACTCCCTAAAACACCTAGGGTCATAATAATAGCTCCAACATATATGTCGAGGCAATAGAGTACCTCAACTCATCGATTAGTGTGCTTAATCTGGCCCAAAGGACATCGGGAACGGAAAGAAGGGATTTGCAAATGCATCACACTATTTAGAAACCTGGGATGACTCGGACAGCATAACGGCTATAAATGCTCAAAAGATTTGGGACATCCAGCAAGATGGTGGCATAACCACTTAACATCACAGTATCAAGGTCTCGAGACCAACTATGAACACACGGAAGTAGTAGAAACTAAACCGGGCAGAAATACATCAATCCTATAAGTCTCTATCATAGTAACTCGTCATCCTGATAGATAGATGAGAAGGCCTAGTTCTTAATCCCCGTAGAGGGGAAGAGGGTGACTCAGATCAGAAGGGCATAAGGTATAAGCAGTAAAAAGAGACTTATGTTCCCTTCCACAATCAATTCCCCTATATAACTAAAGAATTTCTAGACTCAACTTCGACCAGTTTGGCTTGGTAATCCTACAGGCAGTCAGGCTCTGATACCAACGCTGTCAGGACCCCGATTCCAAGTCACATCGATCGAGCTGGTAATACCTCATATCACTTTGCGGCGTCACGCACGGTATTCCCACGGGTGTCGCCTTACCATGGCCCGGGACCGTTTGCGCCTTTTGGCTCACGTATATGATAGTGTCGCTAGCATCCACATGACAGAGAACCCGGGCCGACATGGCTAGTCGTGAACCCAAAGCGGCACTAACCCATGGGGACAGGCATACATGAATCAACTTCGAGCATGTCGGTCAGCAGCGTGCGAATTCGGGCTGTAGCACTGGTGTCGGGGATATACCCCGCGGCGTAAACCGGACGGAAGTATAAACCGGCCGGACTTGGCGGTTTACCTGAAGAACCCGCTGACACTTGGTGGTTCATGGCGACCCGACGGTTTACGGTTCATTGGTAATCCGCAAAGGGTCGAGGAGCGACAAGACCGGTGGTCCGATTGGCGGTTCATGAAGGCGGTTCAACTACGGTGGGCGGTTTAATAGGAAAGGCATAAGGAGTATTTGTCTTACAAGGAGTTAAGACTGGACTTGTATCCGGTTTGTATTAGAGATAGACTAGTCCTAATCCTAATAGGACTCTACATGTAACCCGCCCCTTCAACATATATAAGGAGGGGCAGGGCTCCCCAAAGAGGGACAAGCTAGAAGCAAGAAACAATCTCTAGGGCTAGACACAAAGAGGAGAGTCGGTTTACGGCGACTCCCTCATGATGATAATGAGACCTAGCCACAAACAGCATGTAGGGTTTTTACCGGATGATGTTTCCCGGGGCCCGAAGCTGTCTAAACCCTTGTCTTGTGTTGCGTCTCTCGATTCCGCTCAACCCCTCTCAAGCTACCACATAGATGCGTTAGCCTCGCGACTAAGTCCTCACACTAAGGACATCTGACGTGTTAATTCCACGACAGTTGGCGCCCACCGTGGGGCCTGCGCACGGTGGTGTTGAGTTCTTGGAGGGATTTTTTCTCAAGGATCGTGAAGTTCATAATTCTTTGGTGAAAAAGAGACCGGTCGGAATTTACGTCAACTCCAAGTTCATTGATCAAGCTTAAACAAGTTTGAGTCGGCCCTCGCGAACGAGAAGTTCTAAAGCGGACGGTTGAATCACAAGTCGTCGAGGACGGCTTTCTTTTTTTTGCAGCAATCTGTTCGTCGACACGTTAGGTTTTGATCTATAACTGTTTGTCCGATCCGTCAAGTTGCCAAGGTTCAAACCACGCGTATCTACGGAAGGAAAAAGAAGTTGTTGTTCCGATCTGATCAGCAGCAAAACCGAATTGATTAAGGAACCGAGGGACCCCGGCATAGTCGTCGTGTACTGTTTGCAATTTGGGATCAATGGAATAAAAAAAAGATAGGAGCGGACGCCAACCCATCAACGACCCGGATTCTGCTCCGTTGCCGAGTCGTCTGCAGCGTGCAAATCACCGTTGACTCCCGTTCAGAGCCACCTGGGATTCAAACTAAGATCTTTGCTGGTCATCTTGAGCCGTCCCATGTGAATCCGTTGCCGAGTTGCTGCCGTAAAGCCGCCGGCCGTTGCGCCAGTCTCCCGAGCCGCCGTTCTTGCTCCGCCAAGCTGTTGCTGTTGTGCCCCTCCGTGGCGTTGCTCCTTCACTACCAAGGCCTGTTTTGACCCGCCTAGCCTCGCCCGTCCGCGACCCGGACTGATCCATCAACTGTGCCAGCGCCCTTGAACCGCCCGTTGGTTCCGAGCCGCTACGCCGCCGGGCCGGTCGTCGTCGTTGACTCGCCAGTGCTTCTCCTACCGCGCCGTGGCTCCCCCATCAGCCGCAGCGGAGCCGAGCTGCCGTCTGCCTAAACCGCCACGGCCCCCTGCTGCCGTACTTCGCCTCCGCAGCCGCACGCTTCGGCCGCCTTCCGCTCCACTGTGGCCGATTCGCCCTGCTCGTCAAGACGGCCACGCCCCGCCGTGAATCGCCGTTGAGCGCCACAAATCGCCCGCCTCACTTGGGCCGGCCTCGACCTCACTCCGCCGCGGACGAAGTCGCCACCCTCGCCGAGCTGGTCGCCGCCCCGAGACGCCGTGGTTTCAGCCGCTCCTCCGCCTATTTCTGTATCCGTGGCCTCCGCCGAAGTCGCATTTCCGCCACCTCCGAGGCTTCGCGGGCTGCCTCCGCTTCTATTGTGACAAATTCTGGATCACTTGGCGCTGGCCCGCCGCCCGCCGTTTGCTTGTTCGCCATTGGCTGTCCGCTGATCGTGACCCGCCTCGCCGCACCACCTCCTCATGAACCGACCACGGCTGCTCCACCTTCGATGCGGATGAACCGGCCACGGCTGCATCTCTCTAATCCGTTGGTGCGCCCGCTGATCCGCCTGGTGGCTCGCTTGTCGGCGGCACCGTTTCTAAACCGTCGTCCACCCCCGACGGCCGTGCCGCGCAGCGTGGCCTTGCTTGCCTGAACCGCCACTGCCGTGGTTTGCTTGGTCTCAGCGTTAAGCCATTCCGGACATGACTCCAGGTTACCATCGTCTTCTCTGGGATCCGGCTCTGTCGAGCCGCCTCCGCTCGACCTCGGGTTGAGAAGCCGCCGCGGCCCCCGAGTATAAACCGGCCGGACTTGGCGGTTTACCTGAAGAACCCGCTGACACTTGGCGGTTCACTGGCGACCCGACGGTTTACGGTTCATTGGTAATCCGGCAGGCGGGTCAGAGGAGCGACAAGACCCGGTGGCCCGATTGGCGGTTCATGAAGGCCGGTTCAACTATGGTGGGCCGGTTTAATAGGGAAAGGCATAAGGAGTATTTGTCTTACAAGGAGTTAAGACCTGGACTTGTATCCGGTTTGTATTAGAGATAGACTAGTCCTAATCCTAATAGGACTCTACATGTAACCCGCCCCTTCAACATATATAAGGAGGGGCAGGGCTCCCCAAAGAGGGACAAGCTAGAAGCAAGAAACAATCTCTAGGGCTAGACACAAAGAGGAGAGCCGGTTTACAGTGACTCCCTCATGATGATAATGAGACCTAGCCACAAACAGCATGTAGGGTTTTTACCGGATGATGTTTCCCGGGGCCCGAAGCTGTCTAAACCCTTGTCTTGTGTTGCGTCTCTCGATTCCGCTCAACCCCTCTCAAGCTACCACATAGATGCGTTAGCCTTGCGACTAAGTCCTCACACTAAGGACATCTGACGTGTTAATAACACGACAACTGGGCTAACAGGACTCCGGTAACCCGGGCTGTAGCAGGCTAGGAAGGACTCCGGATGTCACCGCGTGACATTTCCCCGAATGGACAGACACAAGAACGAAGTGAAACACATGCCGACCAGTCAAGTGTCCTGAGCAGTAGTGCTGGGGTAGGAGGACTCCGGTGAACCGGGCTGTAGCGGACTACTATGGCTAATAGAAGCACTAGACTACATTTCCCCATAAGATAGGCTGCCAAGGATAAACAACTAGACTGTCGGATCCCACACATACCAAGCATTTCAATCATACACACAATATGCTCGATATGTGTAAATACGACATGGCATCACAACATAACTCTACGACTCAAAGTTTTTATTCATTAGGCTCCGAAGAGCCAGATATTACAAACATGTTTCTCATGACCCAACATTCAGAGCATACAAGTCAAAGCACATGCGAAAGCTTAACATGTCTGGTTACAGACATCTACAAATGAAAAAGGCTGAGAAGCCTGACTATCTACTAGATCCTGCCGAGGGCACAAGATCGTAGCTGAGGTATCAAGCTAAACATCGAAGTCCACACGGAACTATTAGCGAGACTGACGTCTCTCTGCAAAACATAAAATAGGCAAACCTGAGTACAAATGTACCCAGCAAGACTTACATCAGAACTAGCTACATATGCATCAGTATCAACAAAGGGGTGGTGGAGTTTAACTGCAGCAAGCCAGCTTTGACTCAGAGGCTAACCTAAACTATCATTGCAAGTAACTCATTTGAGGTGGCGCACATGAGTCCACATATTCACCATATCAATACACCACTATGGATCCACTTCAGTCTCCCTACGAGAAGGCCATCCATAGCACTCACGCTTATCTTGCGCATTTTAGAGTATCCACTTTCACTTGTCTATGAACTGTTATAGGCAACCCAGAAGTCCTTTACCGCGGACATGGCTATTCGAATAGATGATGTTAACCCTGCAGGGGTGTACTTCTTCACACACGCTCTCACCACTTATCGCCGTTTACATGACATGTACTCGACAACCTTCAAGCGGAAGCCCAGCGAGGGTGTCGGCCACTGCCTACCTAAACACTCAAGTCTCTAGTCCAGGTTTATCGCCTATTCAGGTTCCATCCATAGGGAGTCCAGCCGAGGTTTCCACATACGGCCCCGAACGATGTGTACAGGGTTCCGAGACACCAAACGGGCGCCCTGCATGCCCGGCCACGTGCCTACCGCAACACAGCTCACCCCTCAGGTCAGCGCTACGTGCGGCCCCCAGCATACTACAAACACAAGAAACTACTTGCAACTCCTGGACTGAGGACAAGGTGGTCAAGAAGCCGAGAGAGTCAATTAAGGATCCCAATGTGTGGTAGTAACTGTTTCATGGATCACAAACACAGAACTCAGTTCCTGAGGACGGCTTCAATGAGACAACCCACCATGTACTCCTACATGGCCTCTCACCGCTACCTTTATCAAATCATGTTTACACACTTAGCTCACACATAGTAGGACATGTTCATCACCATTCCAATTCATTCCCGATGAATCAGACCCGACTCAACTCTAAGCAGTAGCAGGCATGACAAACAAGCATGAATGAGTAGGCACATCAAGGCTCAAACAACTCCTACTCATGCTAGTGGGTTTCATCTATTTACTGTGGCAATGACAGGTCATGCAGAGGAAAAGGGGTTCAGCTACCGCAGCATGTAACAGTTGAATCGATGTTGTCCAAATGCAGTAAAAGAGAGCAGGAGCGAGAGAGTGGGATTGTATCGGAATGAACAAGGGGGTTTTCCTTGCCTGGCACTTCTGAAGATAGCATTGAGTCTTCATCAGTGGCAATGATCACAACGTCGGAACAACGTCTACCAAGGGGGGAACAACACCGGCAACAGAGGAAGAAACACAATCAATGCAATACACAATATGATGCATGATCATGACATGGTAAAATGAGTGTGTTGGGCTAATGCAACTATAACCAGATGGGTTTGAGCTATTTTGAACCAAAGATTCAAAGTTCAAACTCATTAGTGAATTTAAATAGTGCTTTATCATGTTTTGCACTAAACAGCAGCTTAACTTGTTTAAACATGCATGAACCAGCACAGATGGATAGATTGGATTTTTCTGATCATTTTTCATATATAATTTATTTCATTCTGAGCTATAGATTATTTTCTATGATTTTTAGAAGTTAGCACTATTTTCTGGAATTTCCTGTAAAAGAATAAATCCAGAAAGAGTTATTGCGTCAGCATGACATAGGTGTGACGTCAGCAGTCAACTGGGTCGGCCAGGTCAAACCTGACCAGTGGGGTCCACTGGTCAGTGACACAGTGCTGGTTAGTGTCGTTGACAGGTGGGGCCAGGTCAACGCCCACGTCAGCAGAGTCAATGCTGACGGGTGGGTCCCACTGCTTATGAACTAATCTAAACGGAAAATAAAACTAACCTAAACAGGTACAAGGGCCCACATGGCAGTTGCTTTAGGGGGTTAGTTAGTGTGTCATTAGCGCTAATGATGGTGCCACGTCGGCTGTCACCGGGGTTGGTCGCCGGCGAGCACGCAGCACGGCGGAGGGCTTCGGGTTCGCGCTATAGGGCCCGGATCGACGAGCGGTTTGTGTCTACGGGTTGCTGGCGCTTGCGCGCATCCAGTGGTGCTCTCAGCTTTGCCGGAGATGGCCCAGAACGACGGCGGTGATGGCAGGTGCGGCGGCCGGCGTTCGGGCGTCGAACGAGTCGACGGTGCATGGCATGGCAGGAGCCGCGGTTATGCGTGTTGGACTCGTGGGGGTGCGGTGAGCTCAGCGGTAAGCTCGGGCGCGTGCTTGCACGGCCCTAGCCGCGGTGGCGACATGGCCGGCGACAAGGAGCAATCGGCTCCGATGGCCACGGTGGCTAGAAGGCACGGGCGAGCACGGGGAGAGAGGGGAAAGAGGCAGGGGCTCACGGCGATTCCAGTAGAAGCAACGGCGAGGCCGGGGACGGGCTGAAGCTCGCGAATCCCCGAAGAGTTCGCCGGCGGCCAGAGGTTGAAGATGATGTCGGGGACGATGATGCAGGGCTTCCGGCGGGGCGCGGCTCGGTGGAGAGGAAGAGGGGGTCGAGGCGGAGCGTCTGAGCACATCGGCGAGTCGAGGCAGTGGCCGTGGCCACGACGGCAGCGAGCGGCGGCGACAATGGCTCTTGGTGTGTGCGAGAGGAGAGCCAGAGGAGGGAGAGGAGCACGGGGAGAGTGAGAGAGAGGTGCAGGGAAAGCAGGAGACCGCGTGGCGCTCGGGGCTGGCTCCGAAAGCGGCAGAAGCTGGAGGTGGAGCTCGGGCGCGCGCGCGTCGACACGCCTCTGCCTACTGGCAGAGGTTGAAGACGGTGGGGCTCCTGGTGGGCTGGCCAACAGTGCCAAGCCAGTGGGCTGGGCCGGCCACTTGGGCCACTAGGTGGGCTGCGCAGGTAAGCCAGTAAGTCTCTCTCTCTCTCTCTCTCTCTCTCTCTCTCTCTCTATTTGTTTCGCTTATTATTTTCTATTATTAGCACTTTGTTTTGATTTGATTTACAAACCAAACCATTTTAAAACTTTCTATAAATTTTTATGTGAGCTCAGGGAGCTAGTCCAAGGTCACATGCAAACTTACAAAAATACTTGGACTTTATTTCTTATATAGCAGAAATAAATTCAACTCGAATATGTTATTGATTTAATTCAAAGGCCCAAAATAAATATCTCTGAGAATCCAAAAATATCTCTTTATTTGTTTCTGTTTTCTATTATTCTGCACTTTGTTTTGATTTGATTTACAAACCAAACCATTTTAAAACTTTCTATAAATTTTTATGTGAGCTCAGGGAGCTAGTCCAAGGTCACATGCAAACTTACAAAAATACTTGAACTTTATTTCTTATATAGCAGAAATAAATTCAACTCGAATATGTTATTGATTTAATTCAAAGGCCCAAAATAAATATCTCTGAGAATCCAAAAATATTATTTTAAGTTTTACCTCTTGCCAATATTTTCAGAGACTAGGAGGAACATTTTCTTGGACTTCTTTGAAAAGATTTTAATGTTGATTATTTCTGAAGTGACTTCTGAGGGTTTCAACTAACCTCAATTCAACTTTCAGAAATTTTAGACATGATGCATGAGTGCAGATGCAACTACTCACTCAGGTATTCTAGGGCTGTGACAAAATATCATCCAATTTTTTATTTGAAAATATAATCAAATTTGTTTTTTTTTTGGATTTTTAGTTGCATTCATCTGTGACGGTGGAGCGGGGGAGGGTGCGGGGGGTCGTCGGCGGCGGTGGAGCGGGGGAAGGTGCGGGGTGTCGGCGGCGGCGGTGGAGCCGGCCAGGGGAGGGTGCGGGGGATCGGTGGTAGCGGTGGAGCGGGGTAGGGTGCGGGGGTTCGTCGGCGGCGGTGGAGCGGGGGAGGGTGCGGGGGGTGGTCGGCGGCGATGGGGATCTGGCGAGGGGGATAGTGACCGAGATGGAGGGGGATCGAGATCGAGTGTCCTCATGAATATTCAATATTTTTTCATATTGAATATGAAAAAATATCATCAAATTTGAAAAAATATTCATGAATTCAAAAAGTGCCCATGAAATTTTAAAATACTCATGATATCAAAAATTGCCCATGAAATACAATCGAGAAATGAAGACTACGATTTAAATACAATCGATCTTAGCTAGCTATCTGTTCACAATCTTCTTGCCCTTCTTTTTCGCAAATGGAGTTCTTCTGTGGAACGGACGTCCTTTAGGTAGGGTGGTCCTGCTTCTTCTTGTGGTGTATGCTGCTACTTCATCGTCGTCGTCATGTTCCATCTTCGGGTCGCCGTACTTGTCGAAGTCTTGCTCATTGGCGACTCAATCCATTCCGATGATCTTCCTTTTGCGTCTCCTCACGACAACACGACGGGGCTTTGACGGGTCGGTAATGAAGAAGCATTGGTCCACTTGGGAAGCCAGTACCCATGGCTCATTTTTCGCGGTGACGCTTATGCCATGGTCTTGGATTTGGCTTCGTATAACCATGGTGGTGAAATACCGGTCTTCTTTTAGGACGCTCTTGGCCCATCTCGACACGGAACATCGACCTTCTCTCGGGTAGCTCAGCTCCCAGATCTCCTCGATCCTTCCGTAGTATCTGTCCTTGTCGTTACCGTGTAGGATTCCATCGTTACCCCGAGTTCGATAACCATCGCTCTTCATGTCCTTGTCCTCGGTGTAGAATGTGTAGCCGTTGATATCGTATGCCTCATAGGTC
The DNA here is from genome assembly GCA_021605205.1 of Aegilops longissima. Lineage (NCBI taxonomy): Eukaryota > Viridiplantae > Streptophyta > Magnoliopsida > Poales > Poaceae > Aegilops > Aegilops longissima. The sequence goes on from CM038680.1 coordinate 467,911,030, forward strand.
ATCAGGTTGTGCTCGCACCTGTGATAAGGCGAATATGAGTTGTTCTTCCGGAAGAATCCTCATGTAAAGGGTACGACATAAGCTTCGCTTGAACCAACGCAAACATGAGTTGTGCTCTTTGATTATATCTCCGTCATCTGTGTTGGCCTCGGTCATTGTACGTCTTCTCAATAAAGGTTTTGTGCTCTAAAACCCAAGGATCGACCATGTCTATGAGTTGTAGCACGACTAGGTTTGCTCTTTCAAAGTTGGCAAGTCGACCCTCGAAGTCGACATGCATTTCGCGGCGACCCTCACGGTGACCCCATTCAGCGAGCCTGCCGAGGTGCCTGTTGACGGGCAGACCAACGGGGTTCTCGATGCCTAGATACTTCGTGCAGTAGGAGATGCACTCTTCGGTCAGAAAGCCCCTGGCTATTCTTCCCTCTGGACATGACATGTTGCGAACGTATCCTTTGATGACACCATTCATCCTTTCGAACAGCATCATGCTGTGTAGGAACGTCGGCCCGAGTTGGATGATATCCTCCACGATATGGACCAACAGATGCACCATAACGTCGAAGAATGCGGGCGGGAAGTGTTGGGGAACGTTGCAGAATTTTAAAATTTTCTACGCATCACCAAGATCAATCTATGGAGTCATCTAGCAACGAGAGAGAGGAGTGCATCTACATACCCTTGTAGATCGCAAGCGGAAGCGTTCAAGAGAACGGGGTTGATGGAGTCGTACTCGTCGTGATCCAAATCACCGATGATCCTAGTGCCGAACGGACGGCACCTCTGCGTTCAACACATGTACAGCCCGGGGACGTCTCCTCCTTCTTGATCCAGCAAGGGGAGAGGAGAAGTTGAGGGAAAACTCCGACAGCATGACGACATGGTGGTGATGGAGCTCGTGGTTCTCCGGCAGGGCTTCGCCAAGCACTACGGAGGAGGACGAGGTGTTGGAGGAGGGAGAGGGCTGTGCCAGATCTTGGGTGCGGCTGCCCTCTCTCTCCCTCACTATATATAGGGGAAGGGAGGAGGGGGCGCCTAGGGTTCCCTAGGGGAGGGGCGGCGGCCACAGGGGAAACCCTAGACGGGTTTGGGTGCCCCCACCCCCTAGGAAACTTGCCCCCCAAGCCGGGAGGGGCGGCTGCCCTAGGGGTGGCGCCCCCACCTCTCCTGGTTACGTGAGATGGGGTGGGAGGCGCGCTCAGCCCCTTAGTGGGATGATATGCCGTCTCCCCTTGGCCCATAAGGCCCCCCAACGCTTGCCGAGGCCTCTGAAACCCCTTTCGGACACGCTGGTCATCACCTGGTACTCCCGGAACAATTCTGGACTCCAATACCCTTCGTCCAATATACCGATCTTCACCTCCGACCATTCCGGAGCTCCTTGTCATGTCCGGATCTCATCCGGACTCAACAACCTTCGTAACCACATACTATTTCCCATAACAACTCTAGCGCCACCGAACCTTATGTGTAGACCCTACGGTTCGGGAACCATGAGAACATGACCGAGACAACTCTCCAGCCAATAACCAACAGCGGGATCTGGATACCCATGTTGGCTCCCACATGTTCCACGATGATCTCATCGGATGAACCACGATGTCGAGGATTTAATCAATCCCGTATTCAATTCCCTTTATCTAGCGGTATTGTACTTGCCCGAGATTCGATCGTCGGTATCCGATACCTTGTTCAATCTCATTATCGGTAAGTCTCTTTACTCGTTCCGTAACACATCATCCCGTGATCAACTCCTTGGTCACATTGCGCATATGATGATGTCCTACCGAGTGGGCCCAGAGATACCTCTCCGTCAAATAGAGTGACAAATCCCAGTCTCGATTTGTGCCAACCCAACAGACACTTTCGGAGATACCCGTAGTGTACCTTTATAGCCACCCAGTTACGTCGTGACGTTTGGCACACCCAAAGCATTCCTACGGTATCCGGGAGTTGCACAATCTCATGGTCTAAGGAAATGATACTTGACATTAGAAAAGCTTTAGCATACGAACTACACGATCTTTGTGCTAGGCTTAGGATTGGGTCTTGTCCATCACATGATTCTCCTAATGATGTGATCCCGTTATCAACGACATCCAGTGTCCATGGTCAGGAAACCGTAACCATCTATCGATCAACGAGCTAGTCAACTAGAGGCTTACTAGGGACATGGTGTTGTCTATGTATCCACACATGTATCTGAGTTACCTATCAATACAATTATAGCATGGATAATAAACGATTATCATGAACAATGAAATATAATAATAACTAATTTGTTATTGCCTCTAGAGCATATTTCCAACAGTCTCCCACTTGCACTAGAGTCAATAATCTAGTTCACATCGCCATGTGACTAACACTCACAGGTCACATCGCCATGTGACCAACATCCAAAGAGTTTACTAGAGTCAATAATCTAGTTCACATCACTATGTGATTAACACTCAATGAGTTCTGGGTTTGATCATGTTGCTTGTGAGAGAGGTTTTAGTTAACGGGTCTGCAACATTCAGATCCGTATGTACATCACAAATCTCTACGCTATATTTGGAGCCATTTCAAATAACTGTTCTACTTGGAGCTATTCTAAATTGTTGCTCCATTATACATATTCGGTATCTCTACTCAGAGCTATCCGGATAGGTGTTAAGCTTGCATCGACGTAACTCTTTATGTCGAACTCTTTATCACCTCCATAACCGAGAAACATATACTTATTCCATTAAGGATAATTTTGACCGCTATCTGGTGATCTACTCCTAGATCACCTTTGTACCCTCTTGCCAGGCATGTAGCAAGGCACACATCAGGTGCAGTACTCAACATGGCATACCGTATAGAGCCTATGACAAAAGCATAGGGGACGTCCTTCGTCCTTCCTCTTTCTCCTGCCGTGGTCGAGCATTAAGTCTTAACTTCATACCTTACAACTCAGGCAAGAACTCCTTCTTTGGCTGATCCATCTTGAACACCTTCAAGATCATGTCAAGGTATGTGCTCATTTGAAAGTACCATTAAGCGTTTTTGATCTATCCTTATAGATCTTGATGCTCAATGTTCAAGTAGCTTAATCAAGGTTTTCCATTGAAAAAACACTTTCCAAATAACGCTATATGCTTTCCAGAAGTTTTTCATCATTTCAGATCAACACTATGTCATCCACATATACTTATCAGAAATGTTGTAGTGCTCCCACTCACTTTATTGTAAATACAAGTTTCTAACAAACTTTGTATAAACCCATAAACTTTGATTACTCTATCAAAGTGTATATTCCGACTCCGAGATGCTAGCTCTAGTCCATGGAAGGATCGCTGGAGCTTGCATACCTTTTAGCATCCTTAGGATCGACAAAACCTTTCTGATTGTATCACATACAACCTTTCCTTACGAAAACTGGGAAGGAAACTTGTTTTGACATCCATCTGCCAGATTTCATAAATGCAGCTTATGCTAACATGATTCCGACGGACTTAAGCATCGCTACAGGTGATAAAATCTCATCGTAGTCAACTGCTTGAACTTGTGAAAACCTCTTCGCCACAAGTCGAGCTTCATAGACGATGACATTACCGTCCACGTCTGTCTTCTTCTTAAAATCCACATGTACCTAACAGCCTTACGACCATCAAGTAGTTCTTCCAAAGTCTACACTTTGTTTTCATACATGGATCCTCTCTCGGATTTTATGGCCTCGAGCCAATTTTTGGAATCCGGGCCCACCATCGCTTCTCCATAGCTCATAGGTTCATCGTTGTCCAACAACGTGACCTTTAAGACAGGGTTACCATTTAGAAGTTGTACACACCCTTGTCAACCCATGAGGTTCGATAGTAACTTGATCTGAAGCTCCATGATCATCATCATTAGCTTTCTCTTCAACTGAGGTAGGTGCCACAGGAACATTTTTCCTGTGCTGCGCTACTCTCTGGTTGAAGTAAAGGTTCAACAACCTTATCAAGTTCTATCTTCCTCCCACTCAATTCTTTCGAGAGAAACTTTTCCTCGAGAAAGGACTCGATTCGAGAAACAATCCCTATTGCTTTCGGATCTGAGACAGGAGGTATACCCAACTGTTTTGGGTGTCCTATGAAGATGCATTTATCCGCTTTGGGTTCGAGATTATCAGCCTGAAACTTTCACATAAGCGTCGCAGCCCCAAACTTTTAAGAAATGACAGCTTAGGTTTCTCTAAACCATAGTTCATACGGTGTCATCTCATCGGAATTACGTGGTGCCCTATTTAAAGTGAATGTGGTTGTCTCTAATGCCTAACCCATAAACTATCATGGTAATTCGATAAGAGACATCATGGTATGCATCATATCCAATAGGGTGCAGTTATGATGTTCGGACACACCATCACACTATGGTGTTCCAGGCTATATTAGTTGTGAAACAATTTCCACAATGTCTTAATTCTGTGCCAAACTCGTAATTCAGATATTCATCTCTATGATCATATCATAGATATTTTATCCTCTTGTCACGACGATCTTCAACTTCAACCTGAAATTACTTGAACCTTTCAATAATTCAGACTCGTGATTCATCAAGTAAATATACTGAGCATCTACTCAAATCATCTGTGAAGTAAGAATATAACGATATCCACTACATGCCTCAGCACTCATTGGACTGCACACATCAAGATGTATTACTTCCAACAAGTTGCTTTCTTGTTCCATCTTACTGAAAACGAGGCCTTTCAGTCATCTTGCTCATGTGGTATGATTTGCATGTCTCAAGTGATTCAAAATCAAGCGAGTCCAAAGATCCATCAACATGGAGCTTCTTCATGCGTTTTATACCATTGCGACTAAAATTGCAGTGCCACAAGTATGTGGTACTATCATTACTATCTTATATCTTTTGGCATGAACATGTGTATCACTACGATCGGGATTCAATAAACCATTCATTTTAGGTGTAAGACCATTGAAGGTATTATTCAAATAAACAGAGTAACCATTATTCTCCTTAAATGAATAACCGCATTGTGATGAACATAATCTAATCATGTCCATGCTCAACGCAAACACCAAATAACAATTATTTAGGTTTAACACCAACCCCGATGGTAGATTTGAGCGTGCGATGTTTGATCACATCAACCTTGGAAACTCTTCCAACACCTATAAATCGCCTCACCTTTGGCTAGTCTCCGCTTATTTTGTAGCCTTTATTTCGAGTTACTAACACTTAGCAACCGAACCGGTATCTAATACCCTGCTGCTACTAGGAGTACTAGTAAAGTACACATTCAATATATGTCCAATACATACTTCTGTCAACCTTGTCAGCCTTCTCATCTACCAAGTATCTAGGGTGGTTCTGCTTAAGTGACCGTTCCCCTTATTACAGAAGCACTTAGTCTCGGGCTTGGGTTCAACTTTGGGTTTCTTCACTAGAGCAGCAACTGATTTGTTGTTTCATGAAGTATCCCTTTCTTGCCCTTGCCCATCTTGGAACTAGTGGTTTTACTAACCATCAACAATTGATGCTCCCTTTTGATTTCTACTTTCGCGGTGTCGCGAATAGCTCAAGGATCATATCTATCCCTGATATGTTATAGTTCGTCACGAAGCTCCAGTAGCTTGGTGACAGTGACTTTGGAGAACCATCACTATCTCATCTGGAAGATTAACTCCCACTCAATTCAAGCGATTGTTGTTCTCATACAATCTGAGCACATGCTCAACGGTTGAGCTTTTATCCTTAGTTTGCAAGCCTAAGAAACTTGTCAAAGGTCTCATACCTCTTGATGTGGGCACTAGCCTGAAATCCCAATTTCAGTCCTTGGAACATCTCATATGTTCTGCGATGTTTCTAAAACGTCTTTGGTGCCTCAATTCTAAACCATTTAGCATTACGAACTGAACTATCATGTAGTCATCAAAACGTGTATGTCAAATGTTCGCAACATCCACAACCGACATTCGAGGGTCAGCTCACTGAGCGGTGCATTAAGGACATAATCCTTCTACGCAGCAATGAGGACAATCCTCTGTTTACGGATCCAGTCCGTATAATTGCTACTATCAACTTTCAACTAAATTTTCTCTAGGAACATATCTAAAACAGTAGAACTAAAGCGTGAGCTACGACATAATTTGCAAAGTCCTTTTGACTATGTTCATGATAATTGAGTTCATCTGATTATTTCATGAACTCCCACTCAGATAGACATCCCTCAACATGATCCGAATCGACTAGGCCGTGTCTGATCATCACGTGAGACGGACTAGTCATCATCGGTGAACATCTCATGTTGATCGCATCTTCTATACGACTCATGTTCGACCTTTCGGTCCTCCGTGTTCCGAGGCCATGTCTGTACATGCTAGGCTTGTCAAGTTAACCTAAGTGTTTCGCATGTGTTCCGAGGCCATGTCTGTACATGCTAGGCTCGTCAACACCCGTTGTATTCGAACGTAAGAATCTATCACACTCGATCATCACGTGGTGCTTCGAAACGACGAACCTTCGCAACGGTGCACAGTTAGGGAGGACACTTTTCTTGAAATTTTAGTGAGGGATCATCTTATTTAAGCTACCGTCGTTCTAAGCAAATAAGATGTAAAAACATGATAAACATCACATGCAATCAAATAGTGACATGATATGGCCATCATCACTTTGCTCCTTTTGATCTCCATCTTCGGGGCTCCATGATCATCATCGTCACCGGCATGACACCATGATCTCCATCATCGTGTCTTCATGAAGTTGTCTCTCCAACTATTACTTCTACTACTACAGCTAACAGTTAGCAATAAAGTAAAGTAATTACATGACGTTTATGTTGACATGTAGGTCATAAATAAATTAAGACAACTCCTATGGCTCCTGCCGGTTGTCATACTCATCGACATGCAAGTCGTGATTCCTATTACAAGAACATGATCATCTCATACATCACATATATCATTCATCCCATCCTTTGGCCACATCACATCACAAAACACTTGCTGCAAAAACAAGTTAGACGTCCTCTAATTGTTGTTGCAAGTTTTTACGTGGCTGCTATAGGTTGCTAGCAAGAACGTTTCTTACCTACGCCAAAACCACAACGTGAATTGCCAATTTCTATTTACCCTTCATAAGGACCCTGTTCATCGAATCCGATCCGACTAAAGTGGGAGAGACAGACACCCGCCAGCCACCTTATGCAACTAGTGCATGTCAGTCCGTGGAACCGGTCTCACCTAAGCTTACGTGTAAGGTTGGTCCGGGCCGCTTCATCCCACAATGCCGCCGAATCAAGATAAGACTAGAAACGGCAAGTAAATTGACAAAATCGACGCCCACAACTACTTTGTGTTCTACTCGTGCATAGAAACTACGCATAGACCTAGCTCATAATGCCACTGTTGGGGAACGTAGCAGGATTTTAAAATTTTCTATGCATCACCAAGATCAATCTATGGAGTAATCTAGCAACGAGAGAGAGGAGTGCATCTACATACCCTTGTAGATCGCGAGCGGAAGCGTTCAAGAGAACGGGGTTGATGGAGTCGTACTCGTTGTGATCCAAATCATCGATGATCCTAGTGCCGAACGGACGGCACCTTCGCGTTCAACACACGTACAGCCCGGGGACGTCTCCTCCTTCTTGATCCAGCAAGGGGAGAGGAGAAGTTGAGGGAAAACTCCGACAGCACGATGACATGGTGGTGATGGAGCTCATGGTTCTCCGGCAGGGCTTCGCCAAGCACTACGGAGGAGGACGAGGTGTTGGAGGAGGGAGAGGGCTGCGCCAGATCTTGGGTGCGGCTGCCCTCTCTCTCCCTCACTATATATAGGGGGAAGGGAGGAGGGGGAGGCGCCCTAGGGTTCCCTAGGGGAGGGGCGGCGGCCATAGGGGAAACCCTAGATGGGTTTGGGTGCCCCCACCCCCTAGGAAACTTGCCCCCCAAGCCGGGAGGGGCGGCTGCCCTAGGGGTGGCGCCCCCACCTCTCCTGGTTACGTGAGATGGGGTGGGAGGGGCGCTCAGCCCCTTAGTGGGCTGATGTGCCCTCTCCCCTTGGCCCATAAGGCCCCCCAACGCTTGCTGAGGCCTCCGAAATCCCTTTCGGACACGCTGGTCATCACCTGGTACTCCCGGAACAATTCCGGACTCCAATACCCTTCGTCCAATATACCGATCTTCACCTTCGGACCATTCCGGAGCTCCTCGTCATGTCCGGGATCTCATCCGGACTCAACAACCTTCGTAACCACATACTATTTCCCATAACAACTCTAGCGTCACCGAACCTTAAGTGTGTAGACCCTACGGGTTCGGGAACCATGCAGACATGACCGAGACAACTCTCCGGCCAATAACCAACAGAGGGATCTGGATACCCATGTTGGCTCCCACATGTTCCACGATGATCTCATCGGATGAACCACGATGTCGAGGATTTAATCAATCCCGTATTCAATTCCCTTTGTCTAGCGGTATTGTACTTGCCCGAGATTCGATCATCGGTATCCGATACCTTGTTCAATCTCGTTACCGGCAAGTCTCTTTACTCATTCCGTAACACATCATCCCGTGATCAACTCCTTGGTCACATTGCGCATATGATGATGTCCTACCGAGTGGGCCCAGAGATACCTCTCCGTCAAACGGAGTGACAAATCCCAGTCTCGATTCGTGCCAACCCAACAGACACTTTCGGAGATACCCGTAGTGTACCTTTATAGCCACCTAGTTACGTTGTGACGTTTGGCACACCCAAAGCATTCCTACAGTACCCGGGAGTTGCACAATCTCATGGTCTAAGGAAATGATACTTGACATTAGAAAAGCTTTAGCATACGAACTACACGATTTTTGTGCTAGGCTTAGGATTGGGTCTTGTCCATCACATGATTCTCCTAATGATGTGATCCTGTTATCAACGACATCCAATATCCATGGTCAGGAAACCATAACCATCTATCAATCAACGAGCTAGTCAACTAGAGGCTTACTAGGGACATGGTGTTGTCTATGTATCCACACATGTATCTGAGTTTCCTATCAATACAATTATAGCATGGATAATAAATGATTATCATGAACAAGGAAATATAATAATAACTAATTTGTTATTGCCTCTAGAGCATATTTCCAACAGGAAGTACATCTCAAGCTCGCATAGTATCACCACGATCTCTTCCCTGTAGCCTTCTGAGTTGCCTCACGCCAACCGACTTCCAAGAGATGACGTCGAAAAAGTTGCATAGGCCAAATAGCGTTTCACGGACGTGCGCTTCCATGACCCTAATGGATTGCAATTGGAAGTATGTGCATCATCAAGACGTGCGATCGTGGATACTTCATCCGCTGAACTTCTCCTTCACTGGGTCTAGGTATCTTCTTATCTTCCCAGCAGAATCAGAAGGAAGTTTTACTCCCACGAGGCAGGTGAAAACTGCTTGATCTCCTCCCCGACTTAGAGTGAAGCACGCGGAGGGTAGTCATTTCGGTCTTCTTGGCCTTTTTCTTTGCGATGACTTTCGTGTCCTGCTTCGCCTCATCATCATCATCATTAGCGTGAAGCTCCTCCCTGATGCCCATTGATTTCAAGTCTGCCCTTGCTTTCGGCCCATCTTTGGTCCTCTCTGCCATGTTGAGCAGGGTACCAAGCAGACTCTCGCACACGTTCTTCGTGATATGCATGACATCAAGGCTGTGAGGCACACGGTGGATCTTCCAGTACGACAAGTCCCAGAAAACAGACCTCGTTTTCCATACCTTTAGCAACGGCTCTGGCGCCTTTCGCTTCTTTCCCGGCTCTAGCGCCTTTTGCTTCTTTCCCGACAGTGGGCAATCTTTCCAATTTTTCAACAGCTCGTCTATTTCCTCGCCGCTCCTCGTACGCGGGCGTCTTCGGGGTTCGGTTTCACCATCGAACAGATCCTTGCATTTTCTCCATGGGTCATCGTCGCGAAGCCACCTTCGATGTCCCATGAACACGGTTTTCTAAGACCCGGGATCTCTATCTAGCTGGCGATACGTTGTGTCATCCATAAACCTGGCGCATCCAGAAAATCCGTGGACCACCTGCCCCGCGAGATATCCGTAACCGAGATAGTCGTGCACCGTCGTGAGCAGTGCGGCTCTCATAGGGAAATATTCTTTCTCTGCGGCGTCCCATGTATTGGCTGGCGTTTTCCACAGCGTGTCTAGCTCCTCTTTCAGCAGCCCCAGATACAGATTGATGTTGTTCCCTGGTTGATTCGGCCCTTCAATTAGCATACTCATGTGAATGTACTTCCTCTTCATGCACAACCAGGGGGGAAAGTTGTACATCCACACAAACACAGGCCAGGTGCTATGTGTGCTTCTCTGGCTGCCAAACGGATTGACTCCATCGGTGCTCGCGCCTAGCACGATGTTCCTTGGATCGTTCCCAAATTCTGGGTCTTCGAAGTTCAACGCTTGCCACTAGCTCACATCCTTAGGGTGACTCAGCATCTTGTCTTTTTTATTTATCTCCGGATCATTTCCGTCATCTTCTCGCTTCTTCTCCTCCCTATCCGCGTGCCAACGCAGGAGCTTTTCTACCTTAGGTTCCGCGAAATACCGCTGCAGATGAGGAGTGATCGGAAAGTACCACACCACTTTTCGAGGAGCTTTCTTCCTCTTCTTGTATGGAGTGACGCCGCACACCGGACATATTGTAGACTCCGCGTGCTCATCCTGATAAATGATGCAATTGTTCATGCACACATAGTATTTCACGTGCGGTAAATCCAGAGGACACACAATTTTCTTCGCCTCCTCGAAACTGGTCGGGCACTTGTTCCTCTTGGGAAGACGTTCGTGCCAGAATGACATGTTCTCGTCGAAGCATGCGTCAGTCATTTTGTGTTTTACCTTCATCTCCAGAGCCATGAGCATTACTTTTAGGCGGGTACCCTCGGGCCTGCATCCTTCATACAATGGAGTAACCGTGTCTATCTCCAGTTGATCCAGCTTGGCTTTCTCTCGGGAGGCAGCTCTTGCGTTATCCGTCTGCTTGAGAAGCAGCTCTTGAATATGAGGGTCCTGCACCCAGCTCCGGCATCTTCATCTTCATGATCATGCCCTTCGTCTTGATCTTCCTCATCATCATGTCTGACATCTTCTACATGATGATTGTGTACAGCACCACCGTCGTGATCATGTCCAGGAGATTCTTCGTCTCCTCGCCCGCCCTCGCCGCGGTGGTTGTCTTGCTGCCCTTCCTCATTTCTTGCTCGGACCCCATGGACAACTTCATAGTCATCTTCATCACCTTGCCATCGATAGCCATCCATGAAACCACGCAAGAGAATGTGGTCCCGCACCTGCCCGGAATCCGGGTCCGCAATAAGGCTCTTCAGCTTGCATCTTCGACACGGACATCTTATCTCTGTCTCATTTTTTTGAAGCATCTCGGCCTTCGCAGAGCTCAAAAACCTATTCACGATGCTTTCGATCATCGTGCGGACCATGGCCACCTCCGGGGTAGAGCAAAACGATATTTTAGAACCAAGAAAAAATTTGGCATGACTTTCTCTAAAAATAGGACCAAAAAGAATGCATAGTGCCAAAATTCTCACCGAAACGGAAATGAATCAACATTCCAGCAAAATATTGGCAACTACCGCATTTCAAATACCGGTACCTGAAAACACAAACATATATGCAACACCACATACATATGCAACACAGCAATCATACATAGATCTAGCTAGGCCATAAAAAGTGCATGTGCACGTTGTTGGAGGGAGAAAAAAAGTAGATCTACAACATAAAGATAGCTTTCCCCTTACTTACCTATCAAAAAAAGGTAATTTAACCACTTAATTTGGATGAATCTATGGTGCAAATGAGGTGAGGAGGAGGAGGCAGCCGAGAAAAGCTTGGAGGAGGAGGTGGAGAGAATGAAGTGGGGGAAGTGAGTGTGTAGGTGTGGCTGTCCAAAATATCTAGATAGTCCCAGGTTACTAATGGCGCACCACCCACAAATGCGCCATTAGTAACCCTGGTTAATAATGGTGCACCAGCTTGAGGTGCGCCATTAGTAGTTTTGCAAAAAAAAACTAGTAATAGCGCACTGTGCCCTGGTGCGCCATTAGTATTTTTGGAAAAAAATTGTTACTACTGGCGCACCGTGGGTCTGATGCGCCATTAGTGTCTACCACACTGTCAGGACCCCGATTCCAAGTCACATCGACCCAGCCGGTAACACCTCATATAACTTTGCGGCCTCACGCACGATAATCCCACGGGTGTCGCCTTACCATGGCCCGGGACCGTTTGTGCCTTTTGGCTCATGTATATGATAGTGTCTCTAGCATCCATATGACAGAGAACCCGGGCCGACATGGCTAGTCGTGAACCCAAAGCGGCACTAACCTATGGGGACAGGCATACATGAATCACATCGAGCATGTCGGTCAGCAGCGTGTGAATCCGGGCTGTAGCACTGGGCTAACAGGACTCCGGTAACCCGGGCTATAGCAGGCTAGGCAGGACTCCGGATGTCACCGCGTGACATTTCCCCGAAGGGACAGACACAGGAACGAAGTGAAACACATGCCGACCAGTCGAGTGTCCTGAACAGTAGTACTGGGCTAGCAGGACTCTGGTGAACCGGGCTGTAGCGGACTACTATGGCTCAAGGAGGCACTAGACTACATTTCCCCATAAGAGAGGCTGCCAAGGATAAACAACCAGATCGTCGGATCCCACACATACCAAGCATTTCAATCATACACACAATATGCTCGATATGTGTAAATACAACATGGCATCACAACAAAACTCTACAACTCAAAGTACTTTATTTAAAGGCTCCGAGGAGCCGTACATAACATGTTCATACAGACAGGGGTCACATGACCCGACACTCAAGTCATACAAACATACAAGCACATGCGGAAGCAAACTAGTCTGAGTACAGACACTAGAAAGAAAGAAGGCTTGACGAAGCCTGTCTATCTACATAGGCCCTTCACAAGCTTAGATCAGCACCTGGGTGGCAAGTCACTCGTCAACGTCGAGATCTACATAGTACCCATCTGGAGGGGCGGTGTTGTTGTCTGAAAACATTAATTAAAGCAACATGAGTACAAAGGTACTCAGCAAGTCTTACACATTCTCAGGAAGGTAGTGTAGTTATTGCAGCAAGCCAGCTTTGACTCTTGGCTAAGCTATCCTACAAGACACCACTTGTCAAATAGTTTTCGCACACGAGTCCACTAATCACCATCACAATACTCCACCGTGGATCCTCCCTCGTCATCCTACGAAGGGGCCATCCGCGGTACTCACATTTATCTTGAGGCTTTTAGTAGTAACCATTAACTTGTCTATGAACTGCATAAGCGACCAAGTAGTCCTTTACCGCGGACGCGGCTATTCGAATAGTTTCATACCCTACAGGGGTGTACTTCTTCACACATGCTTTCACCACTTATCGACATTTACACGACATGTACTCGGCAAATTTCAAGCGGAAGCCCAGCGAGGGTGTCGGCCACGACCTGACTAAACACACGAGTCCCTAGTCCAGGTTTATCACCTATTCGGGTTCCATCCGCAAGGAAATCCGGCCGGTGTGTCCTCAACGGCCCCAAACGATGTGTGCAGGGTTCCCGAGACACGAAACGGGCGAATCGGTACACCGTGCCACGAGCCAACCGCATCACAGCCCACCCCTAAGGTCAGCGCTGCGCACGGCCTCCAGAAACTACTTGCAACTCCTGGATAGAGGACAAGAGTGGACAATAAGTCGAGACGGTCCATTGGTTTCAGGCCCAACGCGTGGTAGTAGCTGATCTTAAATAACACATACAGATCTCAGTTCTTAAGGACGACCTCAATGAAACAAACCACCATGTACTCCTACATGGCCTCTCATCAATACCTTTACCAAATCATGTTCAACACCTCACTCTCATTACCGACACAACCTTTCACTCTAGTTCATCACCCCGATGAGCCAGACCTGACACGACTCTAAGCATAGAAAGCATAGCATGGTAGGAAACACAAGCACGGCTCAATCAACTCCTACACATGCTAGTGGGTTTCATCTAGTTACTGTGGCAATGACACGTCATGCAGAGGAAGTGGGTTCAACTACCGCAACACACAACAGTTTGAAACGCGTTGTCTTAATGCAGTAAACGAGAGCAGAAGCGAGAAGATGGGTTCGTATCGAAATGATCAATGGGTTGCTTGCCTGACGGAGTGGTAGTGGGATACTGCCTTTCAGTTGGATACTCGTGAATATCCTCGGAGGCAGAACCTACCACGAAGAACACATCGAAACACAATCACCACATGGCAATATGCAACAATATGATGCATGCAATGACATGGAAAAATTGTGTGTGATAAGTCTAATGCAACTTGGGACAGAATTGTTTGAGTCCATTTGAACCAAGCATTCAAATGATCACCCAAAATAATTAGTGATATAAATGCATTAGCTTGTTTCACCTAAACAGCAGGGTTAAATTGTTCTGACATGCATGAAACTAGCACAGATGGAAAGATTGGATATTTCTGATCATTTTTCGTATATAAATCTTTGCATTTGGAGTTACAGATTAATTTCTATGAATTTTTTAAGTTTGAACTATTTTCTGGAATTTCCTGTATAAGAATAATTCCAGTAATTGGATTAATGCATCAGCATTGCGTCAGGATGACGTCATCAGTCAACGGAGCTGGTCCAGGTCAAACTGACCAGTGGGTCTCGCGTGTCAGTATTAATTTAAACTAACTAAATTTAGTTAGTCTTAACCCAAGTTAATTAGCAGAGCGGGCCCCACTTATCATAGACTCATGGGGCGTCAACCTGGGCCCACCCAGTCAAAGTCAACGGGTCAAACCCGCCGGCATTTAGCCACCGGCGAGGCCATACGCGGCGGTGGAAGTGCATTTTCGTGTTCCGACGACCAAATGGGCGGCGGAGAGCATCTACGCGTAGCTGGGAGCAAGCCGCATCGTTTAGTGGCGGTGGTTGGGCTCGGGGTTGCCGGAATCATCTCCGGCGACGACCTTGGCGGTCGCCGGAGTCGGGTGAGCTCGGGCTCGTCGCTAGGAGGCACGGAGAGGTGCGGAAAGTTGTGCGTTGGGCTCCTGGGGTGCGATAGGGCTAGTGGACAAGGTGGCGCGGACGTTGAGTGGCCGGAATCTCGTCGGCGACGAGTTCCGCGGCGGCGCGTGCGGGTGAGCTACATGCAGTCGCTATGGGGCTCGAGAGGGAGAACGGAGAGGACAGAGAGGTGGCCAGGCTCATGGTGGTTGCGACGGAGCTGACGGCGAGGTCGGGGACGGCCTGCTGCGACGCTGACGGCGAAGGGGATCTCCGGCGGTGGTCGACGAAGACGGGGTCGGTGGAGGCGGTGCAGAGTGTGCGAGCGCTCGGGGCTCGGCCTGCTTGACGTAGTCGACGACGGCGGAGCGAACGGACACTGTGAAGCGGCACGGGGACGAAGGCGGATGCGGTTATCACGGTGGCGCGGGCACGGCAGCGTCGGCCATGGTGCGGGAGAGCGAGGGAGAGGAGCTGGGGAGGAGGAGGCGCGTTTGCGAGCTCGGGGGAGGAGTGGGTGACCGACCCAGGGCAGAAGAACGGCGAGGGGAGGAGGCAGGGTGGCGGGCAGCTGCGTGGCGGGCTGGTGCGGCCGAGCACTGGCTGCTCGCTGGCCGAGCCAAGCAGCTCGCTGGAGCGGTGGCTGGGCTAGACTGGCAGGTGGGCCTGCTAGGTGGGCGCCAGGAAAGCCCCTGATCTCTACTTCTGTTTTTCTTTTTAATTATTTATGTTCTGTGTTTTGAAATAGTAAAAATACTATTCCATTTAGGAAAAACCTAAAATTATTCAGAGGCACATTTGAAAATATTCTCAATAGCCTAAAAATATTCTCAGGATTATTTGGGCATTTTAAAATATTTATAGGATTTAAATTGCCCAAATGCAAGTAGTAATGATTTAATCCAATGACCTTATGTGTCCTAGAAAAATGTGAACCCATTTTTTCAGAGGGTTCTAACCCATAACAAAAAGGGTGGACTTTTTAGAAGGGCATTTTAGGTTCATTGAAAAAGATAGTAAACCCTAGTTGTTTCCAGGGAGGGTGCTGGGGGTTCTATCATCCCCATTTCAAGTTTCTGTAAAAGTAGACATGATGCAACACTCTAATGCATGAACTAGATAGGGTGTGACAACTCACCCCCACTCAAAAGAATCTCGTCCCGAGATTTAGGTTCTGTCGGGAAGAAGGTGGGGTACTCAAGTCGAAGACGATCCTCCCTTTCCCAAGTAGCTTCTTGTTCGGAATGGTGTGACCATTGAACCTTGAGAAACTTGATATTTTGGCGTCGAGTGGTACGCTCAGCTTGATCAATGCGAACGGGATATTCTCGATATGTGAGATTATCTTGGAGATCAAGCGTTTCATGGTCCACTCCACGGATAGGATCCGAGAAGCAACGCCTGAGTTGAGAAACGGGGAAGACATCATGAACTCTGGAGAGATGCGGAGGTAGTTCCAATTGGTAGGCAACTTCTCCTCGTTTGGCAAGAATGCGAAAGGGTCCAATGTAACGAGGAGCCAATTTGCCTTTGGTACCGAAACGATGGGTTCCCTTCAAAGGAGTAACCCAAAGGTAAGGCTTCTCGCCAACTTCATAAGTAATGGGCTTATGTTTGCGGTCATATTGGCTCTTTTGACGGGATTGGGCTGTTTTCAATTTCTCACGAATAATGCGAACCTGCTCTTCTGCTTCCTGAATCATATCCGGGCCAAAGAGTTGTCTTTCCCCGGTTTTTGACCAGTTAAGAGGTGTTCGGCACTTTCGTCCATAGAGAACTTCGAAAGGAGCTTTGCCCAAACTAGCTTGATAACTATTGTTATAAGCGAACTCGGCGAATGGAAGGATTTCTCCCAATCCATACCGAAAGAGATGACAGAAGCTCGGAGCATATCCTCCAGAATTTGATTGACTCGTTCTACTTGACCACTTGATTGAGGATGGAAGGCGATGCTAAAGGAGAGACGAGTTCCCATAGCATTTTGGAAACTTTCCCAAAATCGAGAGGTGAAGAGACTTCCACGGTCTGAGTTAATCTCCAATGGAACACCATGAAGAGACACTATTCAGGATATGTACAAGTCAGCTAGCTAGCGGTTATACTCTCACGAACAGGTAGGAAGTGGGCTACTTTGGAAAGACGATCGACAACGACGAAGATAGCATTATTCCCTCTCTTGGTCCTGGGAAACCCGGTAATGAAATCCATACCGATTTTATCCCATTTCCATTTAGGAATAGCCAAAGGTTGAAGAGTGCCAGCGGGCCGTTGATGCTCTGCGTTAACACAATGACAGACGTCGCAATTAGTAATGTATTGAGCAATTTCTCTCTTCATCCTAGTCCACCAAAACCTCTGGCATAGATCTTGATACATTTTAGTACTACCGGGATGAATGGTGAGAGGGGATTCATGAGCTTCCTTAAGGATCAATCGCCTCAGGTTGCGTATCTTGGGAACCACTAGACGGTCTCCAAAGAACACGACACCTTGATCATCAATGGAGAAACAGTCCGCGACTCCTTTCTTGATGTTTCTCTTGATACGGGAGATTCCCGGATCTACCTTCTGTGCTTTGATGATCTGACCCGTAAGGGTATGTTTCGCCAGCAGGGTGGATAGGAATCCTCGAGGAACAATGTGAAGGTTAAGCTTACGATATTCCTCGTGGAGAAGTGGTTGACTTTGTTGTAACATCAAGTTGTTACAATAGGATTTACGACTTAGCGCATCAGCCATGACATTGGCTTTGCCCGGGGTGTAAGTCATTCCTAAGTCGTTATCTGTGATCAACTCGGCCCAACGTCTTTGCCTGAGATTCAAATCCGGTTGGGTGAAGATGTATTTCAGACTTTAGTGATCGGTGTAAATTTTGCAATGATTACCAAGAAGGTAATGTCGCCAGGTTTTGAGTGCATGGACTACAGCTGCAAGCTCTAGATCATGTGTGGGATAGTTATCCTCATGTGGACGCAACTGTTGAGAAGCGTAGGCAATCACATGACGATCTTGCATGAGTATGCAACCTAGTCCTTGTCGCGAGGCGTCGCAACAGATAACAAAGTCCTTAGAAAAATCTGGTGGTACAAGTACGGGAGCATATGTCAGGCGTCTTTTCAGTTCCTGAAAGTTGAACTCGCCCTGTGGGGTCCACTCAAACTTTTTATCTTTCTTGAGGAGTTCAGTTAGAGGTTTAGCAACCTTGGAGAAATTCTCGACGAAGCGGCGACAGTAGCTTGCTAAGCCAAGGAAACTCCGAACTTGCTTGACCGTTTCAGGTGGAGTCCAATCAAGGACGGCTTGAACTCGCTCGGGATTGACAGCAATACCCTTACCAGAGATTACATGGCCTAGATAGGTCACTTCTGGCAACCAAAATTCACACTTGGAAAATTTGGCATAAAGGCGGTGCTCTCGAAGTTTCATCAATACTAGCCTTAGATTCTCGGCATGTTCTTCCTCATTCTTGGAGTAGATGAATATATCATCGAGGTATACCACGACGAATTTATCCAAATACTCCATGAAGATCGAGTTCATTAACCGAGAGAAGGTGGCTGGAGCATTGGTTAAACAGAAGGACATGACGGTGTACTCGTATTGGCCATAACGAGTAACAAAGGCCGCTTTTAGGAATGTCCCGTTTTGATTTTGATTTGATGGTAGCCCAACCTCAAATCCATTTTGGAAAAGACTGAGGATCCAGCGAGCTAATCGTACAGATCGTTGATCCTGGGGAGCGGATACTTGTTCTTGATAGTGACCAAGTTGACAGGTCGGTAATCTACAACCATACGATCCGTTCCATCCTTCTTCTTGATGAAGAGGACGGGGCAAGTCCATGGAGAAGAACTAGGACGGATGATACCCTTTTGCAAGGACTCATCGAGTTGATTCTTAAGCTCGGCTAGTTCTAGGGGTGCCATCTTATAAGGTCTTCTAGAGATTGGGACGGTTCCTGGAACAAGGTCTATCACGAACTCGACATCCCTGTCAAGTGGAACACCTAGCAGTTCTTCTGGAAAGACATCCGGGAAGTCACGAACTACCGGAATATCTTCAAGGTCTGGAAGGGGGTTGGCATTTAAGGAGTAAAGCTGACGCTCAGACACTCGGGTCAAAACATTGACTGTCTTGCCCGATGGATGGGTGAGTTGAACATTTCTAGTAGAGCAATCAACCTTAGCATAGTGGGCTGACATCCAGTCCATACCCAAGATGATGTTTATGTCCGAGGACTTGAGAGCTATTAGTGATGTAAGGAAGACCAATCTATCGACAAGAATTTCATTTCCATGGCTTACTTGAGAGGTTTGCCATTTAGAACCAGGGGTTTGGATTACCATGGAGGTGGGCATGTCACAAAATGTGGTGTTGTGCAATCGAGCATAGCTCTCAGATATAAATGAATGAGATGCTCCAGTATCAAAAAGAACAGTTGCCGGATGGCAATTAACAAGGAGCGTACCAAGGATGACATTGGGATCCTCATAAGTCTCCTCAGCTGAGACATAGTTGACATGGCCACATGGAGTGGTGGCTGGTTTGGCATAGTATGTCTTTCCCGCTGGCTTACCACGACCAACAGACTTTCCAGGCTGATTGGGGTTGTTCTGGGGGCACTCACGCAGATAGTGACCCGTCTCTCCACACTTGAAGCATGTCACAACATTGGGGCGTGGAGTAGCATTAGCAGCGGGGCCACCATAGGTCTTGGGCGGTACATACTGCTGGTTGGGGCGAGGCGCCTCAAAGGATGGCCTCGGAGTGAACCTGGGTGGCAGAGCTATGTTTGGAATCCACACCCGACGCTTCTGAGATCCAAAGCCGGATGAAGAACCAAAGTCACGGGAGTGCTTGCGTGAAGCTTCATAGTCAGTCTGACCTGTCTCAGCACTGATGGCCTTATTGACTAACTTCTGGAAGGAGGTGCACTCGTGCAGATGAAGATCACGGCGAAGCTCGGGGCTAAGTCCCTTGCGGAACCTTGCCTGCTTCCTGGCGTCGATGGATACCTTTTCAGGAGCATAACGTGCTAGCTTTCCAAACTCACGGCTGTATGCATCCACAGTCTGCCTACCTTGGGTGAAATTGCAGAACACTTCCCTCTTACGGACCATGAGACCTTCCGGGATGTGATGCTCACGGAAAGCCTCACTGAATTCAGCCCAAGTAGTGATTTGGCCGACCGGGCGCATAGCCTCAAAGTTTTCCCACCAAAGGCTAGCAGGGCCTTTGAGGTGATAGGCAGCAAAGCTAACCTTATCAGCTTCGGCTACGTTGGCAGAACGTAGCTTATGGGTGATGCTGCGAAGCTAGTCATCCGCATCGAGAGGCTCGACGGAATGATTAAACTTCGGCGGGTACAACTTGACGAAGTCATTGATTGACACCAAGTCGTTCCTGTGCTGTCGTGTGGTATTCTACTCAATCCGCTCCAGCAAGCAGTTGGTCTCACGCTTGTTTCTTTCTGCCTCCAGCATAACTTCGGCCAGAGAAGGCGGTTGAGGAAGATTTTCATCCCTAGCTGCGCTGGCTTCACCCTGCTCCGGGGCAGCAGGGTTGTTGCGAGTGTTGACCATCCTAGGAAAACAAGACAACGGTTTAGACGAGGATGGCAAAATCTTGGCAAGGAAGTGCGGAATGTAATGGATAGCACGAAATGCAGAGATGTTCATCCGTATGACATGGTAATATAGAAACTTCCATATATATACCAACAGTCATACACACCATACATAGTTTAGTACAAGCCCAGGCTATAGTACAACTACGGTGAGAGACGCTACATCTCATCGGAGGCATTCCAAGCTCCTATACATTATTTTTCTACACCTCCGGAACATGATACACACCAAGTCATATCCCACAAGTCACGCAGGACGGTTGAAATACAACTACTATAATACTAGTGAAACTACTACTAGCTCAGACAACTCCGTAGTAATCCTCATAAAAGTCACCACCCAAGCCTGGAAGCGGAACATGATCTTCTGGGAACAGACGGTCCTGTTGAGCTTGCGGACCATAGGGACTCGGATGTGGCCTTGGTCCAACAAACGGTGGCAGACGGAGTCCACAAGGAGGGGTGATGCCTCCTACATCACGCCACTCCATAAAATCTGGCAGACCAGCCCGCACGGGGTACAAGTCCCTCATGTTCATATATCCGCTTGCACGGCAGGTGCAAACCGTGTCAGACTGGCCCAGTGATCAGAACGAGCGTTGAAGAGCTCCATACGCAAGGCACGATTTTCACGGTCCTTGTCTTCAAGCATCTCGGTAGTGGTGTGGAGTAGTGAATCCTCATGGGAAGAGTCAACATAGATAGCTTGAAGGTACCCATGTGCCCCAGGGAGTGATGCTGGCATGTAGCGGAAATCGGTGTTGCACTGCAAGGCAGTTCTGGCTCGGATGATAGTCATCATCGAGTAGGTTGCGTCCTGCACGGACATCCCGATAGTAACCCCAAGTCCATGATAGCAATGGAGGGATTCAGTAGCTCCAGGATAAGATGGATATATCCTGACCATGCAGAGATATTGGCTTTGATTAAAGTCTCTAAACTGCTCCTCGACGGTGTATTCAGGATACCATCGGTAACCTGTCTCGACCATCACTCGGACCAGCATGGCCGTGTGACCACATACATCGATGCAATGGGTCAGACGAACCACTTGGTTCTGGGAACGGGTGGCCATCTGAAAGCACAAAATAATGCAAAGGCATTAGAATTTTCTAGGAGAAATTGGACAGCATAACGGCTGTAAATGCTCAGAAAAAGATTTGAGACATTCACAACAGTTTGCAAAACCACTCAACAACATCATATCAAGGTTCTGGTTCAATTGGCAACATACTAAAAGTAGTAAAAACTGAACTGGGTTGTAACAACCAATCCTATAAGTTACTACGGATTAGTAACACGTGAACCTGATAGAGAGAAGAGAGCCTAGTCCTTAACCCACGTGGAATGAGAAGAGAATGACTCAGATCAGAGGGCATAAGGTAAAGGAGTAAAAAGAGCCTTACGTTCCCTCCCACAATCAATTCCCCTACTTATAACTAAAGCATTTCTAGACTCGACATCGACCAGTTTGGCTTATCGAACCTATAGGCAGTCCGGCTCTGATGCCAGCGCTGTCAGGACCCCGATTCCAAGTCACATCGACCCAGCCGGTAACCCCTCATATCACTTTGCGGCCTCACGCACGGTAATCCCACGGGTGTCGCCTTACCATGGCCAGGGATCGTTTGCGCCTTTTGGCTCACATATATGATAGTGTCGCTAGCATCCATATGATAGAGAACCCGGGCCAACATGGCTAGTCGTGAACCCAAAGTGGCACTAACCTATGGGGACAGGCATACACGAATCACATCGAGCATGTCGGTCGCCAGCAGCGTGAATCCGGGCTGTAGCACTGGCTAACAGACTCGGGAACCCGGCTGTAGCAGGCTAGGCAGGACTCGGATGTCACCGCGTGACATTTACCCAAGGGATGACACAGAACAAAGTGAAACACATGCCGCCACCGAAAGTGTCACGAGCAGAGTGCTGGGCTAGCAGGACTCCGGTGAACCGGGCTGTAGCGAACTACTATGGCTCAAGGAGGCACTAGACTACATTTCCCCATAAGAGAGGATGCCAAGGATAAACAACCAGATTGTCGGATCCCACACATACCAAGCATTTCAATCATACACACAATATGCTCGATACGTGTAAATACAACATGGCATCACAACAAAACTCTACAACTCAAAGTACTTTATTTAAAGGCTCCGAGGAGCCGTCCATAACATGTTCATACAGATAGGGGTCACATGACCCAACACTCAAGTCATACAAACATACAAGCACATGCGTAAGCAAACTAGTCTGAGTACAGACACTAGAAAGAAAGAAGGCTTGACGAAGCCTGTCTATCTACATAGGCCCTTCACAAGCTTACATTACCACCTGGATTGCAAGTCACTCGTCAACGTCGAGATCTACATAGAACCCATCTGGAGGGGCGGCGTTGTCGTTTGAAAACATTAATTAAAGCAACATGAGTGCAAAGGTACTCAGCAAGTCTTACAACAGATCCTACTATACATGCACATTCTCAAGAAGGTAGTGGAGTTATTGCAGCAAGCCAGCTTTGACTCTTGGCTAAGCTATCCTACGAGACACCACTTGTAAAATAGTTTTCGCACATGAGTCCACTAATCACCATCACAATACTCCACCGTGGATCCTCCCTCGTCATCCTACGAAGGGGCCATCCACGGTACTCACACTTATCTTGAGGCTTTTAGTAGTAACCATTAACTTGTCTATGAACTGCATAAGCGACCAAGTAGTCCTTTACCGCGGACGCGACTATTCAAATAGTTTCATACCCTGCAGGGGTGTACTTCTTCACACATGCTTTCACCACTTATCGTCGTTTACACGACATGTACTCGTCAACCTTCAAGCGGAAGCCCAGCGAGGGTGTCGGCCATGACCTGACTAAACACACGAGTCCCTAGTCCAGGTTTATTGCCTATTCGGGTTCCATCCGCAAGGAAATACGGCCGGGGTGTCCTCAACGGCCCCAAACGATGTGTGCAGGGTTCCCGAGACACGAAATGGGCGAATCGGTACACCGTGCCACGAGCCTACCGCATCACAGCCCACCCCTAAGGTCAGCGTTGTGCACGGCCTCCAGCAACTGAGGGTCCATTGGTTTCGGTCCCAACGCGTTGTAGTAGCTGATCTTAAATCACACATACAGATCTCAGTTCTTAAGGACGGCCTCAATGAAACAACCCACCATGTACTCCTACATGGCCTCTCATCGATACCTTTACCAAATCATGTTCAACACCTCACTCTCATTACCGACACAACCTTTCACTCTAGTTCATCACCCTGATGAGCCAGACCTGACACGACTCTAAGCATAGCAAGCATAGCATGGTAGGAAACACAAGCATGGCTCAATAAACTCCTACACATGCTAGTGGGTTTCATCTAGTTACTGCGGCAATGACAGGTCATGCAGAGGAAGTGGGTTCAACTACCGCAACACACAACAGTTTGAAACACGTTGTCTTAATGCAGTAAACGAGAGCAGAAGCGAGAAGATGGGTTTGTATCGAAATGATCAATGGGTTGCTTTCCTGACGGAGTGGTAGTGGGATACTGCTTCAGTTGGATACTCGTGAATATCCTCGGAGGCAGAATCTACCACGAAGAACACATCGAAACACGATCACCACATTGCAATATGCAACAATATGATGCATGCAATGACATGGCAAAATGGTGTGTGATAAGTCTAATGCAACTTGGGACAGAATGGTTTGAGTCCATTTGAACCAAGGATTCAAATGATCACCCAAAAGAAGAGGTGCTATATGTGCATTAGCTGGTTTCACCTAAATGGCAGGGTTAAAGTGTTCTGATATGCAGTAAAATAGTACAGATGGAAAGATTGGATTTTTTTGATAATTTTTCATATATAAATCTTTGCATTAGGAGTTACAGACTAATTTCTATGAAATTTTGAAGTTTGAACTATTTTTTGGAATTTCCTGTATAAGAATAATTCCAGTAATTGGATTAATGCGTCAGCATTGCGTCAGGATGACATCATCAGTCAACAGAGCTGGTCCAGGTCAAACTGACCAGTGGGTCCCGTGTGTCAGTATTAATTTAAACTAACTAAATTTAGTTAGTGTTAACCCAAGTTAATTAGCAGAGCGGGCCCCACTTGTCATAGCCTCAGGGGGAGTCAACCTGGGCCCACCCAGTCAAAGTCAACGGGTCAAACCCGCCGGCGTTTAGCCGCCGGCGAGGCCAGACGCGGCGGTGGAAATGCATTTTCGTGTTCCGGCGACCAAATGGGCGGCGGAGAGCATCTACGCGTAGCTGGGAGCAAGCCGCATCGTTTGGTGGCGGTGGTTGGGCTCGGGGTTGCCGGAATCGTCGCCGGTGACGACCTTGGCGGTCGCCGGAGTCGGGTGAGCTCGGGCTCGTCGCTAGGAGGCAAGGCGAGGAGCGGAAAGTGGTGCGTTGGGCTCCTGGGGGTGCGGTAGGGCTAGTGGACAAGGTGGTGCGGTCGTTGAGTGGCCGGAGTCTCGTCGACGACGAGCTCCGCAGCGGCGCGCGCGGGTGAGCTACATGCAATCGCTATGGGGCTTGAGAGGGAGAACGGAGAGGATAGAGAGGTGGCCAGGCTCACGGTGGTTGCGACGGAGCTGACGGCGAGGTCGGGGATGGCCTGCTGCGACGGTGACGGCGAAGGGGATCTCTGGCGGTGGTCGACGAAGACGGGGTCGGTAGAGACGATGCAGAGCGTGCGAGCACTTGGGGCTCGTCCTGCTTGACGTAGTCGACGACGGCGGAGCGAATGGACACGGTGACGCGGCATGGGGACGACGGCGGACGTGGTTATCACGGTGGCGCGGGCGCGGCAGCATCGGCCATGGTGCGGGAGAGCGAGGGAGAGGAGTTGGGGAGGAGGAGGCGTGTCTGCGAGCTCGGGGGAGGAGTGGGTGACCGACCCAGGGCAGAATAACGGCGAGGGGAGGAGGCAGGGCGGCGGGCAGCTGCGTGTGGCGCGGCGCTTTGGTCTTGGCGCCGAGCCTCGGCTGCCTCGCTCTGGCCGAGCCAAGCAGCTCGCTGGAGCGGTGGCTGGGCTGGGCCGGCAGGTGGGCCTTCTAGGTGGGCGCTAGGTAAGCCACTGCTCTCTGCTTTTGTTTTTCTTTCTAATTGTTTTTGTTCTGTGTTTTGAAATAGTAAAAATACTATTCCATTTAAGAAAAACCTGAAAATATTCAGAGGCACATTTGAAAATATTCTCAATAGCCTAAAAATACTCTCAGGATTATTTGGGCATTTTAAAATATTTTTAGGATTTAAATTGCCCAAATGCAAGTAGTAATGATTTAATCCAATGACCTTATGTGTCCTGGAAAAATGTGAACCCATTTTGTCAGAGGGTTCTAACCCATAACAAAAAGGGTGGACTTTTTAGAAGGGCATTTCAGGTTCATTGAAAAATATTTTAGTAAACACTAGTTGTTTCGAGGGAGGGTGCTGGGGGTTCTGTCATCCCCATTTCAAGTTTCTGTAAAAGTAGACATAATGCAACACTCTAATGCATGAACTAGCTAGGTTGTGACAAACACTAATGGCGCACCAACTCATGGTGTGCCATTACTATATAGTAGTGGCGCACCACATGTCTGGTGCGCCATTAGTGGCCATATCATCTATAGCCCTTTTCCTATTAGTGAAAGTAGGCCATGCCAACCGATTTAGGGTGATATTGAACATACCGCGCGCGTCCTCAAGTTATCTGATACAATGAGATGGAATCTCTAGCGGCGGTCGCCAAGTCCTGAAGTGTCGGCGCACTGTACATTCTATGAATGAAAGAAAACCCTCAAATCAGCTCAAATAAAAATGAATTCACGGTGATTTCCATGGGGTGATTAAAGGAGGCAGATGAACTGGGATAAGAGATGAGATAATATCTCGTTAAATTAGTTACCTTGTCGTCCATGAGAAAGAACCCTCGGTACGGGAGATTCCCAACCGAGCGGAGCTGGGTCGACTGCGAGCGGTGTCGAGAAAGTCGATGGTGATAGGCGGCGGCAAGCGGAACTGGCGAAATGCGGTGGGCTTTGCCGGCAGCCTGGCGGCGGCGGCAGGCGTCGAGCTAAGTGTTTACCGCCGCGATAGGTGGTGCCATAGCATAGACGTGGAGGAGCTTGTGCAGGTGTGAATGGGGAACGTACCGAAGGGGCCGAGGGGGTGGCGGGCGGGGTGAGGGTTTTTGTGACGTGGGGATGGTGAGGGTTTTCTTTTTTCTTTTTTGAATTGGGTGGTGAGGGTTTTCTGTCCCACAAAGAATTTTTGGGGCGACGGTTTGCTAGAGAGAACCGTGTGTGATTGAAGCAGCAGGTAAAATGATAGTCATTACACATGGTTCCAATTTTGGGAACCATGTGTGATTGACGTACTACCTCCGTCCTGGTTTATTGGTCCCTTGTTGTAATTTTTACCAAAAATTTGGCGAAATATTTAACATACTCAGACATAGATAATAAGCGTACACGTACATAAGCATAGTTCAACTATAAGTACATAGTTAAACTGACATAAAACATACTCAAGCGTACATAGTTCGATCCATCCCACATCTCAACTCACGTGCGGCCGGCACGATCCTGAAGCTTCTCTAGGTACTCGGCGTACGCGTCGTGCGCCACCATGCGAGAATACTTCTGCTTGAAGGAGCCAACGGCCCGTCCTCTTGCATGCGCCAGAACACTTAGATACGCGTCATGAATCTTGTGGTTGCAAAATGGGCATCCATAGCCGTCATTCTAGGTCCTAATACGCTTGTTATGCATTCCCGCATAAAGCTCCCTTAGGATTCGCCTCTTGTACCTCGTCTGGGCATCTTCATCCTCGCTGTCCACATCGTCAGACAGCACCTATACATATAGTAAAACAAATTTGGCATCAAATCACTGATTACATGCCGTGAAGTAGGATTAGGAATTTATGGCTATTTATTTATACATATTCAGAGATTATGGTTTGATTTTTAAGCACAGTCGTCTACGTACAGACCAATCTTCAAGAAATAATGGCACAAACATATGTAGGCCATTCAAAATCAATTGTCAAGTCCTGGCAGGAATTATTAGCACAAACACTAACCCTAGTCGGATTACTAGCAGAAATAATTTGCACAGATGAAACAACTAATCACTTATCACCTGTACCATTCAAACAATCAATACACTACACAGATCTAACGAAACTTACTCAGATTTCATAGATTGGGAGAACATAACCACATGATTTCAATTCCAAAAAGGGGGAGGCAGGAGTAACCAGAGAAACCTTATGATCTATTTGACACATAAATGGGTATAGATGACTAACCAGCTGTCCGTCGTCGTCGAAGTCGTCGCCGGAGTGGTCGTCGGAGTCATCGCCGGAGTGGTCGTCGGAGTCGGTGTGGAACTCCGCCTCCGGCTGTGGAAGCTCGACGCCGTCGACGATGTCAGGGTGCAGCGATAACTCGCCGGCGGTGATGGCAACCTCTGTCTCCATTTCCACGCTGTGCTCCGGTGCTTTAGCAACCCCGGCGTCGCCACTCCCTCCGATAGGGCGCTTCGGCGGCATCCTCATACACTGACGGCTTTGAGGACTAAGAGCGGCGTCGAGGATGCAAGCGGAGAGAGAGGATTGTGTGTGCGTAGCGAGGATGGGGGGTGCGGCCGCTCGGACACACCATTAATATGGAGTAGTGGGAGTTGTGGGAGAGACGCGGGCGGCGGTCAAGCCGATGGCTCGCCTCCCGGTGAGCCTGCGCACTGGACTGCTGGCATGCCTACCAAAGTTTCACACATCTACTCGCACGCCTCCCTATGACACTGCGCAGCGAGCACGCCTCTGTCATTTCACACACCTGCACGCACGCCTCCCCGTCTGCCTGCACAGCGGACTGCTCGCATGCGTCTCGTCAACTCACGCCTGCTCGCACGCCACACGGGTCGCGCGGCGGCACATATCCATTGTTGGTCTAACGCTCACGGTTCGAATAAATAATCTGTTTGGGATATTGGTTCCCAATTATTAATAATCTCCCGTCTGTAATTAGATAAAGACTAGTCGTCAACCCGTGCATTCGCACAGGCTGGTATATTGAGACAGTTAACTTTATACAATTTTAAAGAAACATTACAATGAAGATGTTATTAGTTCCCTATGGTTTTAGAGTTACTTTATCCTTTTGTTAAAGGGGAAAACACCAAGTTTATATGGAAGGCATGACATGGTTTTTGATGTACCCTCTAAAAGAATGGTGTCCAATTTGGAGTATTGGTTCCCTGAATTATTCCACAGATGGACATATTGCATACAATACTTACATCTCGTGTATGACTTCAAATGTGGCTGGAATCTAGGAGAATACTAACATTGTGCATTTCGAAAATAATATTATTTTTTATTGTGGGGAGATTAGTTTTGATTTGTTGGGGTTAAAATTAACTTCATATCCTTACTGATGTTCCCTTTATATTTCTTTTTTTATGCATCCGTCTGGTTCTTCTCTATAGGTACACTTCTTGTTGTGCTAGATAATGACGAATCCTAGAGCGCCTTCAAAAGCTCTTGGGGAGGATGTGGACGATGGTTCATCATCGGTGTGGCCAGCACGGCTAGTTAATTGTTTGAATTTTTTAATGTCTTGAATTTTAGTTTTTGTATCTTGTAAATTATAGTTATATTTCAGCTTAATATATATTGTATTTGTAAGAATTAGCTTTGGTTCTGATTAACATTTGTTCTTTTTGTAGGATGTCATAATGCAACAATGAAAACTTCGTAGATTTTCTTAGATTGAAGAGTTTCATTGCCGTGCAATCTTATTGTTGCTATGAGAGGTCACGTCCTATCATTAGAAATTTAGAAAGATTTGGTTTTCATTGTGCAAATTCTTGTAGGTAGCTTAAATGGGTGTCGGGTTAAATTTTTTACACGATGGCATGCACCGACGCATATTGGCTACCATGTGGCAAAAATGATATATTCTTTTCAATAAATCCCCGATTACAAATTTACATATAGTATGTGTGCTACCTATTATGTTACAGAAATATTACATTGTCTTGTTATATTTTTGGGACTGGTTGGTAGATATGTGTACCCACACTATCACTGAGAATAAAAGACAATGCATGATACCATGACATTATATCCACCAATATTTTCCTCTTTGTAAGTCGCGGATCCCTAAATAATTAGGCAGTGCACGTTTCTCTAGAAAGTTTAAGTATATAAACCATCGTAAAATGATACTATCTTTTCCTTTTATTAATAGCATGAGTTAAAACCTTGTATGGTTTGCCAGCGTCGTCTAAAACCAATGCCACTAACATATCACGATATATTGTGCGCCTGCGCTAAAACTTCGAACGACTCCTTTGATTCAGTTAAAAAAGGATGCATGACTTTGAACTTCAATCCAAAATCTTATTATTTGTATGTTACACTGGAAGACAAATGCATGAGTTGTCCTTATCTAGTCGCTATCTTAGATCCGCACAGTAATAGTCTGTTGTGTAACCCGCAAATGGGATATTTTTTACTGAAATGTTACATATAGGTGCTGGAAATTCAAATATAGAAACAAATACGATTACAAATATATGCTTGGCATTTTCATGGTTTTCAAATCCTAAGTAGAAAAATATCAGCAAAATTAACAAAGGAATGCAAATAAAAACTAATTAATTATCAGCTCCAACAATCAAGATTTTGTAGAAAGATCTGATGAGGATTAATTGTACATCACTGTAGTCCATCTGCAAATTTGCAATGCAAGTAATGAATGATTAAGAATCAAGTATCTTACTAACCTAATTAGATAATATGGGCAAATATATTTGGTGATCTACTCACAGCAGAATTCAATGGTACAAATTGCCACGGCTAGAAATATGTAATCACGTGGGTTATCCTACATTTTCTAAAAAAATTGAATCACATAAAACAATTTGGTAAGCAACGCTGTTGTGTGCCTTTTGTATCTAGTGAAGATCTAAAACTTCATAATTAAATCCTTTGAAACCTAGATCGGCAGAAGTATATAATTTTGACATCCACGTTGTGTTCCTAAAACATTGTTCACTAAGTACTCTTGTTACTTAGCTGACAAATAACTAAATATGATGGAGGCATGAAGCAAAACTCAACTGATATAAGGTCTGTTTTCGCACTAATCATCGCACCTCACAGACCATGTAAATTGTAGTAAGAGAACGAAATAGCTAAAAGGAAGAAGAGTAAAAGCGGGGAACTTACAGCTGCTTTTCCACCAAATCTTCTTCTATACTTTGATCCTATGAGTTGCATTAATCACGTGGACAACACTCAAGCAATCCACCGCTTTCTAATCTAGATGGAGTAGGCAACCAGTCAGCGGCTAATTGGTCGCCTGGCTGCTAGACTCTGTGGCCTGCGTACAGGGAGTCCGGGCTGAGCAGTGGATATGGTTGCGTGTGCATGAAGTCCCCATTGAAAATGACTTGGGTGGCAGGCACCGTGGAGCAAAGTTTGCGTGACATGGAGAGGTTCATGGGCAACGAAAGAGCTACCCAGCTACTGATTGGAGCTCGTCACCGATAGATGATACTTCAAGTATCGCGGTTTTTCCTAGCTCGGCCTACATGCTATCCCATATCACCATCATCCATTCTGTCATCTTGTTCATGTGGATGTGTACATCATTGCAGGAATAAGCAGCTAGCACCAGGTGCTCAGAGATTAATCATCTCCCGCAAGGCACGTGACCTGATTTGACTTGTGTCCATCAGACTAGCCCTGTTGAATTCTTTTATCCACCAATGACGCATGTACAGGGAACACTCCCTGTTCCCTCTTCCCGTCGCCATGTGCAAACGATTTCAGGCAAAGGCAGAGAGCCCCTGTGTTGAAACTTTACTTTTCCATCCAACTTCTGACAAGCTTCGGCTGCATGCTTCATACTCTCTCCTCTTTTTTTTCTTTGAGAAACTCTCTCCTCTTTCTTTCTACAAACCTGGTAGTACTAATAACATGCATGACAGCAGAAAAGCGAGCGTTAGAAGTTAAAAACTGAGTCAATTATTTGAGGTGAAAACAAACTGAGTCAATTATTTGAGGTAAAAACAAACCGAGTCAATTATTTCAATGCCCGGCACCTTACACATGCTGCTGTTGCACTCGTGCTAGCGGAGTAGTCGGAGTACACGACATGTGCTACAGTATTGTGAGGAGACAGCTACAGTGTCATGAGGAGATAGCTAGAGCTCCCTAGGTCTAGCTCCTATCGTACAGCCCCCTCTCTCTTCCACCGCATTAACTACTCTCCCTTCTCTCTCCTGGAGACTGTGCACAGTGACCGTGGCAGGCCTCTCTCACTCCCTCTCTCTGTTCCCTTTCACGTGGTCTTGCCAATGTGGGCTGTAGACTGCATGCACCTATTATCTGTCAACTTCACGGTATGGGAGAAGGAGACACGTGATATTAGTACAGCGGTCTTTGGTAATTGCCTGACACTGCTTCACTGAATTGCACATATCTCAAGATGAACCAACGACTGAGATAGGGAGTACCAGGTAGCTCGAGCTTCACTACAACTTTCCGTTCAAGTATTAGAAAGCTACTCAATTATTGCGTACCCAGATTGATTCCATCCTTCGAAATTTGATGGTGCATATCCACATGCGACTAATTGTAGCTATTCATGCCAATTTAGCTAAATGCAAACATGCATGGCTAAAGCAAATACCTCTAAATTAACATCATATGACAAAAAATATACATTCTGAAAGTTAGATGGTAATACGTAATGACATTAGCAACCTCCAAGTTAAAAAATGTCCTGTTTTCAGGCCAAAACATCAACGTACACATGACTATTAGGACGTCGTTACAAACAAAATTTACATCTGAAGGCAAAAGAAGATGAAGAAGATACCCGGTGTGATGTCAATTTACAACTTAAGAAAAAAGAGAAGATGCTACCTGATGTACGTCATGTGATTCTGCCGTCAGACATGTCACTCGCCAACGCCTTTGTTCATAACCTCGCCTCCTTGTTGTAATGCTTAGGACTGCACTAATTGGAGGAGGGCAAGAGGACAGTTGGAAACTTGGGAGGACTCTTTTGTATATTGACGACGAATGGGGCTGTCCAATTGCTCCTCCATGCATTAATCCACTTGAAAAGTATTGGGTTAAGAAGAGAACCATGATATGTAGGGTGGCCGAAATTAGGAACTAAGGAGGTTCAAAGTTTGGAGAGTACCGGAACATGAAATTGATGTTGATGGATTCAGTCCAGCATTAAATAAAAATTTAGGAGGCATAGCCATGGAGATGAGAAGCTGTGAGTTAAGGTCTGAAGGAAAAGATCGCACCAGATTATCTAGTTAGATGCAAAAAAAATTAAGTACACAGTCACGGTATTAACTACTTGCTAGCAATAGGCCGCCTCTCGGTGCTGTAGCCACAGCCGGGCTCAATCTCACAACTTTAGATTGCCTTTTCTCTAACTGCGAGAAGAAAGCTTGGATGGGCCCCATGTGGATGGACATATACTTCGATCATGGGGATTAGACAGAGCATGAAGCTGATTTTTCTTATAAAGCATGGAGAAGACGTGGGTTGCATCCTATCTGGTGTAGCCAGGCAACAATTCATGCCGATGGAACTCACCATATCACGCAGCATCATCACAATTGTCTCTCTCCTCGTGCCGCGGTGAGATCTTCCTATAGAGAAGCCTTGGTCTTCAAGTACTTACTGCAAAATCGGTGTTGCAAAACCCCTTATGCCCTTCATCAGAAGTCATTGACTTGTATAGGTCGGAGGCATTGGCTCGCGCATCCCCGACCGGCGGCGTGGCAGCAAGGATACATGGCGACTAAGTTCTTCAGGAAGAGATACATGTAGTATTTGTTACAGTTTTGGACGGGAAATAATCTGCAGGTTTTCTTACCATCAAAGTACAATACCTATGCTTCTCTTTTCCAGATCGCTTCATAGGAGCCGTGCATGACGTAGACTCATCACCGGATGCATAATCTATTTCGGTTAGTTTGCCTCTTTCTCTTGGCAAGATTATGTAGATCAAACGTTCTTTTTTAGATGGCTTCGTATGTGTCGTGTAGGACCTAGGCTCATGACATAAATCGGAAGATCTACGCCGTAATAATTCGGTCCCACCAGATTAACAGCTCCTAATTACTAATTAACATGGTAATTTCTTGAGAGTCCGTAATTAGTATAGGTATAGATAGATTACATCAAAACTGGTCTCAAATTTGACAAAAAAGTACAATGCCACTTTGTATTGGTGTGCATATGACAACACGATAAGTTTCATGAATTACAAATAAGTTTTGGATGTACTAGAATTTAAAAATCAAGATTCTCAATGTTTGAAATTTGTTGCACAGGGAGTAAACATGCACCCAGTGAGACACATGTGTTTTTGCAATCCATTTAGGTGACTGTCACGTGTGCATGTAGCTCAAATTTAATTTTTGCACATTATACCCATAGAAAATCAATCGATCAATGTACTAAAACGTCTTAATGATCTCTGTGATTTTTTTGAAATTAAAGCGTCCCTCCTTTGGTAACATGTATGTTCACCGCGGGATAATTAATTTAACATGCATCGTAGTTATGGTGGATTCGTGGTGTGTGTGTGGGTAGGTGCGTCTGGGGGTGGCTGGTGGCTCGCAGTACACTACGAGTTGTGAGCCACCGTGTGGGTTGGCCGTTTTGTTAGGTAGGCTGATGCCACATCAGTGTCGTGAAATCATTATTTAAAACATTACACAACCCTTTCATACATAAATGTTTTGGCCACATGCAGTCGATAGTTGTTCTATAAGACACTCGATACTCGCGTGTGACGCTTTCTGTGGGCCCGCGAGGTCGTCGTCCATCACTTTGACGAACAACCGGCAGTGAGGTTATTTGACCAGCAAGGTAGAATATTTTCTGTTTGTGTTATGGTGGTATATAGTACGCACCAAGAGGTGGGAGGGGACTAGCATATATACTATACGTATGCGTCCGTGAACAAGTACACCTCACTCAGTGTCGGGACTTTTTGGTTACCGAGGCACGTGCCACATCAAAATTGTGAAATTGGTTATTCAAACATCACACAACACCTTTTTGGGCCACATGCATATATATATATATATATATATATATATATATATATATATATATATATATATATATATATATATATATATATATATATATATATATATATATATATATATATATATCCTAGCTAGGACACTCACGTGTGACGCTTCCATCTATGGGCCAACGAGGCCATCGTCGATGCATGCATGCATGCATCACTTTGACCTACATCAGGAGAGGTTAATTAATTTCACCATCAATGAGGATTCTTTTGGGTTGTACATATATTATGGCAGGAGCATATAGTATGCGGTGAAGAGGGGGAAAGGGGACCATCATATGTAGTATGCTTGATATGAACCTCGCTTTGTGTGGGTGCATGGTTTACGGTTTTTGAGGCATGTGGCACATCAAAGTTGTGCATTTTGGGTATTCAACATATATATGTTTGGCCCACATGCAAAGCGGTGGTGGTTGTCCTATCGCACCCACTTAAGCGGTTATCAGCGATATCGATGCTTTCCATCTATGGGCCCGCTTGGTCCATCACTTCTTTTTGCCTGACAACAAGAGAGGTTAATTTGACTTAGGAGGGGATTATTATTTTTGCTCTGGAATGACATGCATGATACACTTTGAGCACACACACATGCATGTGTATGCATGAATCCCTCCCATCGAGTCGAAATGGCTAGTACAACGACACCATCATGAACCGGTCTCGCTCTGTGTGGGGAGCTAGTGTACGATTTTTGACACACGTGCCAGATCAATGTTGTGTATTCAAACATGCATGCATGCATCACCTCCATACATATGCATGTAGTGGTTGCCTTCGAATGATACACTCCCTCGCGTGGTTATCGGCGACAAGCCTATATATTTGTGGGCCCGCGTGGACATCCATGATCACCTTGACCAACAACAAGATAGGTTACCATGGCAGATTCTTCATTTGGCTCGTGTTATCGTAGTATAGGTCATGGTGAGATAAAGACCTAATTAAGTTTGAGCGCATATACTATGCACACATGCATGCATATATGAATCCCCGTTGTTGGCTTGAAGTGTGGTGTAACATACATATGCATCGTCAACCTAACCCTCACTCAGTGTGGGGATTTCTAGTTCAAAATCACGGTGCCACATCAAAGTTGTTCATTGTTACTCAAAAACACACCTCTCCATACATATGTTTGGGCCACACGCATGCAATGGTTGTCTTCGGGGACTAGCTACTTGCGTGATTATTGGCGAGCTAGCCCATCTCCGGGGTCGCATGGAAGGCCATCACTTTGACCAACAACAAGAGAGAGGTTGTACGACCAAGGTGGACTATTCTTGGTCCATTTTACTATCCATCTTGGTGAGATATATGCCTCTTTGGCCCGCTGGACTGAAAGTGTGTGTGTGTGTGGGGGGGTTGCTACATCGCACTTTGCTAGGTGAACCTCGGTTGGGGGGGCATGCATTCATAGCTTAACTAGGATTCCCTTCGTGGCGACACGAGGGGGTGGGGCTGCTAGCTACTTCAAGACTTTGCTAGGTGAACCTCGGTTGGGGGGGGGGGCATGCTCATAGCTTAGGATTCCCTTCGTGCCGACACGAGAGGGGGCTGCTAGATACTTCACACTTTGTTAGGTGAACCTTGGTTGGGGGGGCATGTGCATTCATATCTTAGGACTCCCTTCGTGCCGACACAAGGGAGGGGTGGCTGCTAGCTACTTCACACTTTGCTAGGGTGAACCCGGGTTGGGGGAGGGCATGCATTCATAGCTTAGGATTCCCTTCATGCCGACACGAGGAGGGGTCTGCTAGCTACTCAAGACTTTGCTAGGTGAACCTCGGTTGGGGGGGGCATGTGCATTCATAGCTTAGGATTCCCTTCGTTCGACACGAGGGAGGGGTCTGCTAGCTACTTCGCACTTTGCTAGGTGAACCTCGCTTGGGGGGGGCATGCATTCATAGCTTAGGATTCCCTTCGTGCCGAGACGATGGAGGGTGGCTGCTAGCTACTTCGCACTTTGCTAGGGTGAACCTCGGTTGGGGGGAGGCATGCATTCATAGCTTAGCTAGGATTCCCTTCGGCTTGACACGAGGGAGGGGGCTGCTACCTACTGCAGACTTTGCTAGGTGAACCTCGGTTGGGGGGGGCATGCATTCATAGCTTAGGAATCCCTTCGTGCCGACATGAGGGAGGGGGTGGGGCTTCTAGCTCTACTTCACACTTTGCTAGGTGAACCTCGGCTGGGGGGCATGCATTCATAGCTTAGGATTCCCTTTGTGCCTACACGAGGGAGGGGGGCTGCTAGCTACTACACACTTTGCTACGGTGAACCTCGGTTGGGGGGCATGCATTCATATATAGCTTAGGATTCCCTTCGTGCCGACACGAGGGAGGAGGGGGGACTGCTAGCTACTTCGCACTTTGCTAGGTGAACCTCGGTTGAGGGGGAAGGGGCATGCATTCATAGCTTAGGATTCCCTTCGTGCCGACACGAGGGGGGGTGGGGGCAAGCAATACTGTGCGCTTTGCGAGAGAAGTTATACATCGAAGTTGCATTTGGTATTTGAAAATCCAACCACCTTTTGATAGATAAATTTGGTCCACATGCAAGTGTGTTCGTGTTCTGACCCTCTCCCGCGTCATTTTCGCCAAATTTATGAACATTAGACAAGTCGGATGACGCAACAGACACGGTTCACTCAAACTAACCGTGTGCCACGTCGGTGCACCTGTCACGCACACATCCGCACAATACATTGGGCTCCACGAGGCTCCCCCTCTCAAAAATATCTGCGCGCTTCGAGGGTTTTTCTATTTCATAACACACAGCTGTTATCTCCGGACCGTGTGCGATGTTTCTTGTTCCCAATCCCACCCGCATCAAAAATATCTGCCCGCCTCGAGGGTTTTTCTTTTTCATAACAAACGGTTGTTATCTCCGGACCCTGTGCGATGCACTATCATCAAAATTTTCAATAGCCCGACATTTCACTCCCGCGTTTGACTCCCGCGTAGTAAAATTTTCAGTACCCGCGTCATTTCCTCAAACACTCCGCGCCCCCTCCACACACACAAACACACACTAAAACCTCCTCGGGCGTGCGCGCACCACTACAAAAAAAAGACACATACGTGACATTTTGGGCCGAACGAATTTTCTTCTGTCATACTTATGACAATTCTACGACGATAATTGTGACAAAACCCGGTATCATCATAGATGTGGTGGGCTCCTACTTCTATGACAAAAAATCATGACAGAAAATGGGCTTTTCATCCTGGGTGGGCCCGAGACGCAGCTGCATGACATTCTTTGGGCCGTCCATGACGGAAAAAACCGTGGTAGAAGCGAGGGCGAGGAAAATATCGGGGTGTTGCCGGTTACGGTGGGTGATCGATTGATAGCTGTTAACTAAACCCGATCGAGCGATTCCTTCGCTACTGCTGCTAACTGAAGCCGATCAATGTTGTCTCTGGATGAACAGTGAGCGTTTCTTGGGGGATTTGGATGAACAGTTCCCGGTGGGGGTGGATGAACAGGACCCCGTGGTGTTGCCTCTGTATGAACAGGACCCCGATCGACCGAGCCGGTTGGGGCTGGATGAACAGGACCCCGTGGAGGGCAGGATGAACAGGACCACCCCGTGGAGGGCTGGATGAACAGTGGAAGGTGGAGGGCTGGATGAATAGTAGCTCGTGGAGGGGTGGTTGAACAGGAGCCCGTGGAGAGGGCTGGTTGAACAGTAGCCGGTGGAGTAGCGCGCGGTGGAGGCTGGAAGAACAGGAGCCCATGGATGAACAGTCGCAGGTGGAGGCTGGAGGAGGTCGACGATGGATGAACAGTAGCCCATGGAGGCTGGAGGGGGTCGACGGTGGAGATGAACAGTATCCCGTGGAGTCCTGTTTTGCGGCACGCCACACCCTCCCGATGAACAGGACCCCGTTTCGACCAGAAGCGCCCAACACAAGTCTGTTTCCTCCGTTTTGCGGTACGCCACACCCCTCCCGATGAACATGACCCCCGTTTCGACCGTAGGAGGTCCGTTTCCTCTGTTTTGCGGTACACCAGACCCTTCTCGGTGAACAGGATCCTGTTTCGAACGTGGCCGGTCGAACACAAGGCCGTTACCTCCGTTCTGCGGTACGCGAGGCCTCGTTTCCATCGACTATTCAATCCAAGCCGGTTGGCTCCCATGCGTTCCGTTGCCTCCCGATGAACACGACGCATTCCGTTGCCTCCCCATGAACACAACGACTACGCAGTTTCTCTGTTCCAACCCAGCCATGTACACGAGCCCTCGCTGTACGTACGCGCGAGTAGGCGTTCGAGACCCCGCCCGTATGTACGTACATGGCCGTATTTACTTTCTTGCACCCAGGCCGCTATACGTACATGTACATGCTACGTGCGCGCCTCTACATTGACCAGTATGTACGTATACATTCCCGACCAGAATGACAATGCTATGTACGCTTCGACCAGGTGGGTCCCGACTGTCAGGCACTTCCTTGTGTGTGAAGAGGTAGCTGGTGGGTCCCAGCAGTCAGGGGGGCAAATCGTTTTTTTGCCCGGACGCACTTCCTTGCATGCGAAGATGTAGTTGGTAGGTCCCAGCAGTCAGGGGGGAAACGTTTTTTTCACGAAATACGGTTGCCCGTCCGGTGGGTCCCTGCTGTCAGGTGGAGGAATCATTATTTTCCGCGTAATAAGGAGGCACTTCCTTGCTGCGGCCATGGACCCAGCTGTCAGCCTCTCCACGTACAGTCCACGTCCGATGGAAGCCGTTCCTTGACCATGTTGGCCACGCCGCGCCGAGAGCACCAGGGTGGTGGATGACGGCGAGGCCTAGGAAGGGGACGACACAGAGCCGGGGAAGACGCGGTAGTGGATGCCCATGCGTAGAGGAGTATGAGCGTTCACTGGTTCGCTGCGGTGTGAGGCTGCCGTCGCTGCAGAATAACATGGGGTGTGGGTGAGTAGAGGGATGGCCTGGCCAGCAGTGGGAGTAGTAGCGGGCGGTGAGGCCTCCGCGGCATCGCAGCCGGCCACGGGAGGCAGGAGCACAAGGCACGACCGACACTGGTTTGGGCGGCTGGAGCAAGAAGACCAGAGGTTGAAGAAGCACTACGGCCGTTGGATGGACATCGTACGGTCACTGGAGCTAGAATCGTTCATATTGACTTAGTTTACAAAGCCCTCCGTCCCCGTCAACTTAGTTGGCCCACAAGTCAGCCTCCCACTATTGTGGGGCCCAGCTAGCAGGGGGAGTATTCATTTTTTTGTGCGTAATAAGGAGGCACTTCCTTGCGTGCGAAGATATAGCTGGTGGGTCCGAGCTGTGAGCGGCGGCAATGTTTTTTCGCGAAATACAGAGGCCCTTTCGGTGGGTCACAGATGTCATGTGGCGGAATCATTATTTTGCGCATAATAAGGAGGCATTTCCTTGCGTGCGGTCTTGGACCTAGCGGTCAGCCTCTCCATGTACAGTCCACTTCAGTTGCATGTCAGTCGTTGACCACGTTGACCAGGCTGTGCCGAGAGCACCAGGGCGGTGGACGACGATGAGGCCTAGGAAGGCAACGACACGGAGGCAGGGAAGACTCGGCAGTTGTTTCCCACATGGAGGGGAGTACGACTGTACGAGGGTTTACTGGTTCGTCTGCCATCGCCGGAGAATAACAGCAGGTGTGGGTGAGTAGAGGGATGGCTAGGCCAGCGATGGGAGTACGGTGGGGCGGTGAGGCCTACACGGCAGCACAACCGGCCGCGGGGAGGAGGGAGCAGGCAGTCCCGCCGGCGCTTGTTTGAGCGGCTGGAGCAGGAAGACCAGAGATTGAAGAAGCACGACGGTCGTTGGATGGACATTCAACAGTCACTGCTTGTGCGTCAACCTTTTTTTAGGAAAGCCTCAAATCTATGGAAAACATCATACAGCCCATCTGCCATTATTCCTAATAATTTACAGCACATTTACTAATTCTTAAGGTTTTTTTGGAGCCCATATTCTTTTTGTTGGTATTACATCCCATATTGTGGCCACGGTTAAAAAATTGTACGAAATTTTGCATATTTTGGTGCGGTCCGAACTGTTTTTAATCCCGAAATTTTGAGTCACATTCAAACTGATTTAAAAAATAAATGTATATCAATATAAAATCCAACAAATTGTCCACGCATAAAAATTAGTGTAATTTAAAATCTTGAAATGAAAAAAGAAATTTGAAACTAATTGCCGGTTTGATGTGTTTTAAAAATGTATATCCCATTTCTCATTACTGATAGGTCATTTCCTCGGCCAACCGAATGAAGCTCTCCTCGTCTTGAAATATTAACAGCCCAACAGGCCTGACAAAGCGACTTACTTGGCAAATCACAAAAAAACTAGGCTGTGGCCGTGGACCCAGCTGCGACCGTGGACCCATGTGTCAGCCTCTCCACGTACAGTACTCTTTCGATGGAAGTCGGTCCTTGACCACATTGACCATGCCGCGCCGAGAGCACCAAGGTGGTGGACGACGGCGAGGAGTAGGAAGGGGACGACGCGGAGCCGGGAAAGATGCGGCAGTGGATGCCCACGCGGAGAGGAGTACGTGGGTTCACTGGTTCGGCTGCGGTGTGAGGTTGCCGTCACCGCAGAATAACAGGGGGTATGGGTGAGTAGAGGGATGCCCTGGCCAGCGTTGGGAGTAGTAGGGGGCGGTGAGGCCTCCGCGGCATCAAGCCGGCCACGGGAGGTAGGAGCACGTGGCACGACCGGTGCTGGTTTGGGCGGCTGGAGCAAGAAGACCAGAGGTTGAAGAAGCACTACGACCGTTGCATCGTACGGTAACTGGATCTAGAATCGTTCATATTGACTAAGTTGACAAAGCCCTCCATCCCCGTCAACTTGGTAGGCCCACAAGTCAGCCTCCCACTATGCTGGGTTCCAGCTGGCAGGGGGAGTATTCATTTTTTGTGCGTAATAAGGAGGCACTTCCTTGCGTGCGAAGATAGCTGGTGGGCCCGACCTGTCAGCAGGGGGCACGTTTTTTTGCGAAATACAGAGACCCTTCCGGTGGGTCCCAGATGTCAGGTGGAGGAATCAAAGACTTGAGAAGGCGTACAGAACAAGCTAGTGTACCAGTAAACAGACGTTGCCGAGTTTTAGAAAAAAGAGAGTTGTGCTCCTGTAGTTGGGTCGAATCC
Source organism: Aegilops longissima (assembly GCA_021605205.1). Taxonomy (NCBI): domain Eukaryota; kingdom Viridiplantae; phylum Streptophyta; class Magnoliopsida; order Poales; family Poaceae; genus Aegilops; species Aegilops longissima. The sequence continues at coordinate 467,953,000 of CM038680.1, forward strand.
AAACCTAGACTATGACTATATATGGTGCTATGCTACTCTGCAAGTAATGAAACTGACATATCCAACGTTCACTTCTCCTCTTCTCTACTTACTCTGCCTAGCATCAGAAGCTCTGGCCGCAACAACCATGTCCACTGGTTGCTCGTCCACCTGCTCTTCAGCAGGCAACAGCCAAATATGCGCCAAGTCGCCACCCGTACCATCGCCTGTAGGTCTCATCACACCTCGCCGGCACACGCACCACAACCGGTTGCTCATCGCAACCCGCTGCCGTTGGTGTGGTGCCAGTGCTGCAAATCACGCAGAGTCATCCGTCGCGTCTCAACCACAATCCTCAACCCTGGCCGAGTCTTCTACAAATGCCCGAATCATGGGGTAATTATATGTTTAAGTATTGTTCTGCCGCTTTCAGTTGCTGATTTTTTTTAATAGTTTCGTTGATGATCTTCCAATTTGATTCGTGCAGAAAAGGGAAGATTCGTGTGATTTGTATTTTTGGGAAGTTGCTGATGTGGGGGAGTGCAACTACGCTGATTATTTGGTTAGCCAAAGAATCCCAATGCCAGCAGGTTGGGGTGTTGGACAAGTAACTGAAGGAACGGCAAAAGAGGAAGATGCAGAGCAGAAGGTTAAAGATGCAGTTCCTCTGATCATGGCCAAGCAACAGCTGCTAAACGGCCTTGACTGCAATGAGGAGATGAAAGAGCTTGTGAAGATAATGGGCAAAATCGATGTGCTCTGTAGGATGATTGTCTCTTTATTTGCAGTGTATGTAGAACTCACGATGTATTCGGTGGCTATGACATGAGCACTTTGCTGAAACTAGTAATGAATGAAACCTATGTAGCAGGCTGGGCGTAGTGTTGTGAACATCTAATGATTTCTATTAACGGAAATCAGGGGGTATCCCTTTTTCTCATAAATGAATAAATAGTAGAGGCCCTTTTGGTAATAAATAAATAAATTAGCAGAGGCCCTGTCGGGTCAGCTTTGTGCTCATTCGAAGATGTCGAGCAAATTGTAGTCCAACAGCAAACTATGTCATCAAATTCAAGTTTCACGGCCAAATATGAGTACAACTAAACAACAATGTCATCATATTTTAGTCATCATACAATCACCAAACACATATCAGCATACATAACAAGTGATGTTCTCACAGGAAAATACTAAACAACATGGTCATCAGGTTTCAGTTGTCATAGCAAACACAATTTCACATAGTAGATAAAAACATCTTCTGACAGGCAAATACGATAAAAGCAATGTAATCATCATCCGCAGCAGCAGTGTCAACATCTTCGCCATGTGTATCAGTCTGAATCGTCATTCCCCACGGTGTCATCTTCTTATTCGTCCTCAACGTCCTCGAACGTTGGCTTCTTCTTGATCAACTCTTGTATGTCCACATCACGACACGCAATCTTTTTGCCGGCATCATTGACGTGATGGTTCTCAAAGAGGAGCACGACAGGCAACTCTTGTAGGAACATCTGTGTTATCTTGTACATCAGGAGAAGTGTAAGCATCATCTTGTTGTGCAACTTGATTAAAATAATTCATCTTCTCAAACCTTTGCAATACTCTCCAGTCATCGCATGTGCAAATGTGTCTTCCAAGAAAAATATCCGTGTTGCTTGATTTGCCAAAATAAAAGGCTTGTTGGTCTGGTACGCCACCTTGACATCGATGGATTTGAAATAATCATCAGCTCTGGGTTTTGCGATCCTGGAAAACAGGTTATACCAACGACAGCACAACAGAACCACACACCAATGATCCTCGAAACTGGAGATATACTGCAACTAAACAATGTCTGTTATGTTAGCATACATTTCAGTTGTCTCTTTGTCATGCGTATCCGTGCTCATGATGGCACTGTTTTGTGTCTTCCTGCCTTCTTCTCATGCAAGGGTGTTGTAGCGGACATCTCCAAAAACGCAAGATTCATAATGTCTTACCCAAGTATCAGGACCCATTGCTAGTGAGTAAAGGGCATCATCAACTGTCTGCCCATCCTCCCGCATCTTCTTAACCTATGGTTAGAAAATAGACAAGCTGATCATCTTATGTACTCAATATATTAAAAAAACTGAAGTGCAATTCAAAAGCTTACATGGCTCTTGAACCATTTCGCAAATCCTGCCATAACCAGTTTGTCAATGTTTCTTGGATTTTGCGGCAGTAACTCCTTTTTGTAGATGCTGCACAACATAGTGATCGCGTCAAACATCTAAATATATAAGAATGTGCTGGAAGTTTAGTAGATTATGATGTATAAGCTGCAATACTTAGCACTTACTTGATATAAGGTAGTATCTCAGGACAGTAATTCAACACATACCAAACCATTTTGTCCAAATCTTTAGGTTTGTCCTCTTGTCGACTCTTCCATGTAACTCGAACAGAATAATCAAAAACATTGAGCCCGGGATTGTCTTCATCCACCTCTTTGCTAAGCTGATCAGCTGTTTCAATGTATTTTGAGCAGAATGTTAACGCTTCTGTAGCAATGTAGGCCTCTGCAATGGAACCCTCGGGTCTAGCTCTGTTCCTAACATAGCCCTTGAAAGTGCCTAGCCGCCTTTCAATAGGGTACATCCAGCCATACTGTACTGGACCTCTAAGTAGTGCCTCATCAGGTAGATGAACAACCAAATGCACCATCACATCAAAGAAGGCTGGAGGATATATCTTCTCAAGGTCGTATTGGATAGTTGGTATCTTCTCTCTAAGACGCTCCAAAGCATCTATCCTGATATTTCTACTGTAGAGTTCCCTGAAGAATTGTCCCAACTCTGCAACTGCTCTGTATAAGTCAGGGCGGCCCAATACTCTAAGGATAACAGGTAAAACCCTTTGAAGTAGGATGTGGCAGTCATGAGTTTTCAACCCTTGTGCCTTGTTTCCTGCTGCACTGACTCTCCTTTCAGGGTTGGAAGCAAATCCATGTGGGAATCTCACATGTGACAGGACCTCGCAGAGTTCTTTTCTTTTTACCTTGTCCAAGACGTACACAGCTGGTGCCATATCCTGTGGTTTACCTTCATCTTGCACCTGCAAATCTGCATCGATACAGGTGTGTCAAATCAATCCTAGATTTTAAGGTATCTTTAGTATTGCCTTCAATATTAAGAAGTGTGCCGATAATGCTGTCACATATATTTTTCTCGATGTGCATCACATCAAGATTATGCCGTAGATCCAAATCTTTACAATACTCCATGTCCCACAAAGTGGACCTGTGGGTAAACAATAATCTCTCTTCTGCCCTGCCACGCTTCCTTTTCCCGCTACCATTACTAGGATGGTTTCCTGGTGTAATATGCCTGACCTTCTCTAATTCCACTTGAAACTCATCGGAGGTGAGCCTCTTTAGTGCATCACACATGTCTTCGGTGTTTTCTAGGATGCGGCTTGTCCTTGGCAAGGAAACGGCGGTGTCCAATGTAACATATCTTGCTAAGTATTGCGTATGACAGCGGATTCCTGTCAGAGCGAACACATGCATTGTAACCATGTGTCGTTCGCCTGACATAGTGCCCAAAGCCGGATAATCATGGATGCACCAAATTATAACAACATGCAGAAAGAAATCAGCTGGTGGGCTGCTATATAGGTCTCGCGTGGGAACACCCCTCCATAGTTGTTGAAGTTCCTCAACAAGAGGCTCCATGAACAAATCAAAATCCTTTCCAGGACCTTTTGGACCTGGGATGAGCAAGGCCATCATGTAGTTTGATTCTTTGGTGCAGACATTTGGAGGCATGTTGTAAGGGATAACAAGCACTGGCCACATGCTATATGTGGCGCTCTGGTGGCCAAATGGGTTAAATCCATCTGAAGCTATGCCAAGTCTAATGTTTCTCGGGTCAGCAGCAAACTCTTCATGTTTCTGATTGAAGCTTTTCCACTCACTACCATGTGATGGATGGCTCATTACATTCTGATCTTTGTACTCCTGGTTCTAGAATTCCACAGTACATCCTCTCTTGTTTCAGCATCATGAAACAACCTCTGCAATCTTGGTGTAATTGGAAAATGTCTCAGAACATTATGAGGAATCCTCTTCACAGCATCGTCATCTTTCCATCTTGATGATTTGCATTTTGGGCATTCAATTAAGTTGGCATAATCCTTCCAGAACAGAACACGATTATTCTTACAAACATGGATCATACCATATGCAATTCCAACTGCACGAAGGAAATTCTTCATTTTACTGTAGGTGTGTGGCAGTTCAGACGCATCTGGGAAAGCTTTGCGGAAAGCAGCCAACATCACATCGAATGATTTTTTGGTCATCCACTCAGATGTCTTCACCTCAAGAAAGGTGACCATAGCTGAGAATACGGACAACTTATTTCCTGGGGTGACAGCCACGTTGCGTTGTTCGAACATGCGGGCCCACCGTTTTTCTTCTGCAGGTGTAAGTTCACGGAATGCACGAGCATTTTGTAGCATTGTTTCAATGTTGGTCAAACTCACTGGCTCCGCCACCACCTCCTCCTCCTCCTCCTTTTCCACCTGAGCATCAGGCAGATCAAGATGGTGATCTGCTGCTTCCACGTAGTCAATAACATTGACGTTCACAACTTCACCATGATGAACCCACCTAGTATATGTGACCGACATCCCATACAAGTGTAGATGATTTTGCAGAGTTGACTGGGGTCTTGTAACTGAATTCATACAACTGCTACATGGGCAGAGCACATCTGATTTCGGACCACCGTACTCAGCTCTGATAAAGTTCATGAAGTTTTCAACCCCCTCGACATATGCAGCGGAGAATCTTCGAGCAGAAGTTATCCAAGTCCTCTCCATCTGTTAGACATACAAATTAGTTCTTCTACTAGATATTATAAGAAAAACATATATGCTTTTTTATGAAGTCCAGAAAAAATACCTAGGTCGATGTCTAAAGCTATGGCAAGATATTTGGACGAGCAGATCTAAGTAACAAAATATATGTAAAGCTAATTCAGCCAATAAATTTGAGTGATAAATTCTGGTAGGCTGTTTCAGCAGTCAATGAGGCCGAGCACACAGCCATCAAACTATCAAAGGCCATCGCAGCAACAAAGATCGAGTATAAAATGGTGTAGAGCTATTTCACCTAACAGATTGGCTACTAGACCTTGGCAATCTACGTCATTAAATATATGACAGTATATTTTAGCAACTAATCAGCCTTGGCATGCCATCTCAGCTAAGAAGATTGAGTGCAGAACAGGGCAAGGAAGCTTCTTAAGTAGATCATATTGACTGTAAACTACTTCGGCAAAAAGTGAGATTAACAATGTCTATCAGCTAACATTCAGCGCTACACTGACATGCACCGGGCCTCAGTCTAGAATGCGCGTATCATGGGAGAAGCTGACCGCCGTGCATCTCCACACGAACGTCGCCAGCGGTGGCGGCGCTGACCGCCGTGCGCCTCCACAAGAACGTCGCCAGCGGTGGCGGCGCGGCTAGAGGACGACAGTCTACGAGACCTTACTGTGGGAGCGACAGGATCGCCGTGCATCCCCCTCGATGAACCGCATCAGGGTGGCTTTGGCAGAGCGAATGTAGTGGAGGGGGACGGAGGGAGGAGGGGGTTTGGGGAATATTATTGGCTAGTTGGCTGAAGGGCGGTGAATCTAGGATTTTGGGGGAATTTTTGGGTGGTGGGGGGGGGGGGGGATTTTCGCGTGGTGGGCGGGGGGAGTTTGGCGCATGGTCGGTTTCTCCAAGTGCAGTCCCACGTTTCAGTGAAGAGGCAAGCCGAAGCGCGTTCCGTGTGCAGGACCGAACGTGTGTGGGGTGCAATGCGACCGCAACAAGGGTGCTGTGAGTGTACCGCCTTTTTCCTTTTAAACTAGGTGCTTCGCCCCCTCAAAAATAACTTGTTGCTTCACGCGATCCATCGATACTACTACTAGTAATCCGGTAATCCCGACTAAAACGGCGCGGCCGGGTCTTTTCCCGTGCGATATGCTGGGAGGTTGGCTTAGTTGGGTTTTTTAGGACGAGTAATGCTACACCTACGTAATCCCATTTACGTAATTAACGTAATGTGAAACGTGTGAGCTGTTGATTGTAGATTGGGGGAGGGAGGGGCCCACCACCATGAAAATCAGGGGAGGAGAGAGAGAGGCAATTTACATTACCCCTTTCGTAGGTTCCCGTAGATGTAGAAAGATGTGAAATGCGTGAATGTGTAGTGGACATACTATTGGAGTGCCTAAGATAAATTGTGTATGTATAGACCCTATGTGTTTATTTTACTTCATATGTTAGCTTTGTCTCGGTTCAATAAAAAGAAGAGTTGGTGATGATGGTGTGTCTGTCATCCTGCAATATAGGCCGTCCGATCTATATCTAACGTATAGGAAGGAAACTATGACAATTTACCCGAACTCCTCTCCACATTTGCAGATAAGGCCTTCCCTTGTTCATCCTTTTCTCCCACAAGATCTTGATCTTCCGTGCAACGCACGGGAATCTTGCTAGTACTCCTACAATGTACTATATTATTGTGAAAGTTCATATACACCGGCTGAGATTAATGCAAACACGGTAGATTTTCATTACATTTCGAACTTTTATAGGACAGAAAAATAAAAGAAACCTGAACCTAAACCTATTCTACGGCGGCGACCGACGTCCTCCATCTGCGATCTCTATGTACGGGGGCGGGGTTCCAGACCCGTGAAGTGAAGGTGCAGTCTCCGGCGAGGAGGAGTAGAACACGGGATACAGACGGACAGTTGGCACACCATGCCCTGCCGCCTCCCATGCCCTACTCATCCTCGGAGGAGTCCCCGACCTCGGCGGTGCCGGAAGTTGGACGGCGGCAAGTAGGACGTGTGGCTGACGGTGCTCCCGTCATTGGCCGCCACCGTGGCCACCGCTTGTGCGGTCGCGTCCGCGTCCGGCTACGCTGCTATTGCGTTGCGAGAGGCGACTTGAGCGAGGGCGGCGACCTCCAGCTTCATCCCTGAAGGCAAGCTCTCCCGCAGAGCGTTCACGCTTGCGGTCATGGCGGATGTTGTGCCAGGTAGGAGGACGATGCACTATGGTGTGGAGGTTAGCTGGGCGTTGCCGCTTTAAGTAGCGCATTTCGGTGAGGCCAAGCATCCTGGTGCGTCATTAAGTCGCCGGAGTTGGTTCCTCGAGCACCGAGCCTCTTACCGACGGCATACGGACGGATGGCATGAATGCGGGCAGCTGGCGCCGGCTGGGAATGCACCGCGTGACGGCGTGAGGGACGAGGGTTTTTGGTGTGCCAGGGTAGTCAGCTGCGGTCATGGCAATGTTGGAGATGCCCTTTGCTCACATGCGATCGACGCATGTCATTCAAAAAGCACAACGACCCGGCATGGTCTCAGGTCCTGAGGATGCAGTTGGCCGCGCTACACCATTCCGCGGACGCGTCCCGGCGCCCCGTCCATCCACGACGAGCCGGGTGTTGGGGTGTGTTTGGATTGTGGCCAAAGTGCACCTTACCAAAATTTTGGTCATGACCCAAAGATTGGTCTTTGTTTGGATGGTTGCCATTTTTTGGCTTGCCAATGAACTCTAGCCAACTCTAGTTCATTTTTCTTGCCAATGTCGGCCAAATCATGGGCAACCAAAACCTCAACCAAAATTTTGGCTACCCAATGCTTTGATGGGGCAACCTTGGGCACAAACCAAACATACTATTGGTCGTGCCACAACACTAACGCCACCCTCGGCACACTGAAACCGACCGTGTCTAGCGGCGATGAGCGTGTCGCTCACCGCGGTCGCTGTGTCCAGAGGCGGTGCTGGGGCTGCGCCACGTTGTTGGCCCCCACGACCCACATGAACGGTTGCCGGTGGCGAGGAGGTCGTGGGCCAGCTCCTCCATTGGACTAGTCTGTGCTACATCGTCCCGACAGGTGTGCCCCACATGTCAGTTTCCCTGTATTCCCGGCCATATTCGAGCATCAGTGCTCCGCGTTGCGCATTAGGCCTTTCACTATGTAGGCCAAGCGAGACAACTTATTCTTTATTTGAGCTGTTCAAGTATAATCATGTGGCGTTTGCTTATTTCTCATTCCTCTCCAACCCTCTTCTCCATCGATCATGTCGCCCTCCGGTCGATTCCATCCTCCCGCATGCCTCATTTGAACATTCCGCCGAGTATCATTCGCATGTGGGCCTAGACCATGCTTGTATTTCCAATGTTTTGTAATTTGTCCGACATGCATACAAACAAACTGTTCGTTTAAAGTTTCACTTTGCCTCCACTATGTGTTGCTTCGCGTCTTAGTTTTGACATCCCATTCGGTTCATGCCCTGACACATGTTGACGAGATCGATTGATGTTCAGAGATCAATTGCGTGTCGTGCAAGGATATAAAGGTTTGGCTTGTTTCTATGATAGAAATGACCCATGGGGGTCTGTGGGGATCAGAGGGAGTATATTGTACGTTCATAAGCGAAACGAACGTATTGTACCCACCCTAGTCCTCTTTTAATCGATCTCCGGACCCCGAGATAAAATCGAGAGAGAACGAGTGGGAGCATGTGTGATACCTAAGGCGGATTCAAAATTTTGAACCGGTGGTCATAGCATCTGCAAATAATATATATAGGGTATTCAATGTTCATTTCGTTTTTGAACGTACAATATACTCCCTCCTGTCCTTTCTAGTTTACATATAAGTTTTATGTGTAGTCAAAGTATCTCTACTTTGATCAAAAAAGTATCAACATTCAACAATACCCAATCAATATTGTTAGATTCGTACGTACTCCTAGATTTGTACTCGAGATGGTTTCCAATTTGTTTTCAACCACGTGAATGTGCTTGTTCTCGTGCATGCTCTTCCTACTAGGATTTCACCATGTATAGCCAGTCCAATAGTAACTTTTTTTAAGCTCCCTGTCCAATAGTACTACTTGAGTACTAACAACATCTATGCTAGAGTATGCAGTGCTCATAGTAATACTCCCTCCTTCCATTTATATAGGGCCTATGTGGAGGAGAGAGATGTGAAAAAGTAACGGGAGTGAGCTCTCATGCAAGAGCCCAGCTATATACGCATTCCTAGTTAAATACAATAAATATGAAGAAAGAGATGGAGAGGAGATGGAAAAAAGTACTAATACAATGGCCAACCTTATATTGTTTTGCGGGAAATAGCCAACCTTATAGCCCACACTACTGTATGAGTGCATATATAGATGATGGCTATAGATGACATGGTAGTTCCTTATAGCCATCGACTAGCTATATTATTAACCATGCTCTAATGCGTTTTTCAAAACCGCATTTGACTATTGACAAGATTAATAGTGCATGAGACGTATAATGTGAAAATTATATCATCAGAAGCTCCTTTCACATACGAATTTGACCGTATCACTACTAGGGAAAAGCTTATACACAGACGCTTACTAGCAGTGCGGGTTTATATCCCTCGCTACTGCTACTTACTAGTAGCGGGTTTTAACCCTCGCTACTACTAAGTTGATAGCGAGAGCGCTGGTTTTAACCTCGCTACTGCTAAGCGGTCTCTACTGCGTGCCCGCTGGACATGCCATAGTAGTAGCGGGTTTTAACCTCGCTACTACTAAGTTGATCTTGATAGCGCTGGTTTTACCCTCGCTACTTCTAAGCGGTCTCTACTGCCCACAGGCCATGCCATAGTAGTAGCGAGGTTATAAACCAGCGCTACTACTAAGTTTTTACCCTCGCTACTACTAAGAGGTCTCAACCGTGCCCCTCCGGGACATGCCATAGTAGTAGAGGGGTAAAAACCCTCGCTACTACTAAAGGTCCCATTTTGAAACCCTACCCCCCCCCCCCCCGTGGATCGCCTTTTTGGTTTTGTAAAAAGCAAAAGAAAATGATAGAAACTTCAAAAATTGAAATCCTTCGAGATGTAGTTATGTTACTACATCTACTAATTAGGAAAATTTAAAAACTTAAATTTGGACATGTTTTGCAAAAAGTGTAGGGAAAATGTAAAACGACTATAACTTTTGCATACGATGTTAGAAAAAATGTATAATATATCAAAATGTTTCAAAATTAAAATCCTTCTAGATGTAGTTATGTTACTACGTCTACTAGTTAGGAAAATTTAAAACTTAAATTTGGACATGTTTTGCAAAAAGTGTAGGGAAAATGTAAAACGGCTATAACTTTTGCATACGATGTTAGAAAAAATGTATAATATACCAAATGTTTCAAAATTAAAATCCTTCCAGATGTAGTTATGATACTACATCTACTAGTTAGGAAAATTTAAAACTTAAATTTGGACATGTTTTGCAAAAAGTGTAGGGAAAATGTAAAACAGCTATAACTTTTGCATACGATGTTAGAAAAAATGTATAATATATAAAATGTTTCAAAACTAAAATCCTTGAGATGTAGTTATGTTACTACGTCTACTAGTTAGGAAAATTTAAAAACTTAAATTTGGACATGTTTTGCAAAAAGTGTAGGAAAATGTAAAACAGCTATATCTTTTGCATACGATGTTAGAAAAAATGTATAATATATCAAAATGTTTCAAAAATTAAAATCCTTGAGGTGTAGTTATGTTACTACATCTACTAGTTAGGAAAATTTGAAAACTTAAATTTGGAATTGTTTTACAAAAGTGTAGGGAAAATGTAAAACGGCTATAACTTTTGCATACGATGTTAGAAAAAAATGTATAATATATCAAAATGTTTCAAAAATTAAAAGCCTTCGAGATGTCGTTATGTTACTACGTCTACTAGTTAGGAAAATTTAAAATATTAAATTTGGACATGTTTTGCAAAAAGTGTAGGTAAAATGTAAAACGGCTATAACTTTTGCATACGATGTTAGAAAAAATGTATAATATATCAAAATGTTTCAAAATTAAAATCCTTTGAGATGTAGTTATGTTACTAAATCTACTAGTTAGGAAAATTTAAAACTTAAATTTGGACATGTTTTGCAAAAGTGTAGGGAAAATGTAAAACGGGTATAACTTTTGCATACGATGTTAGAAAAAAATGTATAATAAATCAAAATGTTTCAAAGATTGAAATCCTTCGAGATGTAGTTATGTTACTACGTCTACCAGTTAGGAAAATTTAAAAACTTAAATTTGGACATGTTTTGCAAAAAGTGTAGGGAAAATGTAAAACGGCTATAACTTTTGCATACGATGTTAGAAAAAATTTATAATATATCAAAATGTTTCAAAAATTAAAATCCTTCAAGATGTAGTTATGTTACTACGTCTACTAGTTAGGAAAATTTAAAAACTTAAATTTGGACATGTCTTGCAAAAAGTGTAGGGAAAATGTAAAACGGCTATAACTTTTGCATACGATGTTAGAGAAAATGTATAATATATCAAAATGTTTCAAAAATTAAAATCCTTCGAGATGTAGTTATGTTACTACATCTAGTAGTTAGGAAAGTTTAAAAACTTAATTTTGGACATGTTTTGAAAAAAGTGTAGGGAAAATGTAAAACGGCTATAACTTTTGCATACGATGTTAGAAAAAAATGTATAATATATCAAAATGTTTCAAAAATTAAAATCCTTCTAGATGTAGTTACGTTACTACGTCTAATAGTTAGGAAAATTTAAAAACTTAAATTTGGACATGTTTTGCAAAAAGTGTAGGGAAAATGTAAAACGGCTATAACTTTTGCATACGATGTTAGAAAAAAATGTATAATATACCAAATGTTTCAAAAATTAAAATCCTTCGAGATGTAGTTATGATACTACATCTACTAGTTAGGAAAATTTAAAAACTTAAATTTGGACATGTTTTGCAAAAAGTGTAGGGAAAATGTAAAACAGCTATAACTTTTGCATACGATGTTAGAAAAAAATGTATAATATATCAAAATGTTTCAAAAATTAAAATCCTTCGAGATGTAGTTATGTTACTACGTCTACTAGTTAGGAAAATTTAAAAACTTAAATTTGGACATGTTTTGCAAAAAGTGTAGGGAAAATGTAAAACAGTTATAACTTTTGCATACGATGTTAGAAAAAAATGTATAATATATCAAAATGTTTCAAAAATTAAAATCCTTTGAGATGTAGTTATGTTACTAAATCTACTAGTTAGGAAAATTTAAAACTTAAATTTGGACATGTTTTGCAAAAAGTGTAGGAAAATGTAAAGCGGGTATAACTTTTGCATACGATGTTAGAAAAAATGTATAATATATCAAAATGTTTCAAAAATTAAAATCCTTGAGATGTAGTTATGTTACTACGTCTACTAGTTAGGAAAATTTAAAACTTAAATTTGGACATGTTTTGCAAAAAGTGTAGGAAAATGTAAAACAGTTATAACTTTTGCATACGATGTTAGAAAAAATGTATAATATATCAAAATGTTTCAAAAATTAAAATCCTTTGAGATGTAGTTATGTTACTAAATCTACTAGTTAGGAAAATTTAAAACTTAAATTTGGACATGTTTTGCAAAAAGTGTAGGGAAAATGTAAAACGGCTATAACTTTTGCATACGATGTTAGAAAAAAATGTATAATATATCAAAATGTTTCAAAAATTAAAATCCTTCGAGATGTAGTTATGTTACTACGTCTACTAGTTAGGAAAATTTAAAAACTTAAATTTGGACATGTTTTGCAAAAAGTGTAGGGAAAATGTAAAACGGCTATAACTTTTGCATACGATGTTAGAAAAAAATGTATAATATATCAAAATGTTTCAAAATTAAAATCCTTGAGATGTAGTTATGTTACTACGTCTACTAGTTAGGAAAATTTAAAACTTAAATTTGGACATGTTTTGCAAAAAGTGTAGGGAAAATGTAAAAGCGGCTATAACTTTTGCATACGATGTTAGAAAAAATGTATAATATATCAAAATGTTTCAAAAATTAAAATCCTTGAGATGTAGTTATGTTACTACGTCTACTAGTTAGGAAAATTTAAAACTTAGATTTGGACATGTTTTGCAAAAGTGTAGGAAAATGTAAAACCGTTATAACTTTTGCATACGATGTTAGAAAAAAATGTATAATATATCAAAATGTTTCAAAAATTAAAATCCTTCGAGACGTAGTTATGTTACTACATCTACTAGTTAGGAAAAATTTGAAAACTTAAATTTGGACATGTTTTGCAAAAGGTGTAGGGAAAATGTAAAACGGCTATAAATTTTGCATACGATGGTCAAACGACTTATTCAAGAAGTATTAATGTTACTAAATAATTATTCAAGAATATTAGTGTTACTAAATAATTATTTCAGTTTTTTGGAATTTTGGTCAAATCTGGTCAAACTGTGGTCAAAATTTGGTCAAAATGTGGTCAAACTCCTTATTCAAGAAATATTAGTGTTACTAAATAATTATTGTTTTTTAGAACAATAGTTTTGAACTCAAACAGCGAAATGTGTGACTTCATGCTCAAGCTAAACTCCCGAGAGTTAATATGATTGACATCTTACTATTGTTAGGAAAACAACAAGTGCAGACTTGGAATCGAGGGAGAATAGAACCCGGAAGTTAAGCATGCTCAGGCTGGAGTAGTGAGAGGATGGGTGACCGTACGGGAAGTTAGATGATTTGGAATGATGAGGGGTGATTAGAGATTAAATTGAGCAGCGATGAGGGTGATTAGAGATTAGAGGTTAAAATAATTCAGAAATTTGAAAATTCGGGCAAAAAATTCGAAAAAAAATCCGCAGGTTAGTAGTAGCGCGGGTTTTTACCCACACTACTACTAACGGACGAAGTAGTAGCGCGGGTGGCACCCGCGCTACTGCTATACGTTAGCTGTAGCGCCTTATTAGTAGCGCCGGCCCCCGCGCTACTAATAGGCCCAAAACCCGCGCTACTGCTAGGCTTTTCCCTAGTAGTGTATGCTTTGTGTAAGTTGGATGTCATATATTATTACTCTAATATTTGGTCAAAGTTAGCCTCGAAAAACGCATTAGGCCCTGTATAGTAAATGGAAGGAGGGAGTAGTAGTGGAAGTGGAACCTCTGACATAGGTATCCCTGCCTTACCCTCCCTTTCAGTCACTTACTGGCAGACCCCATGCTTGCTAGGCCCCGCATCTCAGTTACTCAATGGGTTCAACCACGTCAGGGGATCCTCATCCGTAGTATACTCCCTCTGTTTTTATTAACTCCACATAAAACGGAGGGAGTGGTAGTATAAATGACGTGGGCGGGGGAGGGGGAGGGACGTCGGTTTGCTCTCAACTGCGGTCCCACAAGCGAGCGAAAACACAGGACAAAGCGCGTTCCATTCGGTCAGCGACGTGGAGAGTCCAGCGTGCCGGGCTGCAATGCGAACGCGACAAGAGAGATGTACAGTCAAAACCGATTGACCAGTGGTCACCGGAACCACTATTCACACCAGAACCTTCGCTGCTCGGCCTACGCCAGCCACTGCCCTAAAACCGCACCTAATCTCCAGCCCATTCCCCCACCTTTTGACCCCCTAGCCTGCATCAAGTGTCCCCAAGTTCGCCGGAAAGCCATGGTGCACCGCAAGATCACGTACTACAAGATGTTGACGCCGGAGCGCCGCGCAGAAATCGCGGCGGCGGTCGGCGCCACAGACCTCCGTTCCCAAGCTCGCTTTGCGGCGGGCCAATCCCCGAGTTCTCTGGAGCCAAGCTACGAGGAGGAGGAAGCCGATCCATTGTTCATGGCGGAGGTCGCGGCACAGAAGGCCCCCGATGGGTATGAGACAATGGACGTCGACTTCGTGCCAACGTCCGAGTACCCGATGGTGCAGGCGGACCAGCAGTTCAACCTGGCGATACTAAAGGAGGACCGGGAGGCAGAGGCTCAAATCCACGTGAAGCACGCGCATGCCGCTGCCATCGAGGCTCTCCTGCAGGCGGAACCAGAACTTGTGGATGTGAACCGGGCGGCGCAGGCTCAACTTGAGGCGGAGCGCGTGGATGCCGCTGCCATCGAGGCCCTCCTGCAGGCGGAACCGGACGTCCTGGACTTGAACCGGACGGCAGAGGCTCAACTCGACACGGAGCGCGCGGATGCCGCTCTCATCAAGGCCCTCCTGCAGGCGGAACCGTACGTCCTGGACTTGAACCGGGCGGCAGAGTCTCGACTCGACGCGGAGCGCGCGGATGCCGCTGCCATCGAGGTCCTCATGCAGGCAGAACCGGACGTCCTCGACTTGAACCGGGCGGTGCTCTCGTCCATGCAGTGCGCCCGCACGCTCCGCATGAACGAGTAGCTAGAGGCCGAGGACAACCATGGTGCGGAGACACACGTTGGCAGCTACGGCAGGTTCGCGCCGGCAGCCAAAGACGACGAGGCTGTCTCGTTCCATGAGCAGTGATAGTTTTTCTTTATGTTGTCGTTTTTATGGATCTTTTGTTGTGTAAAAACATATATTGTTATGCAAGTCGCCTGACTTGGGTCAGTCTACCATCTCAGGCGATTGGATGAATATCCTACGTCTCCTAACCCTTCGTCCTCACCTGTTCTTCTTCCCCAACAGACCACCGCACGGGCCATACGGATACTCCCCAACATGCGGTTGGATAAACATACTCTATGAATGAAAATTATGTGTCAGCAGTAGGATGGCTGAGTTTGGTTTGTTCACATGCGACAACACGTGTCAGTGAGGGTGCGTCCCCTTTGTTGGGTTTGCGGCATGCAGGAGCGACTGAGTGAGGGTGCGGTGCGACCGCGGCGTGCAGGAGCGACCGTGTGAGGGTGCGGTGCGACCGCGACAGCCATGCGCAAGTGTACCTCCTTTTCATTTTGAAAACTTTAGGCAAGCTTGGCAAAAATGTGTGGTGAAGTATGGCAATGTAAGGCCTAGACCCAAACAAGATAAGTACGTATTATGTACTAGGAGTACTAGTGTTAAAAAAGAAAGGCGGGGTTTTCCTTCGTGGGATTAATCCGTACAAATCCTCATTTCACATGTCAATTAATGCGTATTTTTTTTCTCCAAAGCCCAAAGAGCTAACCATCTCACTCCTTGTCTCTTGATTAATGCAGCGCCATGCAAACCAACTGTGACACCCCAAAAAATTTCCTTTGTTTTATTAATTAAAATTTTGCCAGGAAATTTAAACTTTTATTTTCTGGACTTTTCTGAGGATTTCAGAGCCATTCTTTTCCTTATTATTATGGATTTTTTTTTACCTCAAATGAAAAACTTTCCAAATATGTTATTGGCCTTGTTTGCCCTTTCAAGAAAAAAATTTCTATTATCAGTGGAATTTAATTGCATAATTAATTCTCTCTGATCTTTATCCCTTAAAATGATTTTCTATTTGTTTTGGAGCCCTTTTTTGAACTACAACCACTTGATAAATTTATTTAATATTTTTACCAAAACTTGGAGATGTCATGTGATGTTTTTAAATCACTTTTATGAAAAAATGTATTTCATTCATTTAATATTTTGAGCTCTACACAAATTTTTCAAATCTGGTCCATTGGGCAATTTTGCACTACAACCCATTAGAATATTTCTTTCTATCCTCCACCAAAATTATGGGATGTTCATAGTAGTATATTATTCAACTTTATGCAAAAACCCTTTTATGTTCTTTGAAAAATTTGAGTGAATCAACCTCTTTTTCGTTCTGATCCATCTTGGTGGTTTGTACTGCAACCCCTTTTTATCTTGCTCTTTTACCCATGATTCCTTTTCCTACTTATAGCCCATCCTGCTAAACCCTTAAGTCCAGAAGAGTGGACCCATTGGATGATTTTAAGTTCATGCAATGGTGCCTTTCCCTTTCTGTCCAAAATCAAATTCCTCACAAACTTGCACTGACAAGTTTCTGCTTTTGGCAAACTAACCTCACCACTCTCTTATTCATCCAAAGAGACTCTGATCTGGAGATTTGGGCCACCCCAAGAGTTGCCTAGTTGCCCTTAGCATTTTGTCAAACACCTGGTGTGCATTTCCCCTTTTTGGCATGATTTTTGTTTTGCACTATGATCTTGCCCCTCTGTACATACTGGCATGTCCACTAATCTCCTAAGGGACCCTAGCCTAGACCTGCTAATCCCCAGCTCCACCCTCGACGCCTAGCATGCTCTGGCATTTTGCCAAACGCTTGGCGTGCACGCTCTAGGCGCGCCCAGAGCGCGTGTTTTGCACGTGCGTGCACGCGAGTCGCCGCGTCCCGCTGCCGACGACCCGCACTCGTCCTGGCCTCTCCCCTCTCCCAACCGTCGCGCCCGACCCCTCCCTCACCGCAGGGCCACCCTGGCCCCCTCCTGGCGCCCTACAGCACCGCCGCCGCATGCCGCCACCGCCGCCCGGACAGCTCTACCATGGACGGCGCCGCCCGAGGCACACCACCGCGCCAACTCACTCGTGGAACAGCCCGAGCTCATCCACTAACTCGTTAGCTAGCGCCCGTCGCCGCCACGTCGCCCTGGCCACTACAGAACAGCTGTTCGCCGTTGTTCCTATCCACAGCCACGGGAACCGACCTTGCCGGGCTATATATAGCCCTCCCGATCATGCCTAGGCTCATCAGCATGCTCATTCAAGCCGTGTGAAGCCTCCCCTCCTCCCTAGTTGGCCAGAGGCCACTCTCTTCCCCAACTCCGGCCGGTTCGGACGCCGCCATGCTCCGGTCCAATCCGTCGCGAGCAGGCCCTCCCCCGCCCATCCAGCAACACCACTCGACTCCCCTCAACCTTGCGGAGCTGCCCAACCTCTCAAATGCGATCGGGAACCACCGCAGCCTAGAACCCCAAACCCACCCGAAACTCCCTCCACCCCCGCCGACCCCTCGACCACCGGGAGGACCGCCTAGGAGTGGTGTGTCCATCCCTGCCCTCGGATGCCCTTGAGGAACCTCCGTTTTCCGGCGACGATCGCCGGAGTCCCACCCCCGCTCGGGCAGAGGAAAAGGAGGGAGAGGCGACTGGTCAAACCTGACCAGTGGGCCCCCTGGACCCTCTGTCAGTGACCCAGCGCTGGTCCACGCTGGCATAAGTGAAAGCATAAAGTCCCAGAGTACGTATCCCCTACCCCGAAAGTGTATTCTTATCGAAACGTTTTCTTTTTCTGATTTGTTTTAAAAATAGATTTTGACTAAACTTTGACTGGCTATAACTTTTAAAATATAAATCCAAATGACTTGATTCTTTTTCTGTTGTTTCTCCAATATTGTCTAGTTTATTTTCATATTTATTTAAAAATTTACCAAGCAACTTTTTTGTACTGTTTTTAAACTAGGTGTTAATTTAAATATTTCCAAAAATAGGATTTGTTGGAGAGAGAAGAAAAACTTTCAAAGTTTTGGAATGCACCCTGCCTCTCCACACCTTGAAGGCAAGCATTCTGAACCCTGGCATAATATTTTGGGGACTGTTTGATATGGTTATAATACCACCTCGACATGAAGCATTAATTATTATTATGTAACGATATGATCATACGCATTGAGTGCATAATGAAAATTCTTGCTGTTGAAACTGGATATGCTTGTGATAGCAATCACCCTCTTATGCTTCTCATGCCTACCGGGAAGGGTCTGGGAAAGTCTCTGTCTTGGGTAGACACGAGCTTGTCCCTTGTCGAGACGGTTATGACCGGTGGGGCATGGGGAGGTATGATGAGTGGTGGTTGTGTCTGATGGATGTGAAACATTATTCTTGAGCTAATCATGCAGGAAATACTTAAGCCTCCTGAGTCGGCCATAGATCGAGTCTTGTTCCAGTAACCCCCATACTTGTTTCGTGCTGCCACTTGTCCCTGCCGTAGGTAGGGTACGGTTCAGTAAGTTGTCAACCCCTGTCTTAGCACACACCATACAGAGAGGCCATGGTGGAAGATACCGGCTGCATCCGGTAGGCATGCCACCTGGTCCGGGGCATGGGTGTTTCGGTTGGGACGAGAGGGGGCACCCTTAGAGCGCGATAGAAATTTGATCCCATGCTACGCGAGGTTGTAGCCTCCCCACTTAGAGTTTTGCTTAACAGGTGTCATGGGTGATTCCAGACACGAGTAAAAGCTGGTGTGTGCAAGTCAGGCGTGTTTTCGACTAAAAGACCGTAGACGGAATTAGTTCTGATGGACTAAAGAAATCCATTACTCGTGGGTAAAGAGTACACCCTCTGCAGAGATATTAAACCTATTCGAATAGCCGTGTCCGTGGTTAAGGACTGCAGTCTGGGATGGGTCAAGTGTCGGTCTTAGTGTCGGTCTTCGTAGGAGAAACTACTAAACCCGAACATTGATTATGACCATGACATATGATGATTATGATTATTATTATTATGGACTAATCAATTGTATTATTTGAATTCAATGAGTATCCCTGGGACGGTTCTACCTACTGGATATTCATTGTGATTATTTTTATATATAAGCCCTTTATATGGCGTCGCTCAGACGCCCGACTGTGGCATGCTTGTTATTTCATTTATTTATAAGCCCTTTATGTGGTGTCGCACAGACGCCCGACTGTGGCATGTCCGTCATTTCATTTACTTATAAGCCCTTTATGTGGTGCCGCACAGACGCTCGACTGTGGCATGTCCGTTATTTCATTTACTTATAAGCCCGTTATGTGGTGTCGCACAGACGCCCGACTGTGGAATGCTTGTTATTCCTTTTATATATAAGCCCTTTATGTGGTGTCGCTCAGACGCCCGACTGAGGCTTTATATTATTATCCTCTCGAGGCGTCGCTTCAGACACCCGATCGGTGCTTTTCATTTCTACGCTCTGATTGTTTACTCATGTTTTATTTAAATGATCTACTTGCGTGCATCATGAACCTTATTTCATAACTGACGAAGTGATCATAGAATATTTTAAAGCATGATTATCAGTGGCTATATTATACCTGTGTTCTTAATGTTTGCGAGTACATTCCAAGTACTCACTGGCTTGTCCCTGGCTATTGTCTTGGCCAGATTTCTTACGTGGAGAGGAGCCTTGTGATGACAGCCCCGGAACCTATGCAATGGAGATAACAGCCTCGCGAAGATATGAGTTGTCCTGGTCAGCTGTTCCTGTGGGAAATGGAGTCCCATAGACGCTGATGATCCGCAAACCGCTTCCGCCATCAACCACTAGAAAACCAATTGTTGTACTCATAGGCCAGAATGGTCTTGTACTACATATTATGTACTTTGCTTGGAATTTCTGTATCAAGTTGGTGCCTCATCAGCTAACAGTAATTCTGGGGCTGATGAGCACAAGGGCCATTTTCTGGGAAATTGTATCCCGAAAACCGGTCCTGACACCAACCTTCTCACTTCCGCATGCATGCAGGGGATATTAATGTCTTTGGTTGCTAGTACGAGGCAAACCCCATCAATTTTGCCTCGATTAGTGTTAGTGGCCTTTTGCAAATTGTAATTTTGATATACTGGCCTTGTGTACATAAAAATGGAGGTAGTAACTATATTTGACTTCCTTCCCCATTGCAGTGATGTCAACGATATCTCGAACGTTGTGGTCTGGTGAAGTGCGTACGACGGAGAACACCATTGAGGGAGACCACGGTAAGTCGTTCGCAAGTGCCGCCTGCAAGCTGAGACAACCGCGTTATTTGCATCCAGGAAGTCCGTTGAACCAAAGGACGCGTAAATGTACTAGTACTACTCGTACACAATAGCGTCATCCGTCCAGCTTAGTGCGGTGAGATGGTTTCTCGAAGAAGACGATGGAGAAGCGGAGTCAGCGAAGAGTGAAATGATGGTTGGTTCGTCCGTGCTTTGTGATTTGACGCCTCACTCCTTTGTGATTTGTGATAGAAGGGACAGGGGAGTAGACTCTGTGCTCTATACTGTACATGCGTCGAAGCACGGGAGAAAGAGGAGAGACGTTGCATTTTTCTATTCCTTCAATCAATCAATCAGGGAGCTTCGGTTCCATCCTTTTGGCTTTGGCAACACCGTCCACAATGGTTCCCACGATGCCAGCTATTTTCACATTTGGCTACATATTGTGGATGCCCTTAACCGTACCACTTGGTTTTGCTCCTGTGTGCTATCTATACAAATCTCAATTATATTTATCTAAAAACATATAGAATCAAGATTAGTAAAAAGGAGGTGATTTTGCCGCGCGGATGGCGGGGAGGTTTGTTATTTTTAGAGGACGTTGTCCTGGCGGTTTGCTAACATGCGGTCCCACGTGTCAGTGCTTTACCAAGCCGATCCGCGTCCCACATCAGGCAGAACAACGGCAGAAGCAACACGTGGTTAACTTGAAGAAGCCGAGGGAGAAGCGGATTCAGCAACGAGTGAAATGATGGTTGCTTCGTCCCTCCAACTTCCCTTTTTCGCATTATTACCTCGTCCCTCCAACTTAATTGCGAAAAAGGTGCAGCTTTGTGATTTGACGCCTCATTGCTCATTACTACGCCGGTGCCATGATTGGGTGCTTCACCCCGGCTGCTCTAGACTGTATTCCGGTATGGCACGTGGACCCGGTAGCTTGATGTCCCACATGTCGGCGAAAGGGACTAGAAGATTTATGAAAGCGAGCGCTCCACTCTTACGACGGAGGAGTACACGACATGACGGCCCAGTGAACTATCACTTGTACTGTATAGTACTATAGTTTTGCTCTTTCACACGATCCATCGATACAAACCCGATTAAACAGTAAAGGGCAGGATTTTCCCCGCGCGGTATATGATACTGGCCATACATTTCAATGGCAATTTTAATGTATGCAATCTGAATAATTAAGTAACAATATGATATCTAGTAAAACTAAAAACACATATGATTTATTGTGTTAGAGTGTAGTAGTAGTGATGTATTGCATAGTTTTTAGATGTAACATGCGAGAACGTGTAGAGATGTAGGTTTAGAGGGCCTATAGAGAGAAAAGCGTAATACGTTCACCAAACTTCGGAATAAGCTGATTACGGTCACTATATACGTTTTGCGGTGATTATACGGTCACTTGCTCATGGTTCAGTAACGGATTGCACTCTGTTGACCGGCCAAATAGTCTGCATGGCACCATGTTGACTAGTTAAATTGACCATGTTCCTTGTGGGTCCCACCTGTCAGTTCGCATAGGGAAAAGGTCAGATAAACACACTTTACGCAGGCGCGACAAGACTCCAACCCGTGCGTGGGAATCACCTGGTTGTGTATGTGTCTGTCAGGGCTTGATGTGTGCGCATGCACGTGTAGGTTGAGCACTTGAGCGTGAGAGTGTGTGTTGGTCGTGTGGTGTACTGGTGTGTGCATGTGAGTGTTGCATCCGTGCGTGGTTGCGTGTGTACGTGTGAGTGTTGCGTGCGTGCGTGGGTGCATGTGTTCGTGTGAGTGTTGCGTGCATGCAGATCGTGTGCATGCGCGCGTGTGTGTATAATCACCACACCAGCTCATGTGTGTTAAAACAGACGGCTCAACATACCAATACAAGGCCACCTTGTCCACTGTGCCCGCGGTCGTGACTTCGAACCACCGTCTAATATTGTTTTGTCGTTTGTTTTCATTCTTACTAGCAAGATGCCCATGCTTTGCATGTAACATCAAGATGCATTTGTATGACTAGTTTATCTTGTGAGAGAAAAGGATGAACGAGGCAAGGCCATATTTGCAAATGTGTAGAGGTGTGTGGGTACCTTTTTGCAAAATTGTCATAGTTTCTTTCGTATCCATCAGATATAAATCGGGCGGCCTATATTGTAGGATGGCAGGCACACCATCATCACCAACTCTGTTTTTTTATGAGAGTGTATTTTATATTTTATAGGAGTGTAGATGTAGAGTAGATACAAGCTGACAGGTGGGCCTGATGGTAGTGAGATAATGTGATGCAACACTAGAGGTGCCACGTGGAGCGTTTAACTAATCAACTAGTCGTGTCTTGAGGAAATACAGAGTTGTACGGTGCGCCCGTGACTGTATAATAACCACAAAACATAAATGGTGACCGTAATGAGTGGATTCTGAAGTCCAATGTACGTATCGTGCTTTCGCTTCAAATACCATGATCATCACTGTATATATCGCGAGAGAAATATGAAACATGCGTGAATGTGCTGGGGGCTTACTTTTAGAGGACCTGGAGATAGTTTGTGTGTGTACGTGAAAGGGGCGTAGAGGGGGGTATGCGATGGAGAGAGAGATGCTCTTCGTTTCTCTTTATTATGACTAACTTTATATATAGTATAAAAAATACAAAATCACAGTGCGGAATAAATATCATTGTGGGCACCATGCAATGCAAATTAGCATTCATACTCCTCCATATAACTTTGTAATGCTGTATATATGTAGAAATTCTAAAATAATTTTTTGGCCACACTTTATTCAAAAGGAATGTTGTATGCGAAATAAACGTGAAGAGAGGCCTTTTTAGATCAATGGGGTACGTGATGTAACATGTGTGAATGTGTAATTGATGCATTTGGCTGGGCCTAGAGAGGTATGTGTGTGTATTACGTATTTGAGAGAGGCATGGATAGAAGGGCCGGCGGTGGGGGCGTGGGAGAGATAGCACGAGAAATGAGAGTGGTCTAGAGAGAGAGACGAATATGACGTCACGGTGAGAGATTCCCTTGAGTATGTATATGCAAGGGGAGTGGATAGAGGCACTAGGAGAATATTTTTTGTGTGTGTGGTGTCTGTGTTGGTGTGTGTGAAGATAACGAGACGTGGGGGCAGAGGGTGTGTCACTGCGTGAGGTCCGGTGGGTCGAGGTGAGGCCCTTCGTTCGGTTCCGTCCTACGCCACATTGGTTGGCCCGTGACGCATTTAGGGAGACCCATGGATGACTAGTCATACAAGACAAAGATAGCATAATTGTGAAGGACTCTGTGTCAACTGACAAAGTCGGCTAGGATTTGTAACCCTAGGTTCTCGGACTAAGGTAACCCCTTTATCTCTAATATTACTATTCATCCAACCTAACTTTAAGGGGCATCCTACAGAATGCTCTGCTAGAATTATACTCGTCGATTAGGAAGAGAGGTGTGAGACAATGCGTGAGAGACATGCCTAAAGATAATGTGCGTACAGGAGACACATAGGCAGGTCTATGTATATAGAAAGGGTCGATCGGGATTGCGCGTGTGTATGCTTGCGAGAGGAAGAGTGCTTGTGATAAAGGTTAGTGAAAACAGTCGTAAATGGTTACAAGAGGGAGGGAGGGTTATATCGAGAGCATGTGTGCGAGAAAGACAGCTCGGGAGAGAGT
The DNA here is from genome assembly GCA_021605205.1 of Aegilops longissima. Taxonomy (NCBI): domain Eukaryota; kingdom Viridiplantae; phylum Streptophyta; class Magnoliopsida; order Poales; family Poaceae; genus Aegilops; species Aegilops longissima. The sequence goes on from CM038680.1 coordinate 467,977,144, forward strand.
GTGTGAGCATGTGTGAGAGACCACCGATGGAGAGTGAAACTACACGTAAAAGACTGTTGTACACATTGATTAAAGATATAAATTGTTTCCAAATATTAGGATGGGATCATGATATTTGCAGTTAGTGTAAGGAACGGTCATTGATCCATCAAACATCTAGATTCTATCAAATTTGAGCATGTCTATGTTATTATTCGACACAATTGATCCACATAGTTAGTATTTTGAACTCCAGACAATGCATCTCTTTAGCAATCGAATATAAACGTGAGTATAGTTCATGTTGTGTATGTAAAGCACAGTATACATACGAAAGTTACACAATGAACATTATAAATAGCTACCTATGAACTAGCATACATTTGAATTCAACTTAAGGTGGTTTAAAAAAATCGAATTCAACATGAAGTCCATTCAATTATTTGAATTTGATATCATGGCATTTGTAAATCATACCTAAATTATGGGGGCCCCAATCTTTCCTCTGATTTTGTACATAATAGCATATGTAGTCGTGTACAAAATAGGTTCAAATTTAGCTCCTCCATTCCAAAATAATCGTAGTTATAGGATTTTCAAGTGTCAAAATTTCAAAAATAAGCGGATAATTTAATGAGGTTTTCAAACATACAAGGTCAAATTTAACGTTGTCTATTTAGGTAAATCCTCAAAGTTCAAGAGTACTCTAAACGTGAATGCTTGTGTTTCAAAATTTAGAACGAAGCGCCGAAACCGCGTGAGGCCAATGTTTGGTAGTACAACGAAATTACTTTTCTAATAACTTCGACCCGTGAAACCTACCGGCCCGACGTCCAAAGGTCTAAACCAGGGTAGGTTTGTAGCTTCATCTAGATGCCACACAACCACCTCCGAAAAACATTCATACACAATGGCCGCCTAAGCACACATGCATGCGGCCGAAATCGCTACCGCCCACTATTTGGGACACTTGGGATTACCATCCTACCCCCGACCCACAGTAGGTCCGAAATTTAAGAGGGGGGCAAAGTTTGTACTTTCCCAAATTTCAAACAAGCGCGTCCCATCTTCTGTTTAAAAAAAGCCAAAAACAAGCGCGTCCCATACCAAAACATGGTTCTCCCCATCCCCCCCGCCCACCCGTCCGATTCCCCATTCGTACTCCATGGGCGCAAAAACTACCTCTCCACCAGCCGCGAAACCCCGGCGTCCTCCGTCCGCCACCACATCCGACACATCAACCGCCGCCCTCCTCAATCACGCCGGAGCTGATACCCCGACGTCGTCGTCTACCACAACCTCAACCGCAACACCCTCCACAGCTAGTAGTTGAAGCCGAGGCCGAGCCGTTCGTACCCGAGCCAGTTCAACAATGCCGTCCTGCGCCTCACCGCTGCCGCTCCAACTTCCCACCCTCCACCGCACCAGAGATGTTCCTGCTACACCGTCCTTCGCCGCCTCGGATCTGCTTCCCCTCCACCGATATACGGCCACGGCAACACAGTCAACAATTGGCATGGGTTTGTCCAAGGATCCATGGTTCTCCAAAACAACGGTTCCCCTGGGAGAAAAAAGAAGATCGCCGCGACATATGGAGGAGACCACACTGGCAACTGATAAGGGTACTACTCTTCCCTTATTCGTGCAAATCTTACATGTCTGCTTGCACGGTATTCATCCCACAGAAGACACTAGTTGACCGCTTCTTCTTGATACTAGATGTTCCTAGTAACTCGCGATGCACAAGGTTTCTCCTCATATACTATTTCACCTTAGCTAGAGGTCCGTCGCCCCCCTGAATTTCAATTCCTAGTTAGTTGATTCCCAATTAACGGAAGCATTCCCTGGCGTAACATGCGCTAGTCCGCCTATTATGCCGGGGAATAAGCGCCTCAGTGTTTATCTTAGGGACCTGTGGGGCCTAGAGCTACTGGCGCCCGATCTGGAGGTCGGCCGGGATTAAAGGGATGGCCTGGGGGCGCTGCCAAGCACGGCGGTGGTGTGAGGTAGAGGGGAGGGTGGGGCGGCGGAGGCAGGGGTCTGGGCCGGTGGTCGCTGGCGGTTCGAGAAAGATCGTCAACAGTGACTGGCAGGAGGTAGACGAAGGCCATCTGCCCGTTCCTTATAGATCGGACGGTTCATTAAAAAATCGACTGGCCTATTTATTTTCAGTCGACTGTTATCTTGATATGACATCATGTGGTGGTGTGCTGGAGGAGTACCTGCATTTCATGTGCTCATATATTACAAAATCATATGGAGTAGAATCTAATTTTGTTTGCCATGCAATGTTGTAGAGCTATCATATGTCTCCTGTCATTTATTTTTCAGCCACCTGCTATCTACTACTTTTACAGTGCACTAGTTCTGCACACACTTCACCCATACTCTCACTATTGTGTTTTTATGCAAGGGTATTTCAGAGTCTGCCTCGACAGAAGCAGAAAAGAAAAGAGAGAAGTTGCTCCAGCTTTCTACGCGGGTAAGCACGGCACGTTACAGCGCTATAAAGGGTGCAGTTACAATAGATGGAGACGGTCAATGTAGCTCTGAAGTTGATGACCTTGCTCGCAATGAACCACCATCCCAGGTGCTTGCTTTAACTTTGCGGTGTCATATGTGATTGCATGTTCCATATGGTGTCTAGCTTGTATTCGAAAGGCCGAAGTTGGTCTTTATTAAGATAAGGAAATATATTTTTTACATGAACCACCATCCCATGAGCACCATAAGACAAATAGCTAGTCAGGGCACTGGCCGAGCCAGTGACAAGCCCAGCAAAGACAGGCATCACCTGGAAGCCAACTAAAAAGCCGTGATGGTGGCGAAGCAGCCCGCCTCCCACCAGGCTCTCAGGTCCTAGATGATCATGCTCACCACTCCAGCCAGATGTCTAGCTTGTATTGCTTCCAATTTGGTTAAATTGCATCTGCTTAGCTTACACATTATACTTTTGAATATGACATGCCTTTCAGTTTTTGGTACATACTAGTACATCTGTGTATTAACCATGTTCTTACATCAAACTAATGTTCTTGTGTATCCCTCATCAATCACTTATGATGAGGCAGTTAGGCAAGTGGACTACTCCTCATTTAAAGAATGCAGTGTCAGCCTCCCGACATGATTCTCAAGAAACAACAAGGCTAGATGAAGATAGTGAACGTAGCTCTGTAGTTGATCACCGCATTTCCCCTACACTAGCATCGCAGGTGCTCGCTCTAACTTGGCAGCGTGATATGTGGTTGCATGTTGCATATGGTGTCTAGATTGTAATTCTTCCAATCTGGTTAAACTGCATGTGCTATTCTGCTTAGCTTATACATTATACCTGTTAATGTGACATGCCTTCCTGTATTTAGTACATAGTACATCTGTCTATTAAGCATGTCCTTACATAAAACTTTTGTTTTTTTGTATCCCGCATCAATCAATATGACGAGACACCTTTAGTATATGTAGTGCGATATTAGTTGCATCTTTCATATGATTTATAGCATGCGCTGCTTCTAATTTGTTGAAATTCCTTTTATGATGGGACGATTTTAACTTGGCAGAGTCATATTGGTTGCATCTTTCATGTGGTATGTAGCTTGCATTGCTTCTTATTTGTTGGAATGGTTTCTGCTTAATTTACACAAACAATTGTGAATATGCCATGTCGTCCTGTTTTTCGTACATATTCCATCCTGGTATCATGTGTTTGCCTTACATAAAAGTAGTGATTGTCAGTATCATGCATGAATGAGTTTTGAATAGAGAATTTTATTGCTTTTTCTTGTTGGTTTTACTTGACAATCCAAAATCAATAAAGCGGAAGGAAGTTAGCAAGGCAGCGGATAAAGGTGCTCCTTCCAAACGGAGGGCCTCTACAGTTTCTACTCCTCCATCCCCCAAGATGATTTCCAGGACAACGCATGCATAGACACTCAACGTAGCTGTGTTTATGATGAGCAGGTCTCCCCTAGTGCACCATCACCGGTGCTCCCTCTAACTTGGCACTGTTATGTGTGGTTGCATGTTATGTGTGATGTCTAGCTTGTATTGCTTCTAATTTTGTTGAATTCCATCTACTTACTTTACACATTATACTTGAATAAGACACGTGTTCCTGTTTCTAGAACATACAATATCTGTCTATCCCACCATGTTCTTACATCAAATTACTACTGTTATGTAACTTGCAACAATCACTTATCATAAGACACGTTTGACTTTGGAGTGTGATATAGGTCACATCTCGCATTCTTTTCTAGCTTGTACTACTAATTTGTTGAAATGGCACTTATGACGAGACAGTTTTGACTTGGTAGAGTGATATTCGTTGCATCTTTCATATGGTGTCTAGCTTTCATTGCTTCTAATTTGTTGAAATGCCTTCTCCTTAGTTTACACATCATAAGCTGTGAATATGCAATGGCACTAATGACGAGAGACCTCTAACTTGGTAGTGTGATGTTGTTTGCATCTTGCATATGATTTATTTCTTGTACTACTTCACATTTGTTTAAAAGCCATTTATGATGAGACACTGTTAACTTGGCGGAGCGATATTTGTAGCATCTTTCATATGGTGTCTACCTTCCATTGCATTGCTTCTACTTTAGTGAAATGTCTTCTGCTTAGTTTACACATCATAGTTCTGGTTATCTCTTCTGTCATGTTTTTCGTACATATTACATCCTCCGATCCTATCATGTGGTTGTCTAACATCAAAGTTCAGTTCGTCTGTATCACGTATCAATTTGTTCTGAAGAACTAAATTGTTATTCATTTTTCTTGTCGGCTTGACTTAACATGGCACAGAGAAAGAGGAAGAAACACAGAATGGCAGGGAATGGGAACCGGAAGAATCCTGCAGATTCTGCTGGTACTGATGGTTCAATAGAAGGTCAAAGTCCAGCGGAAAATTCTACAAACAGGGTATCCCATGCTACATGAGCTGCAGAAAAAGCCAAACAGAAACAAATAGCTGCCACCAAACAAGTAGAGACAACCCTAGTTCTTGCAACACCTTCCACAGTACTACCAGCTTCACGAGTTACTTGTGCGTCGACTGAGCTAGCAGCACGTTCCCAAGCTCCCTTGCCACCTGACACTACTTCCCAAGCACTCTTGACACAAGGCGAGTTGGCAAGATCAGATGAACCTTGTGAGCTTCAACAGCAAGAAGGTAGTTCTTTGGAGTCAAATTCTGATTGCATGCTTCTTTATATGTAGTCTCACGGTTTGATGTACAATAACACTTCCTATGTTCGTTGTTGGACTAGCACCTAGGCGAGAGGAAACAAACATCGGGGATAATGCTCGATTGGTTAACTAAATCTAGAGGAGGAAGAATGAGATCCTTTTGAGGCAGGTTTAAAAGGCCACGTTATGCTCTGAGTCAGCCAAATTAGTATCGAGGCAGCGGTTGCCGTTAGGTGTCATGTCGTATCCTCCCAACATGGATTGATGACAGGAATGACCAAGGCAAAACCAGTTCAACACCTTCCTCGACCATTTATCTGTAAGTATGGTTATGTATGGAAACTAGTAATATCGTCTTGCTCGTCCCATACTTTCTAGGTTGCTAATAATGAGACTCCCATAATTTTCAGCAGATGAGGTTCAAGTTGGATAGCCAAGATGATGCAACGGACAAGCTTGCACCCATGTTTTTAAGTGCGCTCTGTGACGAGATCGGTATAACTTGAGGAAAACTCGCTTTGAAGGCAAGGCTAACGGTGAACTTTCCCAAATATCTCCGATGGAAAATATATCGGATGAAGGCTGGAGGGCCTCGTTAAACATGTGTCGATCCAAGTATCGGTACATTATATATATGTGATCAGATCACATGTTGAAGTCCTATTTATGCATGTGCCACACAAATCTATCTTCTTGTAGGTGAACTGTTCAAAGAACAAGGCCAACCGTCATTGAAAGTGAAATTGAACAAGCAGCGGGATCTCGTAGATATATTGCACACTTCGAGGCTCTTGTAATTAGCTGTTGTTTCACTCTTTTCGCTGTACCATATTATTAGATCTATATTGACTTGTTCCAAATGCAGAGGAAAGCCCGCAAGGACCAAATAGTACATGAACCAAATGTTGTGGAAATCATCAAGGACTGTCACACCAGCAAGAAGAACGGCATGACTACACCAGTCAAAGCCGCTGTTGTAAGTCCTTAATCCTCATGCCTTTTAACTACTACTTACTCTGACTTGTGCCTTGAACTACATGGTTTGCAGCCAGTGTCTATTACTCTTTTCAATTTTATACACAATTATCTTAGCGTATCATTGCACCTTACAAGGTTTAAAAGAGAGGAGTGATGTTCCTTTGATCTAGTTCCGTGCTGGACTTGCCCACACAATGTTACAATTGCCTGTTTGTGTGTTCTCAGTTGTTTTGTGATATGAATGATGTCATACTATGCTTACCGTATTATAAACTTCGTCTCTTTATCCTTAGCCCTCAATACAATGTGAAGAAATAGACAATACATTAGCGATGCTACATGGTCATATGTTTGGAACCTGGTTTTATTATGTACTATGCAATAAAAATACAACTAATATTTTACATGGGTTCACCAGAATAAGTTCTGTATATAGACCAAAGCTATTTTGTTTGGTTTCGCTGCCTCCTTAATATCTTCTATTCTGGTACTACTAATGTAAAACCTCAACTTTTCAGCAAGCTATGGAAAAAATGGTGGAACCGCCACCTTCTGAAGGTGGCGAGGCAACTATAACCGCAATGTCAGCTCTTGCTGCAGTGGGTCAGTACCTGTCCACTAACAGTTCCAAAAGCACGTTCCTGTGTAATACTGGGTTGGTTGTTAAGGCAATCTCGTCCAAACTGCCTCATGATCAAGATATGCAAGCTCAAAACAATGTTGTATCTGTGCTCCAGACACAAGTCCATTCCCTAACAGAGACCCTTCGTGAAACAAGGAGAGACATTGTTCGATGTTGTCTAGATATGCATGGTTTTGAAACCAGACTATCAGACATTTGCTATGTTGTTCAGGAGCCTAGGATAACTGAAGGCGAAGGTTATGGTGCTCCATCGGACAATACAACATGAAAGCGTAATGATCAGGTCAAATGGTGAGCTTCTGAACTTCTGGTGGTGCATTTATCTGCTAGACTTCTAACTTTTATGCCAACCTTCCTTTTGATTTATAGTTGTAATTTGTTTTGGTGCGATACAAAATTTGTTCTTAACGTGCAGCCACCGGCTGAAGAAAACAGCAAGCCATTTCTATATAGTGTAGGTTGTTCCCTATATTTGCGCTGGTGGCGAACTTTGATGCCCACCGGCTGTAGTTAACAATGGGCCTCCTACGGGTCATAGAAACAATGGGCCTTCTAAGGGCCGTAGAAACAATGGGCCTTCTACGTGGCGTAGAAACAATGGGCCTTCTAAGGGCCGTAGAAACAATGGGCCTTCTACGTGGCATAGAAACAATGGGCCTTATACGGGCCGTAGACACAATGGGCCTTCTACGAGCCGTATCATCAATGGGCCTTCTACGGGCCGTATGATCGGTTGGCCAAACATGGGCCAATAACAGACCACATTATGGCCGTAAATGGGCTAGAGTTGAAATCGTCCATTCATGGGCCGACCATAACGGGCCGTCGTTAATCAGCCGTATTTGATGACGCTTTGAAAATGACCTAACGTATTGACGGGCCACAAATGAGCCGACTATAACCACAGGCTGAATTTGGCTCACAAGCAGAAAATACCAGTAACAGGCCGTAAGTAAACGAATGCTCGAAATGAGCCCAAGAATAAATGAGCCCTAAGAAGGCCGAAAGATAACATGGGCTGGAAACGGCCCAACGGAATAATGGGCCGTTAATGGGTATAAAGTGATACACTGTTCATTACGGGCCAATTTTACCACGAGCCGTTAATGGGCCGAGGGTTACTAAGGGCCTCATATGGGCTGAAAGACGTAATGGGGGGCATATATGGGTCGGAAGTTAAAACGGGCTGGAATTATATTGGACGGCCCAGATGACGCTACAGGGCCTAATTCGGTAGGCCGTAAATGGGCCCTGAGTTAGCGGGCTGTAAATGGGCTATATGCGAACAAGCCGTTAACAAGCTTGTCGTGGGCCAGCCCGCCACCTTTTGACCAAGTCAAACGGGCCGGCCTTTTCACAGGAATGGGCCTCTGTTGGGCCGCTTTGGGTCCAATGAGTGGATGACATCTGTCCCAACGGTGAGCCGACACGTGTTTCCTCCAGCCAATGATGATTTTACACATGGAAAATCCCCATTTGTCTGGGCTGTTAACGTGTTATTGGATCCAAAACTGGAGCCAATCTCTTAACGGTGTTCCGTTGTGGTGGATGCCACATATCGGTCACCCTTGACGAAAGCACTTCTATGACGCACTATTTATCGTCATGGAAGTGGACACTTCCGTGATGATAATTTTGGTCATGTCATGGAACACTTCTACGACAGCACAGGTATGACTATCTTGATTCTATCATCAATTTGTCATGGATGTACATGTATGATAGAAAACGTGACCTACTGTGACAAACACGTATCATCACGGAAGTGTATTTTTTTGTAGTGCACACACACACACCACCCTTGATAACCCACAAGTATAGGGGATCGCAACAGTTTTCGAGGGCAGAGTATTCAACCCAAATTTATTGATTCGACACAAGGGGAGCCAAAGAATATTCTCAAGTATTAGCAGTTGAGTTGTCAATTCAACCACACCTAGATAACTTAGTATCTGCAGTAAAGTATTTAGTAGCAAAGTAATATGATAGTAGTGGTAACGGTAACAAAAGTAACAGAAGCAAAAGTAATATTTTCGGTGTTTTGTAGTGATTGTAACAGTAGCAACGGAAAAGTAAATAAGCGGAGAACAATATAGGAAAAGCTCGTAGGCATTGGATTGGTGATGGAAAATTATGCCGGATGCGGTTCATCATGTAACAATCATAACATAGGGTGACACAAAACTAGCACCAATTCATCAATGTAATGTCGGGATATATTCTGAATATAGTCATACGTGCTTATGGAAAAGAACTTGCATGACATCTTTTGTCCTACCTTCCCGTGGCAGCAGGATCCTAATGGAAACTAATGGATATTAAGGCCTCCTTTCAATAGAGAACCGGAACAAAGCATTAGCACATAGTGAATACATGAACTCCTCAAACTATGGTCAGTCCTGATTATTGTCACTTCAGGGTTGCCGGATCATAACACATAGTAGGTGACTATAGACTTGCAAGATAAGATCAAGAACACACATATATTCATGAAAACATAATAGGTTCAGATCTGAAATCGTGGCACTCGGGCCCTAGTGACAAGCATTAAGCATAGCAAAGTCATAACAACATCAATCTTAGAACATAGTGGATACTAGGGATCAAACCCTAACAAAACTAACTCGATTACATGATAGATCTCATCCAACCCTATGATGAGATTACTCACACACGGCGGTGAGCATCATGAAATTGGTGATGGAGGATGGTTGATGATGACGACGGCGACGAATCCCCCTCTCCGGAGCCCCGAACGGACTCCAGATCAGCCCTCCCGAGAGGATTTAGGGCTTGGCGGCGGCTCCGTATCGTAAAACGCGATGATTTCTTCTCCTCTATTTTTTCTCCCCGAAAGCAAATATATAGAGTTGGAGTTGGCGTTGGAGGAGCTCCAGGGGGCCCACAAGATAGGGGGCGCACCCTCCCCCCAAGGGCGCGCCCCCATCCTCGTGGACAGGGTGTGGGCCCCCTGGTCTTCATCTTTTGCTAGGATTTTTTATTATTTCCAAATAGACGTTCCGTGGAGTTTCAGGTCATTCTGAGAACTTCTGTTTCTGCACATAGATAACAACATGGAAAGTCTGCTGAAAACAGCGTCAGTCCGGGTTAGTTCCATTCAAATCATGCAAGTTAGAGTCGAAAACAAGGGCAAAAGTGTTTGGAAAAGTAGATACGACGGAGAGTATCAACTCCCCCAAGCTTAAACCTTTGCTTGTCCTCAAGCAATTCAGTTGATAAACTGAAAGTAATAAAGAAAAAATTTTACAAACTCTGTTTGCTCTTGTTGTTGTAAATATGTAAAGCCAGCATTCAAATTTTTTGCAAAGATTATGACTAACCACATTTGCAATAACTCTCAGGTCTCATGTTTACTCATATCAATAGCATAATCAACTAGCGAGTCATAATAATAAATCTCGGATGACAACACTTTCTCAAAACAATCATAATATGATATAACAAGATGGTATCTCGCTAGCCCTTTCTAAGACCGCAAAAGATAAATGCAAAGCACCTTTAAACATCAAGGACTGACTAGACAGTGTAATTCATGGTAAAAGAGATCCAATCATAGTCATACCCAATATAAATTAATAGTAATGGATGCAAATGATAGCTGCGCTCTCCAGCTAATGCTTCTTTAATAAGAAGGTGATGACTCAACATAAAAGTAAATAGACATGCCCTTCGTAGAGGGAAGCAGGGATTTGTAGAGGTGCCAGAGCTCGGTTTTGAAATAGAGATAAATAATATTTTGAGCGGCATACTTTCATTGTCAAGATAACAACTAAGAGATGGCGATATCTTCCATGCTACACACATTATAGGCGGTTCCCAAACAGAATGGTAAAGTTTATACTCCCCTCCACCAACAAGCATCAATCCATGACTTGCTCGAAACAACGAGTGTCTCCAACTAGCAACAGTGCCAGGGGGAGTTTTGTTTGCAATTATTTTGATTTAGTTTGCATAAAGCATGGGACTGGGCATCTCGGTGACCAGCCATTTTCTCGTGAGTGAGGAGCGGAGTCCACTCCTCTTGAGAATAACCCGCCTAACATGGAAGATAAGGGCAGCCCTAGTTGATACATGAGCTATTCGAGCATACAAAACATAATGTTTATTTGATGGTTTAGAGTTTGGCACATACAAATTTACTTGGAACGGCAGGTAGATACCGCATATAGGAAGGTATAGTGGACTCATATGAAATAACTTTGGGGTTTAAGGGATTGGACGCACAAGCAGTATTCCCCGCTTAGTACAAGTGAAGGCTAGCAAAAGACCGGGAAGCAACCAACTAGAGAGTGATAACAGTCATGAACATGCATTAAAATTAATAAACATTGGATGCAAGCATGAGTAGGATATAATCCACCATGAACATAAATATCATGAAGGCTATGTTGGTTTTGTTTCAACTACATGCGTGAACATGTGCCAAGTCGAGTCACTTAAATCATTCAAAGGAGGATACCACCCCACTATACAACATCACAACCATTTTAATAGCATGTTGGCACGCAAGGTAAACCATTATAACTCATAGCTAATCAAGCATGGCATGAGCAACTATGATCTCTAATTGTCATTGCCAACATGTTTATTCATAATAAGCTGAATCAGGAATGATGAACTCATCATATTTACAAAAACAAGAGAGGTCGAGTTCATACCAGCTTTTCTCATCTCGGTCAGTCCATCATATATCATCATAATTGCCTGTCACTTGCACGACTGAATGAAGTGAATAATAATAAGAGTGCACGTGCATTGGACTTAGCTGGAATCTGTGAGCATTCAATAAACAGGAGAAGACAAGGCAATATGGGCTCTTGGTTAAATCAACAATAATGCATATAAGAGCCACTTCAACAAATTAATTATGGTATTCTCCTATCGACCCCCAAAGGTAAGAAAAGAAATAAAACTATTTACACGGGAAAGCTCCCAACAAGCAAAAGAAGAGCGGGAAATATTTTTGGATTTTCTCTTTAATTATTACTACTACAACAAGAAAAGTAAACCAACAAAAAGTTACTACTATTTTTTTTGTTTTTCTTAAGGTTTAACAAACACACAAGAAGAAAGCAAGAAAAAGAAAATGAACTAGCATGGATAATGCAATGAAAGAGTATGAGCACCGACATCTAGCAATGAGTGTGTGTGAACATAAATGTAATGTCGGTGGGAAATACGTATTCCCCCAAGCTTAGGCTTTTGTCCTAAGTTGGTTCATTGCCAGGGATAGCATGGAGGATACCCGTAGGTGTAGCTGGGGTCGTACTGCGATGAAGAATACTTTGACTGCCACTGGCTGCCAGTCATCTCCGGATCCCAAGAATAATGAGACTGTCGTGGAGGCTCAAATTGCGGTTCTGGCTCCGGGGCTGGTGTAGGGTTCCGGTAGGCTTGAATGGCCGCCCACGCAACAAGATACGGATCTTCAAATAAATTAAACAAGGAAGGAGTAGGCAAGGTAATAGTCTTAGAGTGATGTTTATGAAAGAACAATCTGTATTTAAGCTCCCCTTCCCTATTCTTAACAATAAAATCATGCGCTAGCATACTCTTATAATCTAAATAAGCATTGGGAAGCAATTTTTCTTCTTTCTCATAGAGCCTAATAGGTATGTTAAAATGTGCAGCTAGGCGTGAAGCATAAATACCTACAAAGATGGGGCCCTTAGTACGGTTCAGACTTAACCGTTTAGCAATGATACCGCCCATACTAACAGTGTTATCGCCGAATAAACCATGGAACAGAATGAAAATATCAGGAACACTAAGGTTTCCACAGTTTCCGCGACCAATCAAGCAACGACTAGCAAATATAGCCAAGTAGCGTAAAACAGGAAAATGTATGCTAGTGATTCTTGCATCGGAAACCTTCTTGGTTTCCCCCATAGTAATGGTGTCAATAAACCCGTTCACATCTTTACGATGTGGTTCATCTAAGGTACCCTCGAAGGGTACTTTGCACACCTTGCAAAATTCATCTAGTGGCATCTTCTTAACAATATCATATAAATGAAACTCTACTGAAGGAGGTGATTTCTTAGGAAAATAGTAGAAGTTTTGCACAAAAGTATTAGTGAGTAATAGATACTGATGACGTTGGTCGCGGAGGAAGTCGGTGAGGCCTGCATTCTCAGCCAATGAATAGAAATCATCATAAATCCCGGCTTTTCTCAAGAAGTCATCGGAAGGCCATTCACACGGCCGACCTCCGCGATGCGAGGCAAATTATAGTTGGGCCTCTGTGCTTCTTCATTTTGCTTTTCCTTCGAGCTTCGGCTCGATGAGCCCCTCAAAAATCTCTTCATTATTTTCTGAAATATTCTGAAATTTTTAGTAACTTCAAACAGAAGTGAACCAAGCTCAACAAAATTGATAGCAACTACTCCTACAAGTGCCTAGAGACTATATCATGCATTAGAACTACTTGGAACCATATAAATTTGACCTGCAAGCTCAAGAACATGGTCATCTAGGAAGCACAAATTTGCAAGGAATAAAGCACTAGAACAAAAACTAATCGGACCAATGGAGGAGTCACATACCAAGGAACAATCTCCACAAGCAGTTTTGTGAGAGGTGCTTTGAGCAAGGAGATCGAAAATCGCAGCAAAGTGAGCTAGAACTCATGCTTGAGCTGGATATTGGTGTTTGTGGGAGGAAGAAGGAGTGTATGGGTGCAGGAAGAAGTGGAGGAGGGCCACCGTGGGCCCACGAGGTAGAGGCGCCTGGGGTAGGGCGCCCTCCACCTCGTGGCAGTGGTTGACCCCCTGCTGTGTTCTCAGTTCCAGAAATCCTCAAATATTCTAGAAAAAAATCATATTTCATTTTCAGGGCATTTGGAGAACTTTTATTTTCGGGGTATTTTTATATTGCACGGATAAATCAGAAAACAGACAGAAAATACTATTTTTACTTTATTTCAACTAAATAACCGAAAGTAGAGAGAGGGTACAAAAGGTTGTGCCTTCTAGTTTCATCCATCTCATGCTCATCAAAAGGAATCCACTAACAAGGTTGATCGGGTCTTGTTAACAAACTCATTCCGAATAACATGGGACCGGAGAAATTTCGAATAACACTATGTTACCTCAACGGGGATATGCACATCCCCAATAATAAGAATATCATATTTCTTCTTGACAGTAGGAAGAGGAAATTTAAAACCTCCAAATATAATCGATGGAATTTTTCCAATAGAGTTGATACTATGAACTTGAAGTTGTTTCCTCGAGAAGTGTACTGTATGCTCATTGCCATTAACATGAAAAGTGACATTGCCTTTGTTGCAATCAATAACAGCCCCTACAGTATTCAGAAAAGGTTTTCCAAAATAATAAACATACTATCGTCCTCGGGAATATCAAGAATAACAAAGTCCGTTAAAATAGTAACGTTTGCAACCACAACAGGCACATCCTCACAATTACCGACGGGTATAGCAGTTGATTTATTAGCCATTTGCAAAGATATTTCAGTAGGTGTCAACTTATTCAAATCAAGTCTATGATGTAAAGAGAGAGGCATAACACTAACACCGGCTCCAAGATCACATAAAGCATTTTTAACATAATTTCTTTTAATGGAGCATGGTATAGTAGGTACTCCTGGGTTCCAAGTTTCTTTGGTATTCCACCCTTAAAAGTGTAATTAGCAAGCATGGTGGAATTTTCAGCTTCCGGTATCTTTCTCTTATTTGTAACAATATCTTTCATATACTTAGCATAAGGATTCATTTTGAGCATATCAGTTAATCGCATACCCAAAAGGATAGGTCTAATCATTTCAACAAAGCGCTCAAAATCCTCATCATCCTTTTTCTTGGATGGTTTGGGAGGAAAAGGCATGGGTTTCTGAACCCATGGTTCCCTTTCTTTACCATGTTTCCTAGCAACAAAGTCTCTCTTATCATAACGTTGATTCTTTGATTGTGGGTTATCAAGATCAACAGCAGGTTCAATCTCTACATCATTATCATTGCTAGGTTGAGCATCGTCATGAACATCATCATTAACATTTTCACTAGGTTCATGTTCATTACCAGATTGTGTTTCAGCATCAGACATAGATATATCATTTGGATTCTCAGGTGGTTCAACAATAGGTTCACTAGAAGTTTGCAAAGTCCTATCATTTTTCTTTTTCTTCCTTTTAGAAGAACTAGGTGCATCAATATTATTTCTCTGAGAATCTTGTTCAATTCTCTTAGGGTGGCCTTCAGGATACAAAGGTTCCTGAGTCATTCTACCAGTTCTAGTAGCCACTCTAACAACATAGTCATTTTTCTTACTATTCATTTCATTGAGCAAATCATTTTGAACTTTAAGTACTTCTTCTCCTTGAGTGGTGTAACGCCCGGATAATCAAGCTACATTAATCCCCTGCTAATGATGCCAAGTTATCACTGTTACTGGTGCTAATCTCAATTTGATTCAAAACCAATTCAAATTCAAATTTAAAATAAAGTCAAATAAATTGTTTCTCCAAACAGTAAAACAAAAATGTTCGCTGGGTTGCAAATATTCACTAACTAAATGTCATGAATGATTCAACATCATTTGAGATAGCTAATTTCCCCTGGAAATTAAAGCAGTTCCAATCAGCATTTTGAAATGCTTTTCCATTCGTGAAAAATCCAAATCAATTCAAACTACTCCCAAACTTTTTGTGGCAGGGCCAAATATTGTAGTGTATTTATTTGGCTAAGTTCCACTTTTTACAAAGAGCAATTGGCAGCTCAAAATATTACAAACAGATTCTGTGAAAGAAAAATAGAAAATAATTTATAACAAAAAAGGCCTAGCTACTTGTCGGTGTCAAAACCGGCGGATCTCGGGTAGGGGGTCCCGAACTGTGCGTCTAGGCGGATGGTAACAGGAGACAAGGGACACGATGTTTTTACCCAGGTTCGGACCCTCTCGATGGAGGTAAAACCCTACTCCTGCTTGATTAATATTGATGATATGGGTAGTACAAGAGTAGATGTACCACGAGATCAAGGAGGCTAAACCCTAGAAGCTAGCCTATGGTATGATTGTTGTATGATGATGTTGTCCTACGGACTAGAACCCTCCAGTTTATATAGACACCGGATAGGGTTAGGGTTACACAGAGTCGGTTACAATGGTAGGAGATCTTGAATATCCGCATCGCCAAGCTTGCCTTCCACGCCAAGGAAAGTCCCATCCGGACACGGGACGAAGTCTTCAATCTTGTATCTTCATAGTCCTGGAGTCCGGCTGAAGGTATAGTCCGGCTACCCGAACACCCCCTAATCCAGGACTCCCTCAGTAGCCCCTGAACTAGGCTTCAATGACGACGAGTCCGGCGCGCAGATTGTCTTCGGCATTGCAAGGCGGGTTCCTCCTCCAAGTTGTTCATAAAAGATTGTAAACACCAAGAGTAGTGTCCGGCTCTGTAGAATAAGTTTCCACATTTTGCCATAGAGAGAATAATATTAACACAAATCAAATCTGCTGACGTATTCCGCAGTGTGACATCGCACTACGGCCAAGCCTTTATTCGAATCATTTTCGCTTCTCCACTTCAGCGTGTTTCGCGAGGCAGTTTCCTTGGCACGTCTTGTCAAAGCAGAGATCGTGTCCCCCCTTTACGGGATTCTCATCAATACGGACGTGGGTAACCCAATCATGCCCGTTAGCACATTTCCTCGATTAAAGGCGAGTCCCAAACTGTTACGGGGAGGGCTCTTGGTATTCAACCTCTTATAAAGAGATCAAGGCCTTACTCCTTTTTCCAATCTCAAACGAGTTCGCCCGTCGCCTCGAGTTCCAACACCTAGGCTCCAGATTCCGGGCGCTTCAGACCTTCGACGATGTCCGTCTCCGACCTTCAAGGCCGATGGATGCCCTCCTCCGCCACGGAGGAGGACGTGCTAAAGTTGAGAGAGGCTAAGTTCTTGACGGGCGAAATTTCGCATAGGTTGCCTGCTCAAGGGCAGGCCGTTCCCAGTCCCCAGCCTGGTGAGAGCGTGGTGTTCATATCTCACTTCCTTCGGGGGTTAGGCTTCCCAATGGATCCCTTTGTGAGGGGGCTGCTATTTAATTACAGGCTGGAATTCCACGACTTAGCTTCGGAGTCCATCCTCCATATCTCCTCATTCACTGTCGTGTGTGAAGTGTTCCTCCGTGTTACCCCTCACTTCGGATTATGGCTCAAGACTTTTAAAGTGGAGCCGAAGATGATCGAGGGACGGCACGCAGAGTGCGGAGGCGCTGTTATAAGCAAGAATGCTGATGCTCCATGGCCCGAGGGCTCTTTTCAAGAGGAGCTTGGCTTGTGGCAACGAGAGTGGTTCTATATCACCGCTCCCAGGGGCACAAGTGGGTGGCGCCTCCTACCTTCCGCTCGGGTCCCCCACCACGGCTAGCGTCATGGGTCAGCAAAGGGTAAGATTGGGGGTTACCCAAAGACGTGCCCTTGTTGCAGGGCCGCATTAGGAATCTCTTAGAAGGAGACCTCAGCCTGGTCAAGGTGACGCAGGTCATGCTGATTCGCTGAATATTGCCCGGCAAACGTCGCTCCCTTCGCCTGTGGGAGTTTAATCCAGAGGGACCGCGAGCTCTCCAGCATTTCATGGGCGCAACGCCCGCGGAGATGTATAAACTGTTCTTCGGATCACAAGCAATGTGTCCGGATTTGACCGAGGACGCAGGCCTAAGCTGCAATCGCCCGGATACTCAAGTAAGTAACCTTGTGTCCGGACCTGCTATCCGTATAATTGTCATAAACTTGCCCCTAAAAGAGCTGTCCTTTTAAACAGGAGTGGATAGCGAAGGCAAAGCTGATCAGGTGTCCGGCTCCCCTTCCCGAAACCAGGCCGGATCCCGTACTTGTCAGGATGTTGAAGATAATGCCTTTGGAGGGAGGGGAGGACAAGGAAACCACGGCCTCCTCGAAGGAGGCTGTTGCGAAGGGAGGAACCGACAATTCCTCTCCTAAGGGGAAGAAGAGGGCCGCCTCAGACGACCCGGAGACTATGGCCTTGAAGCGGGGGAAAAAATCCTCGTCAGAGGGTCCGACGCCAGGGAGTTCCTCGGCCGAACTGCGCCCTCGAAGGGATCAGCCCTCCAGCGAGCCGTAAGTAGAGAAAGATTTTCCTTTTGAGGGATGAGAGAAATCCTTGCTTTATATCTGAGAACATTAACCGAAATTTTACCTTGTAGCTCGGACCTCAGCCCTTCTCAGCAGAGCTCGTCTTCGGGGGATCTTCTTCCGGAGATGATGGAGAGCGGAACGCCTCCTACTGCCGTACCACCTAGCGAGGCGGGCGACACTGAGGTGTCGTCGCGGAGGGTTTCTCCGAATCCGGCAGGGGCGGAAGATGGCTATGTGGCCCCCCAAGGTTCTCTGCGTCCGGCCTTCGAAAGAGGCCATAGGACAAGTTCGGCACCGTCTGGTGCTCGGCGGAGGAGCTAAAGATTCTGCTGGGGCGAGCTTCTATCTCAGAGGAGCATCGTGCATTGATGGGCACGGTGATTGAAAGGATTTCATCCGCAGAAAGCGGATTGCATGAGGCCGTCAAAAGTTTACTGACGGGTTTTGAGGTACGTTAGATAATGTACACTTTTGTCAGTTGCGCATAAGTAAGATGCGCCCTGTGTAGGTAGTAGCCCCTGAGACTCTGTGCATTGTCAAAATTGACGACGTGCAGAGGATCATAATCCCAGGTCTTTAAATGTCGCCTTTGTATATAGGTGGCGAATTGTCCGGAATCGAGCCGGATTGATGATTTTGCCGAACTAAAGCGGCAACTTGACGTGGCAGATGCCGACATCGCGCTTGTCAACAAGCGGCTTGATGAGGCTCAAGGTATGTAATTCATCGGGCGGCATCTGGTAAGAGGAGCTTTATGCCAGTATCTTACAATGTGTGTGCTTAACGCAGATGGTGTGGCCACCGTGGAGATTCTTCGGGCGGAACTATCGCAAGCTAAGAAACGAGCCAGAAAAAGTGATGCGGCTGCCGAGAAAGCCCTTGAAGAGCTGAGAGCCGAACAGGCTGCTCACTGCCGAAGCAAGAAAGAGATGGCCGTGAAGTTAAAGGGCGCTGCTGACCGTTGCAAGCTTCTTGCGGAAGAAGACCGGGCGAGGCAGACGGACTTAGAGAAGGCCGTTGCTGATGCCAAGGACGCTCGCTCTGCGATGAGAGCTGCGAAGGAGGAGCTGCGTCAAGCCGGACAGATTGCAGCTGGAAAGCCCTTTATGCTGCGCAGGAAGTTTTGCGATCCAAAGTTTGCTCCGTTGGACCGGATGTGGAGTGTGGAGGACACCTATCTGGATTTGGCAGCGAGTGCTGCTGATGCGACCGAACACTTTCGAGATAAAAAAGATCACGAAGTGGAAAAGCTTTTCTGGTCGCAGTTCCACAATCCAGAGCGTCCACTGGCAGTGGACGATCGCCTGGCTCAATGGGCCAAACTGAATAGGTTGTCCGGACTCGCCATGAAGTACGTCATGGGTCATCTGTGGCCGGGGAGATCGGAGCCGAAGAGTTATTTCAGCTTGGTGCAGCAATTTCTTGACGTGGTGCCGCGTATCAATGCGATGAAGAGGTCAGCATGCATAGAGGGCGCACGGATGGCTCTTGCCCGTGTCAAAACATACTGGGCAGAGATGGAGACCACCGTTGTTGCATCCCGAGATTCGGACAAAAGCCGAGTACCCTCCGAGCACTATTTTCAGGAAGTCCTCGAAGGCGCTCGTGTAATAGAGACGCAGTGCTCGAAGGATGCTATTTTATGATAGCATATGTAATTATAAAGCAATATTTTGATAAATTGTAGTGGCCTTTTATACTTGTGCCTTCAAGTATTGGGAACACCTCCTGTGCGGCCGTTTTAAGATATATATATATACAAAATCTGAAAGATGGCAGTCGTTGGCTTCAGCCCCCACGCACATAGTGCGGGGGTGCTCGTAGAAGACGCATTTTCACACTTAATCCGACGTCTTGGTCCTACAAAGGAGGTGATAGCGCAGCGGGCTAGGCAACCGGACTATAATGCTTTAACACTTTCACTTAGCCATAGGAGCTTGACTGTGGGACTATTTAGGTAGCCCCTTGGTGGCGCTGCGCTTCGCCCGGGTTGCCAGCGTATGTACTGGGACGGAAGCGACCTTCGTTAAGCAGAGAATCCTATAGATTCCGATAGGTCATCAGTGGCTGACCAGTCTCGCTACATCATGACGATCAGTTTCGGCTTTCTCTCTTGAGGTGCTCGCCCGGCCTAACCGGGCACAATCGTGATAGTTCTCCTGGTGCTACCTTAGCCGATAGAGCGGAACGTAAGGCAGCCGAACTCAGGAGCCGGGCAACCCAACATTTGACCAAAGACATGATTCAGAGTTGATGCATATAATGCCAAAACTCGCGACGCCGAACACTCCCTAAGGTGTTCGGTATTTATAAGTGCGGGCGAAACAACACCCTTTATAAAAAATCCCCTAGTGTCCAGGTACGCGCAAAAATTCTGACGTGGCCACATGCCAAGACGCCAGCCTCCTCCTTGGTTATATCAGAAAAAACCAGGGGATATGTAGCAACAGGAGACAGTAAAAAAGGTTTACGCAGGGTCTTAATCTAAAAACAATCCTTAGAACGGGTCCCTACTGCACGTCTGCGCCTGTGTCTCCGTCGTGCCGTATCCTGGACGGGCGCCGCATGACGTTCATCTGTAAAAGAGAGGAACTGAGTTGAAAAGGGGTCATGCCGAACAAAAGTTTAAAATAAACAAAGTATAAAGTAAAATATATAAAATTGAGCTTTATTGTCTCTTATTGTATATGTACGGAGCCCCTAGTGTGGGGATATATGGCCACTAAGCCTGCATCAATGATAATTTTGTACCGAACTCGTCTATCCGCGTTCGTGGTCTTTAATGACCTATTCCGAAGGTTTTTGGCCGGTGCAGCCATTTTACTGTGGGGCTGTGAAAGTGGCCGCACAGTCCTCCGCTTAGGGGCAAGGCACACTTCAGTGCTTCCCCTTCAAAGAGATGATGCCTCGTGGACCGGGCATCTTAAGCGTTAGGGATGCATAATGCGGTATTGCGTTAAAGCGGGTGAAAGCTTCGCGTCCCAGTAGTGCTTGATAGCGACTTGAGAATGGGACGATGTGGAAAGTCAGGTTTTCGCGGTGGAAGTTATCGGTAGAGCCGAATATAACTTCGAGCTGGAGAAAACCCATGCAATGGGTGTCCGGACCAGGCGTTACCCGTTGAAAGGCGGTTTTGCTGCGGTGGATTCTTGCTGGGTCTGTCCCCATGTGACGGATTCTGTCCTGATATATCAGGTTTAGTCCACTGTCGCCGTCCATAAGGACATTTGAAAGCTGGAGTCCGCCAATTATTGGATCGAGTACCAAGGCAGTCCAGCCTGCGTTCCTGATACTTCTAGAATAATCTAGCTGATCGAAGATGATTGGTTTTGACAACCAGTGGCGGGACCCCATTGGGATAGGTCGTGTGGTGCGTACCTTTATGGGCGCCACACGTTTTGTTATGTGAATTAAGTTTACTATTTTTACTTCTTGTGGGAAGTTCTTTTGTTTCCTGGTGGTCTGCTTTTGGGGTTCGTCCTCGTCTTCGTTTGGTGTGTCGAGCCCCTTGTGTTCGGCGTTGAGTCTGCCGGATTGTTTGAAAACCCAACAATCTCTATGGGTATGGTTAGCAGGCTTCCCGGGAGTACTGTGTATTTGACATATCCTATCCAGGATTTTGTTTAAGTTGGATGGATCATCCCTGTTATCCTGGAGGGGCGGCTTTGTCTGATTCTGTCGTGAGATTTTGAATCTGGCGTTGACTGCCGTGCTCTTCGGACTTTTTTCCTTAGTCCGGCGACGGTCCTTGTTGCGTCGCGGTTTTCCATTTCCATCCCTAGTTTCGGATGTACTTGGGTCGCTGGGGCTGCATCTTGCCAACCAGCTGTCCTCTCCTGCACAAAAGCGGGTCATGAGGCTTGTTAGTGCGGCCATTGTTCTTGGCTTTTCTTGGCCGAGGTGTCTGGCGAGCCATTCGTCTCGGACGTTATGCCCGAAAGCTGCTAAGGCTTGGCGTCCGGACATCGACTATCTGATTCTTTTAGTGAGAATCTAATCCGAATTGCCGAGCTGATTCTCCGGGCTGTTGAGTTATGTGACTAAGATAAATCGCATCCGGAGGGCGGACATAGGTCCCTTGAAAATATGCTCGGAAAGCGTCCTCAAGCTCTTCCCAACTTACGATTGTGTTTTCAGGAAGGCTTTTAAGCCAATGCCAGGCTGGCCCTTTAAGCTTAAGGGGTAAGTATTTTATGGCGTGGAGGTCATCTCCTCTAGCCATATGTATGTGGAGGATATAATCCTCGATCCAGACTCAGTGCATTGTTCCATCATATGCCTCTATGTTTACGGGTTTGAATCCTCCGAAATTCATAGTCCGGGACCTCGTCGGTGAAACATAGGGGTGTCTGGCGCTCTGTATTTGGGTGTGCACGATTACGATCTTGGCTTTATTGCATTTTTTACGAGAGCTTGCTTTCTTAGCCCGTAAATGGACCTAACTGGGCCATGATGCGAATCCTTAAGTGGGTCGCATGCCGACTTAAGTGCGGTGCCGCTTGCCGCTTTATGCTGGCCGTGGGGTCGTCTATCCGACCGTGTGGTTTTCTTATTTTTTGAATGCGAGGGCTCTAGGGCCTCTTCGTCGAATTCGGGCAGTCGCTTTCTCTTCGGATAGCTTTTAGTGCGGCGACTGTCACCGTATTTATCTGTGGTATTGATTACTTCGCTCCATCTGATCCTGAGTGCATCTTCCGCCATTTTTAGCTTCCGCTTTTGCTTTTTCAGGCTGCGTGCTGTTGCAACGAGCCTCTTGTGGAGATTCTTCTGCTTCGTGGGTTTATCCGGCGTGAGGTCGTCCGGAGTGCCATTTTCGCCGGGGGAGGGATGTTCGGTTTCTCTATCCGTGTTGCCCTGTTCGGACGGTTGCTCTAAGGCCTGCTCGTCGTCTACCGGCTCATCCTGCTCTATGGCTGGGTCTTTATCGAGGCGGGGCTTGGGTCGGCGTTTACGCCGACACTTTGATTGCTTTTCGAGGGATCGATCCCCCGTTCCATTCCCTTTTTCCTCGTTGTCTCTTCCTTTAGGGGTATCCACCATGTACACATCGTGAGATGAGGTGGCTGTCCAATGCCCTATGGGCGTTGGCTCATCTATTTCTCCTGCATCGTCGTCCATGCTGTCGATGTCTGCGGAGTCGAAGTTGAGCACGTCATTTAAATTGTCGACAGTGGCTACCAAGTGGGTGGTGGGTGGGCTTTGAATTTCTTCATCGTCCGTATCCCATCCTCACTGACCGTAGTCCGGCCAGGGCTCTCCGGATAAAAGAGAGAGACTTTAGAGAATTCAGGATGTCGCCGAAAGGCGAGTGCTAAAAGATGTCCGCGGCGGTGAACTGCATTATCGGCACCCAATCGGAGTCGATCGGCAAGGGCGCGGGGGGTTCGGAGTTCGGAGAGGAATCCGGCTCCTCGGAGTCACGGGCCGTGTGGAACACGGGGCTGACGTTCGGCTCAATCGCCTTTGAGATCGTAGCCCCTGAGGAGACGTCCAACCGCTCATCCTCGATTGGCGCAATAGGCTCCGAATAAAGGGTCGGAACCAGTGCTTGTGCGGCCTCCAGGGCACTGTTCGGCGGCAGAGCTAGATCATGCCTCTCGAAACAGGGCGGCGCACTCAGCTGTGGCTCGAATCCGTCGAAGATCAAATCCCCGCGGATGTCAGCCGTGTAGTTTAAGCTTCCAAACCTGACCTGATGGCCAGGGGCGTAGCTTTCGATCTACTCCAGGTGGCCAAGCGAATTGGCCCGCAGTGCGAAGCCGCCGAAGACGAAGATCTGTCCGTGGCAAAAAGTCTCGCCCTGGTCTTCATCGTTATAGATGATCGAAGGAGCCATCGAGCCCAAAAGTGTCGACGCAGAGGAACTCTCAATGAAAGCACCAATGTCGGTGTCAAAACCGGCGGATCTCGGGTAGGGGGTCCCGAACTGTGCGTCTAGGCGGATGGTAACATGAGACAAGGGACACGATGTTTTTACCCAGGTTCGGGCCCTCTCGATGGAGGTAAAACCCTACTCCTGCTTGATTAATATTGATGATATGGGTAGTACAAGAGTAGATCTACCACGAGATCAAGGAGGCTATACCCTAGAAGCTAGCCTATGGTATGATTGTTGTATGATGATGTTGTCCTACGGACTAGAACCCTCCGGTTTATATAGACACGGATAGGGTTAGGGTTACCTGAGTCGGTTACAATGGTAGGAGATCTTGAATATCCGCACGCCAAGCTTGCCTTCCACGCCAAGGAAAGTCCCATCCGGACACGGGACGAAGTCTTCAATCTTGTACCTTCATAGTCCTGGAGTCCGGCTGAAGGTATAGTCCGGCTACCCGAACACCCCCTAATCCAGGACTCCCTCACTATTACTGTGCACTTGTAGCCCATTGCTACAGTGCACAGCCCAGCCAAAGAATTCCCTTTTCCCCCTTCCTCCTGCTATAGGAGGCAGGCAGGGGATCATGGCAGGGATCCACCGTGCCATGCCGCGTGCCGCCCATCCCCCGGCTCCCCTGGAGCATAAAGGCCGACCCCGCGACCCCCAGGCGAACCCTAGCCCCGAAATTCCCCTCTCCCACTCGCGCTTCTCCTCTGAACCTCGTGTCCGAGTTGTCGTCGATGCGTCGCCACCGTCCCCGCGGCCACTAGCCTCCCCGGCGACTGGGAGGTTGTCTAGGGACTTCCTCGTCGTCGACTCCGTCATCCCCCTTCGTCTGTTCAACCGGAGCCGCACCATATGCGTGGATCGAGCCGTCTTCCCCGCCACGGCCGCCGCCGTTCATCGTCAGATCTGCCGCCTCCCGAGCTCCCCCGACCTCCCAACGTCGTCCACGAGCTCCGCAGTGAGCCCCTCCTCCGATTCACCTTCTTTCCCCCTTCGATCCGTGCCCGTAGTAGTCGCCCCGTGAGCTCCGTCCGCTGGAGCTCAGCGTCTGCGCGCTCTCGCGTACTGTTGTTGCTGCTCCTGGCTGCGCCCTCAGTGGCTCTCCGCGGTACCCTGCGCCCAGCCCGCGCTCCCATGCGCGCCCGGGCGGCGCCCTGCTGCTCGGCTGTCGTTGCTTGTTGCCTGTTGTTGCTCTTGCCGCTGCCGCTGTGTGCCGTGCTACTGCTGCTTTAGCTGCTGCTTACTACTACCTTGCTGCGTAGCCGTCGCCGCTGCTCTAGCTGCTCCTAGACGCTGGCTTTTGCTGCTCCTAGATGCTACTAGCTGCTGCTCCATTCGCTACTCATGGCCATGGCCATGACCATGGTCGTGTGTGGTGTGTGCTGCGTGTGTGAGCATGTATGTGTGCGTATGTGTGTGGATGAGGCCGGTCCTATTTAGGTAGGTTAGCTAATTAGTAGTTAGGCTAAGTAGTGGTTAGGTATAGTGTAAATGACATGTGGAACCATCCCTGGTTAATTACCATTTTATTAAAACTAAAGACAATGACACACTACAGGAAACTGCTAATTTGCCGTCAGTGGACATCTTTGCCGTCAGCTTTTTGTTGGGGCAAACGACAAAGAGCAGTTTTACCGTCAGCTGCAGACGGCAAAGAATGACTAACGGCAAAACATATTTTGCCGTCTGCATTTTTATTACATACGGCAAATTAGTCTTTGCCGTCTGTTTTTATTATTACAGACGGCAAATCTCATACTTTGCTGTCTATAAAATAAAATACAGACAACAAAGACTTTGCCATCTGCGTTTTTTATTACAGACAGCAAAGTATGAGATTTGTCGTCTGTAATAAAAAAAGCAGATGGCAAAGACATACTTTGCCGTCTGTATAAAAACGCAAACGGCAAAGAAGAAGCACACCACGCGGATTGATCCCGCGAATCGATGACGTGGCGGTCACTCCATACCCACGCAGCCCCATCCATCCTGACACACCCACTAACCCAGGCTCACAACCCCACCCACCCACCCACCAACGCACGCCCCCACACCCAACCCACCCACACACACCACACAACCACTCACACCACGGAACGCACAAGCACAACACACATCCATCCATCCATGGCGGCGCGGGCAAGCAAGCCATCCGCAGGCGGTGTGCGAGGAGGCAGCAGGCGGGAGCAGGGAGGGAGGCAGCAGCAGCGAGCTGGCGCGGACGCGCTGGCGGCATTTAATCCATCCATCCATGGCCGGTGCGAGCAAGCAGGCCATCCGAGCGGGTGGGGAGCAGGGAGGCCGCGCGGGCAGCGAGCATGGCAGACGTGAGGGCGGCGAGCATGGCGCGCGTGGGCGGCTCACTCCACCGACGACTTCTTCCATCGGGTGCGCGGCGGCCTCTTCCCTCGGGCGCGCGGCGGCCTCCTCCCTCCGGCGTCGGCCGCCCGACGCTGCATCGGTGCACGGCGGTGCCCCTCTCTCTCTCTCTCCAGGAACCAGCAAGCACGGCCGGGCGGCAGTGCGGAAACCAGGGTCGGGAGAGCGGCCCGTGCGAGCGTGGCTGGTCGGTGGCGCGGCGAGTATGGTCGGGCGAGCGGCGCGGTGAGCAGGGCGAGGCGGCGGCAGTGGTGTCGCTGTGGTATTGTCCCCGGCGAGAAGAAGGACGGCCGGCGGTGAAGTACCTGTTGTTGCAATGGAGGACTTGATTGCTTTTCCTTTTTAGTTCTAGGGGTCCTTGTGTAAATTTTCAGGACAGCTTGTAACTTTTCTGTAACTCCACCGATGATGAATGCAATACAGCATGGCCGTGTCGAATCCAAAATCTCCGTGAGCTGAACCTGTTTTGGTTTGTTGTTCCTGTGTCCGGCGAGATGCTCTGGTCGGCCGTCACTTTTTTAAAAAATTGAAAAACAATCTTTGCCGTCTGTACTTTAGTCTGGATGACGGCAAAGCACACGTTTTTACTGACGGCAAAGAACACTTTTTTTGCCATATGTTATTTTTGCGGCAGATGGCAAAACTATATTGACTGATGGCAAAATCTTTGCCGTCATCTCAACAAAAGGCTGACGGTAAAGTATTTTTTGCCGACTTATCTTTGCCGTCTGAGTTTGCCGTCTGCTTCCTGACGGCAAAATCTTTGCCGTCTGGATTTGGGTCTTTGCCGTCTGTGATCCACAAACGGCAAATTACCTGTTTCCTGTAGTGACATATGGGACCCACTTACACTATTCATATGTTGACCAGTCAATCTTTGACTGGGTCAACCCAACCCCACTGGCCCCACTGTCATACTCACATGCTAGGGTAGCACTAGGTGACAAAAGTATATTCTGTTTTTTTTCGAATTAATATAAATCCAGAAATTCCAGAAATTGTTTAAAACTTAGTTTAATATAAAATAATCTATAACTCGGATGAAAATATTTTATATATGAAAGTTGCTCAGAATGACGAGACGAATCCGAATGTGCGGTCTGTTTACCTGTCAGATGCCTCTAACTATCTGAACATGGAACATTCCCCTCCGGTCATCTGTCTGATACAGGTCCGGAACCAGGAGAACATTCCTGGTTGACTTCCCCCTTCGCCGGTATCATGTAGCACCGCGTTAGAACACGTCTAGCTCTTCCCGTTGTCCTGTTATGCACTTGCTTGCTATATGTATACTGTTTCTCCCCCCTCTTCTCTTCGGTAGACCCCGTGACAATGCTGATGCCCCTGTGATCGACTACATTGACGACGACCCCTCCTTGCCAGAGCAACCAGGCAAGCCCCCCCTTTTGATCATCCCGATATCGCCCATTCCATTCTCTCATGCTTGCATTAGATTTTGCTACTGTTATTGTTTGCTCCTATTCTGATGCATAGCTTGCTTTTATATATGCTGTTGTACCTTACCTACTTATCCTAAAATGCTTAGTATAGGTTGGTTAGTGATACATCAGTGACCCCCACCTTGTCCCTGTTGCCCCTCCTTCATCATCGAAGACCCGATCAACGGGATCGAAGACCAGGCCCCGACACCGCACATCACTTTCCCCTTAGTTGCTCGACACTACTGGGTTACTATCGAGTGCCGAGGGTGAAACCTCTTCAGCACTTCTGATGTTAACCCTGTAGTGTAGTCATTCGGTCGTGGTCATCGAGGGTGATTTCCTCCTTAACCACTTCCGTTACGACTCTGTCGTACAACCCCTCAAGTGTGAACCTCGGGGGTGATTCCTCTTACGTTCACCTTGATGATTACATCTAGTGGAATTCATCGGGGGTGATTCCTCAGGTTTTCTCCTTGATGTTTGGACACACGGATAATTGGACTTTACCACCGTTACTTGGAAAGATGGGTTGACCCTGAGGGGTACCCGCGCGAGCTTAATTGCGAGTGATGTGGAGTCGGGTTGACCTGGAGGGTGCCCGCGAGATAATTACGAGGTGTGGCCGGGCATTCCTAGCCCTTGCCACAAGTCCTCGAGACGGGGCAACGGGGTCACATCTTTCGTGAGTCTCTGCTTGTTACCGCGCGTTCCTAATCCACTACCATTTGGATATTTGATCCGAGGGGCCTCTGGCCTGATAGCACTAACCATCACGTGGGCATAGTATGGGCGTTCTGCGTCGTATGCATCAGCCGAAGCTTAGTAGACGTCAGCGACTGAGCGACGTGCGCCGGGTTGGACTGCGTAAGCGCCTGCCTTGTTGAAGGAGGTAGCTAGGTCAGCTCACCGGCCGCCCTCGCAACGTGCAGGAGTTCCCAGGGAGATGGCCCATGACCCCTGGGGGCATAGGTTTAGTCCGGCGTGCTGGCCTCTCTATTAAGCCTAGATAGGGTTGTGGCGTATTGTTTGGCCGAGGCCGGGCATGACCCAGGAAAGTGTGTCCAGCCAGAGTTAATCGAGCGTGGTGGGTAAGTTGGTGCACCCCTGCAGGGAAGAAAACATCTATCGATAGCCTGTCCTACGGTAACGGACACTTGGAGTTGTATCCCGATCGATACAACTAGAACTGGATACTTGTGATGAGAACTGGATGGTGATGAGAATTGGATTGTGATAATTACTGGATAGTATGGCTCTAGGATTGCTTTCTCGCAGGGAGTCGAGAAAGGATCTCTGGCCGAGGTTGATAAAACTACTACTACTTTACTTTATGCTACTCTACTCCCTCCCGCTGCTGCAAGATGGTGGTTTCCAGAAGATGCTAGTCTTCCATAGGACTAGGCCTTCTCTCTATTCTGCCATTTCTGCAGCCCAGTCCACATATACAACCTTCCTTTGATAATGTTTCATATGTAGTGTAGATCCTTGCTTGCGAGTACTTTGGATGAGTACTAACGGTTGCTTTGCTCCCCCTTTTCCCCCTTTCTTCTTCTTTTCGGTTGATGAAATCAGATGTCGGAGCCCAGGAGCCAGATGCCACCGTTGATGCCTACTACTACGTGAAGACCGCCGACGACCAGGAGTAGTTAGGAGGCTCCCAGGCAGGAGGCCTTGCCTTTTCGATCGTTGTTGCTTTTGTGCTAGCCTTCTTAAGGCATCCTTGTCTAACTTATGTCTGTACTCATATATTGTTGCTTCCGCTGACTCTTCTGTATTCGAGCTTATGTATTCGAGCCCTCGAGGCCCCTGGCTTGTAATATAAAGCTTGTATTATTTTTAATTTGAGTCTAGAGTTGTGTTGTGATATCTCCCCGTGAGTCCTTGGTCTTGATCGTACACATTTGCGTGTATGATTAGTGTACGATTGAATCGAGGGCGTCACAAGTGGTAACCATAGAAGCATGTTTGCTAACAATTGTAAGTTCACCTCTAATGTTAGCCATATAATCACCCAAGTGTTTAATCATATCGGAATCGTATTTCAATTGCCTACCAAAATAAGCATTGAAGTTTTCTTGTTTGACAATAAAATTATCAAACTCATCAAAGCATTGTCTAGCAGACTTATAATGAGGAATATCACCTTCATCAAATCTATAAAGAGAATTTACCTTTACTACCTGTGTCGGGTTATCAGGATCAGGAGGTTCTTCAACAGGTGGTAAATTAAGACAATGTATTTCTCCAATAGGAGGTAAATTCTTAACATCTTCATCTTTAATACCTTTTTCTTTCATAGATTTATTTGCCTCTTGCATATCTTCAGGACTAAGAAATAGAACACCTCTCTTCTTCGGAGTTGGTTTAGGAATAGGCTCAGTAATTGGAGCAGGAGCTGGCTCAGGAGGTGCCCAATTGTTTTCATTTTCCAACATATTATTCAATAGAATTTCAGCTTCATCCGGTGTTCTTTCCCTGAAAAGAGAACCAACACAACTATCCAGGTAATCTCTGGAAGCATTGGTTAGTCCATTGTAAAAGATATCAAGTATTTCATTTTTCTTAAGAGGATGATCAGGCAAAGCATTAAGTAACTTGAGAAGCCTCCCCCCAAGCTTGTGGGAGACTCTCTTCTTTAATTTGCACAAAACTGTATATTTCCTTTAAAGCAGCTTGTTTCTTATGAGGAGGGAAATATATAGCAGAGAAGTAATAAATCATATCCTGGGGACTACGCACACAACCAGGATCAAGAGAACTAAACCATATCTTAGCATCACCCTTTAATGAGAATAGAAATATATTAAGGATATAAAAGTAGCGAGATCTCTCATCATTAATTAACAAGGTGGATATATCATTTAACTTAGTAAGATGTGCCACAACAGTTTCAGATTCATAGCCATGAAAAGGATCAGATTCAACCAAAGTAATTATATCAGGATCAACAGAGAATTCATAATCCTTATCGGCAACACAAATAGGTGAAGTAGCAAAAGCAGGGTCAGGTTTCATTCTATCTCTAAGAGACTCGTTGTTCCATTTAATTAATAGCCTCTTGAGTTCATAACTATCTTTGCAAGCTAAAATAGCTGCAGAAGCTTGTTTATCAAAAACATAACCCTCCGGAATAATAGGCCTATCTTCATCATCACTTTCATCAACATAATCAGTATCAATAATTTCTTTCTCTCTAGCCCTAGCAATTTGTTCATCAAGAAATTCACTAAGGGGCACAGTAGTATAAGGCATAGAAGTAGTTTCATCATAAGTATCATGCATAGCAGAAGTGGCATCATCAATAACATGCGACATATCAGAACAAATAGCAGAAGCAGGTTTAGGTGTCGCAAGCTTACTCAAAACAGAAGGTGAATCAAGTGCAGAGCTAGATGGCAGTTCCTTACCTCCCCTTGTAGTTGAGGGATAAATTGTTGTCTTAGCGTCTTTCAAGTTCTTCATAGTGTCCAGCAGATATAAATCCCAAGTGACTCAAAGAATAGAGCTATGCTCCCCGGCAACGGCGCTAGAAATTAGTCTTGATAACCCACAAGTGTAGGGGATCGCAACAGCTTTCGAGGGTAGAGTATTCAACCCAGCTTTTGAGGGTAGAGTATTAGTAGTTGAGTTGTCAATTCAACCACACCTGGATAACTTAATATCTGCAGCAAAGTATTTAGTAGCAAAGTAATATGATAGCAGTGGTAACGGTAACAAAAGAGTAATGAAAGCAAAAAGTAATATTTTTCGTGTTTTGTAGTGATTGTAACAGTAGCAACGGGAAAGTAAATAAGAGTAAACCACTAGATGGAAAGCTCGTAGGCATTGGATCGGTGATGGATAATTATGCCGGATGCGGTTCATCATGTAAGAGTCGTAACCTAGGGTGACACAGAACTAGCTCCAATTCATCAATGTAATGTAGGCATGTATTCCGAATATAGTCATACGTGCTTATGGAAAAGAACTTGCATGACATCTTTTGTCCTACCCTACCGTGGCAGCGGGGTCCTAATGGAAACTAAGGGATATTAAGGCCTCCTTTTAATAGAGAACCGAAACAAAGCATTAGCGCATAGTGAATACATGAACTCCTCAAACTACGGTCATCACCGGGAGTGGTCCCGATTATTGTCACATCGGGGTTGCCAGATCATAACACATAGTAGGTGACTATAGATTTGCAAGATAGGATCAAGAACTCACATATATTCATGAAAACATAATAGGTTCAGATCTGAAATCATGGCACTCGGGCCCTAGTGACAAGCATTAAGCATAGCAAAGTCATAGCAACATCAATCTCAGAACACAGTGGATACTAGGGATCAAACCCTAACAAAACTAACTCGATTACATGATAGATCTCATCCAAACCATCACCGTCTAGCAAGCCTATGATGGAATTACTCATGCACGGCGGTGAGCATCATGGAATTTGTGATGGAGGATGGTTGATGATGACGTCGGCGACGAATCCCCCTCTCCGGAGCCCCGAACGGACTCCAGATCAGCCCTCCCGAGAGGTTTTAGGGCTTGGCGGCGGCTCCGTATCGTAAAACGCGATGATTTCTTCTGCTTTATTTTTTTCTCCTCGAAAGCAAATATATAGAGTTGGAGTTGGCGTCGGAGGAGCTCCAGGGGGCCCACAAGGTAGGGGGCGCGCCCTAGGGGGGCGCCCCCCACCCTCGTGGACAGGGTGTGGGCCCCCTGGTCTTCATCTTTGGCTAGGATTTTTATTATTTTTAACTAGATGTTCCGTGGAGTTTCAGGTCATTCCGAGAACTTTTGTTTTCTGTACATAAAACAACATCATGGCAATTCTCCTGAAAACAGCGTTAGTCCGGGTTAGTTCCATTCAAATCATGAAAGTTAGAGTCCAAAACAAGGGCAAAAGTGTTTAGAAAAGTAGATACGACGGAGACGTATCAGTGATCCACGCGCGCGCTCATATGATGGACACCAAAGGACGGCAACATAACTACAAGCAAATTAATCCAATCATAGCAATTCACCAATTACCGATAGGACGACGAAAATCTACTCAGACATCATAGGATGGCAACACATCATTGGAATATAATATGAAGCATAAAGCACCATGTTCAAGTAGAGGGTACAGCGGGTTGCGGGAGAGTGGACCACTGTAGATAGAATGGGGAAGATGATGAAGATGTTGGTGAAGATGACGGAGGTGTTTGTGTAGATCGCCGTCACACGATGATGGCCCCAGCGGCGTTCTGGCGCCACCGGGAGAGAGGGGGAGAGGGACGCCCTCCTTCTTCTTATTCCTTGACCTTCCCCCTAGATGGGAGAATGGTTTACCCACTACTAGGAAAATGCTTATAGACAGTAGCATAGTAGTAGCACTTATTATAACAAAGCACTGCTACTACTTATCAGTAGCGCTTTTTTTAGAAAGCGCTACTACTATGCACTTACCAGCAGCGTTCTTTTAGTAAAAAACACTACAGCTACAAGTGCCAGCCATTGCCGGTAGGCGAGGCATAGTAGTAGCGCTTTTGTGTATGAAGCGCTATTGCTATTGGACGTAGCAGTAGCGCTTTCTACATATCAGCGCTACTACTACGGGCTCCTTATCTAGCCCAATGGTCCGTGCTCGACCTCTCTCTCACTCCCCCGGCCCTCACTCACTCGCGCGCCTCTCCGCCGTCATCGCCGCCGTCCCCAGCGCGGAGCTCTCCCTTGGCTGCCCTCGCTACGCTGCTTGGCTCTGCTCCCCCGGCCCACCCTCCCTGCTGGCCTCTTCCCACCGACCCCTCCTGCACCGGCCTCCTCCTGCGCCGGCCTCCTACCCCGCTGGCCTCCTCCACCACCGTGAGGTACTCCTCCTCCCTCCTCCCTCTAGGTTAATTAACTTAGGTCAATTTAGTTCATTAGGTTAACTAAGTTGAACTAAGTGAAGTAGCTAGGTTAATTAGGTTTACCAACTATGTTAGTTAGATGTTTTTAGATGTTTGGTTAACTAGTTCGGTTCTGGTACTATTAATTAGATGCTTTTTAGTTAGGTAAGTAGGTTAGGTAACTAATTAATTAGATGTTAATCTAGGGCAGTGGTGTTTAGTTTATAGAAAAAATTCAATATAGTTTTTTTACTGTTTTTAGTAAGTGTTTAATAGAATTAGTTAGAAAATTAATAGAACTAGTTAAACTAGTTTATTTTTACGATTATGTTTTGCTTATTAAATGCTCATATTGGAAAACTACTCCTACTTTGAATGCTAAAATTGGAGAGCACTATGCAAGGCGTATGCATTTGATTAGTTGATAGCTTATAGGGTTTTTGTTTTTGTAGAAATCAAGGAGCCCCTCCATCATCACCGCCGTCGTCCCCGTCACCGACCCCCTCCGACCTCGAGGTGAGACCCCCTCCGTCACCGACCCCCCCTCCGTCGTCCCCATCAAGTTTGAATGCTCATATGATGTGCTTGCCCAAGTGGCCGACCATGTTTGCAGGTGACACCTCCTATAGTGGCCTATGTTTTGCCGGAGTGTTGATTAATTTCCGTTTCGACAAATTTCAGGCGCTCGATATGTCCTATTTTAGCAAAGGTCATGCCCGATTTTTTCATGAATTCTGGCATGACTGGTTCTAGAATATGTAGGAAATACCGAGTGGCCTGGATTTTCTAGAAAAATAATTAAACGACATTTCAGGTTGACTTTAAGTCTGTCGAGGCTCCATCACCTAAGGTCGAAAAATCAGCGAGGGAGTGTATCCACCATATATGAGAGAGGACGAAGAAGGCTGACTGTTGTCGTGGGGGTCGTTTCTCCTTCTTCTCCGGGTGGTGGACCTTTGTTATGCACTAGGGGAAGGAGGAGTAACGACCATCACCGACGGTCGCAAATGTAAGAGAGGAATCAGTGAGTGAGAGTCTCTAGCACATATGAGAGGACGAAAAATCCCGACTATTGTCGTGGGGGTAGCTTCTCCTTCGTTCCCGTGTGCTAGACAATTTGGTGTAATGCACTCGGGAACGAAAGGAGGAGCTACCATCACCGACGGTCGAATATATACACCACCTGAGCTGGGAGTTTTCAAGAAAAGACTCGACAGACCGATAGTCAACCCGTGATGAATAATAATGATCTAATTTAGTTTTTGTAGTACATATATTTAATTGTACAAGTTTAATCTATGAAATATGAATATAGGAAATGTCGTACTCGGAAGACGAAAGTCTCCCGGTGGAGTGCGACTGGTGCAACGACGACCAAGGTCTGTGCGACAGGCCTCACCTGGACGAAGATCGATGCTTCAGCATTAAGCTCGAGGAGACCTTCGATGTTGAAACGGTACGCAACGACGATGTCGGTCTCAAAACCGGCGGATCTCGGGTAGGGGGTCCCGAACTGTGCGTCTAGGCGGATGGTAACAGGAGACAAGGGACACGATGTTTTACCCAGGTTCGGGCCCTCTTGATGGAGGTAAAACCCTACGTCCTGCTCGATTGATATTGATATTGTGGATGTTTTGCAAGAGTGGATCTACCACGAGATCAAGGAGGCTAAACCCTAGAAGCTAGCCTATGGTATGATTGTAAGGGTTGTTCTAATAGTCCTACGGACTAGAGCCATCCGGTTTATATAGACACCGGAGAGGGCTAGGGTTACATATAGTCGGTTACAATGGTAGGAGATCTACATATCCGTATCGCCAATCTTGCCTTCCACGCCAAGGAAAGTCCCATCCGGACACGGGGTGAAGTCTTCAATCTTGTATCTTCATAGTCTTGGAGTCCGGTCGATGATGATAGTCCGGCCAATGATAGTTCGGCTGATGATGGTAGTCCGGCTATCCGGAGACCCCCTAATCCAGGACTCCCTCAGTAGCCCCTGAACCAGGCTTCAATGACGATAAGTCCGGCGCGTATATTGCTTGGCATTGCAAGGCGGGTTCCTCCTCCAAATGATAGAAGATTGTGAACACCAGGATAGTGTCCGGCTCTGCAAAATAAATTCCACATTCCACCGTAGAGAGAATAATACATACACAAGTTCAATCTGCTGACGTTTTCTGCGGCATGACATCACGCCACTACCAAGCCATTATTCAAATCGTTTTTTTACTCTACCACCTCAGCGCGTTTAGCGAAGCGGTTGCCTTGGCACGTCTTGTCGAAGCAGAGATCGTGTTTCCCCTTAATCCGGGATTCTCATCAATACGGACGTGGGTAACCCAACCGCGCCATTGATGGTGACGCTTGGGAGATAAGCGAGTTTTACCAGGCCGGTGGGGGACGCGTAGACTTCGCCCGCCCATATAAGGGATAAGGATTCACCTTCTCACCTACGCCTTCTTCCTCCTTTGCTTATCCATCTCAAGACTTTCGAGCTCCAGCGCCCAAGTTCGCAAGATCTCGTCTCAACCTTCTCCGACCATGTCCGGAGCGGGAGGTAAATGGTTGGCCTCCACCGTTAAGGAGGAGCAAATCGCCAAACTGCGCGGCGCCGGATACCTCTCCGGCGACATCGCGCACCAGCTGCCCGACGAGGGGCAGCTCATCCCCACCCCCAGGCCCCATGAGAGGGTCGTTTTCCTTCCCCACTTCCTCCGCGGACTGGGCTTTCCACTTCACCCCTTTCTCCGGGGGCTCATGTTCTACTACGGCCTGGATTTCCATGATCTGGCGCCGAACTTCATCCTCAACATCTCGGCGTTTATCGTCGTGTGCGAGGCCTTCCTCTGCATCCAGCCCCACTTCGACATGGCTCAAGACCTTCAATGTCAAGGCGAAGGTAGTGAAGGGCACTCAAGCGGAGTGCGGAGGCGCCATGTTGGGCAAGATGCCCAATGTCCTTTGGTTCGAAGGGGCCTTCGTGGAATCCGTCAAGGGGTGGCAATCGGGGTGGTTCTATATCACCGAGCCGCGTGACCCTACATGGGCGGCGGCCCCGAGTTTAGATCTGGTATCCCCACGCAGCTCACCTCCGGAAAGAGAAGGGCTTCTTTGTGGGGTAGTTCAAGGAGCCGACGGGACTCCAAACCTGTATCTAGAAGCTGGTGAAGAAGCTCGGGCTGGTTAACGTGGTCCAAGTCATGCTCGTCCGCCGGATTCTCCCATGCCAAGCGGGCATTCAATCTGTGGGAGTTCGATCCGGAACAGCACCAGCGCCGAGCAGGCCTCGACACGACGCTGAAGGTGCTTGGAGGTGGTGTTCAAGGGCGCTGAAGTTTCGCATCCGCGATCAAGATCGCGGATTTCGCCATGGCGCCAGCCGACGAGGTAAGTGATTCTACCCTTTACGGGACACTTGTTTTCATAGTTTGACTCTATGCGGTTTTAATTTCCCTTTTCCTTTGACAGATTGGATGAGGAAGGCGGAGCAGATTACCTGCCGGCTCCTATGCCGAAAAATCTAGTAGACGCCTGCCTAGCGAGGCTGCTGGTTCCGCACCGCACGTGGTGCCGGAGAAGAAGGCCAAGAAAGAGGCCACGGTGCTCGAAAGAGTTCCGTTTTAGGTGTCCGACGACTGGGCGGACTCCTCCCCCGAAAACGAGGAGGAGAAAGAGGACTCTCTCCCAGAGGAGGGAGAGAGGAAGAGGAAGGCTTCCCCAATAGGGGAGGCCGAAGGGTCCAAGAGGGGAAGGACTATTCCCCCGGACAGCTCCGCCAACATCAACGTTGGTGAGGAAGAATGGCCTTCAAGGGCCAGGCCTCCGGCGAGATCGTAAGTATCTGGATTCTTGAATGATTTATACTTTCTTTTTCTGCGTCACATAGTGTCATTCTAATGTCGCATGCTGCCTGTAGTCCGGCCAGTGATGATCTCCCCGCTTCATCGAGCGGGTCGTTGGCTCCGTCGGATGTAGTCTCCATCCTGACCGCCTCCACCCCTCGCGACACCGAGGACGCCAGGTGGGATCCCAAGAAGGGACCCATCGGGGGGAGGCTCCGGAGGCTCCACAAGGCATCCTCCCGGACTTTGCGCCGGACTACACATCAGAACCCGCAGTGGTTCCGGAGTCCGGCCGGCGGCCCCTTCGAACGAAGGGCAAGACCGTGACGCCGGTGGCTTCCGTCCAACCGGAGGCGCCGGGCAATTTGTTGGAGGCGCTGCAGAGCGCTTCCATCGAGGAAGAACACCGCACTATTATGAGTGCGGTGATTCAGAAGGTGCAGCTCGCCAAGGGCGGGCTGACCGAAGCTCGCAGAGCCTTCTATCGAGGCTTTGAGGTAAGAAGTTAAAATATGCAATGTAATACCGCATAGACAGAGCCCCGATGCTCGGTTCGTGTTCGGAAAGAAAAGCCGGATGAGGATCTGAAAAAGAAGATATACGCAGGGTTGCTAAAAATTATGTCAATATGGGTTGCAGGCTGCGCTGCTGACCTTTGCCCGACCGATCATGGAGGTCGGTGCTTTGAAGTAGAGCTCGAGCGGTCCGAGCAAGAGCTCGTCTCCGCGCCAGAAGCAGCTCGGGACAAAGAAGGTGAGTAACACCACTTTGAACTTGTACCTTCATGTAAAAGGATTTAGGTTGCAACAAAAAATAACAAGGATAACATGGGTACTGCAGGGGCCACTTAACGAGGTGGCGACCTCAAGGAGGCCATGTCTGTGACGAACATAATGCGGCCACGGAACGGGCAGAGCGAGAAAAGCAGGAGGCGCGGGTGGCGGTGGTTCAGCAAGAGCTCTGTGCTCTCATGGAAAAGCATGAGAGTTTGGGCGTGACTCAAAGACTCGAGAGTCCGAGCTTGCCTCGCTCTCGAAAGTGCTAAAACCGCCAAGGCCGAGGCCCATAAGTCCCTTCAGAGATTGAGTTGATGAGGAAGATAGCGGCGGGTAAGGCATTTTTCATGCAAAGCAAGCATGTGAATGTAAATTACGTGTTACTTACCCGAATCGGAGCTCTCGAGGCTTGCAGATCTGCTCGCATGGCGTGTCTCGATGTCGCCAGATTCTACCGAGCGGAGGAGGGAGCTCAACGGAGAAGGTCTTGGTCTCAAGATCCGAGGCCGGCCATCCGGTGCCCCTAGCAACCAGTGAAGCAGCTGGTCGAGCTCCTAAGGTGGCCGCGGGCCATGAAGGGCCTCATAGTCCGGTGTGGCTGGAGAGGCCATGCCAGGAGCTACTTCGCCTCGTCTGCGACGGCTGGTGGATGCGTGCCCTCGGGTGGAGGTTATCAAGCGCTCCGCCTGTATTGAAGGTGCTCGTCGGGCCCTTGCCGCGCAAAAGGTGCATTGGGGCAAGCTGGATGCGGAGAAGCTAATCACTGACGCGCCACCAGCGGGCAAGGAACATCGTATGCCCAAAATGTACTATAAGGCAGTCCTGAAGGGTGCCCGCAAGATTGTGGATGAGTGCCCCAGGGATGTAATTTTTGAGTAAATTCGCAATGTGTTATCCTATGCGCTGAAAACTTTGTTCATATGCGCTAAGCAACGCTTGTTAATTTAAAATATTACCTTCTATGCGGCCGCTTATTAAATCGAGAGATGGCAAGTCGTCGGCTTCAGCCCCCATGCCACGAGTCTTTGGGGTGTTCGGGATAAACTTGAGCACTCTTGTTCCCATTTTGGGTCCATCTAGGAGGCGCTCAACACAACGAACAAGGCAACCAGACTTATAGTGCTTGAACACTCTCACTTAGCCATAGAATTCTATAATTTTAAATTTTGGCGAAGCCCCTAGTATTCGGAGGACCGAATTGGGGCGCTATCACGCCTTCGTCGGACATAATCCGAACTTCGCTCGAGCGGCGAGGTCTTTAAGGACCCGAAGGACCTCTCGAACAGCGACCAGTCTCTCGCCTTATCATGACAGACAGTTTTAGCTTTCTCCATCGAGGCGTTAACCGGCTCAACCGGGGCGCAATCGCAGTGGTTCTCCCAGTGCTACCTTAGCCGATAGAACGGAACGTAAGGTGCCAAACATGGGAGCCGGGCAAACCCAACTATTGACCCAAGACATGATTCGGAGCTGATTCATATAATGCTATAAGTTCGGGGTGCCGCACTTGTGAAAGTGTTCGGACTTTATCACACCATAATGCGGAGAATATAAGCCCCTGATGTATTTGGCCATACCAAAATGTACGGGTGCAACATGTCGTAAATGAACACATATATATATAAGGTAATGCAATTATGGGCAAAAAGTGCTGCATTTTATTCGAGAAGATATGCTATGAGTGCGGAATGATACAAATAGTGCAGAAAGCAAGGGATTGGGCGAATTAAAGGCGTCTCCCTCCAGGGTAGGCAGCGGAATGTTGTATTTAACAAATTTAAT
Organism: Aegilops longissima; assembly: GCA_021605205.1. NCBI lineage: Eukaryota > Viridiplantae > Streptophyta > Magnoliopsida > Poales > Poaceae > Aegilops > Aegilops longissima. Next base: position 468,017,042 of record CM038680.1, read on the forward strand.
GCTCGTGATGGAGACCACCGAGTGTTTCGCCATGCCTTTGTCCTTCCCCTGGCTATTGCATCATGAGTTGGCAGGTTCGCCACGGACTGAGTTCTGTATAAAAAGAGAGAAATAAAAGAAAAAGAGCGACACACTTGGGAGCCCTGGTGTGGTCAAACCACACTGGTCTGTTGTGGTTGTGCCTTCCCCTATGCCCATGGTATCTCCAAGGTGTAATTAAGCACGCGGAGAGTTTGTCTTACAATTTTGCGAGGGCTGGGGTTAGCCGCATTACTACGCATGCTCGGAACGTGCGGGTGGTCTTGGTTGATGTTACTCCGGCGCGTTTGGTCGTGTCCGGTCGCTTAACGGCCGGACTCGAATTGCCTTAAAAGGCTGCTCTGTACTTCCGCCGCGAGAGCCGCTGTGTGTTCCTCCGCTCGGAGGGAGCGCCCGTGTTTCCATTGACCGTGATGACTCCACGAGGGCTGGCATCTTGAGCTTAAGGTATGCATAATGCGGCACGCGCTGAATTTTGTAAACGCGTTCGTCTGAAAGCAGAGCGTGATAGCCGCTATGAACGGGACTATGTCAAGATTAACTCCTCGCTTCGAAATTATCCGGGATCCAAGACCACTTCGATGTAATCGAGCCTGTACAATTGGCCTCGACACCTGGTATGACGCCTTTGAAAGTTGTCTTTGTAGGTTTAATCCTTGAAGGGTCTATGCCCATCTTGGCGCACTATATCCCGATAAAGCAGGTTCAGCTCGCCGCCGTCCATCGAGGACTCTCGTGAGGTGAAATCCATCGACGATTGGGTCTAAAACCAATGCGGCAAATCCGCCATGGTGGATACTGTTCGGATGGTCCTTCGATCGAAAGTGATCGGGCAAGAGGACCATGGGTTGAATTTTGGGGCGGTGGCTCCATCAGCGTATCGCCCTTAGTGCACGCTCCGCTCCCTTTTGGGAATATGCGTTGCGTATATCATGTTTACCGTCCGAACTTGAGGGGGAATCCCTTTGTCCTCTGTTGTTCGGGCGGCCGGGTCTCTTCCTCGTCATCGCTGTGTAGCCCCTTGTCACTGTTTTGCAATTAACTTGCTCTGCCTGCTTGAATACCCAACAATCTCTGTTGGTGTGGTTAGCTGGCTTTTCGGGGTTCCATGTATTTGACAGAGCGGTCGAGTATTCGGTCCAGATTGGACGGGCCGGAGTGGTTCTTTTGAATGGCTTCTTCCGTTGACGGGCTTGGAGCCTCGGAATCCGGCGTTGACTGCCGTATCCTCATTCTTTGTCGCCGTTAACGCGGCGTTTGTTTTGTTTCGACGCAACCTGCCATTGCGGTCCTTGGTATCCGGACTGCCAGCGTTTTTGCTGAGGTTGTTCTCGCGAGCTAGCCAGCTATCCTCTCCCGCACTGAAGCGGGTCATGCGTGATGTGAGGGCTGCCATGGATTCGGCTTCTCTGCCCTAGGTGCCGGGCCAGCCACTCGTCGCGGATGTTATGTTTGAAGGCAGCGAGGGCCTCTGCATCCGGACAGTCGATGATTTGATTTTTCTTCGTTAAGAACCGTGTCCGAATTGCTGGCCGATTAAATGCGGCTGCTGGATTATGTGGCTTAGGTCATCTGCGTCCGGTGGTCGCACATACGTGCCCTGGAAGTTGTCGAGGAATGCGGTTTCCAGGTCTTCCCAGCATCCAATTGACTCTGCGGGCAGGCTGTTAAGCCAATGCCGAGCTTGTCCTTTAAGCTTGAGCGGGAGATATTTGATGGCGTGAAGATCGTCGCCGCAGGCCATGTGTATATGGAGGAGATAATCCTCGATCCAAACCGCGGGGTCTGTTGTGCCATCGTAGGATTCGATATTAACGGGTTTAAACCCTTCAGGGATTTGATGATCCATTACTTCGTCGGTGAAGCATAGTGGGTGTCGGCGCCTCAGATTGAGCAATATAGCGGCGTAGCTCGAGAGAGCGTTATCTGCTGTGTTCGCCCGGCCGAGTAGTTGTATCCGCGCGACGGTATTCGTCGTGGGTCTTGGGGCGCCCACGTGATCCATAGATAGATCTGGATTGTCTTGCCTTGTCCTCAATATATCCCATAAGTCCGTAGCGTTCCCCGTGGCTTCATGCTTTTGAGCGATGCCGGGTGCGGTTTTGGTGGAGGGCTTGCACGCCTCTCTGTCGCGCCACGAGGTGGCGGTCTGCCCGACAGCGCTGGTGATGCAGGTTTGTATGCCTCCTCCTCTAATCGGGGAGCAACTTGCGTTTTGGGTAACTTTTGGAGGGGCATTCGAGTTCATACTCTTGACCGCGAGGACCTCGGTCCATCCTGTCGCCAAGATGGGTCTTGATCAGCTTGAAGCTGTTGCTGCTTTTTCTTTAGGCTGCTTGCGTGGCCATTAGCCTGCGTCTCAAACGCTCTTGTTCGACGGGATCCTCGAGCACGATTAATTGCCGCTGTCGAGGCTTGCCTCGTCTCCGGAGGGAGGTAAGTAATTGTCATCCTCGACCTCTTAAATGCGCGCCCTCTCGTGAGGGCTTGCTTCTGCCTCCTCCCGCGCTGGATCGTCTTTGGAGTTGTCTTCGGCACTTTCTGGGGTGTTATTATCTCCTGTGCCGGAATCTCCATTCTTGCCATGGCGGGATTTAGAGCGGCGCCGCTGACGTCGGCGCTTGGGCTGTTTCTTTAAGGAATCGGCCTCCGCTGCTTCTTTGCCGTCCCCATCTTTTGGGGTGTCCACCATGTATATGTCGTATGACGAGGTGGTCTTCCAGTGTCCTGTAGGCACTAGTTCTTGGTAGTCTCCGGCATCGTCGTCCATACCGTCGATGTCTTCGGAGTCGTAGTCAATCGTCGGTTAAATCGTCGGCGGTGGCTGAAGTGGGTGGTGGGTGGGCTCTGAATTTCTTCGTCGTCGCGTCCCAACCGTCCTGGTCGTGAGTTCGCCAGGCTCTCCGGATAGCGAGAGATGCTTGATGAGTTTCTGATATCGCCAAGGGCGAAAGTCTGAAAGATGTCCGCAGCGGTGAATTCCATGATCGGCGCCCAATCGGATTCGACTGGCAGGGGCGCATGAGGTTCGGAGTCCGGCACCTCGGAGTCATGGGCTTTATGCTGGACAAGGTAAGTGTTCGGCTCCATCGTTGTAGAAGTTGCAGCTCCCGAGGCGGTGTCTAGCCATCCGTCCTTGATCCGAGCGATCGGCTCCGGACTATCGGTCGGAGCAGATTCGTGTGCGGCCTCCAAGGTGCTGTCCGCCGGCGGGGTTAGGTCATGCCCATTGTGACAGCGCGGCATGCTCGGCTGTGGCTCAGATCCATCGAAGATCAAGTCCCCGCGGATATCGGCCGTGAAGTTTAGGCTTCCAAACCTGACCTGACGGCCAGGGGCGTAGCTTTCGATCTGCTCCAGATGGCCAAGCGAGTTGGCCCGCAGTGCGAAGCCGCCGAATACGAAGATCTGTCCGGGGAGAAAAGTCTCACCCAGGACTGCGTCGTTGTTGATTGAAGAGGCCATCAAGCCTATCGGTGACGACACAGAGGAACTCTCAATGAAAGCACCAATGTCGGTGTCAAAACCGGCGGATCTCGGGTAGGGGGTCCCGAACTGTGCGTCTAGGCGGATGGTAACAGGAGACAAGGGACACGATGTTTTACCCAGGTTCGGGCCCTCTTGATGGAGGTAAAACCCTAAGTCCTGCTCGATTGATATTGATATTGTGGATGCTTACAAGAGTGGATCTACCACGAGATCAAGGAGGCTAAACCCTAGAAGCTAGCCTATGGTATGATTGTAAGGGTTGTTCTGATAGTCCTACGGACTAGAGCCATCAATTTTATATAGACACCGGAGAGGGCTAGGGTTACATAGAGTCGGTTACAATGGTAGGAGATCTACATATCCGTATCGCCAAGCTTGCCTTCCACGCCAAGGAAAGTCCCATCCGGACACGAGGTGAAGTCTTCAATCTTGTATCTTCATAGTCTTGGAGTCCGGTCGATGATGATAGTCCGGCCAATGATAGTTCGGCTGATGATGGTAGTCCGGCTATCCGGACACCCCCTAATCCAGGACTCCCTCAGACGACAAGTGTTTTTTTTCATAATTAAGCACGACTTCAACTATTTCAACGTGTAATTTTCATCTTTTACAATTTGACTAGCTTATCCCATGCCATGCAAGACGCTATGTCTTAGAGAGGATGGGTTTTGAAGACCATGAAAGTTTCAAAACAAAGAAAATTCACCTAAGGATCCATCATGGTATGGATTTTGAAGTAAATATGTACAAATTGGGAAGCACTTAGCAAGATGTATGGTTTTTATGAGGATATGCTTGTCACCATGGATCTTGGTGACCCTGACATCGAGCAAGACAATATGAAAATTTGGGTCCTTGTTGATACGCTTCCAATTCTACCGCTTTGTGAGTTTCTCAAACATAGTTATTAACTAATTTGTATTGTTTATTTCAAAATAGTTGACAGCTTATTTCCATTGGCAACTTATTTTCATTCTTCAAATAATGTGCGGAAGATGGTAGACAAAATCCACAACACCGATGGCTCCGAATTAACTTATCAGGACAAAAATCATCTGATCGCATTTTGTACTGACCTTGAGAATTACAATACCTATTATCATACTCCCCCAAATTATGGTCCATACGTGCCACTAGTGCACGTGTTGAACAACAGTAACTTCCATGGAGATGCCCTGGTAAGATTTTTTTACTATTAAGACATCCGTGCATCTTTTGCATACTTCTAAAACTGAACTACATTGCTAACTACGAAGTTATTACTATGTTTTTCAATAGAAAATCCCGATGGATTGTGTGCCTCATTTGATGTATCAGAATGGTCGCCTTGTTGTTTTGAACATACAGCCAGGTCATCCTACGAGTCTCAACTGTCCATATTGGATTTCCAAAACCGGTGAACACATGGTAATCAAAGAATGAAAAAAAAATGTATGGACAGTCGTAAGGAGGTTCTTGGAAGCAAGATTGTGCAAAAGGCAAGAATTGGAGACAGGGTAATCTCCATTCTCCATAATGGAGAGTCAGGGGCTATCTTGTTTTATGCTATTTTACCTAGGAGAAGGTAGTAGGTCCTAGCTAATACTCATGATCATGTGCTAAGAACAACTAAGTAGGATTGGTTAGATGACTATGATGATGATGATATGGTATTGAGTAGAAGTTGTATGATCGATGATGATGAGTATGACTTGTTATTATGATACCAATGATGAGTTATTTATTATTATGATCGATGATGCATGATGCTAAGTTGTTATATGAGCATGATGAGTTATTATTATATATATATATATATATATATATATATATATATATATATATATATATATATATATATATATATATATATATATATATATATGAAATGAACATGGATTAGATTCAAGTGGAGGCAACATGTGGTGCACATGAAAGTACTACTAATCCAAACTAGATCAAGTTTGGATTAGTAGTACTTTACATGCTCCACATGTTGCCTCCACTTGAATCTACTCCACGTTCATTTCACCCACTGTTATATATAATAACTTATCATGGTCATAAAATCATGTGATGAAAGTACTATATATAAAACCACAACGAAAATAAGCTGTATTTTTATAAACACAGGAAAATTTAGCAGCAACACTTTTCAGAAGAAGCGCTACTGCTACTTAGTACTATCAGTAGCGCTTACCAAAGAAAAGCGCTACTGCTAACTAGGTATAGCTGTAGAGCTCCCTTCCCAGCGCTATTGCTACTAGTTAGTTGTAGAGCCTTAGTGGTAGCGCTGGTACAAGCGCTACTGATAGCTCAAAAACAAGCGCTACTACTAGGGTTTTCCCTAGTAGTGACCCTCTGGTCCATGGCTTCCATGGCGGCGGATCCCCTCCGAGATTGGATCTGTCTCTCTGTCTCTCTCTGTTTATGCGTTTCTGATTCTGTCCTTTCACCGTTTCTTATATTCCTGGAGATCCGTAACTCCGATTGGGCTGAAATTTGGACACGATCTCTATCCAGATATTAGCTTTCTTGCAGCGAAAGAAGGGAACCAACCGCCTTACGGGGTGGCCAGGAGGGCCCAGGGCACGCCTGACCACCTGGGGCGCGCCCCTCACCCTCGTGGGCCCCTCGGGCATCATCTCGCGTTGATTCCACTTCCCAAAATTCACATATTTTCCAAAAAAAAATCTTCGTCAGTTTTTATCCCGTTTGGACTCTGTTTGATATGGATTTTCTGCGAAACAAAAAACATCCGACAAGTAGGAACTGGCACTGGGCACTGGATCAATATGTTAGTCCCAAAAATAGTATGATGTTTTGCCAAAAGTATGTAAAAGTTGTAGAATATTAGCATGGAACAATAAAAAATTATAGATACGATGGAGACATATCAGCATCCCCAAACTTAATTCTTGCTCGTCCTCGAGTAGGTAAATGATAAAAAAGATAATTTTTGATGTGGAATGCTACCTAGCATAATCTTGATCATGTAATCTAATCATGGCATGAATATTGAGACACGAGTGATTCAAAGCAATAGTCTATCATTTGACATAAAAGAATTTAATACTCGGGCATCCCAACAAACAATCATGGCTTTCAAAATATCAATGGTAAAGAATGGTATCCCTACAAAATCATATAGTCTTTTATGCTCCCTTCTCTTAACACAAGGTACCCCTGATGCCCATCCCGCTGTCAGCCAAGCAATTGTTTTCATACTTTTTCAACTCTTCACGCATACATGAGCGTGAGCCATGGACATAGCACTATGGGTGGAATAGAAGGTGGTGATAGAAAAAAGTAGGGAGAAAGTCTCACATCGACTAGGAAAATTAATGTACTATGGAGATGTCCATCAATTGATATCAATGTGAGTGAGTAGGGATTGCCATGTAACGGATGCACTAGAGCTATAAGTGTATAAAAGCTCAAAAGAAAACTAGTGGGTGTGCATTGACTTGCTTGCTCAAGAAGACCTAGGGCATTTGAGGAAGCCCATCGTTGGAATATACAAGCCAAGTTCTATAACAAAAAATTCCCACTAGTATATGAAAGTGACAATATAGGAGACTCTCTATATGAAGAACATGGTGCTACTCTGAAGCACAAGTGTGGTAATATGATAGTAACATTGCCCCTTCTCTCTTTTTCTCTCATTTTTTTGGCGGGCTTCTTTGGCCCCCTTTTTTTATTTAGGCTTCTTTGGCCTCTCTCTCTTTTTATTTCCTCACATGGGGCAATGCTCTAATAATGATGATCATCACGCTTTTATTTACTTACAACTCGATGCTAGAACAAAAATATGACTCTATATGAATGCATCCGGCGGTGTACCGGGACGTGGAATGATCTAGCATAGCAATGACATCAAAAAAATGGACAAGCCATGAAAACATCATGCTAGTTGTCTTACGATCATGCAAAGAAATATGACAATGATGGTGTGTGTCACAACAAACGGAACGGTGGAGTTACATGGCAATATATCTTGGAATGGCTATGGAAATGCCATAATAGGTAGGTATGGTGGCTGTTTTGAGGAAGGGTATAAGGTGGTTTGATGCACCGGCGAAAATTGTGCGGTACTAGAGTGGCTAGCAAGGTGGAAGGGTGAGAGTGCGTATAATCCCTGGATTCAACATTAGTCATAATGTACTCACATACTTATAGCGAAAAATCTATTAGCCCTCGAAGCAAGATCCTACGATGCATGCTCCTAGGGGGAGGTTGGTAGGAGTTAACCATCGCGCGCCCCCGACCTTCCCACAAAGATAAACAATCGAAATACAATGCGCGCCAATTTGGTTACATAGTTCAGAGACCATACATGCATGCTTCGGGAATCACAAACCTTAACACCAATATTTTTACTAAACCACAATTATTCACTAGTACCTCCCACATATTAGCATCTCTATATCGCAAAACTATTGCAAGGAATCAAACATATCATATTCAGCGATCTACAAGTTTAAGTAGGATTTTATGACTAACCATGTGAATGACTAATTCCTGTCAACTCTCTAAATAGATATAAGTGAAGCAAGAGAGTATAATTCTTTCTACAAAATATAGGCCCACGCTCTAACAAATATAAGTGATGCAAAAGAGCATTCTACAAATGGCGGTTTTCTATGTGAAGAGAAACCGACAATCCAAACTTCAAATGATATAAGCGAAGCACATGAAGCATTCTATAAAGCCATACTCAAAAGATTTAAGTGAAGTGCAATGAGCATTCTATAAATCAACCATGGACTATCTCATCCCAGCATGGTGCATAAAAGAAAAGTGAAAACTAAATGCAAAAAACGCTCCAAGAATTGCACATATCACATGAACGAAACGAATCCCAAAACATATCGATACTTGTTGAAGAAACATGGATGCCTTCCGGGGCATCCCCAATCTTAGACGCTTGAGTCTCCTTGAATATTTACTTGGGGTGCCTTGCGGATCCCCAAGCTTGAGCTCTTGCCTCTCCTCTTTCTCCTCATATCGAGACCTCCTCGATCTTAGATCACTTCATGCACACAAAACTCAACAAAAAGCTCGGTAAGATCCGTTAGTACAATAAAGCAAATCACTACTCTAGATACTATTGTAAACCAATTCATATTTTGTTTTCGCATTGTAGCCACTGTAATATAATTTTTTGATGGCTTAATCCAGTGATACAAATCGATAGTTTCATCAAAACAAGCAAACAATGCAACAAAAACAGAATCTGTCTTAAATAGGACAGTCTGTAGTAATTTGAACGTTCACCATACTTCTGGTTTGCATAGAAAGACAGTGCAAAAAGTTTCAGAACCGTTTGACGTTCTAGTAAAAAATGTAAAATCGCGCACTACAGCCAAAGTTTCTGTTTTGCACGGCACAAACCAACAAGCAATGTAAACATCCTACAGGCAAACCCTGGCAAATTATTTTTATGATACAATGGATTTGTAAAAGGGGATAATTATTTTTGTTGAAAAGTTTCTGTAATCAAGGGTCACAAAGTTTACATGGGAATGAACAAAGTTCAAGGCTAGCTCCCATTTTAACAATGCTCGTCTTTCTCACTTTCGCTTTTCTTTTTGAAAAAGTTTTAGGTTCACCTCTTCATTTTTTTTGTTTTTAAACTTTATAAAAGCACACAGTAGAAATAAATGACTCTCTAAAACTTCTGGATTGTCTCCCTGGCAGCACTTTTTTTAAAGCCATTAAGCTAGGCATATAGTGCTCAAGTAATGGATCCACCCGGATCCCAAGATATATCAAAGCCAATTTTAATTAACAATGATTTGTGATTTAGTAGTGAGCACAAAGTAACATATATCATGCAACAATGAAGTCTAACTATCTTCCTATGCATCGGCATGTCATAAAAGAACAATTCATGAACACATAGTAAAGGCCAATGCATAGTATAAACAGTTACTTGCAATTTTATCATATTGGAAACATGGAGAGGCGGAGATGTAGTTCCTCTCTCATAATAATTGCAAGTAGGAGCAGCAAGCACATGCAAATTATATCTATCATAATCATCATGTGTAGTAGTAAAACGCAACCCATCAATATAATCCTTAATAAGAGCAAACTTCTCCGATATAGTGTAGTTTGGAGAATTCAAAAAGATAATAGGACTATCATGTGTGGGTGCAATAGCAACAATTTCATGTTTAACATAAGGAACTATAGCAAGTTCATCTCCATAAGCATAATTCATATTGGCATCCTGGCCACAAGCATAGCAAGCATCATCAAAAATGGATATTTCAAAAGAATCAACGAGATCATAACAATCATCATAGCAATTATCCTTCGGTAAGCATGAAGGGAAATTAAACAATGTATGAGTTGAAGAGGTACTCTCATTAGAAGGTGGGCACGGGTAGTTAATCCGCTCTTCCTCCTTTTGTTCTTCGCTCTCCTCATCATCCTTTTCATCCAATGAGCCCATAGTTCCATAAATTCCTTCTTCCATAGACTCCTGCAAAATATTATTCTTCTCTTGGACAGCTGAGTAGTCCTCAATATATGGTTTAACATAGGCATTATTAGCATAATTATCATAACAATATTTAAGTATGGCAAAATTTTCAGATTTTTAAAGAGTAGCATCATACTTTTCAATCAAATAAGCAATTTCATAAGCACCCTTAAAAGCAACAAATTCTTCAATTTGTTGAACATCAAAGTAATTATAAACACCCTTAGCATACGAAGATACGATTCCATTATCACTAAACTCACATTGGTAGGGAAGGTGTTTCTTAGGGTCTTTAGAACAACAACTAAAATCATATATTTCACATAAAATCCAAGCATAGCATTGCAAACGATGAATTTGATCCAGTAAAAGTTTCCCATTTTGAGATAAGTGGTGTCGCACATAACAAGCATGCTCATCTAATGATTTTCCCTCAACTAAGCTAGTTGTGGTTTCAGCACGAGCACATAGGGATCGAAGATGATGCAAGTAAAAAGCTTCAGGAGTGTGATCGATTTTGAGTGGTTCTTCAACCATTGGTTCAGTAGGTACCACTAAATTTTTTGGCATTTTGCGTTTCCTACCCATAACTAAAGACATAAAACAAGAGTGATAAAGCAAACAAGCACACACGAGAATATTCACCCCACGCTATAACTCCCCGGCAATGGCGCCAGAAAAAGGTCTTGATAACCCACAAGTATAGGGGATCAAATGTAGCCTCTTTCGATAAGTAAGAGTGTCGAACACAACGAGGAGCTAAAGGTAGAACAAATATTCCCTCAAGTTTTATCGACCACCGATACAACTCTACGCACACTTGACGTTTGCTTTACCTAGAATAATTATAAAACAAGAAGTACTTTGTAGGTGTAACGGGATAGGTTTGCAAGAATATAAAGAGCACGTAAATAAAAACTAGGGGCTGTTTTAAGTAAAGAAGCAATAAAGTTAGTATAGCAAGTGTGGAAAAGTGGTGGTAGGAGTTGCGAAATTGTCCCTAAGCAATTGACTACTTTACTAGACCGATAGCAAGTTTTATGTGGGGGAGACCACTGCTAGCATGTCTTCCCTGACTTGGAATTCTATGAACTTATGATTGGAACTATTAGCAAGCATCCGCGACTACTAATGTTCATCAAGGTAAAACCCAACCATAGCATTAAGATATATTGGTCCCCCATCAATCCCGTATGCATCGATTTCTATGCTAGGTTGAAGCTTCTGTCACTCTTGCCCTCCAATACATAGTCCTATCAACATACAACTAACCCTATGGTGTGATCCACGTGCGTGCTCATATGATGGACACCAAAGGACAGCAACATAACCACAAGCAAATTAAACCAATCATAGCAATTCACCAATTACCGATAGGACAACGAAAATCTACTCAGACATCATAGGATGGCAACACATCATTGGATAATAATATGAAGCATAAAGCACCATGTTCAAGTAGAGGGTACAACGGGTTGCGGTAGAGTGGACCGCTGTAGATAGATGGGGGAAGGTGACGAATATGTTGGTGAAGATGAGGGAGGTGTTGGTGTAGATCGCCGTCACACGATGATGGCCCCGGCGGCGTTCCGGCGCCACCGGGAGAGAGGGGGAGAGGCCCCCCTCCTTATTCTTCCTTGACCTTCCCCTAGATGGGAGAAGGGTTTACTCCCTGGTCCATGGCTTACATGGCGGCGGAGGGGCGAGAGCCCCTCCGAGATTGGATCTGTCTCTCTGTCTCTCTCTATTTCTGCATTTCAGATTCCGGCCTTTCACCATTTCTTATATTCCCGGAGATCCGTAACTCCGATTGGGCTGAAATTTGGACACGATATCTATCCGACTATTAGCTTTCTTGTGGCGAAAGAAGGGCACCAACCGCCTTACGGGGTGGCCACTAGGGCCCAGGGCACTCCTGACCCCCTGTGGCTCGCCCTCACCCTCGTGAGCCCCTCGGGCATCGTCTCGCGTTGATTCCGCTTCCCAAAGTTCACATGTATTCAAAAAAATCTCCGTCAATTTTTATCCCGTTTGGACTCTGTTGGATATGGATTTTCTGCGAAACAAAAAACATGCAACAAATAAGAACTGGCACTGGGCACTGTATCAATATGTTAGTCCCAAAAATAGTATAAAAATGGCCAAAAGTATGTAAAAGTTGTAGAATATTGGCATGGAACAATAAAAAATTATAGATACGACGGAGATTTATCAGTGGGCATGCCTCGTCTGCCGGCTACGACATCGAGGTTATCGACAACGACGCCCTGAGGCGGGCTGTGTCACATGTTAAGTGGCCCACTCCCAACCCCTAGGGTTCAACTTCCGTCGATCTCATCCCTGGCCCCGCCGCTGATCTCCTGTGGCTCGCTGTCAACAATTTGCCATTCTACATCGCCATTGAGCCCCTTTTGTCATTTCTGAAGGATACGTTCTGCGACGCTGGCTTGGGATCCACAGCTTCCATGTTAGACCTCATCGACGGCGACCACGAGGAGGGCACCCTCTCCGGCTCTTCCAAGGGGAAAGAGCCCATCTGCTCTTCCAAGTGGAAAGCGTGCGTCTACGACATCAGGGAGGGCACCCTACAGCCGTGCTCTTCCAAGGGGAAGGAGCCCATCTGCGACAACATGGAGCGCATCCAGGGTCCGTGCTCTTCCCACGGGAATGAGCCCATCTGTGACAAGTGAGGAAACCCATGATTTGTTTATTTCAGTTGTTCACAATGTGATGCTCTATATGTGCAATTATTTACTGTGCAGTACATTTCATCAATCCAGTTTTAAACATACCGATAGGAATGAATATATTTTCTTGCTGTTAAGCCTGTTGTAGCTAGCATATGCCTATTTTAAAGTTTTTTATTGTTCGGTTGCTTGTAGTTAGCATATGTTCAGTTTCAAATGCTATCTTTGGTTGTTCGTAGTATGCCTTGTTTATTCCAGTTATTCACAACGTGATGTTCTATATGTGCAAGTATGAATCGTGTAGTTCAATTTCATTAGTACCAGTTTCAACAATACCATTATGAATGACTACATTTGGTTGCTACATCTTGTAGTTAACACGCCTTTCCCTTTTTATTTAACCATAATCAGTGTACTTAGAGCGGCACAATACCAGTTTGAATGACCATGTTTGCTTGTTGTTAATTGTTAGGCCTGTTGCAGTTAGCACACCTTTCCACTTGTTTTGCTTTACTAGCGTGCTTAAACCTGCACACTGAAGCTATCTTTTGGAGATTATTTTGTCTGCCATGTGTAATTTTGGTTGATGTTTAGCCTGTTGTGCTTAACATGCTTCTTGATGTACCTACACAGGAAAATTTTGGGAACGACTGCTGTTTTCCATCGAAGTTAGTTTCATCCCATGGCTTATATCTGCTCACCATTCAGGATATCCGTAGCTGGTACCATATAGGCCGGCGGCTCATAAGGGACTAATCGGTGAATCGGACTTTTAACTGAATATATCTGTAACACATTTTCCTTAGGTTAACTAGGGACATATGTAATATATCTGAGGCTACAGAGCAACATGCACTGTACTTAATGTCTAAATATGCAATCCTAGGCTACATAGCAACAAGGAAGAGTGTTACATTAATGTTCTAATGATATCTAGATATATGTAGAAGAGCAGCAGCAGCAACAGCAATAACACAGCCCTGTTTGGATACTCAACTTAGCTAGAGGTTAGAGTTAGTTTCTAGCTCATTACTAACCCTGAACTAACTCCATCCAAAGAGTTGTTTGGATGGCAGGGTTAGATTGACAATAAATGCACTAGGAGAACTAGCTCCAATTAGCACCTCTTGGGTCGGATACTAGTTTTTTGGGTGGGTTATAGATGCAACTAGCTCAAACTAGCCCTCATGTTTAGATATACTTTAGGGCTATTTGAGCCCGAACTAGCTCAAACTAATTGTTACCCATGGATACAACAACAGATAATTTGCAAGAATGAACTAAACTCCTTCCGGCCCATAATATAAGATGTTAATTCATCTACTATGTGAGTATATTCGATGTTATAAGATACTCCCTCCGTTCCTAAACATTTGTCTTTTTAGAGATCTCAAATGGACTACCACATACGGATGTATATAGACATATTATAAAAGAGTGTTGTACTACATCATTGTGCAAATACTGTTTATTTTCTAATATTAACTTAGTGCTTTTAGGTACATATGTCATTGGTAAAGATCCGCGTTTTGACCCTTTCTGCATATGGGGCAATGAGATATCAATGAACCAGCATCAAGTGAGGAAGCTGGTAAAGATTGTTAGTAAAATGGGTCCAAAGATGGCAATTAAACTATTTGTTTACACTTTATCCAAGACAACAGCGAACTACAGGAGGGTAAGTAAGAACTCTGCAGCCTTCTTTTTACTACCCATAATGAGTTGTGTTAGATGACAATGTCTGAAATCTTATTCCTTTGCGGTGGTTGCCAAGGCAGTTTACTCAAGATTACCTCTCAAACTACATGATTGGCGGGCATGCAAAGGTTAAAGTATTTCTACCAGAACACGATGATTATCTAGATGTTTTCATGAAGACCGTGAAGGATGGGCGGTCGGCCATCAAGTGGGGTTGGACTAGAGTCGTGCGTGCCTTCTGCATGAAGGAGGGCACAATATGGGCATTATGCTTCACCTTGTTCAGCAACCAGAATATATTTTGCCTCTTTCTTTACCGTCTTTAATAGTACAAGTATACAACTGTGGTTCATCATTCTTTATTTGGTTCTTATGTAATTCTTGAACATATTTACCTATGAATCGAATAATGCACTAGTTGTTTGAGCCTGATGGATATGAATAAAGCTGTAGCATACATTCAAATTCAGATTCAAATCCAAATCCGGTACAATTTGGAAAAGCAGCAATTAAATTACGGTGAAATTACGCTCTCCAAGTTGTTACGGCACACACGGTTGGTAAAACACAAATGTTTGCGATATGAACCATAATCCAAGATAGTTCACAGAGAGGAAACGTGTGCAAGCATGCACACAGTTGCTGTTTGCAAAGCGTGTGCGATGTCAGACAATATCACAAACGGTGCGGGCAAACTAAACGTTTTTTGTTAGTTGCCTTATCATACACGTTTCACAACCATGAACTCTTTCAGATGAAGTATGCATCATAAATGTTGCACCACAGAATAGCGTGTGCGATAGTTGTCGTGTACGACGATGTTACGACGGTCCGATGTTTCATAATCCTGTCCGACACTCGTACGACGATTAGCTAATCTTCTTAACAGTGAACCGTTTATGATGGGCCGCTCATCATACACGTTCTATAATAGTGAATCATTTTTGATGGGCCGCGTCTCGTAAACGTAGCACCACAGAATACCGACTGCGATGGAAATGCGAGCAGAAACGAGTAGGAGTACTCTAGGGGCCCTATCCCCGACAGTTTCTTGGTCGTGTGGGAAGGACCCCCCTATTGCCCACACTCACTTGGCGATGGTTCCAAATGCTGTTGCGGAAAGGGGTTTTAAACCGTTTGTTCAAGACCGACACGCACCAGTGGATGTCTGCCTGTCTATGCAGGTGCGTGTGAGAGACGGGTCGGGAGGTATGCAAGGATGATGAGGGGGGACGATATGGTTGTGGTAAGCAGGCGTAACTACATAGGAAGATCAACTGTCGTGTGTCCGAGAAAGGGAGAGACATAACTAGTGAGGCAAGTCTATCGGTGCGTGGGGAAAAAGAATTATAGTCGACCTAGCTATACGTAGGGAGATTGGTACGTATACATGCATGCATGTGTTAGAAGCAAATATGGTCCGGAGAGACGGACAGGGGGTGAGGGGTGCGACTAGGAGGTAGTGCGAGAGGCCTGCTATGTCGAGGGTGGAGTGTGCGAGTACGAGATCGATGAAAAGAGGGGCGAGAGTGTGCACCTGCGTGGAACCGTATTGGACATAGGGGGCATGGACGGTGAGAAGAGAAGAGGGGAAGTGTGTGTTTGTGGTACGCACACTTGGCTAGATAGGTATATCAACCGGTGTGTGCTGCAAAGAAGGAGGCGGGGGGGCCTACACACACCATGGGTGAATGACCGAAAGAGAAATAACGAATGTGCACGATGGAGGGGATGTTGAGGGAGGGTGAGAGGGGGGGCGGGCGTGTGCATGCACGATAGAAACTTAGCGCTAGCTAGATACAAAGAGAATAGGATCGTGAAGGTGTAGAAGACGAACAAAGATCATAATTCATTATAAAGAAGTGGATACGGATATTTGAAGAAGATATCATAATGTAAAACATTGATTATAATTTGGGATAATGTGTGGCTTTTGCAGCTCAGGGCTAAAGACTTGTCATAATGTAGGGGGCGGGTCAGTATTCTTTGTGTGATAAACACGATGTACGTATGGAACATGGTTTAGATTATGAATATCTAGTTAGCATATCAAATGTACTATTATTTGGAATCAACATCAAGTGTGTTCAAAAAATTGAATTCGAGTTCATATAGTACACATTGTTCATATCTATCTCTATAGTAATCATGTGGTTTGTTTTTAAGGTAATACACGAATGATGGTTGAAGTTGGCAACAATCATGATTGTACATTCTTATTCAAATAGAGAAACAAATTCAAATTTAGTTCGTATTGCAGCGGTAGTATAGACATTTGGAATGCACTAAAATGTTGGCATGAGTAGGTTACATGCATTATACAGCCAGCGAAAAAATTAATTGGACATAACATGGATTCATAGCTTTGAATAGCATTTGTACAGTAAAACGGGACAAGACTCTCTCTTTGTGTGGTGCGAATAGTTTTACTTTTTGCGTTTTTCGTTGAGGGAAGTGAGAATTGATTTGGTACATACAAGTACAATATTACACGTTAGGCTTGTCCCTAAAATTCAACCCGCACCTTGTTATATCCCGAAAATTCAGATCGTGGTCCCAAAACTCACGCCTTCACAACCCGTGCCTTACTATCCCGAAATTAGAATGCACGCGAAAACTCCCTCCAGCTGCCAAATCCCGATCGACACGCGAAAACTCCCTCCAGTTGCCAAATCCCGATCGACACGCGAAATCCCCCTTCTAACCCTGAGCCGAAAGGGCCGCTAGTTCAAATCTGTGGGGGTGCTTTTGTAACACACCCTACATTTTGGACAAGTGCGTCCCTAAGTCATGTTTCCCCCTCCCATCGCCTCCCTTTCGCCATTCGAAATCCCAGGCCGCCATAATCTCTCTGCTGCAGCCGTGAAACCCCACCCTCCTCCGTCCGCCACCTTACCGTTACCCAGCCAGAGCCTCTTCCCCGATGACGTCGTCCACCGCAACAGCTTGACGTCCCTCATCCACCTCCCCGGATGAGGATCCATCGTCCATCTCATCGTCCCGTGGGTTCAGCCACCCCGTCCTCCACCTCCAAGGAGCTGCTCCGACGATCGCCTCGTCTATCGCGGCTGCTCCATCCCCACGGCGCCGCCTTAACCTACTCCACCAGAACCGCAACATCCTTACCAACTCCTTGGACGAAGCCGAGGCCTACTCGGCGCCACAAAAGAGGTTGTACACTCATCGCATCGCACCTTCTCCTTAACTCAACCTCCCGGCGTCGACGGTGCTCCATCCCACACCCCCCATGGCGCAGCTACCTGGAAGGCGGCGCCACGGGCAACATCTCCATGGCGGCTCTCCCCCAGTGCGAGGCCCCTTCGGGGGCGGCGGCGGCCATACCAGCTGGACCTGCTGCTGCTCCGGCTCTCGCTCACTCGCTTGCGGTGCTGCTGTTGCGGCTCTCGCTCACGCAGCTGCTCCCCCTCACTCGTGCTGCTGCTCTACTTCGAATTAGCTACACTTGAGTCGACTGAATCGACTTTTCGGTCAGTTGATTTTCAGGGGGTGGGGGGGGGGGGGCTCACGGAATTAAGGAAGAACCACCCGCAGCGAGGAGGGGGGCTTGGCGGAGAGGTACCCCACTATCTATCTTAGGGTTCAGGGTGGGGGCGGTGGTCGCCGGCGGTGGGGGGCCAGTGGCGTGGGGATCGCCGGAGAAAAAGCTCGGCGTGGGTGGGGGGGGGGGGCTAGAGTGCTGGCCGGGGCGATGGGGAGTGGTTTCGGGGCAGCGAGACGGCGTGGGAGCGCCGCCGGCTGCGGGCGGCGGGGGCCGGTGGTGGCTGGCGGCTCAGGTGGGTGCAGGTTGAAGATGAAGTGCAGGCCCTCCCTGAAATACATGTGAAGTGCCTCTTTGCTACCATTGCGTTCAGTTTCGACAGTAACATTCAGATTCCATAGTAAATTTCAGTTTCAGCAGTTATGTTCAGAGTCAACAGTTTTTACCTCATCTGTTGTAGTCAGGTGTTTTCTGGTGATTTAAATTTTACATCTATCACTTTTGGTAATGTATTTTACATCATCTATTGGAGATGCTATTAGAATCCCACTTGAGATTAACCATGTCTGTCTTGTACTGCTTCAGCCTCGACGTCTTACGGCTCGCCGGAGCTGCTCCAGCGACGGAACCATCCATCACAACAGAGCAGTGCCCTGGACGCCATCTATAGATTCCTCAAATCTTCCTCCACACCTCTGACGGCCTCCTCTTCCTCAACTTCTTTAGCGACCAACCCAATGATGCTGACGTCGACACGGATACAGCAAAGAGGTTGTACACTTGTCACATCACTTATTACTCTACATTCATGTCGATCCATTAGGGCTAGTTTGGTTCAAAGGAAAAACATAGCAATAGGAAATTTTCCTATGGCACTCTACTATTTAGTTATTCATGCATTTTGTTGAAAGGAATGAAGCAAAACATCCACTTGGACCTACTTTTCAATGTCCTATGCATGAAAACAAGACCAAGTGCATAAGTGGCAGAATAACATTCTAACTATACACGCTTTCCTATGGTTTCATTTTAATTTGGCCATGTTTCTTTGCATTCCTCTGCTCTTCCAATTCCTGTGAACCTAACACCCAAGTTGTCAGAAATCCTGTGTTTACAAGTGCTTTGTTTCTCATGTGCATTCCTATCCTATTCCGGTGTTTTTCCTATCCCTGCGTTTTTAGAATCATGCAAGCCAAAGGAACCCTTACAGAATTACTTCAGTTACAGGTAGGTGTCGAAGAAAACTTTGTGTGGTTTGTCCTGCTCCTACCGCGACGTCGTCCACCTCACCTGAGCTGCTCCATCGACAGAAGCATCTACCAAACCAGAAATCACGACTCCTGACTGTCTTTCGCCGCCTCAGATCTCCTTCCCTGCCGCTAGCACCCACCGCAATGGTGTCACATCCTAGCTAGTTCATGCATTAGAGTGTTGCATCATGTCTACTTTTCCAGAAACTGGAAATGGGGATGACAGAACCCCCAGCACCCCCCTGAAAACAACTAGGGTTTACTAAAATTATTTTCAATGAACCTGAAATGCCCTTCTAAAAAGTCCACCCTTTTTGTTTTGGGTTAGAACCTCTGGCAAAATGGGTTCACATTTTTCTAGGACACATAAGGTCATTGGATTAAATTATGACCTATTTGCATTTGGGCATTTAAATGCTATAAAATATTTTAAATGCCCAAATATTTCTGGAAATAAGTGTGGGCAGTTGGAAATAATCTAAACAGAGCCCCTGATTATTTTCAGGATTTTTGAAGATGCCTAAGTATTTTTAGAAATGCCACAAACCTGCAGAAATAAACAAAACAGAAATTAAAAGAGAGGGAGAGAACTTACCTGGCCGCAGCCCACCAGCCGGCCCACCTAGCGGCCCAACGCTGTGCTGGCCCATGCCAGCCATTTGCTTCGTCCCCGCCAGGCAGGCACAGAGCTCACGCCGGCGAGCGCGAGCTCGCCACGGCGCCACCTGCTTGCCGCCCGCGCCCCTGGACACCTCGGCGAGCTCCACGTCGCCGCCCCAACACTGCGGACACCTCACTCACTCCCCTGCCTCTCTCCCTCACTCTCCCGCACCATGGACGATGTTGCCGCGCCCGCACCATCGTGAAGCTCGTGTTCTCCGTCGTCCCCGCGCCGTGCTGACTTGTCCACGAGCTCCGCCGTCATCGTCTCTGTCGAGCAGCCTGAGCCCCGAGCGCTCGCGCGCCCTGCTTCGTGCTCTCCAAGCTCGACTTCACCGAGCACCGCCGCAGATCCCCTTCGCCGTCCCTGCCGCACCAGCTCATCCCCGACTGCGTTGTCTGCTCCGTCGTGATCACCGTGAGCTCAGCTGCCTTCCCATCCTCTCTGTTTGCCTTCTCGCGCACCATAGCGACCGCACGAAGCTTCAGCGCACGCGCCGCCGCCGAGCTCGTCACCGACGATGCTCCGGCCACCCACTGGCCACACCACCATGTCCAACACACTCACCGTACTCGCAGGAACCGGTAGCACCACCCCACGCACCTCGCCGTGCCCTGTAGCCTCGGGTTCAACCTTGCCCGAACTCCGGCGACCGCCAAGGTCGTCGCCGGCGACGTTCCCGGCCACCTCGAGCTCCACCACTGCCACCAAACGACGCGGCTCGTTCCCCGCATCTCGTAGGTGCTCTCCGCCGTCCATTTGGTCGCCAGAGCGCGAAACCCGCACCCCACCGCCGCGTCTGCTGCCGCCGACAGCTAAACGCCGGCGGGTTTGACCCCGTTGACTGAGTTGACTGGGTGGGCCCAGTTTGACCCTCTGGGTCTATGACAAGTGGGGACCACTTTGCAAATTAACCTAACTTTAGCGTTAACTATATTTAGTTATTTTAACTAACTACTGACAGACGGTGCCCACTGGTCAGGTTGACCTGGACCGCTCCGTTGACCGCTGTCGTCACCCTGACGCAATGCTGATGCATTAATTCAATTACTGGAATTATTCTTATACAGGAAATTCCAGAAAATAGTACAAACTTCAAAAATTCATAGAAATTAATTTGTAACTCCAAATGCAAAGATTTATATATGAAATTTGATCAGAAATATCCAATCTTTCCATATGTACTGGTTTCATGCATGTCAGAACAATTTAACCTTGCGGTTTAGGTGAAAAAAGCAAATGCACTAATATGACCTTTTACTTTGGGCTAGTGTCGTGGAATTGTCACGACATATGTCCTTGTGTGAGGACTTAGTCGCGAGGCAAACGCATCAATGTAGTAGCTTGAGAGGGGTTGGGAGGAATCGAGAGACGCAACATAAGACAAGGATTTAGACAGCTTCGAGCCCCGGGAAACATAATCCGGTAATAACCCTACATGCTGTTTGTGGCTAGGTCTCATTATGATCATGAGGGAGTCGCCGGTAAGCCAGCTCTTTGTGTCTTGACCTAGAAATTGTTTCTTCTTGCTTCTCCCTCTTGGGGTGCCCCGCCCCTCCTTATGTAAGCTGAAGGGGCAGGTTACATGTAGAGTCCAACTCGGATTTAAGACTTAACCTATTTTGACGTCTTATCATGGGCTTCTCACCATGGGCTTCTTAACGTCTTGGGCTTCTTACAATCTGCTTACAATCGACTTACGGTGCGGCTTACGATCGACTTACCATATGGCTTACCGTCTGCTTACGGTTGGCTTAACATCTCGGCTTAAGCGTCGGGCTTATATGATATGGTTCTGCCGGGTTACATATTTATGTCTGCGGGTTACATATTGTGTCTGCCGGGTTATATATTTGTGTCTACGGGTTATATATCGTGTGTCGCTGGCTTACAATGCTTAATCGTTCCCTTGGCTTATAGTCTGCCGGGTCACCAATGAAACATCAAGTCCCAGCCGGGTCATATCTCCAGCCGGGTCATACCGCGGGGTATATCCCCGACATTAGCCCCTAGTTTAATTTGCATTTATCCATGTTAAACTATCCTGTAAACAAAACACAAGAACAATTTTAACAGGTTATGCTCCGGGTTAAACATCTTTATAAGCCAGCACCTGGTCATCCTTAACTCCTTGTTATTTCCTTCTTCAAAAATCCGGGTCAATAAGCCAACTTCATAATCAATTTGCTGACGTTGGTTTCTCACAGAAAAAGACTGAAGAATAACTCATTTGACTCAGCTCCCAATGCTTAAAAATATTGGTCTTGAAATACTCATGTGACCTTCAACCGGCTTAAATATGAAAAAACTTGACGGGTTTATAAATAGATGATGCCAAGTCATAATTGTTGCCGATGCCAGGTTGAAACTGAGAATTTTGAAGATTTCTCTCCCTCATATCCATATTACCTGTAGCCCCCAAGTCTTGAGCAGAACAAAGTAATGACTTAAGACTTGCTTCAACAAAAATATTATCACTTTGAAGAAATCCATGTTGTTTATCTCAATCACTAGTCAAAACCGAGTATTCCACATATGTAGCCCCCTTGTGCCGGGTTGTCATGCTTGCAGTAACCTGGGACTTGAAATTGTTTTATCCTCATAAAAACTTCAAACAGTGTAGCCCCCAAGGGCCGGGTCATTATGCAATAATGAGCAGGGACTTTGTAAATATGATCATGCAAACTTTGAGTAGCAACGTGTAGCCCCCAAGGGCCGGCCCAGTAAGATATTACTGAGCTGGGACTTTGTATATGATTCATTGATAATAACATCATATGATGTAATCTCCACCATGGGGCTTGAACCCACGTCCACAAGGTTAAGAGCTTTGTAATCTACCAACTGAGTATTGGATCTTTCAATATAATGGAATAATACTTGTGTACCTTGAACTTTTGACAGGAGCAATTAGTAGCCCCCAAGGGCCGGCTCATTACAATGTGATGAGTCGGGTCTTCAATAAGTTAAACAAAAGTGACTTTACATTATCCCCCAAGTGCCATGGTGCATGCTGGCAGTGACATGGGACTTGCATATTTGATGTAATCTCAATTTAAATAATGTAGCCCCCAAGTGCCGGGTCGTAAGCCTGCAGCGACCCGGGACTATTCCTTCCATTGTAGAATAAATCATATCCATTGATAAAATAATAGCCATTGCGCCAAAGCGACTTTGAATACCTCATCTGTTGATAAGTAAATCCGAAGTATAAATACACGACGACTCTTGGCCGATGGCTACTTAATGCGCATTCATTATAAACCGGAATTTCTGCAACCCGGCAGCTTATAGCCTTTGAGAAAATCCAGAATGAATAACCCTTTTGAAGCATCAATTTTGATGATGAGCTTGAACTTAAGCATTTATATGAGTCATAGTTCTGCAAATCCTGCACAGAGTTTAAACAACATATGCCCTAACGACTTAACATCAAAAGC
The DNA here is from genome assembly GCA_021605205.1 of Aegilops longissima. Lineage (NCBI taxonomy): Eukaryota > Viridiplantae > Streptophyta > Magnoliopsida > Poales > Poaceae > Aegilops > Aegilops longissima. The sequence goes on from CM038680.1 coordinate 468,040,274, forward strand.
CAGGGCGGGTAACCACCCAAATGTATTCTTATCCTGCACACGAGGAGATCACAAGAACCCTTGGCGGTTTACCGCAGGGCAGGTCATAATATCTTACATATAACCACTATGATATTGAATTTGCACTGCCGGTTTATGTGACCTGCACAGTAAGGATGATAACCCAATCTTTGAAGCCAAAACTTCCAAATGTTTATGATTCTCATTTACTGGTGACTTATCGTCCAGAGTCAAGCCGGGTTAAATAGAAACCACTCATATATGCTTCGGATATAATCAAAAGAGTCTCACGTAAAATCCAAAAAATTGTTTGAAAAAGGGACTTCAAGAATTTTGAGGCTTCTGATTCGAATACGATCAGAAAACCGTTCCAAAGGGGTTAAGCAAAGATTAGAATACGATCATATAGCCCCCAGTGGCTTTGGCGTTGCCGATCAAGAGGGTACCAACAGCTATGTTCTCTTTGGTTCGAATACGACCTATGTTTGTACAGGAAGCCCCCAAATGACCTTAAGAGTTGTTAACGACGCTGATTCGAATACGATCCACGTCGGACCAAAAAGGGGTTGAGCTATGATTCGAATACGATCAAGAAGCCCCCTAGTGAGTTTGGCAGTGTGCCAATCAAAAGGGTACCGACAGCTATGTTATTTTTGGTTCGAATACAACCTATGTTTGAACAGGAAGCCCCCAAATGACCTTGAGAGGTTTTTAACGACCCTGATTCGAATACGATCCAAGTCGGACCCAAAAGGGATCTTCATTTTGAGCCGGAAATTTTCTGACAGCCTTTAATTTTGCACCAATGTGGCAGTAGCCTCGGGTCCGGGTTATTTTTCCCTCCAATAACCCGAGGTCTTAACTCTCACAGTGTTTGCTAAGTCATGTCATCGTAGCCCCTGAGTCTTAAGACTACTCGAGGAGTTGGGTTGAGACTCTCCATGCTTGACCATGATATGACCAATGAATTGAATCATGCATGGGACAACTTGCAAACCAAAGTAATTGCTCTTTTGAAGAATATAATATGTAATATAAAATATACTGGATGGATTTCACCTGATATGTTAGGCCAATGATTATCCACATTGGAGTTGATAATCACCATGGTGAAGCTGAAATTAATCATGGGCGAGTCGATCGTGGGAGCAGACAGATGAGTCGGCCGCGACATTATAAGCCGGTGCGGACTGGCGAGTCAATCGCAGGCGCAATCCGAGCGAGGTTGATGTAGACCAAGCTGCACGGGCGGCGGCTTGCACGTGTATCCGTCGAGCAGCATGATATGGAGGAACGCTAGTGCAAAATTATGCTGGCGCGCGCTCCATGTCCGCGGTATAACAATTCCTGATTTTTGTCTGATAAGCGGACACTGCTGAATAATGCACAATGCTGATGTGACTTTCAAAAGATTTGATCTTGAAAATCATGCCATGTTGAGAGGAGTAGTAGGATGATTGAGTCCTCCATGTGGGAGACAATCCCTTTTTTTAGGAAGTCCAAAGTAGTACATGGCATGTCACGCCTATAGCTTTAATCTTCCGCTGTTCATCTTCCATTGTTTTCCCTTAGGAGATGTGATGTTTGCTTAAGTTAATGCCATAGCAGCAGCAGGCACACACACACATGATACAACCAACAACCACTGTCCCCCTTTCCCCCCTTTTTTCTTTCTTTCAAAAATGCTAGACTTACGGAAACCAGCATACAGATTGAAGTTACGGGATGGGGTGTCGTAATCTCATTTGAGGCTCAACCCGCGAATTAAGCTGTGGGACCCAAATCGTGGTAAATCCCACGTCTCCAACTATACCTGGCCATACCTCGGGCCGGGCCGGGCTTCGGGCCGGGCCTAGCCAAGCCCGGCGCAAAAACCCAGGCCCGGGCCTGGCCATCAGGCCTGTTTTCTGGGCCCAAGCCCAGCCCGAATGCATAAAAGCCAAACGGGCTTTGGGCCGGCCTGGCCCGACCTTCAGAAAAACACCAAAACGACGGGCCCGGGCCCGGCCCGGCCCGGCCTTCGGGCTCAAAATCTAGGCCTGAGCCCGGCCCGGGGGCAGCGTAGGGCCGGGCCGGGTCGGGCTTTTTCAGGTCGGGTCGGACCTGGCCGGCCTGGCCAGGCTTCCCATGGCCAGGTATATCTCCAACTCATCTCCGTAACAGCTTTACGTGAAAACTATCCGTAGCTATAGCAAAGTTCTTTTTCTTTTATAGCCTTGGGCTGATCTGCTTGGAGTAGGCAATGAGGATTCGACCAGCGACTTGGAGGTGGTTACGGCAGAGAAGCACTGGTGGTTCAGTGAAACGGCAACTAAACTTGGCGCGAGGCCAGCGGCCTGGAGTGAGGCCAGCAAGACGACAACGGCGATCAGCGGCTCGACGCAGAGACAGTCGAGGAGGCGAGTTGATATAGATGCGATCGCGGCAACGGCAGGCGGCAGGCCGGGTTGAAGGTGGAGGCAATGCGGAAGCATAGACAAACCGGGCGGCATCTCGGTAGGCGCGGCCACAGTGGAGGAAACTCAAGGCGCAGCCATGGTGAAGGTGGTAAGTGATCCGTGAGCGACACCACGGCTGGCCGGTCAAGCTCACCTTTCTGCAAGTATATACGTGCATGCGTACTGAAGTAGTATCGCTCGTGCATGTTGGTTCAAGGCGAAATAGGCCACGATGAAAGTGGAACGAGGCCACGGCGACAGAGTCCGGAGCGGCCAACGATAGCGGCGACTCAGCGAGGCTGGTTGGCAAAGTGAAGACTGGCGGCCGAGGCTCCTTGAGGCTATTGAAGTGAGGCAGCCCAAAGGAGCACTAGTGACGGGCGAAACGAAACCAGCTCACGGCGGTTTGACAGTGCTCCAGCGAGTCCACGGTTTGAAAGAGCGAAACAGCAACGGCTCGCGCTTGTTGATCGGGACCGCGGGGGCGGGTCGGCAGGCGAAATCATTTGCAGCAGAAGGGGGCCTCAGAGGCAACGGTGATTTGACAGCTCAGACTGGCTGGCGGATTTTAACCGGAGGTGGAGCAAGGCGAATCACAGGCCGTGGACGTGACTCGGCGGACTCTGCCAGCGACGACGGCTCAGCACAAGACAGCGGCTCAAAGTGGTGCCGTCTCATGGCGACTTGGAAGAGGCCGAACATCGGAGTGGCTTACAGGCCATAGGCAGCACACGGCCGGGGCGGCTCACAGCGGCAAGGTGAGGCCGCAGCCAGGGCAGGTCAAACCAACTGGGTCTCGCTGGGGCTTGACCCGACGGCAATTCAGCGGCGACGTTGAAACGGTGGCCGCAACAGAGCACAACAGCAGCTTGCGGAAGATGAAGATCAAGGCCGCTGGCGGTTTCTGAAGGTAGCGCGGTGACTGGGCGACCTGGTGTGGGCAGAACGACATGACACCGTAGAGACGTGCAGCGGCGTGAGGCAGCTGAAGTGGCGTAGAATGAAGCCGGGGCGACTCAATGACGGCGGCTTAATACCAAGGCTAATCACTCGGGGATGGCTTGTCCAGAGCGGGGCGCAAATCGGAGACCCGGTAAAGCGGTTTAACCAACAAAGCGTGGCTGTTTGCTGACTCCCTCGATGAACCACAGCGGCGGGTCAATAATTGGGCTACAGCGGTGCCTCGCGGCCATTGCAGAGGTGACCCGGCTCGGCGGCTCGGCAAGTGAGGGGCGGTTCAGAAGTGGGAACCGGCGCTGCTGTTCGACCGGCGGCGGGTTGGAGAGGCACCGGCAGCTCAAGGCGGATGAAGAGATGCAGCGATTGCCGCAACGAGGGCGACGGCGGCTCGTAGCCACGGTGAACCAGCGGAGATACAAATGCATCAAGCAAAGGTGACTCAGGGCCACGCCGGCGGGCTAATAAAGTAGCTCCAAAGCTGGCAGCTCATCCGTGGCGAAACGGGGCGGTTTAACGAAACTCCACTACCCTGGGCGGCGATTCAGTAGCAGTATAGGCCGGCTCTGAGGCTCTGGATTATGACAAAGTCGGATTAGCGGCGGCTCAATAGGAGCGCCGGCGGGTTCTGTCTCACCGGGGCGGCGACTTTCTTTTTAATCAATCGTTGCATTTGATTCTTCCTTTCTGTTTTATCCTTGCTGCAGTTAAGACGGCCTCGCCGGGCGCAGCGGCGACGGAGGCAGCTTTGGTCGGACCGTCCCACTGGTGTGGGAGGTAGTAGCAGGGGCGTCTCAGGTTGAGCGAAGGCGGTTTGGACGCTGAGGAAAGGTAGTTCCTCGAGGCCGTCTTGAGGCCATGGTGGCGATCGATTCGCCGCTGAAACGGATTGGAGCCCGGCGACTTAAGGCTCCCTGTCAAGGCGAGGCTGAGCTCAGAGTTGACAACGCGCAGCAGATGGCGTAGTTTTGACGAGTGGAAAAAACATGGTGACGCAGCAGCTCGGAGGCGATTCAGTCACGATGGAGAACGAGCACATTTGGCCGTGCTGGAGCATCACCCGGACGGCAGGGCAGATCGGAGCGAATCCGATTCGGAACGGCCTGAAGGCGGAGTCCAGGTCCCCGGCGGGTCGATGAAGACGGCTCGGAGTCGTGGTAGAGGGCCGGCCCAAAACCGGCGTTGAAGGCGGCTTGATATGGTGAATTCGGGTTGTAGCGGTCTTGGATGATCCACGTCCGGGTGGTAATTGAATTTGGCAAAAAACAAAGCACCGCGTAACTGGCCGCATCTGTCTTGACTCGCACGCCCGTAGTAAAGACTCGCAAGATCACCTTTGACGACGAAAAAACTGTCCGCCATAACGACTTGTGAGATAGCGGGGCACATATTGTAATCTGGATCGGTGAACTCTGAGCTGAAATAGATCCTTCAAAACTGGCTCTTCTTCTTTCAGACAACTGCAAACTTTCTTGATCCCTGGAAAAGATCCCTCCAATAACTCAACACCACCGTGCGCAGGCCCCACGGTGGGCGCCGACTGTCGTGGAATTGTCACGGCATATGTCCTAGTGTGAGGACTTAGTCGCGAGGCCAACGCATCTATGTAGTAGCTTGAGAGGGGTTTGGCGGAATCAAGAGACGCAACATAAGACAAGGATTTAGACAGCTTCGGGCCCCGGTAAACATCATCCGATAATAACCCTACATGCTGTTTGTGGGTAGGTCTCATTATGATCATGAGGGAGTCGCCGATAAGCCAACTCTTTGTGTCTAGACCTAGAGATTGTTTCTTCTTGCTTCTCCCTCTTGGGGTGCCCCGCCCCTCCTTATATAAGCTAAAGGGGCCGGTTACATGTAGAGTCCAACTCGAACTTAAGACTTAACCTATTTTGACGTCTTATCATGGGCTTCTCACCATGTGCTTCTTAACGTCTTGGGCTTCTTACAAATTGGCTTACAATCTGACTTACGGTCTGGCTTACGATCTGACTTACCATCTGGCTTACCATCTGGCTTACCGTCTGGCTTAACATCTGCCGGCTTAACTGTCCGGCTTATATGACTGTGTCTGCCGGGTTACATGACTGTGTCTGCCGGGTTACATGACTATGTCTGCCGGGTTATATGACTATGTCTTCCGGGTTATATGACTGTGCCTGCCGGCTTACAATGCTTAACTGTTCTGCCGGCTTATAGTCTGCCGGGTCACCAATGAAACATCAAGTCCCAGCCGGGTCATATCTCCGGCCGGGTCATACCGCGGGGTATATCCCCGACAGCTAGCATTTGAATCCTTGATCCAAATGAACTCAAACTATTCTGTCCTAAGTTGCATTAGCCAAAACACACCATTTTGCCATGTCATTGCATGCATCATATTGTTGCATATTATCTTGTGGTGATTGTGTTTCAATGTGTTCTTCGTGGTAGGTTTTGCCTTCGAGGATATTCACGAGTATCCAACTGAAGGGCAGTATCCCACTACCACTACGTCAGGCAAGTAACCCATTGATCATTTCGATACAAACCCATCTTCTCTCTTCTGCTCTCGTTTACTGCATTAAGACAATGCGTTTTAAACTGCTGTGTGTTGCGGTAGTTGAACCCACTTCCTCTGCATGACCTATCATTGCCACAGTAACTAGATGAAACCCACTACCATGCGTAGGAGTTGATTGAGCCATGTTTATGTTTCCTACCATGCTATGCTTGCTATGCTTAGAGTCGTGTCAGGTTTGGCTCATCGGGGTGATGAACTAGAGTGAATGGTTGTGTCGGTAATAAGGGTGAATTGTTGAACATGATTTGGTAAAGGTATCGATGAGAGGACATGTAGGAGTACATGGTGGGTTGTTCCATTGAGGCCGTCCTTAAGAACTGAGATCTGTATTGTGATTTAAGATCAGCTACTACCACGTGTTGGGCCCGAAACCAATGGACCCTTTCGACTTATTAACCACTCTTGTCCTCTGTCCAGGAGTTGCAAGTAGTTTCTGGTGTTTGTAATTGCTGGAGGCCGTGCACAATGCTGACCTTAGGGGTGGGCTGTGATGCGGTAGGCTCGTGGCCCGGTGTGCCGATTCGCCTGTTTGGTGTCTCGGGAACCCTGGACACATTGTTTGGGGCCATTGAGGACAGCCCAGCCGGATTTCCGTGCGGATGGAACCCGAATAGGCGATAAACCTGGAATAGGGACTCGTGTGTTTAGTCAGGTTGTGGCCGACACCCTAGCTGGGCTTCCGCTTGAAGGTTGCCGAGTACATGTCGTGTAAACGGAGATAAGTGGTGAAAGCATGTGTGAAGAAGTACACCCCTGCAGGGTATAAAACTATTCGAATAGCCGCGTCCGCGGTAAAGGACTACTTGGTCGCTTATACAATTCATAGACAAGTTCATGGTTACTCCTAAAAGACTCAAGATAAGTGTGAGTACCGCGGATGGCCCTCTCGTAGGATGACGAGGGAGGATCCACGTTGGAGTATTGTGATGGTGATTAGTGGACTCGTGTGCGAAAACTATTTTACAAGTGATGTCTCATAGGATAGCTTAGCCAAGAGTCAAAGCTGGCATGCTGCAATAACTACACTACCTTCTAGAGAATGTGCATGTATAGTAGGATCTGTTGTAAGACTTGTGGAATACCTTTGTACTCATGTGGCTTTAATTACTGTTTTCAGACGACAACACCGCCCCTTCAAATGGATTCTATGTAGAACTCGACGTTGATGAGTAACTTGCCACCCAGGTGGTGATCTGAGCTTGTAAATGGCCCTATGTAGATAGACAGGCTCCGTCAAGCCTTCTTTCTTTCTAGTGTCTGTACTCAGACTAGTTTGCTTCCGCATGTGCTTGTATGTTGTATGACTTGAGTGTCGGGTCATGTGACCCCTATCTGTATGAACATGTTATGTATGGCTCTTCAAAGCCTTTAAATAAAGTACTTTGAGTTGTAGAGTTTTATTGTGATGCCATGTTGTATTTACACATATCGAGCATATTGTGTGTATGATTGAAATGCTTGGTATGTGTGGGATTCGACAATCGAGTTGTTTATCCTTGACAGCCTCTCTTATGGGGAAATGTAGTCTAGTGCTTCCATGAGCCATAGTAGTCCGCTACAGCCCGGTTCACCGGATTCTTGCTAGCCCAGCACTACTGCTCAGGACACTTGACTGGCCGGCATGTGTTTCACTTTGTTCCTATGTCTATCCCTTCGGGGAAATGTCACGCGGTGACATCCGGAGTCCTGCCTAGCCTGCTACAGCCGGGTTCCGAGTCCTGTTAGCCAGTGCTACAGCCGGATTCACACGCCTTGACCGACATGCTCGATGTGATTCATGTATGCCTGTCCCCATAGGTTAGTGCCGCTTTGGGTTCACGACTAGCCATGTCGGCCCGGGTTCTCTGTCATATGGATGCTAGCGACACTATCATATCGTGAGCCAAAAGGCTAAAAGGTCGGGCCATGGTAAGGCGACACCCGTGGAATACCGTGCGTGAGGCCTCAAAGTGATATGAGGTGTTATCGGCTAGGTCGATGTAACTTGGAATCGGGGTCCTGACAGCGTTGGCATCAGAGCCGGACTGCCTGTAGGTTCGTCAAGCCAAACTGGTCGATGTCGAGTCTAGAAATGCTTTAGTTATATGTAGGGGAATTGATTGTGGGAGGGAACGTAAGGCTCTTTTTACTCCTTTACCTTATGCCCTCTGATCTGAGTCATTCTCTTCTCATTCTACGTGGGTTAAGGACTAGGCTCTCTTCTCTCTATCAGGTTCATGTGTTACTAATCCGTAGTAACTTATAGGATTGTTGGTTACGAGCTTCAGTTCAGTTTCTACTACTTCAGTATGTTACCAGTTGAACCAGAACCTTGATATGATGTTGTTGAGTGTCTATGCAAACTATTGTGAATGTCTCAAATCTTTTTCTGAGCATTTACAGACGTTATGCTGTCCGATTTCCCCTAGAAAATTCTAATGCCTTTGCATTATATCGTGATTTCAGATGGCCACCCGTTCCCAGAATCAAGTGGTTCGTCTGACTCGGTGCCTTGATGTACCTGGTCACACGGCCATGCTGGTCAGAGTGATGGTCGAGACAGGCTACCGATGGTATCCTGAGTATACCGTCGAGGAGCAGTTTAGAGACTTTAATCAGAGCCAATACTTTTGTACGGTCAGGATATACCCTTCCTATCCTGGAGCTACTGAACCCCTCCATTACTCTTATGGACATGGGGTTACCATCGAGATGTACATGCAGGACGCAGCTTACTCGATGATGACTATCATACGAGCCAGAACTGCCTTGCTTCGGAACACTTATTTCCGCTATATGCCAGCATCACTCCTAGGGCACAAGGGTACTATCAGGCTATTTACTGTGACTCTACCCATGAGGATTCACAACTCCGCACCACCACCGAGATGCTTGAGGACAAGGACGTGAGAATCGTGCCTTGCGAATGGAGCTCTTCAACTCTCGTTCTGATCACTGGGCCACTCTGACACGGTTTGCACATGCCGTGCAAGCTGGGTATATGGACATGAGGGACTTGTACCCTGTGCGGTCTGGTCTGCCAGATTGTATGGAATGGCGTGAAGTAGGGGGCATCACCCCTCCTCGTGGACCCCGTCTGCCACCGTTTGTTTGACCAAGGCCACATCCAAGTCTTTATGGACCACAAGCTCCACAGGACCGACTGTTTCCAGATGATCATGTTCAGCTTCCAGGCTTGGCTGGTGACTTTTATGAGGATTACTACGGAGCTGTCTGAGCTAGTAGTAGTTTCGCTAGTATTGTAGAAGTTGTATTTCCACCGTCCCGCGCGACTTGTGGAATATGAATTGGTGTGTATCACTTTCCGGAGGTGTAGAAAAATAATGTATAGGAGCTTGGAATGCCTCCGATGAGATGTAACGTCTTTCACCGTAGTTGTACTCTAGCATGGGCTTGTACTAAACTATGTATGGTGTGTATGACCGTTGGTATATATAAGGCAGTTTCTATATTACCATGTCATACGGATGAACATCTCTGCATTCCGTGTTATCCATTACACTCCGCACTTCCTTGCCAAGATTTGTCCATCCTTGTCTAAACCGTTGTCTTGTTTTCCTAGGATGTTCAACACCCGCAACAACCCTGCTGTCCAGGCGCAGGGTGAAGCCAGTGCAGCTAGGGATGAAAATCTGCCTCAACCGCCTTCTCTGGCCGAAGTTATGCTGGAGGCGGAAAGAAACAAGCGTGAGACCTACCGCTTGCTAGAGCGAATTGAGAAGAATACTGCACATCGGCAGAGGAACGATTTGGTGTCAATCAATGACTTTGTCAAGTTGTACCCACCGAAGTTTAATCATCCCGTCGAGCCCCTGGATGTGGATGATTGGCTTCGCAGCATCACCCATAAGCTACTTCTGCCAACGTAGCCAAAGTTGATAAGGTTACCTTTCCTGCCTATCACCTCGAAGGCCCTGCTAGCCTTTGGTGGGAAAACTTGAGGCTATGCACCCTGTCGGCCAAATCACTACTTGGGCTGAATTCGGCGAGGCTTTCCATGAGCATCACATCCCGGAAGGTCTCATGGATCGTAAGAGGGAAGAGTTCTGCAATTTCACCCAAGGCAGACTGACCGTGGATGCATATAGCCGTCATTTTGGAAATCTAGCACATTCTGCTCCCGAAGAGGTATCCACCGACGCCAAGAAGCAGTCAAGGTTCCGCAAGGGACTTAGCCCCGAGCTTCGTTGTGATCTTCGTCTGCACGAGTGCACCTCCTTCCAGAAGTTAGTCAATAAGGCCATCAGTGCTGAGACAGGTCAGACTGACTATGACGCTTCACGCAAGCACTCCCGTGACTTTGGTTCTTCATCCGGCTCTGGATTCCGAACACAACACTGCCACCCAGGTTCACCCTGAGGCCATCCTTTGAGGCGCCTCACCCCAACCAGCAGTATGTACCACCCAAGACCTACGATGGCCCCGCTGCTAATGCCGCTCCACGCCCCAATGTTGTGACATGCTTAAAGTGTGGAGAGACCGGTCACTATCTGCGCGAGTGCCCCCAGAACAACCCAAATCAGCCTGGAAAGTCCGTTGGTCGTGGTAAGCCAGCGGGAAAGACTTACTACGCCAAGCCAGCCACCACTGCACGTGGTCATGTTAACTATGTCTCAGCTGAGGAGACTCATGAGGATCCCAACGTTGTCCTTGGTACGCTCCTTGTTAATTGCCATCCGGCAACTATTCTTTCCGATACTGGAGCATCTCATTCATTTATTTCTGAGAGCTATGATCGATTGCACAACACCACATTTAGTGACATGCCCACCTCCATGGAAATTCAAACTCCCGGTTCTAGATGGCAAACCTCTAGAATAAGTCATGGAAATGAAATTCTTATCGACATATTGGTCTTCCTTGCATCACTGATAGCTCTCAAGTCCTCGGACATAAACATCATCTTGGGTATGGACTGGATGTCAGCCCATTATGCTAAGATTGATTGCTCTACTAGAACTGTTCAACTCACCCATCCATCAGGCAAGACAGTCAGTGTTTTGACCCGAGTGTCTGAGCGTCAGCTCTACTCCCTAAATGCCAACCCTCTTCCAGACCTTGAAGATATTCCGGTAGTCCATGACTTCCCGGATGTCTTTCCAGAAGAACTGCCAGGTGTTCCACCTGACAGGGATGTCGAGTTCATGATAGACCTTGTTCGAGGAACCGTTCCAATCTCTAGAAGACCTTATAAGATGGCACCCCTAGAACTAGCAGAGCTTAAGAAACAACTCGATGAGTCCCTGAAAAAGGGTTTCATCTGTCCTAGTTCTTCTCCATGGGCTTGCCCCGTCCTCTTCGTCAAGAAGAAGGATGGATAGGATCAGATGGTTGTAGATTACCGAGCTGTCAACTTGGTCACTATCAAGAACAAGTATCCGCTCCCCAGGATCAACGATCTGTATGATCAGCTCACTGGATCCTCAGTCTTTTCCAAAATGGATTTGAGGTTGGGCTACCATCAAATCAAAATCAAGAACAGGTACATTCCTAAAACGGCCTTTGTTACTCATTATGGCCAATACGAGTACACCGTCATGTCCTTCGGTTTAACCAATGCTCCAGCCACCTTCTCTCGGTTAATGAACTCGATCTTCATGGAGTATTTGGATAAATTCTTCGTGGTATACCTCGATGATATACTCATCTACTCCAAGAATGAGGAAGAACATGCCGAACATCTATGGCTAGTATTGATGAAACTTCGAGAGCACCGCCTTTATGCCAAATTCTCCAAGTGTGAATTTTGGTTGCCAGAAGTGACCTATTTAGGCCATGTAATCTCTATTAAGGGTATTGCTGTCAATCCCAAGCAAGATCAAGCTATCCTTTATTGGACTCCACCTGAAATGGTCAAGCAAGTTTGGAGTTTCCTTGGCTTAGCGAGCTATTGTCGCCGCTTCGTCGAGAATTTCTCCAAGGTTGCTAAACCTCTAACTGAACTCCTCAAGAAAGATAAAAAGTTTGAGTGGACCCCACAGTACGAGTTCAACTTTCAGGAACTGAAAAGACGTCTGACATCTGCTCCCGTACTCGTACCACCAGATTTTTCTAAGGACTTTGATATCTACTGCGACGCCTCGCGACAAGGACTAGGTTGCATACTCATGTAAGATCGTCATGTGATTGCCTATGCTTCCTGACAATTGCGTCCACATGAGGATAACTATCCCACACATGATCTAGAGCTTGCAGCTGTAGTCCATGCACTCAAAACCTGGCGATATTACCTCCTCGGTAATCGTTGCGAAATTTACACCGATCACCAAAGTCTGAAATACATCTTCACCCAACACTACAAGAAATATGTCAACTAGTGACCTTCTCTTAGTGACCCTAGCTGAATTGGTCGTAAATCCATGGCCATTTCGCTTGGAAGGGCTCAAACCCTGAATCGCCTTACACCACATGGTCATAAAGCAGACAAGAGTGGTCCATGACCTTATTTCTACCTGATTACGACCAATATAAATGGTCATGAGGTTGTGAACGTGGTTGCATTAGTACTTATTGCTATGACTAGGCGCCACCTCATCAGTTTTGCCTATGTGTCATGTCCATGTGTCAATTTTTGCCCTAGGTTGTGAAGCAACCTATGTTTCTGTCACTCCCAAAATTCCCAAAAAAAATCTCATAAATTCTTTGCATCATATCTTCGTCAAATATGAAAAAATCCTTCCTTGCCTAGTTCAAAACTAATTCAACAATATTCATTCTCCTATTCTGTTCACAAGAGAACTTTATGAAGGAAGTGCTATTTATATATTCTTTATTGCCCTAAAACATTTTGGGCACTCTTTCCTATCCAAATCATTGCCTCATGATAAAATTCAGCTCCATTTGCCCAGTAAATCTTCCTCGGCAAATTTCCAAAGTTTTTGTCGACCTAGAAGCATTGTGAAGGACGTACCTTTTTTATATATATCCAAATGACATGAAATTTATACAGTTACTTCATATGCCAAAATTATCACCCTCCTCCAAATTGCAGGTCAGTCAAATCATCTATGTGAGCCCAGGTTCAATTTATATTTTATGGCCAGATTGGCACGTTGCAAAGCAAGTGTTATCTAAACCCCTCCTATTGCCCTCAAACCTTTTGGGCACTCTTCCACACCCAAATCATTGCCATATGATAATATTCAGCTCCATTTGCCTGGTAAATCTTACTCAGGAAATTTCCAAAGTTTCTACCTCGAGAGAAGCTTTGTGAAGTAAGTACTAGCTAGGCTTGCCCAAATGATCTGAAATTTTACCAGCGCATGACCATACCTATGTAACTTAGCTACACCAAATTTGAGCTCATTTCATTCATCCAATTTCTCTCGCTATTTTTCCTGAGTTTCTGTCCAGAGAAGAGTAGTGTGAAGGAAGTACCATTTGGCATGTCCAAATGGTATCAATTTTATATAGTGCTTTCCTATGCCCAACTAGCCATCCTCCACCAAATTTCAGCTCAATCCATTCATTATTTTGAGCCCAGCTTCAACATTCATATATTTTTCCAATGTGGTACTTTGCAAAGCAAGTACCACCTAGGATCCTCCTTTTGAGCTGAAAATTTGTGAAGACATTCTTCTTAGTAGATGATCATCCTCAGCCAAAACTCACGCCTATTGGCCATGTGCATTTCCCGTACCGCGAATCAAGCACTTGGCTGCTAATTCATCTTTGAGCATAGGTTGGTCACCTCGTGAGATTCTTCTGCTATAATTTTCTTCCTAGCACCTACCTGGGGAGTGCCCAACCCACTAGACATGCTTAGGCCTCCCAGAACGCATGTCAATGCCAAGGTCACGCGGTGGGCTTGCGAGTTTACGCGCTTTGGAGTTGGGGCCCTGGGCCACCATACAAACCTCAATGTATCACCACCAAACCATGGATTTATGCTTAAATAGATACTTATGTAACTACAAATGATTTTTGGAAAAAATAAAGAGCAAACTATGAGGCAGCTGTAGTTCAAATTTGACCCGCTTCCTACTGAATCGGCGGAAATTTGTCTTTTTCACTAGAGGTGGATCAAAACTTTTGAAACCCAACCATTTTGTCAATTATGCATTAAATATGGCCTAGTATTTTATAAAATTGATTAGGTCCAACTTTGCAACAAATATATGGTAGTTCCTTCACAAAAAAAAACTCATTTCGGGCACTCAAAAAATGGAAAATGAATTTTCCTTGCAAAGAAAAAGATAAAATCCCTTAGGCAACACTGTTTGGAATTCCAAGATGCACCCTTGTGCACAATATGAGATCATTTGAACAACTATGCCATGAATGTGGCCATAAGATTGATCATTTGGCTTGAAAGCCATGAATCTTCGCGCATGATAGCTCATTTCTGAGAACACTTTTTTAGAATAATTGTCGTATTACAAGTTTATTATTTTTCCTGGAAACTTGGTCATATATAATGACACAATGTGAAGGTTTTCCAATTTTTTGTTTTTTTTAATTTTTATGCCCGTTTCAAAATGCGGTCAAAACGGCGGGCATGAACGTTCGTAGCTAGTGGTTGAATCTTGGAATTTTTTTGGTGTTTCTCTGATTAAATAGATACTTATGTACATAGAAATGATTTTTGGAAAAAATAAAGAGCAAACCATGAGGCAGCTACAGTTCAAATTTGACCCGCTTCCTACTGAATCGGCAGGAATTTGTCGTTTTCACCAGAGGTGGATCAAAACTTTTGACACCCAACCATTTGGTCAATTGTGCATTGAATATGACATAGTATTTTATAAAAATGATTTGGTCCAATTTTGCAACAATTATTTGGTAGGTTCTTCACAAAATACCTTATTTGGGGCACTCGAAAAATGGAAAATGATTTTTTCGTCCAAAGAAAATTAAAGTTTCCTTAGGCAACATTGTTTGCCATTCCAATATGCACCCATGTGGACAATATGAGATCATTTCAACAAACTATGCCATGAAGGTGGCCATAAGATTGATCATTTGTCTTGAAAGCCATTGATCTCCACACATGATAGCTCGTTTTTTAGAACACTTTTTTAAAAGAATTGCCATATTACAAGTTTATTATTTTTCCTAGTAACTTGGTCACATATAATGACACAATGCGAAGGTTTTCCAATTTTTTAATTTCTTTGAATTTTTTATGCCCGTTTCAAAATGCGGTCGAAACGGCGGGCTTGACCATTCATAGCTAGTTGTTGAATCTTGGAAACCTTGTGATGTTTCTCTGATTAAATAGATAGTTATGTACCTAGAAATTATTTTTGGAAAAAATAAAGAGCAAACTATGAGGCAGCTACAGTTCAAATTTGACCCGCTTCCTACTGAATCTGCGGAAATTTGTCTTTTTCACCAGAGGTGGACCAAACTTTTAAAACCCAACCATTTTTGTCATTTAAGTATTAAATATGGCCTAGTATTTTATAAAATTGATTAGGTCCAATTTCGCAACCGATATATGGTAGGTCCTTCACAAAAAACTCATTTCGGGCACTCAAAAAATGGAAAATGAATTTTCTGTGCTAAGAAAATGAAAACTCCCTTAGGAAACATTGTTTGGAATTCCAATATGCACCCTTGTGCACAATTTGAGATCATATTAACAAACTATGCCATGAATGTGGCCATAAGATTGATCATTTGGCTTGAAAGTCATTGATCTCCACACATAATAGCTCGTTTCTGAGACACTTTTTTAAAATAATTATGGTATTACAAGTTTATTATTTTTCCTGGTAACTTGGCCACGTACAATGACACAATGCGAAGGTTTTTTAAATTTTTTTGTTTTTTTTGAATTTTTTCATGCCCGTTTCAAAATGCGGTCAAAAGGACGGGCATGGCCGTTCCTAGCTAGTGGTTGAATATTGAAAAACTATTGGTGTTTATTTTATTAAATAGATAGTTTTGTACCTAAAAATGATTTTTGGGAAAAATAAATAGGAAACTATGAGGCAGCTGCAGTTCCAATTTGACCCGCTTCCAGCTGAATTGGCAGAAATTTGTCTTTTTCACGAGAGGTGGATCAAAACTTTTGACACCCAACCATTTGGTTAATTGCACATTAAATATGTCCTAATATTTTATAAAATTAATTTGGGAGAATTTTGCAACAAATGTTTGCTAGGTCCTTCACAAAAAACTCATTTTTAACACTCAGAAAATTATTAAAAATAGCTAGAAAGATCAGAAATGCATACAAATTGGTCCTTATCCGTAAAATGTGGTCTAACTCTCGTGAAAATTTGTGCGATGCCCTTCTAGAAAATATTTTTGGTAGCTGCTTCACAAAATCCCTCTATTTTCAGTACTTAGTACTATTTTAAATCACTGATTTTCCGAACCAATCAAAACTCGTCCCACGGGTCGATGACATGGCTCCCATCCAACCATCCATCCATCTCTCCATTCCACATCCATCCATACATCTATGTACAGAATAAATAAATAAAAAAGAGATACCGCCACGCCCACCAGCAGCCCTAGCCCCTCCTCCCTAGTCCCCTCTCTCGCTGCTGCACCCAAATCCTAACTCCACTCCTCCCCCCTCTCTCCCCCGATTCAGATGCACTCCTTGCAGCCGCCACCCACCTCCCACCCCCGATTCAGCCGATCCCGCCGCCAGCGCCCGCGCGCCACCACCCGCTCCTCCTCGCCTTCCAGATCACGCCGCCACCCGGCAACCTCCAACCTCTCACCCACCACCGTCACCCCTCCCCTCACCTTCTCCACCGCCGACGTCGCCTCCCTCCGCCGCCGCCCACACCCACTTAACCTCTGCTTCACCTCACCGTCTCCCCCCTACCCTAGGTCCCAGATCCAGCGGGTCAGCCGGCGGCCATGGCGCTCCCCGATCGACCATGGATCCAAGACCACGGCCGCCTCCTTACTGCTCGACCAAGACCAAGATGACGCACGCCACTGCTTCCTTTCTCGGGCGAGGCTGTCGGGTGGGTGGCCTTTGACGCCGCTCTTCCTCCGACGCCATGGAAGGTCCTTCTCCTCCTCTCTGTGCCCGCGGTTCTGTTTGCTCTCCTTCCCTAACGTGGTTTGGTTTCCGCACGCACGCAGGTAGGTGAGCGAACTAGATCCAGCTTGTACAGGCGTACAACTCCTCCTCCTCATCGTCTCGTCTTCTTGGCCGGCCTGGAAGGCGATGGCGGAGCCACTGGAGTTCCTGGAGGCGACGTGCTCGACACGGCAGGTGCTGCCGGACTGGCACGCTGACCTCTACCACCGGAGGCTCTAGCACCAGCTCACCCTCAAGCTCCACCAGTTCCTCACCCTCGCCGTCGTCTAGGTCCGGTTGACTCGATCAGTCCCTCCCTCCCTATTCCCCTGTGCTGGTACTTAGTATCGTGTAGCTTTTAGGGTTCAAGGAGATATCATTTTGGCTACCTGTTACTGTTAGGCGAGGCGCCATTCATCTCCCTGTAAAATATTTCCGCCCTTATTGGGATTGGGATTGGGATTGGGATCTAGGAGTACCCAGTCGTTGACAGGCGATACCAATGGGTGGTGCTAGCTAATACATTCACCAATCCCAAGTTGCTAGCACTGCCCCTTTACCTTTAGAGTGTCCTGCAAACAAACTGGTTGGCTTGTTTCAGAGTGTTGTAATTCTAATTGCGTTGGTTTGTCATAATTGTACATGTCACAACCTGCAGTTCATTATGTAATTTTTCCTGTGATTTGCGGATCAACTGTTGAAGATATTTCACATCTTTCTCAGGTATTGCAAAAGAGACCCGTGTGGTGTGCTTGGGGGGAAACTTCAACAGCGAGTCCTTTGGGAGAGACCTACTTCAACTGCAAAAGACGCACAGCCGTGAGTGCCCTTCTGTCCACTCGCCGTCCTCGACAGTATGTGTTTGCTTACAATCTTTTCTGAGAGGAAAAATGCATTCCAGTGTTGTTTGTTTCAGTTGTTAGTTTCCAGTGCCAGTACTTTAAGAGAACCTCAGAATGAATGTGTTTTAATTCAATATGCTAGGACAGAAGCTCTTCTGTGTGATTCGTATCCACCGGAGATCTGTTTTTACTAGTGCCTGCACTTTATTGCATCTAACTAGTGTCTGCAGTTTGATTGGCTTAAGTATCTCATTATCTGATTTAACCCATCAAGTTTGTATCTACAAGGTTGTTTGATATGTCACGCTTGACAACTAGTTTTGTTCTGTGTATCTTGTGTTCTAACACCTGTTTACCTTAATCTTGCAGTTTCAGCCATGGGTAAGGGATGAGACCCTAATCAACATTGTGGTCATTGGCCATGTCAACGAGCAGGGAGCATAAGACGCAGCCAGTGACCAGCAAGCGCATGGGTGGCACAAGTGGCGATGGAGAGTGGCCGGAGACTACTAGTGGTGAGCGGCGACGGTGACCTCGAGACCAGCAAGTAGGCGAAAGCGACCTCGTTGTGAAGTGGCTGAATCGACTTAGGCGGTTTCTTAGAAATTCTTGGAAATGCTTTGGTAGTTTCTTTTGGCAAGAAACTGCTTCATACTGAAGTTTACTGGTACATGTGTGATTTGCTACTGTTGTTTCATTTGGGTTGGGTTGGGTTGGTTCAAGTGGGGAGATGTGCACGCATACTGGCAGCATGAGCTAGCAGCCATGATTGCTAGCCAGCCATCACCACGTAAAGGTAATGCTTCTCCAAATGAGCAATGTCGAACTTAGCTAGCTGGGTGGCCCTGACATTCTTGGAACCGAGCAACCGAACTACTATTTTGTATTTTATAATATGTTCCTGTTATGCATGGCATAGGCTTGATGAAATCTTACTCTTTTAATCAGAATAGCATAGCAGTAACATGTTATAATGTTGGATGAACAAAAGCATATGTAATAAGTTCTTTCATGTTTAATTACCTCAATTTTGAAGCAGTGTTAGGTGTTGTATACATTTACTGCTATCAATCGACTACAGTAGTCATCTTGATGCTTGGGGCTTGCATATATTCTACTACACTTGAAACATCAACAAGTATTTTCCTTGTTTTTTGGAACAATTGGTGAACTTCATATTCTTGAATAAATGCATTACTATTAGGTATAGGTCTAGGCCGCTCTTTGTATTTTACAGCTCCTTATCATGTCCCTCTAATATTTTTGTAGGTGGCCATGAACTCAGTAAATCATCAGGAAATGCCTTTGCTGCAGCACACCTATGGCCTTGTTCGTCCTGCAGGTTAGTGAGCAGCATTAGGAGGAGGAGCTCAAGCAGGCCACCATGATGCACCACCGTAGCAGCAGTTAGCACGTTCATCTCCATCTCCCTCTCCCTCTCCCTATGCTGCAAATCCTTTTTGTTTCTTTAAAACTAGGTCTAATCAGCACACAAATTGTCGGTGTGGAACGACACCTATGGGATCACAAGAATCCCTACTACGGTTGCGGGGCGCGGGGTCGTGAGAAGAGCGGATCAAACAGATAGCACACGGTTCCTTTACCCAGGTTCGGGCCGCGAGGATGCGTAAAACCCTACTCCTGCTTTGGTGGTTTGTATATCTGTGTTCTTGAGCTAGCTATGGGGCGTGAGGAGCTCCAAAAAGCCGAATCCCCCTCATAGTCGCCTTGGGCCTCCTTTTATAGGGAAAATGGGTTGCCACAGTGGCACACAGGAGGTGGAAAGGGTACAGTGATGCGAGGTTATCCCTCGCATTACATGACAAGGCGCATTTAATGCATCCTGCTTAGGTGTCCTTGCTTTATCGGGGACGGGGGAGAGCCCTGCCTCGTCTGTCGCCGCTCCCTCTTGCGTCGACACGCGCCCTGCCAGCGGTGCCCACGGTGCCATGTAGGCAGGCAGGTAGTTGAGGTGGCGCAGTGGTGGGTCTCCACGAAGATCCGCATGCCGCCACGTAGGTGCCTGCCCAGCTGGTTGGGTCGGCAGCTGCATGCGAATGGCGGCGGAGGTCTGATTGGCGTGGGCCCCGGCAAGGGTCCTGCCGTGGCGCCTGCTGTCATCCCTGGCAAGGCTCTTGCCGGGGGGCCTTGTGGTCCTTCTTAGCTGGGATCCCGCCGAGGATCATCATCTTCTAAAGTGTGTGTCTGATCTTGAGCGTCTTCACAAATATCTGCATGCCACCACGGGGATGTCTCCCGAATCCTTGCCCCATGGGGGCAGTGAACTCAAGGGTGACTCGGTCCGTAGGTGTGGGGCGAGCTGCCACGGCAAGGGTCTTGCCGGGTTTGCTAACACCGCCTCCCGGCAAGGATCTTGCCGGGGGAGTTTGCTTCGTCCCCTTTGTTCTTTGCGGTCTTGGTCTTGGCGTCGTTCTGCTTCTCTTGAGCTTCGGCCTTACCTGGGCTCACCTCCCTTGCCTTGCCCAGTGTGGTGGTGCCCATGGCTCAGACTGCCCGTGCACAGTTATAGGGGTACAAAAAGTATACCCCTCTTTTTGTACACCGAAAGGAGCCTCCGAGCCTGGGCCACACATAAGCCCAATCGCGTCATTGGGCTAGGCCCATAAACGGTCCGCGGGCAGGAGGGGTGGTTTTTACCGCGGTAAGTTCCTTCGCGCGCTGCGCTTCCCACGCGTCCCGCGCGTGGCGCGGCGTGGGGAGGCGTGCGTGACGTGGGGCTGAGCTCTGCATGCATGCGTCACGTCGTAGTAAAGGGGGCGGTTCGCGCCTTTCCCATAACCGGAGGGAGGCGTGGAGGCGCGACCCATTTACTGAACGGGGCCGAGCCATGGTCTCTAAGGCGTCCGCTCCCCACGATCACGGGGTGGGGAGAGGTCGCCTCACCCGTCGCCTCGGTCCTGCACGCCTGCCACGTGGCTCTGATGCGCTTGGGGTGGCAAACGGTGGAGGCGGGAAACCGGGCCGTCGCGGGCCGGGGCAGCGGGTCGGTTCCAGTTCCCTGCGCCTTCCCAGTTCCCTAAGCGGGGCGGCCGAGCCCCCAACCCATTCCTTTATAAACAGTGGGAGGGGGGGGGGATGGCGTCCCACATTCCTTCATCTCCTCCTTCCTTCAGCATCTGCTCCCCCCTCCATCCGCCATGGAGAGAGAGAACCTTGGTCCTTCAACGGTGGCGGCGAGGGTCGCCGCTCGACAACGCGTCCCTCCTTCCCCTGCACCTGCAGTGGCAGAGCCAGCCGCAAGGGGAAGGGGGAGGGGGCGAGGCCATGGGCGAGGCCGAGGTGCTCGGGGAAGAGGAGGACGGGGCGGCGCGCCGGCCTCGCCTCCGCCAGCAGTTCCCCCCCCCCCCCCATGGAGGGCCACGTTGGGGATGACCCTTGCGAGTTCTTCATCAGGCTGCGCCGGCCGCCTCGTCGTCGCCTTCGTCTCCCGACTTCATTCGCGCGGGAGATGGAGCTGGATCCGCCGGAGTCATTGCGGCTGCACATGAGGGGCTGTGGGATCAGCGGCACGCGGGTCCGCGTTGACTTTCCCACTCCTCATGTAATGTATCTTCGTCGGGGATGGAAGACATTTGCTTATATCCACCGCCTGGCGGAGGGGTTCACCCTCCATTTTAAGTTGATGGAGGGTGGCCTTCTCTCCGTCAAGGTCTTCGGCGATTTTGGAACTCGCCTGAAGTGCTGCGTGGAGAGCTCCTCCGATGATGAAGATTCCTCCTCGGGCGAGAGTGACGAGGAGGACAGCGACAGCGGCGACGAGGGTGGTAGGCGGCAGGATGATGGGTCCGACTAGACGTCGGTCCCGTTGTCCTGGGGTGATGTTGCACCGAGCCCCCACCAACTCCTCGTGGCCATCTCCTTGGGTGTCTGGCGTAGGAAGTGCGGGAAGGCGAAGAAGGCGGATGGCGGGCCGTCAGCTCGGAGTACGCGGGCATCAACGCCTTCGTCGCATACTGCCGGTCTTGCCGCCTCGTCTTCCAGCTCTTCTATCGTCATCATCATCACCAGCTTCCCGTGGAGGTGGCCGCCGGGATGTTTTCCTCGCGCCTTCTGCCGTTTGTACCTCGCCTAGGTGCTCCTTTTGTCCTTTTCGCCTCCTTGACCTACCTCCTGAGGAGAGGGACAAGAAAGGGTTACGGGCTTATCTATTTTTAGTTTGTAAGCCTTCGGGCCTTAGCTGAATTTAAAACTTGTAATCCCATCATTCATGTTTTTCACATCCTATGGACTGTACCTGAGTGGAATGTTCTTAATGAAAAAGGGATGCTTGCCGGGTCATTTGTTTGTGGGTAGAACCCATGACAAGGAGTAAATCCTTGATATCTTTAAGATAAACATTTCCTTGCCCGGCAGCAGGCCTTGCCATCTTTCCACGTCGCTCGAACTTTCTCACGCCTTTGGCGGAGGCAGGGATGAGGTGGGTTCAGGCTCCTTGTTTCATCCTTTTGTTGCCGCGACTACGACCAAACCTAGCCCCAGGAATGAGCCCTAGGGCCTAGAGCTTAGGGGAGCACGGTAGCTTTAGGAAGGAACGAGGTTTCACATACCTCCGTCCATAAGGGAATGCATGATAAGGGATGAAGAACTTATCTAAAGCTGTAGCCCCCGGCAACTCTGGTTTTCCGTGGGTGAATCTTTGCACTTGCAGCCCCCGGCAATACTGGCTAGCCGGGGTCTAGATGCTGTTCTGCCCCTCTTCTCTTTTTCGTCCTCAAGTGATCCCGCAAGGATATCTGTGAGTCTTGCGAACCAAAGAAGACAAAAGAACGGCAAAGAGACGCACACTCGACCTCTAAGCTAGGGGTTAGCCGCCGCTAAGCACTATCAACCCTAACCAAGGACGAGACTTGTTGGGGATGCAACTACCGAGTGTGAACCTCCCTGGAGGGGCCGGTTTACCCTCGTCCATGATCCGACCCACGGAGGAGGCCCGTAGCCCAGAGGCGACTTAAAGTCCCTTTATGTAAACCGCCTTAGTGTTGTAACTTGTGGTGTAATACAAGAGAGAAGAGACCGAGCCGGACGCTTGTATGAGCCGGATCGGGACTCTGTGGACCGGCCGGGCGTCAACCCGTTTATATAAGGGGACGACCCGGCGGCGGATTAGGGACAGAGAATTTGAGGCTAAGGAAAAGCTATTGCTCCCTAGTCGCCGAGATCATATCAATCCCATCACAACTGGACGTAGGCTTTTACCTTCATCGAAGGGGCCGAACCAGTATAACTCCCGTGTCTTGTGTCCGCTTTAACCCCTCTAGGTTAACCCGCGCGATGGCCCTACGACTAAGTCCTTTCACGAGGACATCTGCCGTGACAATTCCACGACAGTTGGCGCCCACCGTGGGGCTTTCGTGCGACGGTTTGATGATCTTAGAGGGCAAGTTCGAAGGACTCGAAGGATATGTTGTGGGCCGGATGACTAAGAGTCGTCACGGCAAGCTCTACATCGACGACGCGGACTGGGGCCCCGAGGCCGGCTCAGTTGAGTACGGATACCGGGTCCCCTTTAGCGGCATACACGTGTTCATCAGCAAGATCGGCGAGCCAGGGCCTGGGCCGGACATCTGCACCGACCTCGTCGAGACGGCTCAGCGGACGAGGAAGAATCCTGCCTGGTTAAGCCGGCAGTCAAGCGTGCTTCGTGGGAGTCGCCCACGGAGGCTACGAGACGGATCAGCATCCGGCGGCGAAACCGTTGTCTACTCTGGCGGCGAGTCGCCGTCGGAGAACGGAGTCTCAGATCAGGCCGCAAGATGGCGGATCGGGGCTGTTCGACGGTGAGAATATTCCGGACCTTCGATCTACCCAACGGGTTGGGATCTTCACGGCGTACGCAGGCGGCGCTTCACTCTTCGACCGCGGCGCCCTGGTCGCCCGGTTCAACAGCGGTGATGGCAGCCGGGGAAGGAGGCCCCTGTCGCCCGCCCGCTCGAGTTTTGTCAGAGCTTTTCGACGCATTGGCTGTGCTCATGATAGAGGCTAATCCGCCGGATCAGGACCTGCACAACGCGGAGATTGCAAAGGTGAGGAACAGATCACTAAAGCCAGCGGACTGGCAGCCGCGGACGTAAGGATGGCGGCGGGCGGGCCGCTTTGGATGCTGAGCTACTGAGCTCATCTTTGGATCGAGCGCGTCACATGAAGTCATGAAAAGGAAGTACAGGTCCCGTTTACCTTCGGTTTTCGAGGGAAGAGAGCTTTTCAATACCCCTGGGGCAGGGACCAGTAATCCGCCGCCGGTGGTAAACCGGCCGGAAGCACCTGGGACGGCCGCGCCGGTTCAGCCCCGTGTGATAGATCTGCCTCACCATCATACCGGCGCGCCCCAGACAGTGCAGACACCTCCAGGTCATTACTCCAACCCGATGGGTAACCTTGTGGCGGCTGCGGCACGGTTGGAGGCGATTCCGATTGAAGGCGATTCACCGCAGGCGGTAGAGACACGCCGGGTCAAGGAGCTCCTCAGGACGGCCCTGGCTCAGCAGGAAGCATATTCATACAGTCGAGATCGGATCCACTCCACCCCCCGCCCAAGCCGGAGTTATAGCGGCGCGCAGATGAACCGCCGTGTCAAGCAATGCGCGGCACGGTCCGCCTCGAGGCAATAACCCGGCTGGTGGCCGAAGGCGCTCAAGTGGTGGTGGACCGGGCAGGCACGCAGGAGGCCGAGTTAGCGGCGCAACATGAGGACTATCGGCTCGCGCCGGTTCGTCAGACCATCTTGAACCGGGGTCACGTCCGGATCGTTGGGGTGCCTTGTCTCGCCCCCGCTTACGCAATGTGCGTTGCCTAAGGACTTCAAAGGACCCCTTGAGGTGCCCAATTACACCGCCGATTTGGCTCGAAGCGTGGATAGAAAGCTATGAGATGGCCATGGAGATCTTTGGATGTGGATGAAGCTGCATGTGCGAAGTACTTCACTATGATGTTGGAAGGTGCGGCCCGGACTTGGTTGAAGAACTTGCCGCCTTCGATCAGTTCATGGACCCGATTGCGGACCGGTTCATTCAAAATTTCAAAGACACCTGTAAGCAGCCCATGTGCGTGGTAGATTTAGCGGCTTGTGTCCGCGGCGGGGAATCCACAACCCATTGGGTGCGCCGCATTTGGAAGTTTTACACTCTTGAGACGGATCAACCCTGATTCCGCGATCTTAACCTTGAAGCCAATTGCGGTTTGAACCGTTGAAATTGAAGCTGGGTCGCATGAAGCGTTTTTGCAATGACATGGGCACTCTAATGGGTGTTTTGGTAAAGTATGCTGATTACGATAGTACCAAGGATCCCGAGTGTCCGGGATGACGAAGTAGGGAAGGGAAAGCGAGCGGCAATTCCGAAGCCAGCAGCATCGGTCGAGCAATGGCGGGAACAAGCGCCAAAGCAAAGCGGTAACATGGGCCGTAGCCAACACCACGCAGCAGGACAAAAGTCAGCGGCGCAAGGGTAAACAATCAAACCGGGCGGTCACAATCCGGGCGTTTGAATTACTTGTTGAATCAGCCTTGTCGAAGCATGGGACGAAGGAGGCACCGGCGAATCACCTCTGGAAGGATTGTTATATTATGCAAGAGTTTAAAAACTCTTTCCGGTATGATCAAGGGCCCGGCGGCGCTTCAGGATCCGCCCCGGGTTACGGTGGAGGAAATTCCGGCCCGGGATTCGGTGGTAATCCGGGCGGGCAAGGCAATCAGAGCAATCAGAACAATCAAGGCAATCAGAACAATCAAGGCAATCAGAACAATCAGTCGGGTTACAATCAACAACAGCAGCAGTCGGGTTACCAAAGTAATCCAAAGCAGTTAAACAGTGGACAGTACCACATTTTTACCACTAGCTTGGATAGACGAGACAGAAAACTTCAGAAGCGGGCGGTCAGTGTTGTTGAACCGGCTGCGCCGCATTACCTACGTTGGTCAGAGCAACCTATCGTATGGAGCAGAGAGGACCACCCTCCCCGGGTTTACAATCCGGTCGATTTAGCCTGGTAGTGGCGCCTCAGGTAGGAGGATACAAGTTTACCAAGGTGCTTATGGATGGAGGAAGCAGCATCAACATCCTGTACTATGAGACCTTCCGGCGTATGGGGTTAACAGATAGGCATCTTAGGCCGTCCAGCACAGTGTTTCACGGTGTGGTGCCTGGCAAGTCGGCATACCCAATCGGTAAGATAGCTCTGGAGGTGGCCTTTGGGGATGAACATGACTCCAGATCGGAAACGTTGACGTTTGAGGTGGTGAAAATTCAAAGTCCTTACCACGCCCTTTTTGGGCGGCCGGCTTATGCTAAATTTATGGCACGCCCCTGTTATGTTTATTTTCAGCTGAAGATGCCGGGTCACAAAGGGACGATAACGGTTCATGGTAGCCGCCGGATTGCTTTGGAGTGTGAGGAAGGTGATGCGGCTTATGCAGAGTCGGTTTGTGCTACTGAAGAGTTAAAGTATTATAAAGACAATGTTGATCCGGCGGATATGACCCCTTTGAAGAAGCCAACTACAGAGCACGATCCGGATTTAAAGTTCAAATCGGCAGCTGAGGCAAAACTTGTTGATTTTGTGCCCGGCGATTCGTCCAAGCAGTTCACCATGAGTGCCAACTTGGATCCTAAATAGGAAAGCGCGCTCATCGAGTTCATCCGTGAGAATCGGGACATTTTTGCATGGAAGCCTTCTGACATGCCAGGTGTACCGAGGGAACTCGCTGAGCACACTCTTAATGTTGACCCCAAGTACAGACCGGTAAAGCAGTTTCTTCGCCGGTTCAATGAGGAAAGGCGCAAGGCCATTGGAGAAGAAGTTGCTAGGCTCTTAGCGGCAGGGTTTATTGTTGAAGTCTTTCATCCGGAGTGGCTTGCTAATCCGGTGTTGGTCCTTAAGAAGAATGGCACTTGGCGCATGTGTGTGGATTACACAGATCTTAACAAAGCTTGTCCGGCAGATCCTTTCGCCCTCCCCCGCATTGACCAGATCATTGATGCTACGGCGGGTTGTGGCGTTTGAGCTTTTTGGATGCGTATTCGGTTATCACCAGATTAAGATGGCGGTTAAGGACCAGGAGAAGACGGCGTTTATCACCCTTTTGGAGCCTTACGCTATGTATCTATGCCTTTTGGGCTCAAGAGCGCCCAAGCAACTTATCGGCGTTGCGCATGTAATTGTTTGCACGAACAGATCGGCCGTAGCGTGCGCTTATGTGGATGATATCGTGGTGAAATCAAGGCAGAAGAAGCGTTGATTGAGGATTTAAAGGAAACTTTTGACAACTTGCGGGTGTACAAGATGATGCTCAACCCGGCCAAGTGCGTCTTTGGTGTTCCGGCAGGCAAGTTGTTGGGTTTCCTTGTGTCCAACAGGGGGATTGAGGCTAATCCGGAGAAGATTACAGCTATCACCTCCTTGGCTAAGCCAAAGTGTATCAACGATGTCCAACGTTTGGCAGGCCGGATTGCTGCGCTAAGCCGGTTTATCAGTCGCCTAGGAGAGAAGGCTATTCCTTTGTACCGGATCTTTGAATAAGGCGGATCAATTAAATGCGGAGCTCAGCCGGTGATGAGGCATTGGAGGACTTAAAGCGGCGGCTGGCCAACCCTTTGTTCTTGCCGCTCCTATTGACAAGGAGCCGCTCTGTTATATGTTGCTGCTAATGCCGAGGCGGTCGGTGTAGCCATTGTTGTGGGCGCAGGAGGCGGGGAAGGAGTATCCGGTTCAGCGGCGATTTATTACATCAGCGAGGTTCTCATCGAGTCCAAACAAAGATATCCGCATTGGCGAAGCTGGTATATGGAGTTTTTATGGCAAGCGGAAGCTGAAGCAGTATTTCAAGGCACCCCATCACGATTGGTCGATTCAGCTCCTTTGGGCGATATCATCTGTAACCGGAAGCGCGGCGGATTGCTAAGTGGGCTATAGAACTTGGGCGCACGGTTTAAGGTATGTGCCTCGGACGGCGATAAAGTCTCGAGCACTTGTAGATTTCATTAATGATTGGGACGGAGTTGCAAGCACGAAGAAAAGCGGATCATACCTATTGGACCATCCACTTTGATGGGTCCGAGCAATTGGAGGGCTCGGGGGCTGAGTCGTATTAACTTCCCCACGAGGTGACAAGTTCTTTCGTTCTTCGCTTAATGTTCCCTGTACTAACAATGCAGCTGAGTATGAAGCTTTGCTCCATGGTCTACGGATGGCTAAGGAGATGAATCTAAGCCGGGTCAAGTGCTTTGGTGACTCGGACTTGGTGGCCCAGCAAGTGTCAGGTACTTGGGACTCCAAGGACCCACTCATGGCCGCGTACCGTCGGGAGGTAGATATGGTTGCAGGAAACTTTAAAGGTTATCAGGTGGACCATGTGGATCGCCGGAAGAACGAGGCGGCGGATGCTTTAAGCCGGCTCGGTTCTCAACGTAAACCGGTCCCGCCCAATGTCTTCCTTGACGTACTGCACAATCCGTCAGTTAAGCTTCCTGATGAGGTCGATTTAGCTATTCCTGATCCGGAGGCTCACTTGGTGGCGGCCTTGCATGTCATTCCGGATTGGACCCTCCCTTATTTGGCATATATGAACCGGGGCGAGTTACCGAAGGCGAGACGCGGCCCGACAGATAGTTGGCGGTCTAAATCTATGACCATACATAAGGCGAGTTGCATCATTGCGGTGTGTCAGGCGTTTCAGCGTTGTGTGTCCCCGAGGAAGGCCGTGAGATATTGCGCGAGATCCATGAAGGGATTGTGGTCATCACGCCGGCTCAAAATCCTTGGTGGCCAGCGTTTCGCCACGGTTTCTATTGGTTGACTGCCCATGCCGATCGGAAGATCTGGTCGAGACGATGTGATGGTTGCCAAAAGTTCTCCAGACGTGCTCATGTACCGGCCCAAGAATTGAGGATGATTCCAATTACTTGGCCGTTTGCGACTTGGGGGCTGGATATAGTTGGACCTTTCAAAAGGTCCACAGACAAGAAAACCCACCTGTTGGTGGCGGTTGACAAGTTTACCAAGTGGGTCGAGGCGAGCACTGTCGATAAGTGTGATGCGCCACGGCGGTTCAGTTCATCAAAAGGTGATTTTCGGTTTGGGTTTCCACAGTATCATCACGGACAATGGCACCAATTTGTCCAAGGAAGCCATGAAGGAGTTTTGTGAGCGAGAGCACATCCGGCTTGAAGTTTCTTCAGTTGCTCACCCGCAGTCCAATGGTCAAGCGGAAGCGAGCTAATCGGGAGATCTTGAGGGTATTAAACCCGGCTTATGGTCCCTTTAGTGAGGGCGCGGGGTGTTGGGTCGAGGAGCTGCCATCGGTGATATGGAGTATTAATACTACACCAAACAGATCCACCGGTTACACGCCGTTCTTTATGGTCTATGGGCGGGCGGTTCTTCCTGTGATATCGTCATGACTCGCCCAGCGTGGCGGCTTATGTTGAGGCCGATAGTGAGGCAGCTCGGCAGGACGATTTGGATCGGCTGGATGAGGAGCGAGATATGGCGGCTGCTCGTTCGGCGATTTACCGGCAAGATCTTAAATCGGTATCACAGCGGCGGTTAGAACAAGAACCTTTCGGGAAGGCGACTTGGTGCTTGGCTCGTTCAAGACCAGACGGATATGCACAAGCTATCCCCGCCTTGGGAAGGGCCCTTTGTGGTCGAGAAGAATCTATACAACGGGTCATACTATCGATTGATGTTCGAGGCGGAAAGACTCACGACGTCGAAGAGGAGACCAACGAGCCGTGGAACATAGCTCATCTTGACCTTATTATACCTAAGCCATCGGCTCCACTTATGTACATATTAAGACAATGTATATATTATGAATAAAAGCAATAAACGGATCCTCGCCAAAGCGGGGTATCCGTTACGTATAAATACGGTTTGGGTACATGGAGATGTTGTCGTGAAGCGGCCTCCGGTTTAACCCTTGGCCTTCCTTTTCAGAAATTTTTGTCACTTGGGGGCTTGGTGGTGTCGAACCAATGCAACACCTCTTGACGCGAAAGCCGCCAGATCACTTGGGGACATGGTCACGTCTGAACCGATCACGCCTCTTGGTCGGCCTAAGGCCATAGAATCACTTGGGGCTTTGGTGAACCCGAACCATTGCAATGCCACTTGATCGGCATCATGCCACGAGTTCGATTGGGGACTGGCTGACTTGAACCATCGCTACACCTTATAGGGAGCTTGGTCTGTCCGACCATGGTAACACCATCCGATCCGGCTCGATAAAGCCTTTTTCTTGCAAAACGGTTTTTATCATTGCTTTTGCTTCCATATGGTTTTTTATGCCAATCATTTTGATTTTTGTTTGCCTTCTTAAGCCGACAAACCTCTTTAAACCGGATTCAAGTTGTCAGAAATTCGGTCCATTTTTAATCCGGTGATTTTATTCCGGTTTGTTCTTTCTGTTAACATCCCATTATGGAGTAACAGGGGGCTTATCATGCCCGACACGGTTTACATGGTAAACCGGCAATTTGAGCACAGGAGTTATTTTCTCCTTTGCTGGTGATGGTTCCTAAACCTCCGTTTCAAGATTGGCTCAAGCCAACTGCATGCCCGACGCTGGCAGGTATTTTTATATCATAACATTTGATCATATACATCCCTATTTTCGTATGTAAATATATGGGCGTCACAAGCCGGCTGGCGACACAAGCCGCCGTGGCGGGTTAAAGAATTTGTGATTGCAGGCAAAATAAGTTGAGGGTTCATCACTCCACCGTATCAGTTCCACCATGCAAAAGGTTACAGACTGAGGTTGTAAAGGCATTGTTCAAAACAAAGTGCTGACTATACTATTACAAAGCCTTTAAGGCCCGATGTTTCATGTGGTGTTATGCCTTGAAGCTTTGGTGGCGTCGCCCGGCTTGACGGATTACGCTTCTTCGCCGGGTTGACGTGAGGTAGAGGGGGCGCCTGGCGTCGGTTCAACTTCTTCTTCTTCCTCACCCAAAGCCCGGAAGTCATTGGTAGACCAGTCAATCCGGGTTAAGGCCTGAAAGACAACTTCTTCACTTATCAGTTCAGCCGGATCAACGTCAGGGGCGTAAGTGTGCTTACGGATTGGAGGAACAAGGCTCTGCACTTCAGGGATGACAAACTCCACCCGCTTGTTGTTTGCGTCATAAAAAGAGCGGTGAACCTCCAGGTTGGCTTCAGCTGCCAGTTGACTCGCCAACGGACGCATTTCCTTTGTTATCCGCTTCAGGGCGTCGTTATCAAAGGCTTCACCATTCTCTTGGCTAGAAACCTTTGGCTATGTCGGCGGATCAAGATCCGCTATCCACGCCTTAAGCGCGAGTCGAGCGATAGGGTGCCAGCCGGGCGCGGATCGCTTCAACTCTTGAGCTGCCCGAGTCATGGACAGCGGTCCGGTGTCTCTCGATCGAGGGACGGCGCCGTGTTGTCGTCTGAAGTGGCGCATATGACCGGCTGGCGCCGGTATATAGCTGCTCAATCAGGGTGTAGAAGCCTTGAGCTTCTTCCGCACGCCGAGCCAGATGAGCAATACGCTTACGCACCGAGTTCGAGACAGCTCAAGTTAAACCGGCGGCAATATTAAAGCAGTTGTATTGATGCAAATTTTCTTACCAAAAGGCGGCAGAGGTCATGGCATGCACTTGGCGCTTGAGTCCGATAAGCTCTTGATCACCGGTTTAAGGGCTGCTTCACTTCTTCCGCCCGTTTTTCAAACCGGCCTTCTTGGTGTCCCAGTTGGCCGCTTCGGTTGTACCACCCCTTCAGCTGTTCCATAGTGGCCAAGGCCGTTTCAGTTCATCCTTGGCCTTAGTGGTTTCGCTTGTTGAGTTTCCAGATTGGCTCGCAGATCCTTGAGCTGCACGTTTTCTTTGGTATATTTCGTTACGGTAACAAAGGGAGCATGTTAGTTGTTTCATCATAAAGTCCCAAGCTCAATATAAATATTCACCTTGGCACTTGGGGGCTAATGGCTAGTTGATCTCAGTTTGCCATGAGTATACAGAAATTAAGTCCCGGTTTAACTATGCTAAAGTTAAACCGACCCTTGGGGGCTACAATACTGCAGTTCAAATCATATGTTCTTTATGAAACGTTAAGTCCCGGTTTAACTATGCTAAAAGTTAAACCGACCCTTGGGGGCTACTATACAGCCACAGTACAGGAAAGACATAACTCGTTACCTCAAAGCGGTCCTTCATCCGGTTTACCAGACCAGCTTCAAAGTCACGGCTGGTATAGAGCCGGTTCAGAAACCCGGAGTGGAGTTCTTGGGCAGAAAAATTGTCGTAAGCGGACAGATCAGTTTTCCCCTTGTCTTTACCCATGGTGGCAGACTCTCCCTTGGCACTGTGTTTTGTTAAAGCGACCGGGTGGCTAGGGGCAGTATACCCAGTGCCCGTCACAATAACATCATCATTCTTGGCCGGGCTGGCTGGATCGGCGGTCTTCCTTGGGCTTGGTGCCTTCTTGCTCTGGCTTGGCGGTTCAACAATTACAACCCGCTCTGTGGACGGGTTTGGTGGAGCAGGCTGCGAGGTTTCCACTTGGACCTCCGGTTCAGCTTCTGGCGGATCAGCAGTATCGTCTTTGTACAGCTCGCGGAGCTTTCCTTGGCGACCGAGATTTTCGTGTGTTTGTTACGGGGTCTTTTCGGATCAACATCTGCAGTAGGATCAAGGGTTTTCGCTTTCTTACTCAAGCGAGCCTTGGTGCTGCAATATTCAGAATTGGATTAAGACAAATCGACCAAGGCAATGGTGAATCGAATTGACGGACAGCAATTACATACCTGCGGCAACTTTCGGTGGAGGCACTTGTGTGGTGGATGAACCGCCAGACGAGTTGGAAGAGGCTGATAATTGGTCGACGGATTGAGAGGACATCGGAAGAAACCTTTTAAGGGATAGCGCTTTTCGGAGAGCAAGTCACCTCACGGGCGGCGCTTCCGGGTTGGTGTGTCACAGTAAACCGGATGAGGTAATCCGTTGCCATTGTGCGGGTCGTGCGGCGCTCTTCAGCCTCTTTGTGTCTTCAAGGAAAGATTTGGATTCAAGTAAGCACATGAAGGATATTTTTCACTTTCCGGACGGCGCGACGAATTCTTTTAACGGCGCAAGATCGGATTCGGAAGAAAGAATGATTACCTCAACGAGGTCGGCATGGTCGGCTTCGGCATCATCACAGGAGGTGAAATTGTCGATAAAAAAGGATACAAAGGACAAGTCATAAGCAAGAAGAAACACAAAGCGGAAAGCCGGTTTCTGGCGGCTCCCTGTAAGAATATCAAGTTTTACCTCAACCGATTCTTCGTCCTCCGGCGGATCGGAGGACTCGCGACTTTCTTCTTGCCTGCCTTCTTGGTGGCCTTGGATTTCACACGCGGCGCCCGAACCGGTTTAGTGCGTTTCCAGAAGGAGCTGTCAGCCTGAGAAGTAACAATGATTAATGCATGTCAACAAAGTATTAAGGACCCAAAGGCGGTGAGTAGAGCTTTACCGCCGGCGGTGGATTGGCAACGCAGAATGGAGCCAACCCGGTTAGGCTGCAGGCGGAGATCGGTTCGTCAAGCATCTTCTTGACAATCTCAGTGACCTCCAGCTCAGTTATGGGCAGCTCGTGACGTCTTTGAGGGTCTTTGAGGCTGCCGGTGTACTCATGCATCAATCCGGGCCGGCGGCTTAGTGGCAAAACGCCCCAAGAAACCCAACACCGCACAAGGTCTCGCCGGTTAAGCCATTGGCCATTAGAGCCCGGAGCTTGATTATTTGGTAGCGAAGTTCTTGCGTTCATGGCGGTTAAGCGTCTTGGCGAGTGGATCTGGTTACTAAGCGGTGAGGCGATAACCCGGCAAGGGATGCTCATTGGCAGGAGCAGTGTTCGGCGATAGAACCAGGTTTGGTTCCAATCCTTTGGATGGCTGTGGTGTTTGGCATGAGGAAAATCCACTTCCTTCCTCTTCGGATTGAAGCGCCGCCTAGCTACGTGTTGGGGCCATCGGAAAATTGATGCAGCGGTTCAAGTGGAAAAAATCCCGGAACAGCTCCACAGATGGTTCCTCCTGAAGATAGACTTCGCAGAAGACTTGAAAGTTGCATATGTTTGACACGGAGTTCGGGCCGATATCCTGCGGATGGAGTCTCAAACTTGCAAGGACGTCCCGGAAAAATTTTGAACCGGGCGGGCAGAATCCCCGGTCTAAGTGCTGCATGAACACAATTACTTCTTCCTCTAATGGCTTGGGAGGAAACTCGCCATCTGGAACACGCCAGTGGAGGACATTTTTTGGAGACAAACCGCCAGTGGTGACATAGCCGTTGAGCTGCGTTTGATGATTTTGGCCGGACCCAATTGCAAGCTGAGAATTGAGGAGCCATTCCGGAAGACTAAGCTGTGAAAGGAAGGAAAAGCGGTTCACCATTAAGCGGTTCAGACATATCATACATTGTTAAACCGGCAATTCAGCAGCCAGCTTCCAATTCGGTTTAGCGAGGACTAATGGAGGAGCGGATTAGCTATCAAAAGTTAAACCGCCGGATAAGGCGAGCTGAAAAATCTACTAAGTATGGGCGGAAACAGTTTTCACGTGCGAGTGGAAATGTCGAGATCTACGAAGCTCTAGTAAGAAAAGTTTACGACCTATATAAACCTCATGAGGAGCAGGAGGGTTGGGTATTATACACTCGAGGGTGCGAACAAAGGAAGCGGTGCATAAAGGATTAATTGGATGGCGGGGCAGCCACTTGCACAGAGGTGCGATGCGGCTGAGCCGCACGGCCATGGCGAACAAGTATGAAGAACTGGTATGAACACCTACGAGCTATGAGACGAACAGAGTTTTCAGATGAGATCTAGGGTTTGAAAGAAACCTTACGACGGCGAAACCGCGGAGGAGCACTGAAACTCTGGTACTATCAGGTTGATGCAGCGGCCCGGCGTTGAAGCGTCGGTCGAAGGTCGGGGGTGACGGCGGAGCTTCTGGGTCGGAGCGTCGCGAGGAAGGAGAAGAGCGGAAGAAGAAGAGAAAGGCCCGACCGGTCTATTTATAAGGGACCGGAGCAATCAACAGTAGCGAGAATCGAGGAGTCAAAAGCGGCGGACGGTGCAGCGGCCGCCTCGATTTCCGGGATAGCATTAATGAAGGGAATCTTACCGTTTGGATTTCTTTATTAAAGATGACGTCAGGGTGCCCTGACACGAAGATCGGAGGATGACGTCACGGCGGTTCAAGTGGATGGCGGTTCAAGCGGATGGCGGTTTACAAAATATGAAAGGAGATCAAGAGTTTCCTGAAGATGTTGAAGATTAACTTGAACCAGTTCAAATCAATCTGGGGCCTAATGTTGGGGATGCAACTACTGAGTGTGAACCATACAGGAGGCCGGTTTACCCTAAATCCATGATCCGCCCACGGAGGAGGCCCGAGCCGAGGCGACTTAAAGTCCCTTTATGTAAACCGCCTTAGTGTTGTAACTTGTGGTGTAAGACAAGAGAGAAGAGACCGGGCGGACGCTTGTATGAGCGGATCGGGACTCATCAGGACCGGCCGGCGTCAACCCGTGTATATAAGGGGCGACCAGCGGCGGATTAGGGACAGAGAATTGAGGCTAAGGAAAAGCTATTGCTCCCTAGTCGCCGAGATCATATTAATCCCATTACTGGCCCGGGCGTGAGGCTTTTACTTTCATCGAAGGGGCCGAACCAGTATAACTCCCGTGTCTTGTGTCCGCTTTAACCCCTCTAGGTTAACCCGCGCGATGGCCCTACGACTAAGTCCTTTCACGAGGACATCTGCCGTGACAATTCCATGACAAGACTCGACCTAGCATCCATGCTATAACTTAGGGCGCCAGGGCTTCATTTATTTATGCTCAGGGTCTGCGCCTGGCTTTGTACCAAGGGTTACATGCAACATCGGCAATGCTTGTACAAAAGGTGGCTTGCCGGGGGGCCCGGCAAGCCGCGCCCACAGGTAAAACTTGCGAAGATGCTCAATGTTAGAGAGTTACTCACGGGCAGCATCTTGGTCTCAAGCGGACTGCACCGGGCCTGGTGACTCGTATTACCCGATAAGGGCCTTCCCACTTTGGAGTCAACTTATTGGAATTCTTGGCCGGTTGAATGCGCCGAAGGACAAGGTCGCCTTCCTCAAGGCTTCGGGCATGAACCTTGCGGCTATGGTAGCGGCGCAAAGCTTCTTTGGTAGCGTCTTTGTTCTCACTGACCGCCCAAGACGATCTTCCTCAAGGAGCATTGCGTCATCTTGCCGCAGTTGCTCTTGCTCAAGCTCATCATAAGCGAGCACTCGAGGTGACCCGTATATGAGTTCAGTGGGGAGAACTGCTTCTGCCTATATACTAGGGAAAAGGGTGTCTGGCCGGTGGCTCGATTTTGCGTCGTCCTGATCGACCAAAGAACCGCCGACAACTCATCAATACAGCGCCTTCCACTCTTGTGCAGCCTGTCAAAGGTCTTGGTCCTTAAGCCTCGCAGGACTTCAGCATTTGCCCTCTCAGCTTGACCATTGCTTCGTGGGTGAGCAACGGAAGCGAAGCAGACTTTGCTGCCGAGGTCCTGGGTATATTGCATGAAGGTGCGGCTTGTGAAATGTGTGCCGTTGTCGGTGATAACCCTGTTGGGTACACCAAAACGGCACACTAGTCCCTTGAAGAACTTGACGGCTGACTGAGCTGTGACCTTCCTCACTGCCTCCACCTCCGGCCACTTTGTGAACTTGTCGATTGCAACGTACAAGTACTCAAAGCCCCCGACGGCGCGGGGGAAAGGGCCCAGTATGTAGATCCCCCAGACCGAGAAGGGCAAGGAGAGAGGAATGGTTTGAAGGGCTTGACCTGGCTGATGAAGCTTCTTTGAATGGGCCCGACCGCTTCACACGGTGACTAGTGTCGTCGCATCTGGAGGCGGTGGGCAGAAGAAGCCTTGCGAAATGCCTTGCCGGCAAGGGCCCTTGACTGATGTGGGATCCACATATGCCTCCGTGTATCTCTGCCAACAGCTCCAGTCCTTCCTCTCGAGGATACACTTCAATTTCACACGTTCGGCCTCTTTTCATACAGGATGTCATTGTGAACTGGTACATGGTAGAGCGACGGGCTACTTTTTCCGCTTCTTCCTGCTCCTCAGGAAGTTTCCCTGTTTGGAGGAATCGGACGGTATGCTGTGCCCACGCTGGAGCCTGGGGCTCGACGGCGAGGACTAAAGGCATTTCCTCCGCTATAGGAGTGGTTGTCTTGACAGCAAGAGCTTGACGCTCCGCCAGAGCTAGCCGTCCCGTGGCGGGCTTAGTGCCCCCGGCAACATCCTTGCCAGCGGCTCCGGGGAGCTCCGTGAAAGTACTTGCCGGGCCCTGATTTCCTCATCTTGTTCCGCTCTGTTGATGGATCAACGGATGGCTGAGTTAGCTGAAGCACAAAGGTACCTGGTTACACAGGTAGCTTGAGGGCAGCGCGTTTTGATAGGTAGTCGGCGATATCGTTCTCCGCTCGGGGGACGTATTCAGCCTGTATACCGTCGAAACGCTCTTCCAGCTTTCTCACTTCATCGACGTAGGCCTTCATCAACGGGCTCTGGTAATCCTTGTTGACTTGCTTGACGACAAGCTGCGAGTCGCCCTTGACGATGAGTTTCTATATTCCGAGGTCCGCCGCGATCCTAAGACCGGCAAGCAGCCCTTCGTACTCAGTCGTATTGTTGGTTGACACCTCCCTAGGGAAGTGCATCTGGATTACGTACTTGAGGTGCTCTCCAGTGGGCGCGACAAGCAGTACGCCAGCCCCGGCGCCTTGTAAGGAGAAAGCTCCATCAAAGTACATGATCCAACTGCAACATGCCTCCTTGCCGGGGAGAGCAGTCTCTTGGGCTTCTTCGTCAGGAGTTGCGGTCCATTCTGCAATGAACTCCGCCAGGACTCGGCTCTGAATCGTCGAAGTACTTTCAAACTTGAGGCCAAAGATGGACAGCTCCAGTGCCCATTCCACAATTCTTCCCGTTGCATCTGGATTGCGCAATATCCGTTGCAGAGGGAGGCGAGTGACGACAGTGATCTCGTGTGCCTGGAAGTAGTGACACAGCTTCCTCGAGGCCATAAGGAGGCCGAAGAGCAGTTTCTGCACACCGGAGTACCTTGACCTAGCCCCCTGCAGGAGGGAACTGACAAAGTAGACCGGGTGCTGCATCATTTTCTTCTTCAGCGGCACTTCAACTGGCTGTGTCGTCTCTGCATTGGTGGTGCCGGGCTCTGCCGCTGTCATTACCTCGTCGTCAACCTCTCTCTGCGCCACTAGTGCAACACTGACCACCTGGTTCGTTGCCCCCAGATATAGCAGCAACGGCTCCTGTGGCCTAGGCGCAACTAGTATTGGCGCAGAGGAAAGGTACTTCTTCAAATCTTGCAATGATGCTTCGGCTTCTGGCGTCCACTCCATCGGGCCCTCCTTTTTCAGGATCTTGAAAAAGGGAAGGGCGCGCTCGGCAGACTTGGAAATGAACCTCCCCATGGCGGCGACGCAACCAGCAAGCCGACGCACGTCCTTGATTCACTTGGGTGCTTCAATCCGCTCTATAGCTTTGATCTTGTCCGGATTGGCCTCTATCCCATGCTTTGACACAAAGAACCCGAGAAGCTTGCCGGACGGGACGCCAAAGACGAACTTCTCAGGGTTCAGCTTGAGATTGATCTCGCGCAGGTTTGCAAATGTTTCTTGCAAATCTGGTATGAGGGTTGCCCTGTCCTTGGTTTTGACCACTATGTCATCGATATAAGCTTCCATATTTCTATGGAGCTGGGGTTGAAAACCAATCTGGACCGCCTTCGCAAACGTCGAACCAGCACTCTTCAACCCGAAAGGCATCTGTATGAAACAATACGTACCACATGGGGTGATGAATGCTGTTTTGTCTTCGTCTTCTCTTGTCATGAAGATTTGGTGGTAGCCGGAGTAGGCATCGAGGAATGACAACAGATCACACCCTGCCGTGGAGTCAACAATCTGGTCGATGCGCGGCAACGGGAAGGGGTCTTTAGGACAAGCCTTATTGATATCGGTGTAATCAATACACAACCTCCACTTCCCATTTGCCTTGCGCACTACGACCGGATTGGCCAACCACGTTGGATGGAGCACTCCTCTTACCAAACCCGCTGCTTCCAGTTTCCGGATCTCTTCTGTGATGAACTCTTGTCGTTCCAAAGCTTGCTTTCGACCTTACGCTTGCGGACGGCGCATGAGGACAGACAACAAGGTGGTGCTCAATCACCTCCCTGGGAACGCCGCAGATGTCGGAAGCTTGCCATGCAAACACATCGACATTCGCCCGCAAGAAGGTGACGAGCGCGTCTTCCTATTTGTCGTGAAGGGTGGGGCTTATGGTGAAAGCTCCTCCCGTGCCGTCCTCATTGACAGAAACCTTCTTGGTTCCCGGCGGTATGGCCCTGGGCTTCTTGTTTCCGCCAGTGGAGCTCTCTGGCACATCCTCGACGGCAGCGCTACACTCCGAAGAGGTGCGCTTGCCGGAGTGGGTGTCTGAGGTCTCACCGGTCTTCTTCTTCTTCTTCCCCCCAGGGTCCCAGAGGCAGGAGCAAGTGCCCTAGTGGAGGCAGCTGCTGCAACTGCTTGCTGGTATAGTTGGTCAGCGCAAATCAGCACATCTTTCTTATCGGAGGGAATGGTGATGATCGTCACAGGCCCTGGCATCTTCAGGGTGTTGTAGGCGTACTGTGACTCCGCCATGAACTTGGCCAGCGATGGGCGGCCAAGGATCCCATTGTAGGGCAAGGGGATCTTGGCAACATCAAACACGATCCTCCCCATCCTGAAGTTCAGGTTGCTTCCAAAAGTCACGGGCAGCGTGACCTTTCCCTTGGGTTGGCTTCTTCCCGGGTTGACCCCCTGAAATGTGCCCGTCTCTTCGAGGTCTCCATCGGGAATCTGCAGTTTCTCGATCACGGCAGGCGAGATTAAGTTCAGACCGGCCCCGCCATCGACTAGCATCTTCGTCACCTTGAGGTTGCGTATTGTTGGTGAAACCAACAATGGCAACACCGACCGCGATAGTGCGATCGGGGTGATCCTCGGTGTCAAAAATGATAGGTGTCTTGGACCACTTCAGTGACCTTTGGGCGTCAAGCGACGACTCTGTCGCTGTAATCTCGCACCCTTGTTTAAGCGGCGGTGAGAAGTATGCAGCGGCGCCGCCATCGGCCGCACATGGCCTCTGTAGCTTTCTGAAACTCTTGGTCGCGGATTAAATGCGTCCTCTTCGTGATCGTCGTCTTCTGGCTTTCTGTCACAGCCCCGGGCGGTCCTCACCTGTTGTTTATCCTTTCCACATCGGCCCGCCTGGCCGTCAAGCTTCTTCTTGGGACCCCTCAGCACCGTCTTGGCCCTTCTCCTTGTCCGCCTCTCATATTCAGCCTCTCGCTTCTCGGCGAGGAGCTCAACTTGTCGGCGATCTTGGAGAGCATGGCCTTTGGTGCGATGGATCTTCTTGATATCGCTTGTCGGAGTTTCTGGCTTCTCGGCAGCTGCCAAGGCCCGGCGGCGACACATCCGGCAACTTCCTTGCGGGGTCACCTGCCTTAGTTTTCTTGGTGGAGCGGTGTCATCAGATCCTCGGCGGCAAGCGCGGCTTTACCTTTGCGCTTCTGTTGTGGTGCGGCCCTTCTTCGCGGCGGCGGTATCCTCATATGAGAGTCGGTTTCCATGCGGCATCTTCGCGGTACTTCCTTCCCTCTTCAGCTCGGGCACATCCGCCGGCAGAACGTGGGGATTCGCCACATCTTTCACCTTGTTCATTGCCAGCTCTTCGTGCATCTTGCGGTTCGCACGTTACGATGGAGCAGCGCTGATGATGGCGGCAGGGTGAACATCGAGGATATTATCTTGTATCGGCTGAACCTCTATATATACTTGCGGAGACTCTCGCCTCCCTTACGGGGATGGCGTGCAGGTCGCTTGCTTGGCCATGGGCTTGGTGGCCTCCGATAAAGCGCCCACGAACTCATGGCACAAATCTGACCAGGAGGAAATAGAGTCTACCGGCAGACATGGCGTTGGGTTTAAGAGCCAACGGAAAGTAATTCGCAAGCACCTTATCGTCACGGGCTCCGGCAGCTTGCATCACGATGGTGTAGATGCTGAGGAACTCGGACGGGTGGGTCTTGCTGCTGTACTTTTCGCCAACATCAGGTTTGAAGGTGCAGTGAGTGGGCCACTGGAACTGCCGCAGCTCACGGGTAAAAGCCGGATAGCCTACCTCGTAAGGTAGGCCTCCAGGGCTCTCCGGTGCCGGGTGGTTCGCAGCAGGCCCTGCTCGCTTGTCTGACTGGTGGCGCGCTCCGCGACGGCGCTCGATAGTGGTTCGAGCGTCTTCATGTTCTCGTTCCCGAAGGACTTGGCGCTGGTCACAGTGGGTCCGCGGGTCGGATAACGCTATGGAGATTTCGTCGCCCGTAACGTCGCGACGGGCTGGCGTCCGCGGTACCGGGCGAGGAGGAGGCGAGTGCACAATGGTCGCGGCGCCGCCGGCCTTCTTGCCACTGCTGCGTGGGACTCCGTCGGAGCGTCGACCCGGGGGCTCCGCTGGACTCGGTTCGTCTTTGTTGGCCACCGCAACAAGGCTTCGGATAGTGGCTCTCCATTCGTCGAGTTTCCCCATAGTAGGAGGAAAATCGAGGAGCAGCTTCTTGTAGCGCAGGCTTTGCTGGCGTTGGTGGTAGCGAAACCTGCGGATCGCGGCAGCGCGACTTGACCATGTCGAAGGAGCTCTATCCGCGACCCGCGATCGCATGCCATCTTCACCAGCGCCTCGGCGGCGGGCAGGTCTTCTACGTCCGGGAGTGGCGCTCGGGACTATTCCAGCGGCGGCGCCGGGGTCTTGGTGTGATTCGCCGTTAAATCGCGCGCCGCCTGAGAGGAGCGCGCCGTCGGCGCCGGCGTGGGAGTCTTGGAAGCCCTCGCGTCGCCCTCGGGCGGGGTGGCAGCGATCCTGGAAGGCCCCGCGCCACCCGCGGAGGGTTGGCTCCGTCTTTGGATTTCGTGGCGTGCGGCCCGTTACCAGGCGCACGAACATCGCCGCCTCCCAAACTCTGGCTGCTGGGACGGTATTGGTGTTCGCGAACGGCACCCCGGGTCCTTTCTGCGACCGGTCCGCTGCTCGCCCACGTCGAGATGGGATGTCCGTCTTCCGACGGGCCAACCGCCACCGTCGTCTTCTTCTTGGGCGCCATGATGATTAAGAAGCGTCGAACTAACTGCTAGAGCCGATTCTCACAACCGCGGCAAGGCCCCTACCATGCGCGCCAAAGATGTCGGTGTGGAACGACACCTATGGGATCACAAGAATCCCTACTATAGTTGCGGGGCGCGGGGTTGTGAGAAGAGCGGATCAAACAGATAGCACATGGTTCCTTTACGCAGGTTCGGGCCGCGAGGATGCGTAAAACCCTACTTCTGCTTTGGTGGTTTGTATATCTGTGTTCTTGAACTAGCTATGGGGCGTGAGGAGCTCCAAAAAGCCGAATCCCCCTCCTGGTCGCCTTGGGCCTCCTTTTATAGGGAAAAGGGGTTGCCACAGTGGCACACAGGAGGTGGAAAGGGTACAGTGATGCGAGGTTATCCCTCACATTACATTACAAGGCGCATTTAATGCGTCTTGCTTAGGTGTCCTTGCTTTATCGGGGACGGGGGAGAGCCCTGCCTCGTCCGTCGCTGCTCCCTCTTGCGTCGACACGCGCCCTGGCCAGCGGTGCCCGCGGTGCCATGTAGGTAGTCAGGTAGCTGAGGTGGCGCAGTGGTGGGTCTCCACGAAGATCCGCATGCCGCCACGCAGGTGCCTGCCCAGCTGGTTGGGTCGGCAGCTGCATGCGAATGGCGGCAGAGGTCTGATTGGCGTGGGCCTGATGGTGGCCCTACGGGTGTTCATGGCAAGGGCCTTGCTGCGGCCCCGGCAAGGGTCCTGCCGTGGTGCCTGCTGTCATCCCCGGCAAGGCTCTTGCGCGGGGGCCTTATGGTCCTCCTTGGCTGGGATCCCGCGAGGATCATCATCTTCTAAAGTGTGTATCTGATCTTGAGCATCTTCACAAAGATCTGCATGCCACCACGGGGATGTCGCCTGAATCCTTGCCCCATGGGGGCTGTGAACTCAAGGGTGATTTGCTCCGTAGGTGTGGGGCGAGCTGCCACGGCAAGGGTCTTGCCGGGTTTGCTAAAACCGCCTCCCGGCAAGGATCTTGCCGGGGGAGTTCGCTTAGTCCCCTTTGTTCTTTGTGGTCTTGGTCTTGGCCTCGTTCTGCTTCTCTTGAGCTTCGGCCTTACCTGGGCTCACCTCCCTTGCCTTGCCCAGTGTGGTGGTGCCCATGGCTCAGACTGCCCGTGCACAGTTATAGGGGTACAAAAAGTGTACCCCTCTTTTTGTACACCGACACAAATTGATTGTCTATTCTCTCAGGAATCAGTTTACAACCCTACAGAATTGTGTTGATGGTCATCAGTAGAGAGAGGGAGAGAACATTTCTTGCAAATGAGTGAGAGAGATGCATAGTCTAATTGTGAATCCATGTGTGTGCATTTCTGTCTTATTGGAATATGTTGAGTACATATTGGAATACAACTAAGACCAATGATTCATGCTCAATTCTGTATATGTATGTATTACCAGTAAATTTGGAAGGCCCAAATCTTAACCGAATAGTAACATCACATGTTCACCCCGTCAAATGAGAATGCAATTAGGAGAAAGTTATATCAGCAAGTTACTGTACGTGTTAGAGAAGTTAGTGTTGTTTTATTTGTTGCTCTTTTGCATGAGAGCAAACTTGTGTAGCTAGCTGGACTATGCAGCCAAGAATCAGGAAGTAGCATATTCCATTTTGCTAATAGAAAATAAATGTATAAAAAACATTAAATTTGTCTGTTAGAGATAGCAGTACCGATTGTACCTGTTAAACAGGCATATATTCTTCCTGGAATGTTTGTCTATCAGCTAGTATGATGGCATATTAACAACTTTCTAAGGGTGCTAGAGTCACATACTCTTGGGTTCCATGTTAAAACAAATTGATGGATATATATCTTAGTAATATTAAACAAAGCTATATGGCTTATCTTTTGAGTTTTCCAATGCCATCTAATCAAAAGTTGTCGGGACCCGATTTTAAGTCACACCGATCTAGCATGTAACACCTCATATCACTTTGCGGCCTCACGCACGGTATTCCACAGGTGTCGCCTTACCATGGCCGGGACCGTTTAGCCTTTTGGCTCACGTATATGATAGTATCGCTAGCATCCATATGATGAAGAACCGGGCCGACATGACTAGTCGTGAACCCAAAGCGGCACTAACCCATGGGGACAGGCATACATGAATCAACATCGAGCATGTCGATTGACGGCGTGTGAATCCAGGCTGTAGCTTTGTGCTAATGAGGACTCAGGGAACCGGGCTATAGCAGGCTAGGCAGGACTCCGGTTGTCACCGCGTGACATTTCCCCGAAGGGACAGAGACAGGAACGAAGTGAAACACAAGCCGGCCAGTCAAGTATCCTGAACAGTAGTGTTGGGCTAGCAGGACTCCGGTGAACCGGGCTGTAGCGGACTACTATGGCTCAAGGAGGCACTAGACTACATTTCCCCATAGGAGAGGCTGACAAGGATAAACAACTAGATTGTCGGATCCCACACATAGCAATACACGTTACACGTACGCATAACATGCAAGTATGTGTTGTACAACATGGCATCA
Source organism: Aegilops longissima (assembly GCA_021605205.1). Taxonomy (NCBI): domain Eukaryota; kingdom Viridiplantae; phylum Streptophyta; class Magnoliopsida; order Poales; family Poaceae; genus Aegilops; species Aegilops longissima. The sequence continues at coordinate 468,084,822 of CM038680.1, forward strand.
CAACATAACACAAACTCATATAGATAAAGGTCCAAAAGAGCCACATAGCATTAAATACAAACAGGGGTCACATGACCCATCATTGAAACATACAAACAGCGGAAGCATTACATGTCTGAGTATAGACAACTACAAAAGAAAAAGGCTGGGAAGCCTGACTATCTACAAGACCCTCCCAAGGGTGCAAGATCGTAGCTGAGGTAGCAAGCTACTCGTCGAAGTCCAAGCGGAACTACTAGTAAGACCGAAGTCTCCGCTGCAAAAACATAAATAAAACAACGTGAGTACAAAGGTACTCAGCAAGACTTACATCAGATCCTAACATACATGCATTTGTATCAAGAAGGTAATGTGGGGTTTAGTTGCAGCAAGCCAGCTTTGACTCAGTGGCTATCATGTTCTACGACTACGAGAAACTTCTTTGAGGTGAAGCAGCGCACACGAGTCCACTAATCACCACATAAATATGCTACTATGGATTCATTCCCGTCTCACTACGAGAAGGCCATCCATAGCACTCACACTTGTCTTGAGCATTTTAGAGTATCCACTTTAAGTTGTCTATGTACCACATAAGCATCCAAGAAGTCCATAACCGAGGACACGACTATTCGAATAGATCATGATAACCCTGCAGGGGTGTACTTCTTCACACACGCTCTCACCACTTATCACCATGTACACGTCATGTATCTCGGCAACCTTCAAGCGGAAGCCTGGCGAGGGTGCCGACCACGACCTAACCAACCACACAAGACTCTAGTCCAGGTTTATCGCCTATTCGGGTTCCATCCGCAAGGAGATCCGTCCGGAGTTTCGCTCACGGCCCCAAACGATGCGTACAGGGTTCCCGAGCCCACCATCCGGGTGCCACTCGGTACACCGGGCCACGTGTGCCTAGTCATCCCAAGCCCACCCCTGCGGGTGCCACTCGATAGAAAAATAGCACTACCTACAAACACCGAAACTAGTTGCAACTCTGGGCCAGAGATCAAGTTGGTTAATAAGTCGAGAGGGGTCGAGTGCCTGGAACCCAATGTGTGGTAGTAGCTAGTCATTGGACAACTTACATAGAACTCGGTTCTTAAGGACGGTCCCAATGAGACAACCCACCATGTACTCCTACATGGCCTCTCACCGCTACCTTTACCAAATCATGTTCACACGCTTAACTCTCAGCATCAGAACATAGCATAACACTCCAATCCATTCCCAATGAATCAGACCTGACACAACTCTAAGCAATAGCAGGCATGGCATGGTAGGAGCACAACATGGCTCAATCAACTCCTACACATGCTAGTGGGTTTCAACTATTTACTGTGGCAATGACAGGTCATGCAGAGGAATGGGTTCAACTACCGCAACATGAAGTAGCAGTTGAATCGCTATTGTCCTAAGGCAATAACAGAGAGCAGGAGCGAGAGAGTGGGATTGTATCGGAATGAACAAGGGGGTTTGCTTTCCTGGTAGATCAACAGGGGGGCACTGCTCCTCAGATAGGTACTCTGGATCGGTCTCCGGAGCAGGACCTATCGAGAAGGAACGGTGTCGGAAATCAATACACAATCATATGCAATAATATGATGCATGAACATGGCATGAAGATGTGATGTTGTTTGAGCTAATGCAACTAGCATTCATTTGGTTGAGGTCCAATTGAACCAAAGGTTCAAATGCAACTCCAAAATAAGCTCTTATAAATGCCATTCATGTGTTTCACTTATACAGCAGGTATAACTTGGTTTTTCATGCACGAAACTGGTACAGATGGATAGACTGCATTTTTCTAATAATTTTTCATATATAAATGATTTCAATCTGAGCTACGGTTGAATTTATATGAATTTTTGAAGTTGTGAACATTTTCTGGAATTTCCTGTTTTAAAATAATTCCAGAAAAAGAATAACTGCGTCAGCATGACGTCATCACTACGTCAGCGAGTCAACGGCGCTGACCAGGTCAAACCTGATGTGTGGGGTCCACACGTCAGTGACTCAGTTAGTTAACAGGGGGGTTTATTTGGTCTAATTAGGATTAGAGGGCGTCGGGCCCACTGTCAGCGTCAGGGGTGGTTAGCAAAATGGTGATTAGCCTTAAGCTAATCACTGGCTGGTTGAGCCCGCATGTCGGGCCGGCTAGGGTCGTCGGCGGCGACTCTCGACGCCATGGCGCCCGCGATTCAGAGCCAAGGGGTGGTGGCTAAGGCCTTTGGGCGTGCTTCGGCTCTCGCGCATCGAGGGGAGGCGACGGAGGGCAGCAGGGTGGCCGGAGCTCGCCGGAGCGAGGCTCTGGCGGCGGCCGGGCACGGCCGAGCCGGCGGAGGCTAGAGGGTGCTAGAAGAGCAGGGGAGAGAGGGTTTCGACGGCGGGGCTCACAGCGAATCCAACAGCGAGGTCGGCGAGCTCGGAGAAGGCTTGGCGCAGCCGGAGCATATTCCATTTTGCTAATAGAAAATAAATGTATAAAAAACATTAAATTTGTCTGTTAGAGATAGCAGTACCGATTGTACCTGTTAAACAGGCATATATTCTTCCTGGAATGTTTGTCTATCAGCTAGTATGATGGCATATTAACAACTTTCTAAGGGTGCTAGAGTCACATACTCTTGGGTTCCATGTTAAAACAAATTGATGGATATATATCTTAGTAATATTAAACAAAGCTATATGGCTTATCTTTTGAGTTTTCCAATGCCATCTAATCAAAAGTTGTCGGGACCCCGATTTTAAGTCACACCGATCTAGCATGTAACACCTCATATCACTTTGCGGCCTCACGCACGGTATTCCCACGGGTGTCGCCTTACCATGGCCCGGGACCGTTTGCGCCTTTTGGCTCACGTATATGATAGTATCGCTAGCATCCATATGACAGAGAACCCGGGCCGACATGACTAGTCGTGAACCCAAAGCGGCACTAACCCATGGGGACAGGCATACATGAATCAACATCGAGCATGTCGGTCAGCAGCGTGTGAATCCAGGCTGTAGCACTGTGCTAACAGGACTCCGGGAACCCGGGCTATAGCAGGCTAGGCAGGACTCCGGTTGGCACCGCGTGACATTTCCCCGAAGGGACAGAGACAGGAACGAAGTGAAACACATGCCGGCCAGTCAAGTATCCTGAACAGTAGTGTTGGGCTAGCAGGACTCCGGTGAACCGGGCTGTAGCGGACTACTATGGCTCAAGGAGGCACTAGACTACATTTCCCCATAGGAGAGGCTGACAAGGATAAACAACTAGATTGTCGGATCCCACACATAGCAATACACGTTACACGTACGCATAACATGCAAGTATGTGTTGTACAACATGGCATCACAACATAACACAAACTCATATAGATAAAGGTCCAAAAGAGCCACATAGCATTAAATACAAACAGGGGTCACATGACCCATCATTCAGAGCATACAAGCAACGGAAGCATTACATGTCTGAGTATAGACAACTACAAAAGAAAAAGGCTGGGAAGCCTGACTATCTACAAGACCCTCCCAAGGGTGCAAGATCGTAGCTGAGGTAGCAAGCTACTCGTCGAAGTCCAAGCGGAACTACTAGTAAGACCGAAGTCTCCGCTGCAAAAACATAAATAAAACAACGTGAGTACAAAGGTACTCAGCAAGACTTACATCAGATCCTAACATACATGCATTTGTATCAAGAAGGTAATGTGGGGTTTAGTTGCAGCAAGCCAGCTTTGACTCAGTGGCTATCATGTTCTACGACTACGAGAAACTTCTTTGAGGTGAAGCAGCGCACACGAGTCCACTAATCACCACATAAATACGCTACTATGGATTCATTCCCGTCTCACTACGAGAAGGCCATCCATAGCACTCACACTTGTCTTGAGCATTTTAGAGTATCCACTTTAAGTTGTCTATGTACCACATAAGCATCCAAGAAGTCCATAACCGAGGACACGACTATTGAATAGATCATGATAACCTGCAGGGTGTACTTCTTCACACGCTCTCACCACTTATCACCATGTACCGTCATGTATCTCGGCAACCTTCAAGCGGAAGCTTTGGCGAGGGTGCCGACCACGACCTAACCAACCACACAAGACTCTAGTCCAGGTTTATCGCCTATTCGGGTTCCATCCGCAAGGAGATCCGTCCGGAGTTTCGCTCACGGCCCCAAACGATGCGTACAGGGTTCCCGAGCCCACCATCCGGGTGCCACTCGGTACACCGGGCCACGTGTGCCTAGTCTGTCCCAAGCCCACCCTGCCGGGTGCCACTCGGTAGAAAAATAGCACTACCTACAAACACCAGAAACTAGTTGCAACTCCTGGACAGAGATCAAGTTGGTTAATAAGTCGAGAGGGGTCGAGTTACTGGAACCCAATGTGTGGTAGTAGCTAGTCATTGGACAACTTACATAGAACTCGGTTCTTAAGGACGGTCCCAATGAGACAACCCACCATGTACTCCTACATGGCCTCTCACCGCTACCTTTACCAAATCGTGTTCACACGCTTAACTCTCAGCATCAGAACATAGCATAACACTCCAATCCATTCCCAATGAATCAGACCTGACACAACTCTAAGCAATAGCAGGCATGGCATGGTAGGAGCACAACATGGCTCAATCAACTCCTACACATGCTAGTGGGTTTCAACTATTTACTGTGGCAATGACAGGTCATGCAGAGGAATGGGTTCAACTACCGCAACATGAAGTAGCAGTTGAATCGCTATTGTCCTAAGGCAATAACTGTAACACCCCGGAAGTAGCTTTCCATATTTGTAACTCCGACTCTCGCCATTTTCGGCATTGATATATGATATTCCCTCCGTGGTTGGGTTTTCTTCATTTTGCATTTTGGCCGTGTCATGCATTTTATATTATGTCATCATGTGCATCGCATTTGCATACGTGTTCGTCTCATGATTCCGAGCATTTTTCCCGTTGTCCGTTTTGCAATCCGGCACTCCTATCTCCCCCGGCGGTCCCTTTTACGTTTTTCCGTGTGCGGGTATTAAACCGTCTCGAAATGGACCGAGGTTTGTCTAGTGGCCTTGGTATAACACCGGAGACCACGGTCAAGTTTGGTCATTTGGAGCTCGTTTGGTACTCCAGCAGTTAACCGCACCTTCGCAAAGGCCTCTTTTAAGTTGCAGCCCAACACCCATTCAAAACAGCCCAATAACCCATCTAAGTCACCTCCATGCTCTCCGTCGTTCGATCACGATCGTGTGCGAAAACTACACCTCATTTGGACTCTCCTAGCTCCCTCTATGCCTATTTAAGCAAACCTCCCGAAATCCGGATCATCCCCGAAACCCTAGTCTCCCCGCCCGCCCGGCCGCGGACGAAATCCGGACGGCGGACACGTCCGTCCGCCGCCCGGACCTATCGCGCGCCGCCACGGCGCAGCCCGCGCGCCCGCCGCCGACCCCCTTGGCCCGCGAGCCCGTGAGATGGGCTCCCTCCGCCGCCGCTGCCATGGCCACCGCCCGCGCCTCACGCCCGCCCCCCGCCGCCTCCGGCGCCGCGGCCGCCGCGCCCGCCTCCGCCTCCTTCGCCGAGTCCGGCAGCTCCCGCCGCCGCCCGCCACCGGCGGCTCCAGCGCCGCCGCTCCGCCCCTCCGGCGACCTCCACCGTCCGGCCGTCGCCTTCCTCGCGCCCGGTTCGCGCGGCCGCCGCCGCCTCCGGCGCCCGCCCCGGCGAGGTCCTCCACCGGCCGCCGCCACCCCGGCGACCTTCCTCCTCTTCCCCGACGAACCCCGCGCCCGATCCGGTCGAGGCCCGATCCGACCTCGGGCTCCGCGCCGTTGACCTCTTCTCCCTCTCTTTTCCCCCTAAGTCCTTAGATCTTGTAATTTTGGGCAATTTTCAACATGCTATATCTTCGCATCCTTAGATCCATTTTTCGCGTATAATATGTCAAAATGTTCGTCTCGAAGAGTAGATCATTTCATTCCATTGCATCATTTTCATTTGAGCTCATCTTGATGCCCGAAATGCTGTTGGAAGAGTGCTAGGTGCTGATAGTTTCTGATTTTTATCAGGAGTTGCACTTTTGTTATTTTTGCTATGATTAATATGTGCACCCTATGGATTTGAGTCCTACATGAGTTTTGTAAAATGCCATGTCATCTTTCCAGTGATATATGCCATGTATTTTTGTGATCTATGTGGTGACTAGCACAAGCATGCAAAGTAGGTGTCCTAATGTTGCTGATTTCAGCCCTGTTTTAGCTGATTTTGATGCCATGTTTGCTTGATGATACCAAGAGATCTATGCATATTTTGAGATACTTCAGTAAGGGTGTTTTGTAAAGCATGACTTGCTCTATCCATCCATGCCTTTGTTTGCAATTATGGGATGCCATAGCTTGAGTCAATCGAGCTCTACTTTTGCTACCAAATGTTTCCTGGCAGATTGTATACGTGTTATTCAATTTTGCCTAGCTTGTTGTGGTTGATCCATATATGCTATGTTAGTGTTCTTGCCATGGATGACTTCTATGTCATGTCTTCTTGATGTATGTATGCTTAGTTTATCATTTGAGGCTCTGTAGTGAGTGCATTGAGCTTGTTAACATGCCATCTCGTTATCAGTTTTGACATGTCAAGTTGCTGAATCTGTTAACGAGACTTTCAATATTGACATGGGTGTTACTATATTTTCTAGTCCTTTTTGGCTTATGGTCAGTAAGGGACTTTTGTTCTAGGCTTTGAGTAGATTCATGCCATGCCATGTTTTGCTATTTTAAGTTCCTGTAGCATGTAGTTTTGATGCTCTGAACATTGCAACCTGTTACTGTTTTGCCATGTCCAGCCTGTTACTTTGAGCATTTTGCCATGCTTGTTTGAACATGTTATGATGTGAACTAGCCGTAGCTCAGTGCTCATCTTTTGTCGAGCATCATGTGTAGATCACTGCCATGTGCTTTCTTGTTATGTTAGGGTGCAGTAGCTTAATTATTTCTTGCTTGCAAAGTGGCATCATGCTGTTAATGGCAGATTTGCGCCAATCTTGTTTTGCTTGCCATTTCCAAACCGTGCATCCGATTCGGTGATCTTTATATCGATTTCAACCGAAATCATCTCATCTTTCAGTGGCATGCTTGGTTTGCCAAGTTGATGCCTGGTTCATCATTACCTTCCGGAGCGCACATAAGCATTGCATATCTCATCATGCATATCATGTCATGTTTTGCATCATGTTGATTGTGCATTGCACCGTGATTTATTGTGGTTCCTTTGTTTGTGTTGTTGCTTTGGGTAGAGTCGGGAGGCGAGTGCGTGAACGAGGAGCCTGTTGAGAACGTTTTCGAGGATCAAGCTTTCGACAACTCGAGAACATTGCGAGCAAGATGACCATACCCTCGAAATCACTTCTATCTTTGCTATGCTAGTTGCTCGCTCTTTTGCTATGCCTATGCTGCGATGCCTACCACTTGCTATATCATGCCACCCATATTGCCATGTCAGCCCTAACCATCCTTTCCTAGCAAACCGTTGATTGGCTATGTTACCGCTTGCTCAGCCCTCTTATAGCGTTGCTAGTTGCGGTGAAGTGAAGTTTGTTCCTTGTTGGAACATGGAGATGTTGTTCCTCTTTGGAACATGTTTACTTGTTGGGGATATCACAATATATATCTGCTATAATTAATACATCTATATACTTGGTAAAGGGTGGAAGGCTCGGCCTTATGCAGTGTTTTGTTCCACTCTTGCCACCTAGTTTCCGTCATACGGTGTTATGTTCCTTGATTTTGCGTTCCTTACGGTTGGGTGATTTATGGGACCCCTTGACAGTTCGCTTTGAATAAGACTCGTCCAGCAAGGCCCAACTTTGGTTTTACCATTTGCCACCTAAGCCTTTTCCCGGGTTTTCGCGAGCCCGAGGGTCATCTTTATTTTAACCCCGGACCAGTGCTCCTTCGAGTGCTGGCCGAACTAAGTCTGTCAGCGCCCCTCAAGGCAACTTGAGGTTTGGTTTTAGTTGTATGGACTGCTCATCCGGATGTGCCGAGAGCGAGATATGTGCAGCTCCTATCGGGATTTGTCGGCACAATCGGGCGGCTTTGCTGGTCTTGTTTTATTGCTGTCGAAATGTCTTGTAGTCCGGGATTCGAGATTGATCGGGTCTTCCGGTAGAAGGAATAATCCTTCGTTGACCGTGAGAGCTTATAATGGGCTAAGTTGGGACACCTGCGGGTAATATCTTTGAAAGCCGTGCCTGCGGTTATGAGGCAGATGGGAATTTGTTAATGTCGGTTGTAGAAAACCCAAAGTTGATCTCAATAAAATACACATCAACGCGTGTGTAACCGTGATGGTCTCTTCTCGGGAGTCCGGAAGTGAACACGGTGTTGGAGTTATGTCGGCGTAAGTAGTTCAGGATCACTTCTTGATCACTACTAGTTTCACGACCGTGCTTTGCTTCTCTCCTCGCTCTCTTTTGCGAAGTAGCCACCATAAATGCTAGTCGCTTGCTGCAGCTCCACTTTACTTCCTTGTCCTTCCTATTAGCTTAAATAGTCTTGATCTCGCATGGTGTGAGATTGCTGAGTCCCGTGACTCACAGATACTTCCAAACAGTTGCAGGTTCCGATGAGGCGGTGCAGGTGATTCCACCGAGCTCAAGTGGGAGTTCGACGAGGAACGTGGTCGTTACTATGTGTCGTTTCAGATGATCGAGAGTGGTGCCCAGTTGGGACGATTCGGGATCTGTGTTAGCATTTGGGGTATCTTCTTTATTTTGGTTCCGTAGTCGGACCTTGAGTGTACTCTGAATGATGAATGTTTATTTATGTCTTTGTGTGAAGTGGCATTGTAAGCCAACTATGTATCTTTCCCTTAATTATTACATGGGTTGTGTGAAGATTACCTCACTTGCGACATTGCTTTCAATGCGGTTATGCCTCTAAGTCGTGCCTCGACACGTGGGAGATATAGCCGCATCGGGGCGCTAAGTTGGTAATCGAGCCTTCCCGACTTAGGAGCCCCTACTTGATTGTTTCTTGGCGTTGTTGAGTCTAGAATGAAAAATGTTTTGAGTCTTAGGATTATATATATCGAGAGTAGGATTCTTTTACTTCCCAGTCCCTTCGTCGCTCTCGGTGAGGTATCTGACGTAGAGTTTTGACTCTTCTCTTCTCAAATTTCACTAAATTTTTTTAGGATCACGTGGGTATCTTGGAATCGTTCCGATGGTTTTGTGACGAGAACATTGTTCTTGGTGCCTCGACATTTAGGGGTTGTGGCGGTGTCCCGGGAGTTGAGCTCCGAGGTGTTGTCGTCACAATTTTATCGTTGCGATTCTGGAATACGAGTTTTACCGACATCGAAATCTCTTTTGTGCAGTTGTTGGTGAGATAACCACGATAGCCCGAGATTGTGGCGAAAAGGGAGTATTGCCATGACTTGCATAACGGATGTTTTTGAAGGTCGAGGTACACGATTTCGAGGATTTCTTGGTTATGTGTTGACGGATGGATACATTGGATCTAGGTATTGTTAGTTTGGGTGATATATTTTGTGTCCCTGTATCCCCAACACCAGATTGCATAACCAGAAAGTTTCGGAGTTTATAGGTGGGAATTCTAGTAGCTTACGGGATATTCTTTCCGGCGGATGTATGATTTGAGATTGGGGTTCAACGTCTAGTGGTCCGCCCATTCACGGTCGATTCTGATGGTCGCGAGGCGTCTTAAAGAATCCTTGGCTATGCTGATTCGGGACGTCTTGTTAGTCATTCGTGGCGTCCGCTATCGTCGTGTCCGTGTGGGCCCCACCACGAACACTTTGAGCGAAATCTCTATCATGTGTTTGTTCCGGCTCATTCTAGAAGCCAACCTTTTGTTTTCAGTTATGATATTCGATTTGTTTCTCAGTCAGATGTTATCTCCATATCTTTTTATAAGTGGCTTCTCACCTTAATGGATGTGTGATGATTAACTTTGGAATTCATTCGTTCATTCTTGTTCGAATGTTTATTGTGAAGACTATATGTTGCAATTTCTATCCGTTGATTCTACTTATCATTTGTCTATCAAAGGACTAACGGATGTCACCCTCTTCAGATGGCTCCGCCAAGCGTCGAATCCGGATCGCAATGATGGGGATCGGTCGAATCCTCCACCTCCACCTCCACCTCCGCCTCCGAAGCACGGCAAGCTATTATGGCAGCCACCAATGCCAATGCTCGAGATGATTTTGCAGCTCTTGCAAGAAGCGTACTCGAGGGCAAGGCAATCAAGGCAATCAAGGCAATCAAGGTCAAGGCAACAATCAGCCACACTTTGCTACTCTCGATCGGTTCCTCGCTAATCAGCGAAGTCTTTCGGTTTACGTGTTGAGGCCACAGACGCGATGATTGGTTAGTGGACATCTGCAAGCACTTTGACTGTAGCAATGTCGGACACGAGGACTTTGTCAAGTTTGCATCGTTTCAACTCAAGGATCAAGCTGCTGAGTGGTTCCAACAATACAAAGATTCAGAGGAGGTCGTGTCATTACAGGATGAGTTCCGCCGTGATTTCGAGCTCATCACATTCGAAGAGTGTTGTTGAGAGCAAGCGTGAGGAGTTCCGCAATCTCAAGCAAGGCACCATGTCTGTCTATCAATACAATATCCAGTTCCAGAAGCTCGCTCGTTTTGCTAAGCAAGATGTACCTGATGAAAGGAGTATGATCTATCAGTTCAGAGGTGGTGCGAGAGAAGATCTGCAATTACCTCTTGTCTGTTTGAGCGAGATAAGTATGATGATTTCTACAACATGGCTCTCAAGCAAGAAGCAGCACAGCTCAAATGCGAGGCTTCTAAGAAGAGAATCAGGATGCAGTTCAGTCCTCCTCGTCCTCTCAAGTGGCAGCCAAGCAGCAGAAGTTTTACCTGCCCCCTCCTCCGTTCCGTCAGCCTTACCAGCAGAAGAACTCAGGTGGCCGTGGATCTTCCCACCCACCCAACCCAAGCTATCAGAACAAGTCTAATTCTCAAGCTCCAAGGTCAAGTGCTCCTTACCACCGTCCGCTCTCGAGGTCACTTGCAACAAGTGTCGCAGAAGGGTCACTATGCTGAACAAGTGCTTCAACCAGAGGCGTCTTCCGCCTCCTCCTCTGTGAAATCTTCCAGCAATGCAAGTGGTCAAGCATAATCCAAATCATGCCAAGGTCAATATGATGAATGCAGCTCAAGCGGAGGAATCTTCCGATGTGATAATGGGTAATCTCTCGATTAATGATATTCTGCAAAAGTCTTATTTGATCTTGGTGCATCGCATTGTTTCATCTCAAGACCATTTGCATCTAAGCATGAATTGGTTATCAAGAGTTGCCTAGTTCCTTATCAATTGTGTCCCGGGTAAGCATATGACAGCTAATAATTATGTCCGGATGTTTCTATCAAGATGGGCGATTATAGGTTTTGGCTAAACCAATTGTCCTTGGTGACTCGGATATTGATCTTATTCTCGGAATGGACTGGCTTTATCAGCACAAAGCTCAGATTGATTGTGCTGCCAGGGAAATTCAATTGACTCATTCTTCTAATGATGTGATCATCTATGCCTCTCGTGATGAAACCATTGGTTGTTTTCTCTCAATGAGAAGGGCGAACTGAATGCCATCTCTCGATTTCGATCGTTTGAGTACCAAGATGTCTTTCGGAAGAGCTTCGGGTATGCCTCCTCATCGGCCGATTGAGTTCGTTATCGATCTTGAGCACGCATGAACCCGTTTGCAAGCGTCCATACAAGCTTGGACCTGATGAGCTGAAGGAATTGAAGAAGCAGCTCGATGAACAAGAGCGTCTGGGTTTGATCGGACCGAGTTCATCTCCTTGGGGTTGTGGTGTTCTTTTGTCCGGAAGAAGGATGGCGCGGACCGACTTTGCGTCGATTACCGTCCATTGAATAAGAAGACAATCAAGAACAAGTATCCACTTCCCAACATCAATGAGCTTTTCGAGCAACTCAAAGGTGCTACGGTGTTCTCTAAGCTTGACCTTCGTATGGGGTATCATCAGATTCGCATTCGTGAACAAGATATTCCCAAGACAGCATTCAGAACAAGCTTTGGTTCTTATGAATATACTGTCATGTCTTTCGGCCTCGTCAATGCTCCTCCAACTTTCTCTCGGATGATGAACTTCATATTCAATCCCTACACCAATGAATTCGTCTTGGTCTATCTTGATGATATTTTGGTCTTCTCCAAGAATAAGAAGGATCATGCCATACATTTGCGATTGGTGCTAGACAAGCTCAGAGAGTATCAATTCTATGCTAAGTTCTCCAAATGTGAATTCTGGCTTGATGAAGTGCTTTATCTTGGTCATATCATCTCTGCCAAGGGCATCGCTGTTGATCCCGAGAAGGTGTCCGCAATTGTGAATTGGGAACCTCCTCAGAATGTCAAGCAGCTCCGCAGCTTTCTTGGTCTTGCAAGTTATTGCCGAAGATTCGTTGAGAACTTCTCCAAGATTGCAAAGCCTCTTTCCAACCTTCTCGAAGCATGTGAAGTATGTCGGTCTCCCGAGTGTGGCGTTGCTTTCAATACCCTCAAAGAGAAACTCGTCACAGCTCCCTGCTCGACTCCTCTGATGAATCCAAGCCATATGAAGTTTTCTCGTGATGCTTCTCTTCAAGGTCTCGGTGCTGTGTTAATGCAAGAGAAGAGAGTTGTGGCTTATACCTCTCTTGATTGAAGCCCAACGAGAAGAACTACCCCACTCACGATCTTGAGTTGGCGGCGTTGTTCATGCATTGATTACGTGGAGACATCTCTTGTTGGGAAGGAAAGTGGACATTTTCACCGATCACAAGAGTCTCAAGTACATCTTCACTCAGCCTAACCTCAACCTCGAGCAGACTCGATGGGTCGAAATGATTCAAGAGTACAACCCAAGTATTGAGTATACTCGGGCAAAGCCAATGTCATTGCAGATGCTTTGAGCAGGAAAGCTTATCGCAACAGCCTAATCCTCAAGCCCTTTCACCGGATCTCTGTGAATCTTTCCATAAGCTGAATCTTCAAGTTGTTCCTCAAGGCTTTCTTGCCAACCTCATAGTATCTCCTACTTTGGAAGATCAGATTCGTGAGGCTCAACTTGGATACCATGGTGAAGAAAGTGAAACGTGGTATCGACAAGGGCATTTCAAGTACAAGTGCTTCCACGTTGATGACAAAGACACTCTGTTCTTTGAGGACGGATTGTGGTTCCTAAGGGTGATCTGCGAAAAGTCATTATGAACGAGGCTCACAATTCGCTTCTATCCATTCATCCGGAAGTGCGAAGATGTACCATGACCTCAAGCAGTCATATTGGTGGACTCGAATGAAGCGAGAAATTGCTCAATTCGTGAATGAATGTGATGTCTGCAGAAGAGTGAAAGCAGAACACCAAAGACCAGCTGGTCTCCTTCAACCTCTTGCTATTCCTGAATGGAAGTTTGATCATATTGAAATGGACTTCGTGGTGGCTTTCCAAAGTCCAAGCGTGGAAATGATGCTATCTTCGTTGTCATTGACAAGCTTACTAAAGTGGCTCATTTTCTTCCTATCAAAGAATCCATCACTGCAGCTCGGTTGGCGAGCTATACACCTCCAGATTGTCTCCTTGCACGGCATTCCACAAGTGATCTCTTGGACCGTGGCAGCATCTTTACCTCCAAGTTTTGGGATTCTTTTCAGAAGGCCATGGGCACCAACATTCGTTTCAGCACAGCTTTCCATCCTCAAACAAGTGGCCAAGTTGAGCGAGTTAATCAAATCCTTGAAGATATGCTCGGGGCTTGTGTCATTTCCTTCGTATGAAGTGGGAAGATTGTCTTCCTTATGCCGAAGTTCTCTTACAACAACAGCTTCCAAGCGAGTTGGGCAAGGCCCCATTCGAAATTCTCTATGGCGAGAAAGTGCCGTACTCCTCTCAATTGGTGCGAGACAGTGAACGCCAACTTCTTGGCAATGACTTGATCACGAAGCGTAAGAAATGTGCCAAGTCATTCGTGAGAATCTCAAAAGCCATAATCGCGCGGAAGAGCTATTATGATGATAAGCACCGTGATGTGACTTTTGAAATCGGAGACCATGTCTACCTCGCGTCTCTCCAATGAAAGGCACTCGCCGCCCGGTATCAAAGGAAGCTTGCCCCTAGATACGTGGGTCCTTTCAAGATCATTGGGAAAAGAGGCGATCTCGCCTATCAACTTGAGCTTCCATCCAACTTTGCAAACGCACGATGTGTTTCACGTGTCACAACCGCAAGTGCTTCAAGACTCTGAACGCACTATCAACTTCAAGAGATTGACCTTCAAGAAGATCTCTCTTATCATGAGCACCCGCTGCTATTCTTGAAGAAACCGAGCGCAAGACTCGCAACAAGTCAATCAAATTCCTGAAAGTGAAGTGGTCACACCATTCGACCGAGAAGCTACACGGAGCGCGAGGATCACCTCCGCTCGAGTATCCGGAGTTCTTTCAGTCCTAGATCTCGGGACGAGATCCTCTTGTAGTGGTGGAGTGTTGTAACACCCGGAAGTAACTTTCCATATTTGTAACTCCGACTCTTGCCATTTTCGGCATTGATATATGATATTCCTCCGTGGTTGGGTTTTCTTCATTTTGCATTTTGTCCGTGTCATGCATTTTATATTATGTCATCATGTGCATCGCATTTGCATACGTGTTCGCCTCATGATTCGAGCATTTTTCCGTTGTCCGTTTTGCAATCCGCACTCCTATCTCCCCGGCGGTCCCTTTTACGTTTTTCCGTGTGCGGGTATTAAACCGTCTCGAAATGGACCGAGGTTTGTCTAGTGGCCTTGGTATAACACCGGAGACCACGGTCAAGTTTGGTCATTTGGAGCTCGTTTGGTACTCCAGCGGTTAACCGCACCTTCAAGAAAGGCCTCTTTTAAGTTGCAGCCCAACACCCCTTCAAAACAGCCCAATAACCCATCTAAGTCACCTCCATGCTCTCCGTCGTTCGATCACGATCGTGTGGGCGAAAACTACACCTCATTTGGACTCTCCTAGCTCCCTCTATGCCTATTTAAGCAAACCTCCCCCGAAATCCGGATCATCCCCGAAACCCTAGTCTCCCCGCCCTCCCGGCCGCGACGGACGAATCCGGACGCCGGACACGTCCGCCACGCCCGGACCTATCGCGCGCCGCCACGTGGCGCAGCCCGCGCCCCACGCCGCCGACCCAGCTGGCCTCATGAGGTCCGTCGAGGGCCCTCCCGCCCGTCGCGCCGCCGCCGCCGCCCGCGCCTCGCCTGGCCCGCCGCCGCCTCCGCGCCGGCGCCGCGCCCGCCTCCGCCTCCTTCTCGCCGAGTCCGGCGGCTCCGCCGCCGCCGCCAGGGCCGGCGGGCCGCCCGCGCTCCGCCTCTCGGCGACCTCCACCGTCCGTGGCGTCGCCTTCCTCGCGCCCGATTCGCGGCCGCCGCCGCCTCCGGCGCCCGCCCGGCGAGTCCTCCACCGGCCGCCGCCACCCGGCGACCTTCCTCCTCTTCCCAGCGAACCCGCGCCCGATCCGGTCGAGGCCGATCCGACCTCGGGCTCCGCGCCGTTGACCTCTTCTCCTCTCTTTTCCCCCCAAGTCCTTAGATCTTGTAATTTTGGGCAATTTTCAACATGCTATATCTTCGCATCCGTAGATCCATTTTTCGCGTATAATATGTCAAAATGTTCTTCTCGAAGAGTAGATCATTTCATTCCATTGCATCATTTTCATTTGAGCTCATCTTGATGCCCGAAATGCTGTTGGAAGAGTGCTAGGTGCTGATAGTTTCTGATTTTTATCAGGAGTTGCACTTTTGTTATTTTGCTATGATTAATATGTGCACCCTATGGATTTGAGTCCTACATGAGTTTTGTAAAATGCCATGTCATCTTTCCAGTGATATATGCCATGTATTTTTGTGATCTATGTGGTGACTAGCACAAGCATGCAAAGTAGGTGTCCTAATGTTGCTGATTTCAGCCCTGTTTTAGCTGATTTTGATGCCATGTTTGCTTGATGATACCAAGAGATCTATGCATATTTTGAGATACTTCAGTAAGGGTGTTTTGTAAAGCATGACTTGCTCTATCCATCCATGCCTTTGTTTGCAATTATGGGATGCCATAGCTTGAGTCAATCGAGCTCTACTTTTGCTACCAAATGTTTCCTGGCAGATTGTATACGTGTTATTCAATTTTGCCTAGCTTGTTATGGTTGATCCATATATGCTATGTTAGTGTTCTTTCCATGGATGTCTTCTATGTCATGTCTTCTTGATGTATGTATGCTTAGTTTATCATTTGAGGCTCTGTAGTGAGTGCATTGAGCTTGTTAACATGCCATCTCGTTATCAGTTTTGACATGTCAAGTTGCTGAATCTGTTAACGAGACTTTCAATATTGACATGGGTGTTACTATATTTTCTAGTCCTTTTGGCTTATGGTCAGTAAGGGACTTTTGTTCTAGGCTTTGAGTAGATTCATGCCATGCCATGTTTTGCTATTTTAAGTTCCTGTAGCATGTAGTTTTGATGCTCTGAACATTGCAACCTGTTACTGTTTTGCCATGTCCAGCCTGTTACTTTGAGCATTTTGCCATGCTTGTTTGAACATGTTATGATGTGAACTAGCCGTAGCTCAGTGCTCATCTTTTGTCGAGCATCATGTGTAGATCACTGCCATGTGCTTTCTTGTTATGTTGGGTGCAGTAGCTTAATTATTTTTGCTTGCAAAGTGGTATCATGCTGTTAATGGCAGATTTGCGCCAATCTTGTTTTGCTTGCCATTTCCAAACCGTGCATCCGATTCCGTGATCTTTATATCGATTTCAACCGAAATCATCTCATCTTTCCAGTGGCATGCTTGGTTTGCCAAGTTGATGCCTGGTTCATCATTTACCTTCGGAGCGCATATAAGCATTGCATATCTCATCATGCATATCATGTCATGTTTTGCATCATGTTGATTGTGCATTGCACCGTGATTTATTGTGGTTCCTTTTTTGTGTTGTTGCTTTGGGTAGAGTCGGGAGACGAGTACGTGAACGAGGATCCTGTTGAGAACGCCGAGGATCAAGCTTTCGACAACTCGAGAACATTGCGTGCAAGATGACCATACCCTCGAAATCACTTCTATCTTTGCTATGCTAGTTGCTCGCTCTTTTGCTATGCCTATGCTGCGATGCCTACCACTTGCTATATCATGCCACCCATATTGCCATGTCAGCCCTAACCATCCTTTCCTAGCAAACCGTTGATTGGCTATGTTACCGCTTGCTCAGCCCTCTTATAGCGTTGCTAGTTGCGGTGAAGTGAAGTTTGTTCCTTGTTGGAACATGGAGATGTTGTTCCTCTTTGGAACATGTTTACTTGTTGGGGATATCACAATATATATCTGCTATAATTAATACATCTATATACTTGGTAAAGGGTGGAAGGCTCGGCCTTATGCCCAGTGTTTTGTTCCACTCTTGCCACCCTAGTTTCCGTCATACGGTGTTATGTTCCTTGATTTTGCGTTCCTTACGGTTGGGTGATTTATGGGACCCCTTGACAGTTCGCTTTGAATAAGACTCGCCCAGCAAGGCCCAACTTTGGTTTTACCATTTGCCACCTAAGCCTTTTCCCCGGGTTTCGCGAGCCGAGGGTCATCTTTGTTTTAACCCCGGACCAGTGCTCCTTCGAGTGCTGGCCCGAACTAGATCTTGTGCAGCGCCCCTCAAGGCAACTTGAGGTTTGGTTTTAGTTGTATGGACTGCTCATCCGGATGTGCCACGAGAACGAGATATGTGCAGCTCCTATCGGGATTTGTCGGCACAATCGGGCGGCTTTGCTGGTCTTGTTTTATTCTGTCGAAATGTCTTGTAGTCCGGGATTCGAGATTGATCGGGTCTTCCGGTAGAAGGAATAATCCTTCGTTGACCGTGAGAGCTTATAATGGGCTAAGTTGGGACACCCCTGCAGGGTAATATCTTTCGAAAGCCGTGCCCGCGGTTATGAGGCAGATGGGAATTTGTTAATGTCCGGTTGTAGAAAACCCAAAGTTGATCTCAATAAAATACACATCAACCGCGTGTGTAACCGTGATGGTCTCTTCTCGGCGGAGTCCGGGAAGTGAACACGGTGTTGGAGTTATGTCTGACGTAAGTAGTTCAGGATCACTTCTTGATCACTACTAGTTTCACGACCGTGCTTTGCTTCTCTCCTCGCTCTCTTTTGCGAAGTAGCCACCATAAATGCTAGTCGCTTGCTGCAGCTCCACTTTACTTCCTTGTCCTTCCTATTAGCTTAAATAGTCTTGATCTCATGGTGTGAGATTGCTGAGTCCCGTGACTCACAGATACTTCAAACACAGTTGCAGGTTCCGATGAGGCGGTCAGGTGATTCCACCGAGCTCAAGTGGGAGTTCGACGAGGAACGTGGTCGTTACTATGTGTCGTTTCGGATGATCGAGAGTGGTGCCCAGTTGGGACGATTCGGGATCTGTGTTAGCATTTGGGGTATCTTCTTTATTTTGGTTCCGTAGTCGGACCTTGAGTGTACTCTGAATGATGAATGTTTATTTATGTGTGTGAAGTGGCATTGTAAGCCAACTATGTATCTTTCCCTTAATTATTACATGGGTTGTGTGAAGATTACCTCACTTGCGACATTGCTTTCAATGCGGTTATGCCTCTAAGTCGTGCCTCGGCACGTGGGAGATATAGCCGCATCGGGGGCGTTACAATAACAGAGAGCAGGAGCGAGAGAGTGGGATTGTATCGGAATGAACAAGGGGGTTTGCTTTCCTGGTAGATCAACAGGGGGGCACTGCTCCTCAGATAGGTACTCTGGATCGGTCTCCGGAGCAGGACCTATCGAGAAGGAACGGTGTCGGAAATCAATACACAATCATATGCAATAATATGATGCATGAACATGGCATGAAGATGTGATGTTGTTTGAGCTAATGCAACTAGCATTCATTTGGTTGAGGTCCAATTGAACCAAAGGTTCAAATGCAACTCCAAAATAAGCTCTTATAAATGCCATTCATGTGTTTCACTTATACAGCAGGTATAACTTGGTTTTTCATGCACGAAACTGGTACAGATGGATAGATTGCATTTTTCTAATAATTTTTCATATATAAATTATTTCAATCTGAGCTACGGTTGAATTTATATGAATTTTTGAAGTTGTGAACATTTTCTGGAATTTCCTGTTTTAAAATAATTCCAGAAAAAGAATAACTGCGTCAGCATGACGTCATCACTACGTCAGCGAGTCAACGGCGCTGACCAGGTCAAACCTGACGTGTGGGGTCCACACGTCAGTGACTCAGTTAGTTAACAGGGGGGTTTATTTGGTCTAATTAGGATTAGAGGGTGTCGGGCCCACTGTCAGCGTCAGGGGTGGTTAGCAAAATGGTGATTAGCCTTAAGCTAATCACCTGGCTGGTTGGGCCCGCATGTCAGGCCGGCTAGGGTCGTCGGCGGCGACCTCTGGACGCGGCGGCGTCCGCGATTCAGGCCAAGGGGGTGGTGGCTAAGGCCACTGGGGCGTAGCCCGGGCTCTCGCGCATCCAGGGGAGGCGACGGGAGGACGCGGGGTGGCCGGAGCTCGCCGGAGCGAGGCTCGCGGCGGCGGCCGGGGCACGGCTTCGAGCGGCGGAGGGCTAGAGGGTGCTAGAAGAGCAGGGGAGAGAGGGTTTCGACGGCGGGGCTCACAGCGAATCCAACAGCGAGGTCGGCGAGCTCGGAGAAGGCTTGGCGCAGCCGGAGCAACGACGGCGATCTCGTCGGCCGAAGCTTGAAGACGACGGTGATGGCGACTCCACAGGGCTTCCCGTGCCGCGTGGCTCGATGGAGAGGTGGACGGAGACGTGGCGGAGCTTGCAGACATGATGGAGGGCGAGGGGACGACGGGGAGCACGTCGGCGGTGAGCTGCGGCGACGACGACGTTCGGTTTCGGGAGAGAACGAGGGAGAGGGAGAGAGAGAGAATGAGAGGGAGCGCTCGATCCAGACGGCAGTGGCGACGTCGGCTAGCTCATCACGTTGGCAGGGGAGGGCAGGCAGGCAGCTCGGTGGCGTGGCGCGGAGGGGCTGCAGCAGGCCGGGCAGCGCTACCGCCTCTTGGCGAGAGGGGGGCGGTGCGGTGGCCACTGGCTAGGCAGGCGGCAGCAGAGCCGAGGCCGACAAGTGGCCAAGGTAGGTCCAGTAAGGGTTTCCCTTTTTTTCTATTTTGTTTCTGTTTTCTATTTTTCTGACATTTGTTTGGTTTAATAAAATAATAAACAATTTTTTTTACTTCTGTCAATTTTTGCAGGGACCTAAGGGATTATTCCAAAGCCCCTCACCAAAATTCAGAATTTTTGGACATATATAAAATATATATCCAAAGCAAATAATTATGCATTAATTCCAAATGGCCAAAATAAATATTTATGAGCTCCTGAAAATATTTGTTTGATTTTTACCTCTGACCAATATTTTCAGAGAGTAACATGAACATTTTCTTGGACCTCTTTGGAGCAATTTTTATCTGGGTCATTTCCAGAAATGATTCCGAGGGTTTCACAAATCCCCAATTCAAATTTAAAATGAAATTTAAACATGATGCGCACATGAAGGCTAGCCTAGGTCATACCAGAACTAGGGATGTGACAACTCGCCCCCACTTGAAAGAATCTCGTCCCGAGATTCAGGGGTCGACACGGAAAGAAGGTGGGGTACTCTAGTCGAAGACTATCTTCTTGCTCCCAAGTAGCTTCTCTCTCAGAATGGTGAGACCACGGAACCTTGAGAAACTTGATGTTCTGACGTCGAGTAACACGCTCTGGTTGATCAATAATGCGAACAGGGTACTCTCGATATGTGAGGTTATCTTGGAGATCAAGCGTTTCGTGGTCCACTCCGCGGATGGGATCCGAGAAGCAACGCCTGAGTTGAGAGACGTGGAAGACATCATGAACTCGAGAAAGATGTGGGGGTAGTTCCAACTGGTAGGCAACCTCTCCTCGTTTAGCGAGAATGCGAAAAGGACCAATGTAACGAGGAGCCAACTTGCCCTTGATACCGAAACGATGGGTACCCTTCAAAGGAGTAACCTGCAGGTAAACCTTGTCGCCAATTTCATAAGCCACTTCCTTATGACGACAGTCATACTGGCTCTTTTGACAGGATTGGGCTGTTTTTAAATTCTGATGAATGATGCGAACTTGCTCTTCTGCCTCCTGGATCATATCCGGTCCAAAGAATTGTCTTTCACCGGTTTCTGACCAGTTCAAAGGTGTTCGACATCTTCGTCCATTCAAAATCTTGAAAGGAGCTTTCAGACTGGATTGGTAGCTATTGTTATAAGCAAACTCGGCGAAAGGAAGGCATTTCTCCCAATCCATACCGAATGAGATAACGCAAGCTCTAAGCATGTCTTTGATAATTTGGTTGACCCTTTCCACCTGACCACTTGACTGAGGGTGGAAAGCGGTACTGAAGGAAAGATGGGTGCCCATGGCAGTTTGGAAACTCTTCCAAAAATGAGAAGTGAAAAGACTACCACGGTCCGAATTGATCTCTAGTGGAACACCATGAAGTGAAACTATTCGAGAAATACATAAGTCAGCGAGCTGACTAGCGGTGATACTCTCTCGAACAGGTAGGAAGTGAGCCACTTTGGAAAGACGATCAATGACTACGAAGATAGCATTATTCCCTTTCTTGGTCCTGGGAAAGCCGGTGATGAAGTCCATACCAACCTTATCCCATTTCCACTCAGGAATAGCTAAAGGCTGAAGGGTGCCAGCAGGCCTTTGATGTTCTGCCTTAACGCGATGACAAAAATCACAGTTAGCAATGAAGTCGGCGATTTCTCTCTTCATCCTAGTCCAGCAGAACCTCTGGCATAGGTCCTGATACATCTTTCTACTACCGTGGTGAATCGTGAGAGGGGATTCATGCGCCTCCTTAAGGATCAACTGCCGAAGATGTTGCTTCTTGGGAACCACCAGACGGTTCTCGAAAAGAACAACGCCTCGTTCATCTATAGAGAAACTACCAGTAATACCCTTGTCAATGTTTCTCTTGATCCGGGTAATCCCCATATCATGCTTCTGGGCTTCTATGATATGATCCACAAGAGTAGGTTTCGCCACCAAGGTAGAAAGGAATCCGTGAGGAGCAATGTGAAGGTTAAGCTTACAGAATTCCTCATGGAGAAGTGGTTGGCCCTGCTGCAACATAAGATTGTTGCAATAGGACTTACGACTTAGCGCATCAGCCATGACATTGCCCTTGCCTGGGGTGTAGGTAATCCCTAAGTCGTAATCTGAGATCAACTCCAACCAGCGTCTTTGCCTAAGGTTCAAATCTGGTTGGGTGAAGATATACTTGAGACTCTGGTGATCGGTGTAAATCTCGCAACGTTTACCAAGAAGGTAATGTCGCCATGTCTTAAGTGCATAGACTACGGCTGCAAGCTCTAGATCATGTGTAGGATAATTATCCTCATGTGGATGCAACTGTCGAGATGCATAGGCAATCACATGACAATCCTGCATAATAATGCAACCTAGTCCCTGTCGTGAGGCATCACAATAGATAACAAAGTCCTTAGTGAAATCCGGTGGCACAAGTATGGGAGCAGAAGACAGGCGTCTTTTCAGTTCCCGAAAACTGTACTCACACTGTGTCACGACCGGTTTTTCAATAAAAATATTTATTGAACAACCGACCTATGAAGTCCAATATGAGGAAAATCCTTGATACTGGTTGACAAAACTTTGATACAATAAGCCAGTAGCATTACAATATTACTGGGGTCGGACTGAAGATGCCTAACCAATTATTACAACACGCCAATAATTATACATAGTGGCGGATATGACTCAAAGGGTGGGGTGGAAATACTACTGACTCGAGATATGAGTGGTTGGTGGAATAACACAACGGGGTGGTTAAAAAGTCTACTGCACTAGCGGCTCATCGAGCGTCGAGGTGAGGCTCGATGAATTTATTTGGGTAGCGGAAGCGGAAATATCACAACGACTAATCCAGGGTCGACGAGACCGTGGGATTCCTCTAGGCGTCGGACTCGCTTATCGAACTCTTCATCCATGAGATCGCCTTCGTCAAGATCCGCCAAATCAACAAGCCAGGTGAGTACTATGAAAGTACTCGCAAGACAGTTCGGACAAAAGATATAACAAATGAATGCATGAATGCGACATGGTTAATCTTAACAATGCTCAATTAAAACAGTATAGCAAAATAATTAAGAAGGGAATCGGCGGTAGTCCACTCAAAAACCCAAAGAAGATAAACTCAAAACCGATCGGGTGTCTGAAGCGACGCCTCGAAGGGTGAATAAATAAGCAAAAACATGCCACGGTCGGGCGTCTGAGCGACACCTCATAAAGGGCTTATATTGAAATAAAAATACATGCGTGTCGCAATCGGACGTCTGAGCGACATCACAGAAAGGGCTTATAATGGAAGTAATAGCAAGGCCGCAGTCGGACGTCTGAGCGACATCACAGAAAGGGCTTATAATGAAAGTAATAGCAATGCCGCAGTCGGACGTCTGAGCGACATCACAGAAAGGGCTTATAATGAAAGTAATAGCAATGCCGCAGTCGGACGTCTGAGCGACATCGCAGAAAGGGCTTATAATGAAAATAAATCACAACAATGCCGCAGTCGGACGTCTGAGCGACATCGCAGAAAGGGCTTTCATCACAAAGATATAGCACTCATAATAAATATTCAACACATGAATATAAACGGGTTAGTCCACCCACAGGAATAAACATTTAACCGGACTTAGTACTCATGTGATTCACCGGAGTATCTGTCACCAAAAATGACACTTGTCAGGATAAGATAATACAGAACTTGGACATGGATAAGATGATTCAAGGATTTATGACTCTGCAGAGTTTGTACTAAAATTACTCACAGCCAACGGATTTCCGTAGTCCTGAAGGACTAGTTCCGTTTATGGTATTTCGGAAGAAACACAGCTAACCAATACACACCCATCCTACCTCACGAATGCCAGGAATCACCCTAGACATCGTCCAAGAAAAACTTTTGAGACGGGGAGATCACAATCTCGAATAGCATGGGATCAAATTTATATTCGCGCGCTCTAAGGGGTGCCCCCCTCTCGGTCCCAACCGGAAACACCCATGCCCCTTGACCGGATGGTAGCTTTAATCCAGGGCCATGGAACCATCATCACGGCCTCTCCATTTGGTGTGTACCAGAAAGAGGTTTGCAACTTACTAAGCCATATCCGCTATGGAAAACATGTGGTAGTGCGGGAAGGAAATGGATGGGAACCGAATCGATACGGGTTGACACTGAAGTCAAATAGTATGGCATAAGGCGGCATGCTAAAACACTGCCATCTTACCCATCCTCATGCCAACACATGGCGTGCACATTCACATCCAACACGTATGGATTATCGAACTCACTTGCCTCAACTTTGCATGAAAATAACATTCATCGGTATGCTCACAAACATGCCAAGAAACTACTTAATGCAAACCTGCCGAACACTCATCATATCAAAAGTTCAAACATGCTTGCCTGGTTGGAGAAGTCGGAGTCTAGCTCGGCGAAGTTCAGCGGCTCGTCACCTCTTCGGAACCTACGGAATAGCGTAAAAGGCATACTAACATGAAAACCAACGCGTGCATAAAAGTTGTTTCAAATTTTTCCAAATAAATCCCATAAAAACTAGCCAAATTATAAGACATCGGAAAAGAATCACTCAAAAATCACTTTTATTAAAAAGATATAAGGGTTTCGTCGAGGACTCATCGTAATGAAACGAGAAAAGTTCAGGGTTTAACCGAGAAAAAGAAAACGATTCAATAGAAACGCGCAAGCCCACAGGAAAACGTACTCTGCCGAAGGCGCCAACGGAAAATGGTTCGCAGGAAAAGAAGAGAGGTGACATGGGGGTCCACATGTCGTTTGAAAGACCTCGCCGGCGCTCAAGGCTGCGGTGGTCGTCGGCGTCGAACCACGGCGAGTCGAGGAGATCGGAGGTACCAAGAGTATCAGCGTGTCCTTCAGCGTCGGTGGGTGGTGGACTTGGCGTCGGGGAGCACCACGCCGACGGCGACACTTTCTCCGCGGACGGCGGCTCGGGCGATGGTGGGGTACTCGGTGGTGTCTGCAAACTTGAATTGAAGCGGGTCGGAAGGAGGATGTACTAGAGAGCTACGGCAAGAGATGGGAGGCAGAGGCGCACGCACGGGAGCGAATCGAGCTGGATCCGTGGCGGGTCGCGGTGGCCGAGTCGAGAAGGAGACTCCTCGGGGCTCTTCCGGTGGCTAGGCAGGGTCTTGATGAAGTGCGAGGTGGTGTGTGCACAAAGCGAGCTCGGGCCTTTTTATAGGCGATCCGAGGCGGTGGCCATGAACGGACTTCTCCGGCGATGGTTCTGGCGCACGAGCTTGGTCGGGAGGTTTAGGAGTGGGGCGCGGCGTGGAGTTCCTTGGTTCGATTTGACGCTAAACAAGCTTGGATTAGGAGCCCCGGTGGATTCGACGGAACAGGCGGCGGGCCCGTCGGCGGCAGAGGGTGCGCCCTGTGCTTGCCGGGCCACGGCGACGGTGCTGCGGGGGTGCGCTAGCATGCATGAGGCCACGCGGAGGGCTAGGGCGCAATGGGCGGCCTGAAGCGGTGTTGCGAGCCGGGCGAGCTCCGTTCGGCCGCCACGGTGGCCTGGAACCGCAGAGGCTACCGGCGTTGAAGATGCTCACCGCCACCGACGCCTGCGTCCGACCAAGCGTGCGTGCGGTGCTCTGGCCAGGGGGAAGAGGTTGTGCGCAAAGCGCCAGGGTGCACGGGCGATCAGTGCCAACACTGACGAAAACGACAACTGCAACTCTGAACTTTACGAAGCGTACAGAGAGCAGTCCGGCCAAGTGTTCACGAAATGATTTTGGCATGTGGGAAATTTTTCTTGAGCTGATCTTTGGTGTGGTGGTCTCTCATTGCATCTGAGGGCTGCCTGAATTTTGGTAGAATTTTTGGGGAAGAGCAGATATGAATTTCACCAAAAATGATGAATCTGATCCAAACTTGCACAGGTTGAATTTTGAAAATTTTGAAAAGAGGAAGAGTGGATCTTGATGGTTCTAGGTTGTGGGTACTTAGGACTATCCAGAGGAGTTGGTTTAAGATCAAAACTCAAAGGAAATTAGGCACTTCCTTTGTAGAGCATCTAGGCTTAGAAATAATGGCAGAATTGTTTTGGAGAGAAAAACAAAAGGATAAAAATCCTAAAATTTATTTAACTTGTTGGGACAGAAAGTTTGGATTGCCCTAAAGTGGAAGGAGGGGTTTTGGGAGAAATTTACCACAAGAGGCATGGTAAAACCAAGGATGGATCAAAACCAAAGAATAGCCCAAAACCAAAAAGGTTTCTCTTTAGAAGAAAATGAATCCAAGAAATGCTTTTGAGAAGAAAACTCAGAAAAGAGGTTTTTAAGAAGGGTTTAAATTACCTTATTCAAACCAAGCAAGTCTTTTGCTGAAAACAAAAACAACAAAAAATTTGGAGTGTCACAGCACCTACCCCCTTAGGAAAAATCTCGTCCCCGAGATTCCAGTTGATTCTCAAATAATTGTGGGTGCTCTGTTCGAAGGAAATCCTCTCTTTCCCAAGTGGCTTCACTTTCGGTGTGGTTGCTCCTTGAACTTTGAAGAACTTGGTGGTTTTCGTCGGGTTCTCCTTTTCGACTCTTCCAAGATTTTTATCGGATGCTCCCGATATGTAAGATCTGGTTGCACGTCAATGTTTTTATGGGGTACTTGTTTCTTTGGGTTGCTTACGCACTTCCTCAATTGGGAGACGTGGAATCGTCGTGGATGTCGGATAATTCTTGGAGTAAGTCTAGCTGGTAGGCCACCGTGCCTCTTCGTGCTACTATGCAGAAAGGCCCGATGAATCTCGGTGCTAGTTTTCCTTTAATCTTGAATCGGTGCAGGCTTCTCATGGGTGATACTCGTAGGTACACAAATTCACCGGGTTCAAAATGGACTCCACGATGGTTCTGATCGTAATAACTCTTTTGTCGACTTTGGGCTGTCTTGAGCCGGTCCTTAACTACCTTGACTTTATCCTCAGCCTCCTTGAGCAGGTCTGGACCGAAGATATGACTGTCTCCGGTTTCCGACCAATTTAGCGGGGTACGACATCTTCGTCCATCTGAGCTTCAAATGGTGCCATTTGCAGGCTGGATGATAGCTGTTGTTATATGCGAATTCTGCGATGGTAAGCTCTCCTCCCAACTGGTCCCGTAGGTGAGGACACATGCTCTCGAATATCTTCTAGAATTTGATTTACTCGCTCACCCCGCCCATCATGTCTGGGATGGTATGCGGTCTTGAATGCCAGCTGAGTTCCTAGAGCTTGTTGTAAGTGATCCCAAAACCGGGAGACGAATTGAGTGCCTCTGTCCGAGATTATTTTCTTTGGGACTCCATGTAGGCAAACGATACGGGAGAGGTAGAGCCTAGCAAGCTTCTAAGTGGTGTGTGTTTTCTTCACGGGGATGAAGTGAGCTACTTTAGTCAGTCTATCGGTGATTACCCATATGGCATCATGTCCGTGTCGTGACCGAGGTAGCCCAACAATAAAATCCATTCCAATTTCGTCCCATTTCCACTCGGGTATCTTATTTGGTTGCAATAGTCCGGCCGGTTTCTGGTGCTCGGCCTTGATGCGTTGACAAGAGTCACAACATGCAATAAACGTGGCTATGTCTCTTTTATACCATGCCACCAAAATGTTTCCTGAAGATCTTTGTACATTTTGTTCCTCCGGGATGGATTGAATATGGGGCGGTGTGGCTTTCAGCCAGGATTTCTTTGTTTAAGGTCATGGATATTTGGTACGCAGAGCCTATTCCGTACCACAATATTCCTTGCTCATTAATACTGAATTCGAGGCCTTGCCCAATTTCATCTTACGCTTTATGCCTTGAATGCTGGGGTGTCCACGTTGAGCCTCTTTAACCATCTCTATCGGGGTAGGCTGTACTTCTAAGTTTGACACATCGCCTTGGTGACCACCATCAGGTTGAGCCTTGCGAACTCCTGCTGGAATTCAGGTCTTAAGTCCGCATGTCGTTGTGCGGACTGGGGTTCCACTCAGAGCGTCTGCTACAACATTTGCTTTGCCGGGTGGTAGTGGATCCCAAAATCATAATCCTTTACTAATTCCAACCAGCGTCGCTGCCAGAATTTAGTTCTGGTTGTGTGAAAATATACTTGAGGTTTTGTGGTCCGTGTATATTTCACAACGATTACCAAGTAGAAAGTGTCTCCATTCCTTGAGTGCATGTATCATCGCTGCTAATTCCAGGTCATGGGTAGGGTAATTTTCCTCATGCTTATGGTTGTCCGGAAACATACGACAACCTTGCCTTCTTGCATTAATACGCACCGAGGCCCTTTCGAGATGCGTCACAAAATACTTCAAAATTCTTGTGTATATCCGCACAATTAGTCTGGTCTTGTCGTCCGTTTCCTCTTTAGTTCTTGGAAACTTTTCTCGCAGGCTTCCGTCCATTCAAACTTCCTGTCTTTCTTGAGTAGTTGCGTCATTGGCTTTGCTATGGTGGAGAATCCTTCAATAAATCTTGGTAGTATCCTACCATTCCCAAGAAACTTCGTACATCCTTCACACCGGCTGGTGGCTTCCACCAAGCACGGCCTTGACTTTTTCCGGGTCTCTGGCGATACCTTCTTGAGTTAGTACGTGGCCCGAAAACCTATTTGCTTTAGCCAAAATTCACACTTGCTGAATTTGGCGTACAACTGATGTTTCCTGAGTTCTCCTAGTACAATCCGGAGATGTTCAGCGTGTTCTTCCGGTGTTTTGGAGTATACCGAATATCATCGATAAATACCACAACAAACTTATCCATAAACTTCATGAATACTTTGTTCATGAGGTGAACAAAATATGCGGGGGCGTTTGTTAGTCCGAATGGCATCACGGTGAACTCATACAGTCCGTATCTGGAGGTGAAGGCGGTCTTGGGAATATCCTCGGTTCGTACTTTCAGTTGATGATATCCCGATCTCAAGTCAATCTTTGAGAACACCTTGGCCTTAGCGAGTTGATCGAATAAATCATTTATTCATGCATCGGATATTTGTTCTTGATTGTGACCATGTTTAGCGCTCGATAGTCTATGCACAATCTCAGTGTTCCATCCTTCTTTTTGGCAAACAAAATTGGTGAACCCCAAGGTGAGGAACTGGCTCGTATGTATCCTTTTTCTAATAGTTCCTTTATTTGCTTCTTCAGTTCCACCAATTCGGAACGTGCCATTTGGTATGGTTTCTTGTATATGGGAGCGGTTCCGGCTGATAGCTCAATGCTGAATTCTATCTCTCGATCTGGTGGCATGCCTGGTAGTTCTTCGGGGAATACATCTGGAAATTCACACACTACTGGAACTTTGCTCAATTCAGAAATATCCACCTTGTTCAATCTCGGTTGCCTGGATATTTTTCTTTCCTTGGCTGAAACCTTTATAGTCTCCCCGTGGTGATGGGTGAGAATTACGGTCCTGTTGAAGCAGTCAATAAAACCTTTGTTGGTGGTTAACCAATCCATCCCTAAGATGACATCCAGTCCTTTATTTTCCAATATGATAAGATTTGCGTAAAACTTCAACCCTTCAAACTCGATAACCACACCCTGGCAATAATTCTGGGAAACTTGCTTAATTCCAGGGGACTTGACGATCATAGATTTTCCCAAGGGAAGCATCGAAAGATTATTTTGCAAAGCAAAACTTTTCGAAATGAACGAGTGAGAAGCTCCAGAATCAAACAAAACCATGGCAGGTATTGTGTTGATGTGAAACGCATCGAGTACGATATCTGGGGCATTTTGTGCTTCCTCTTTGGTCACGTGGTTCAGATGACCCTTCATGTGGTTGTTATTTGGGTTGAAATTGTCACGCTTTGGTGCCGAATTATTGCTTCAGTTGTTCGGCTTTGGGGTTGAGTTCCTTGGCTTGGGGCACTGCTTGGCATAGTGCCCTTCTTCTCCACAAGCGTAACAGGTAACGCATGGGAGGTATGTGAACTCCTTGTCCCTTGCGTGGAAATTCTTGATTGAGCGTGAGACGCTTGTCGTGGGTTTGGTTGTCCAGTTCTTCTGAACGTCTGTCCTACTGCGGTGGTTGCGGGTGTGTTTAGTCTGGTCCCTCTTCCGCTTGCGGAAATCTTCTAAGCTGCGTCTCTCATTTTCCAAGGTAATGGCCTTATCCACCAGCGTCTTAAAATCTGGAAATGTGTGTACGACCAATTGACATTTAAGCGCGGGTGTCGAACCGCCTAGGAATTTCTCCATCTTTTGTTTTTCGACATACGCTCCTCGTTGGCGTAGCGAGACAGCAGGGTAAACTGACTGTTGTATTCTGACACTGTCATTGTCCTTTGCTTGAGGTCATCAAATTCTCTCTTTTTGATCTTCATAAGACTCTTAGGAATATGTGCCCCACGAAAACCTTCTTTAAATTCCTCCCATGATATATTATTTGCGTTGGGGTGCATGTGCAGGAAATTTTCCCACCACGATGCGGCTGCTCCAGTGAGATAGTGCGGAGCATAAAGCACTTTCACAAGGTCTGAACACTGAGCAATAATTAATTTTCTCTCCATGTCTCGAAGCCAGTCCTCGACTTCCAGAGGTTTGTCAGTGTGAGAAAACGTTTGGGGACGCGTCTTCTGTAGCTCAGATAACTTGGATTGCTGCTGATATGGTCCGCGGTGATTTCCCATATTGATGACTTGGTTCAGTATTTCTGATGTTGCTGCTGACTTTGTTCATAAAGACGACACATTTGGGAAAGTGTCGTTTCACCGTCCTGCTAACTTGCCTGTCCTCGTGTGAAATTGTTGCCCGGGGTGTGCCATAATTTTTCTCTGTCGGAGTTGGCATGGAGCGCCCAAGGACGAGACATAGTTCACTCTGGGCATATATTTTGAAACACTCATAAGAAAAGAAATTGAGCCGCAAAAAATCAATAAATTCAAGAAGATGCAAAAGTTGCAATGCCCCAAGATTTTTCAAGAGAAAAATACGTTTGCGCACGGAGAAGGACCGTTCAATACATATCTTACACGCAAGCAGTAATTATACAATACATCACTCAGGATATGCGTACATAAATCCTGACATGTTATTTAGTCTAGTGCACTCCTCCATATCCTACATGATGCGCAAACAAACTACTTCTCACAGCCTATTTACATATAAACATAACGCACAACTCGGTACATCGCATGGCGGCTAAGCGCACTTAGTCGGAGATGGTAAGGATTTCCCTTGGCCTGCCAAGGGTGAGGCGTAGAGAGGCTGGGGACTCAACCTCCTCCTCAGAGATAGGTTCCAGACGAGAGGTGCTGCGCGGAGTTGGTGGAGCAGGTGCCCTGTGCGGGACAACTCGAATCTGAGCGGGCACGAGGGGTGGTGCAGAACGAACCAGAGTAGACGCAATGACGTGGTTGAATTCCTCCGTGGTAGGCAGGCGACGAGTAGCGGTGCGAGAAGTAGGAGCGAACGATGCTGATGATGAGACGAAAGTCAGTGGTGGTGCAGCACGCAGGAGCTCCCTCCTGTCGGCGGTACAGCCATGGACTGAGTCCATGCGGGCAGCTACAAAGTCGCCCACCAGGTTGTCGAAGGCTGCCTCCAAAGCCCAAGATACTCGGCGAGCATCTCAAAGCTTCATCCCGTTCTCCTCTCGGGGCAAGAGAACGCGAGTGGCAGGTGTATGGCACGTGACATGGCAGGTAGCGGTAGCGACGAGTCTTCATCGAAGGCAGGATATCCCTGAGACGGGCTATCGCGTCACGGGCTTCCATCTATAGCGCGTGCTTCTCTGTGGGCATGGTTCTCCCCACGAACCGGTAACGCCAACTCGTCCTCTCTTGAATTCCACCGCGCTTGGTGCATGGTTAGACGGTCATTGACCTTGTGTTGAGAGAGAGAGAAGACTGGCGACATCCGCCCCATCGCGACTTGGACGATGAAGGAGAAAAGCTTGACAAACCCATCGGGCATGTTGGCGTAACATTTGCGACTCGCAATCGTTGTTGGCCATCTACAAAAGTAGGCAAAAATCCTGAGGAGTCAAATCATAAATTTATGCCGGTCATCGAAATTGACTACATTTGTAAAAATAATAAATAGCTCTACTATGCTAATAACCGATTAGCGATCGTGCCTAGTGGCTTCCTACATCAGCCTGGCTCTGGTACTAAGCTTGTCACGACCGGTTTTTCAATAAAATATTTATTGAACAACCGACCTATGAAGTCCAATATGAGGAAAATCCTTCATCTTGGTTGACAAAACTTTGATACAATAAGCCAAGTAGCATTACAATATTATAGGGTCGGATCAAGATGCCCAACCAATTATTACAACACGCCAATAATTATACATAGTGGCGGATATGACTCAAAGGGTGGGGTGGAAATACTACTGACTCGAGATATGAGTGGTTGGTGGAATAACACAACGGGGTGGTTAAAAGTCTATCAGCCTGGCGGCTCATCGAGCGTCGAGGTGAGGCTCGATGAAATTATTTGGGTAGCGGAAGCGGAAATATCACAACGACTAATCCAGGGGTCGCACGAGACTGACTGGGATTCCTCTAGGCGTCGGACTCGCTATCGAACTCTTCATCCATGAGATCGCCACAAGATCCGCCAAATCAACAAGCGGTGAGTACTATGAAAGTACTGCAAGACAGTTCGGACAAAAGATATAACAAATGAATGCATGAATGCGACATGGTTAATCTTAACAATGCTCAATTAAAACAGTATAGCAAAATAATTAAGAAGGGAATCAGCGGTAGTCCGCTCAAAAACCCAGAGAAGATAAACTCAAAACCGATCGGGTGTCTGAAGCGACGCCTCGAAGGGTGAATAAATAAGCAAAAACATGCCACAGTCGGGCGTCTGAGCGAAACCTCATAAAGGGCTTATATTGAAATAAAAATACAAGCGTGCAATGGACGTCCGAGCGACATCACGTAAAGGGCTTATAATGGAAGTAATAGCAATGTCGCGATCGGACGCCCGAGCGACATCACGTAAAGGGCTTATAATGAAAGTAATAGCAATGTCAGTAGTCGGACGTCGAGCGACATTGCGTAAAGGGCTTATAATGAAAATAAATCACAACAATGCGCAGATCGGACGCCCTCGAGCGACATCGCAGAAAGGGCTTTCATCACAAAGATATAGCACTCATAATAAATATTCACCACATGAATATAAACGGGTTAGTCCATCCACAGGAATAAACATTTAACCGGACTTAGCACTCATGTGATTCACCGGAGTATCTGTCACCAAAACTGACACTTGTCAGGATAAGATAATACAGAACTTGGACATGGATAAGATGACTCGAGGATTTATGACTCTGCAGAGTTTGAACTAAAATTACTCACAGCCAACGGATTTCCATAGTCCTGAAGGACTAGTTCCGTTTATGGTATTTCGAAAGAAACACAGCTAACCAGTACACACCCATCCTACCTCACGAATGCCAGGAATCACCCTAGACATCGTCCAAGAAAAACTTTTGAGACGGGGAGATCACAATCTCGAATAGCATGGGATCAAATTTATATTCGCGCGCTCTAAGGGTTGCCCCCCTCTCGGTCCCAACCGGAAACACCCATGCCCCCTGACCGGATGATTGTCTTTAATCCAGGGCCATGGAACCATCATCACGGCCTCTCCATTTGGTGTGTACCAGGAAAGCGGTTTGCAACTTACTAAGCCATATCCTTTGCGGAAAACATGTGGTAGTACGGGAAGGGAAATGGATGGGAACCGAATCGATACGGGTTGACATCAAGTCAAATAGTATGGCATAAGACGGCATGCTACAACACAACCATCTTACCCATCCTCATGCCAACACATGGCCGTGCACATTCACATCCAACACGTATGGATTATCGAACTCACTTGCCTCAACTTTGCATGAAAATAACATTCATCGGTATGCTCACAAACATGCCAAGAAACTACTTAATGCAAACCTGCCAGAACACTCATCATATCAAAAGTTCAAACATGCTTGCCTGGTTCGGAGAAGTCGGAGTCTAGCTCGGCGAAGTTCGCGGCTCCGTCACCTCTTCCGGAACCTACGGAATAGCGAAAAGGCATACTAACGTGAAAACCAACGCGTGCATAAAAGTTGTTTCTAAAAAATTTCCAAATAAATCCCATAAAAAACTAGACAAAATTATAAGACTGTCAGAAAAAGAATCACTCAAAAATCGCTTTTTATTAAAAAGTTATAAGGGTTTCTGTCCAGGGACTCATCTGTAATGAAACAGCAAAGTTCCAGGGGTTTAACTGAGAAAACAGAAAACGGTTCGAATTCTGCCCGAAGGCGCCAACGGAAAACTGTTCGCGGGAAAAGAAAGAGAGGCTGACATGGGGGGTCCACATGTCAGGTTTGAAAGACCTCGCCGGCGCCCGAAGGCTGCGGTGGTCGTCGGCGTCGAACCACGGCGAGTCAGGGAGATCGGAGTGTACCAAGAGTATCAGCGTGTCCTTCCGCGTCGGTGGGTGGTGGACTTGGGCGTCGGGGAGCACCACGTCGACGGCGACACTTTCTCCGGCGGACGGCAGCTCGGGCGATGGTGGGGAACTCTGGTGGTGTGCTGCAAACTTCGAATTGAAGCGTGGGTCAGAAGGAGGGATGTACTAGAGAGCTACTGGCAAGAGATGGGAGGCAGAGGCGCACGCACGGGAGCGAATCGAGCTAGATCCCGTGGCAGGTTGCGGCGGCCGAAGTCAAGGAAGGAGACTCCTTCGGGGCTCTTCCAGTGGCTAGGCATGGTCTTGGTGAAGTGCAGAGGTGGTGTGTGCACGAGAGCGAGCTCGGGGCTCCTTTTTATAGGCGATCCGAGGCGGTGGCCGTGAACGGACTTCTCCGGCGATGGTTACGGCGGCGCAGAGCTTGGTCGCGGAGGTTTAGGGAGTGGGGCGTCAGCGTGGAGTTCCACTGGTTCCGTTTTGACGCTAAACAAGCTTGGATTAGGAGCCCTGGGTGGATTCGACGGAACGGGGCGGCGCGGGCCCGTCGGCGGCAGAGGGTGCGCCCTGTGCTTGCCGGGCCACGGCGACGGTGCTGCGGGGGTGCGCTGGCATGCATGAGGCCACGCGGAGGGCTAGGGCGCAATGGGCGGCGCAGAACGGCGTATGCGAGCCGAGCGAGCTTCGTTCGCCGCCACGGGTGGCCCTGCAACCGCAGAGGCTGCCGGCGTTGAAGATGCTCACCGCCACCGACGCTGCGTCCGACCAAGCGTCGCGGCGGTGCTCTGCCAGGGGAAGAGGTCGCGCAAAGCGCCAGGTGCACGGGCGATCAAGTGCCAACACTCGACGAAAACGACATCGCAACTCTGAACTTTCGAACTTACACAGAACAAAGATTGTCGGCCAAGTGTTCACTTAAATGATTTTGGCATGTGGGAAATTTTTCTTGAGCTGATCTTTGGTGTGGTGGTCTCTCATTGCATCTGAGGGCTGCCTGAATTTTGGTAGAATTTTTGGGGAAGAGGAGATATGAATTTAACCAAAAATGATGAATCTGATCCAAACTTGCAGAGGTTGAATTTTGAAAATTTTGAAAAGAGGAAGAGTGGATCTTGATGGTTCTAGGTTGTGGGTACTAAGGACTACCCAGAGGAGTTCGTTTAAGATCAAAACTCAAAGGAAATTAGGCACTTCCTTTGTAGAGCATCTAGGCTTAGAAATAATGGCAGAATTGTTTTGGAAAGAAAAACAAAAGGATAAAAATCCTAAAATGTATTTAACTTGTTGGGACAGAAAGTTTGGATTTCCCTAAAGTGGAAGGAGGGGTTTTGGGAGAAATTTACCACAAGAGGCATGGTAAAACCAAGGATGGATCAAAATCAAAGAATAGCCCAAAACCAAAAAGGTTTCTTTTTAGAAGAAAATGAATCCAAGAAATGCTTTTGAGAAGAAAACTCAGAAGAGAGGTTTTTAAGAAGGGTTTAAATGACCTTCTTCAAACCAAGCAAGTCTTTTGCTGAAAACAAAAACAACAAAAATTTTGGAGTGTCACACACTGTGGGGACCACTCAAACCTTTTATCCTTCTTGAGAAGTTCCGTGAGAGGTTTGGCCACTTTGGAGAAGTTCTCAACGAAGCGGCGACAATAACTGGCTAGACCAAGGAAACTCCTAACTTGTTTAACTGTTTCAGGTGGAGTCCAATCAAGAACGGCCTGAACTCTTTCGGGATTGACAGCAATGCCCTTACCAGAGATCACGTGGCCCAGCTAGGTCACTTCTCGCAACCAAAATTCATACTTGGAGAACTTGGTGTAAAGGCGGTGCTCTCTGAGTTTTTCTAGGACAAGTCTAAGATGTTCGGCATGCTCTTCCTCGTTCTTCGAGTAAATAAGGATATCATCGAGGTAAACCACGACGAACTTATCTAAGTACTCCATGAAGATCGAGTTCATCAAGCGAGAAAATGTGGCTGGAGCATTGGTTAGACCAAAGGACATGACGGTGTACTCGTACTGGCCATAACGAGTGACAAAATCCATCTTAGGAATGTCCCTGTTTCTAATCTTGATTTGATGGTAGCCTAACCTCAAATCCATCTTGGAAAAGACTGAGGATCCAGCGAGCTGATCATACAGGTCGTTGATCCTGGGGAGCGGATACTTGTTCTTTATCGTGACCAAATTAACGGGACGATAATCTATAACCATCCGATCCGTACCATCCTTCTTCTTGACGAAGAGGACGGGGCAAGCCCAAGGAGAAGAACTAGGACGGATGAAACCCTTTTGCAAGGACTCATCAAGTTGTTTCTTAAGCTCAGCTAGTTCTAAGGGTGCCATCTTGTAAGGTCTCCTAGAAATTGGGGCGGTTCCTGGGATAAGATCTATGACAAACTCTACATCTCTGTCAGGTGGAATGCCTGGCAGTTCCTCTGGAAAGACATCCGGAAAGTCACGGACTACCGGGATATCTTCAAGGTCTGGGAGAGGGCTGGCATTAAGAGAATAGAGTTGACGCTTTGCAACTCTGGTGGAGACAGTGACTATCTTGCCAGATGGATGTGTAAGTTGAACAGACCTGGTGTAACAATCAATCTTGGCATAATGAGCTTTCATCCAGTCCATACCCAAGATGATGTTAATATCTGTAGACTTGAGGGCTATAAGTGATGCAAGGAATACAAGTCTGTCAACAAGGATTTCATTACCATGACTTATTCTGGTAGTTTGCCATCTAGACCCTGGAGTTTGGATTTCAAGTGGAGTTGGCATATCACAAAATGACATGTCATGCAAACGAGCATAGCCTTCAGAGATGAAGGAGTGAGATGCTCCGGTATCGAATAGAACCGAAGCTGGATGGCAGTTGACAAGGAGTGTACCAAGAACGACATCTGGATCATCATGAGCGTCTTTAGCCGAGACGTGATGCACACGTCCACGTTCAGTGGGAGCTGACTTGAGACTCATCATCTTGCATGGTGGCTTACCATGACCAACAAACTTCTCAGGCAGGGGTGGGGCATAGTTGGTTTGAGAGCAGTCACGTGCATAGTGTCCTTGCTCTCCGCATGTGAAGCAAGTCCCTGAGGTTGGACGTGGGCCTGCATTGACAGGCGGTCTACCAATAGGCCTGGGTGGAGCATGTGACTGAACTGGGTGAGGCGCCACATAAGATGGCCTCGGTGCATATCCAGGTGGAAGAGCGGAGTTTGGAACCCAAATCCGGCGCTTCTGAGAACTAGAACCGGAGGAAGAAACCAAATCACGGGTGTGCTTACGAGACTCCTCGTAAGTGAGCTGAGCTGTCTCCGCATTAATGGCCTTGTTCACAAGATCCTGGAATGTATTGCAATGGTGCAAGTGGAGATCACGACGCAACTTGGGGTTGAGACCCTTCCGGAATCTAGCCTACTTCTTGGCGTCCGTGGTCACTTCTTCTGTAGCATAGCGGGCAAGGTTCTGAAACTCTCTACTGTAAGCATCAACAGCCATCTTACTCTGGGTGAAACTACAGAACTCTTCTCTCTTGCGGTCAATGAGGGCTTGAGGAATGTGATGTTCACGAAAGGCTTCAATAAAATCTCTCGAGGTAGGTATCTGGCCAGCTGGAAGCATAGCCTCATAGTTCTGCCACCAAAGACTAGCAGGACCTTCCAGATGATATGCAGCATAGGTGACCTTGTCTCCTTCAGCCACGTTCGCGGAACGCAGCTTGTGTGTGATACTACGGAGCCAGTCATCTGCATCGAGTGGTTCAATGGAATGATGGAAGGTAGGTGGTTTTAGACGAATGAAATCATAGATGGTCGCTGACTCTTTGTTGCTGATGGGAGGTGTTCTCCTCAATACGTGCTAACAAGCGGTTAGACTCTCAGTTGTTCTTCTCCATCTCTAACATGAACTCTGCCAATGAAGACTGGTCGGGAGGATCCTCATCCCTACCATCTCCGTGGTTCCGGCTACGAGCAACAGAACTTCGGTCAACCAACAACATCCTGAAGAACGAAACCCAGGAAAACAAGGATGGATTCAGCATCAACTATAGGATGCAGAAGGTAGCACAAGAATTTAGTATCTCTCAAACTCCTAGGAAAATTCCGGCAGCATAACGGCAGTAAAATGCTCAGAATGAGACATCCTGCTAAAGATGGGGTAGCACCATACTCAACATCATCACTCAAGGTTCTGAGACATTACTAAACAGACTACACCGAATGTACTCGAACTGGGATATGACTCTGATCAACCAATCCTAAGAGACTACGGAGTTGTAACACATGATCCCGATAGACAGAAGAGGAAGCCTAGTACCTTAACCCCGTTGGAAAGATAGGATGACTCAGATCAGAAGGGCATGAGATATAAGGAGTAAAAGAGCCTTATGTTCCCTTCCACAATCAATTCCCTTACATAACTAAAGAATTTCTAGACTCAACTTCGACCAGGTTGGCTTGGAAATCCTACAGGCAGTCAGGCTCTGATACCAAAGCTGCCGGGACCCCGATTCTAAGTCACACCGATCTAGCATGTAACACCTCATATCACTTTGCGGCCTCACGCAT
The DNA here is from genome assembly GCA_021605205.1 of Aegilops longissima. Lineage (NCBI taxonomy): Eukaryota > Viridiplantae > Streptophyta > Magnoliopsida > Poales > Poaceae > Aegilops > Aegilops longissima. The sequence goes on from CM038680.1 coordinate 468,123,961, forward strand.
GGTATTCCCATGGGTGTCGCCTTACCATGGCTCGGGACCGTTTGCGCCTTTTGGCTCACGTATATGATAGTATCGCTAGCATCCATATGACAGAGAACCAGGGCCGACATGACTAGTCGTGAAACCCAATCGGCACTAACCCATGGGGACAGGCATACATGAATCAACATCGAGCATGTTGGTCAGCAGCGTGTGAATCCGGGCTATAGCACTGGGCTAACAGGACTCGGGAACCCGGCTATAGCAGAGTTAGGCAGACTCCGGATGTCACCGCGTGACATTTCCAAGGATGACACATGAACGAAGTGAAACACATGCCGCCACCAAGTGTCCCGAACAGTAGTGCTGGGCTAGCGTGACTCGTGAACTGGTCAGTGGACTACTATGGCTCAAGGAGGCACTAGACTACATTTCCCCATAGGAGAGGCTGACAAGGATAAACAACTAGATTGTCGGATCCCACATATAGCAATACACGTTACACGTACGCATAACATGCAAGTATGTGTTGTACAACATGGCATCACAACATAACGCAAACTCATATAGATAAAGGCCCAAAAGAGCCACATAGAATTAAATACAAACAGGGGTCACATGACCCATCATTCAGAGCATACAAGCAACGGAAGCATTACATGTCTGAGTACAGACAACTACAAAAGAAAAAGGCTGGGAAGCCTGACTATCTACAAGACCCTCCCAAGGGTGCAAGATCGTAGCTGAGGTAGCAAGCTACTCATCGAAGTCCAAGCGGAACTCAGCAAGAACATAAATAAAGCAACGTGAGTACAAAGGTACTCAGCAAGACTTACATCAGATCCTAACATACATGCATTTGTATCAAGAAGGTAATGTGGGGTTTAGTTGCAGCAAGCCAGCTTCGACTCAGTGGCTATCCTGTTCTACGACTACGAGAAACTTCTTTGAGGTGAAATAGCGCACACGAGTCCACTAATCACCACATCAATATGCTATTATGGATTCATTCCCGTTTCACTACGAGATAACCATCCATAGCACTCACACTTGTCTTGAGCATTTTAGAGTATCCACTTTAAGTTGTCTATGTACCACGTAAGCATCCAACAAGTCCATAACCGAGGACACGGCTATTCGAATAGATCATGATAACTCTGCAGGGGTGTACTTCTTCACACACTCTCTCACAACTTATCACCATGTACAGGTCATGTATCTGGGCAACCTTCAAGCGGAAGCCTGGCGAGGGTGTCGGCCACGACCTAACTAACCACACAAGACTCTAGTCCAGGTTTATCGCCTATTCGGGTTCCATCCGCAAGGAGATCCGGCCGGAGTTTCGCTCACGGCTCCAAACGATGTGTACAGGGTTCCCGAGCCCACCATCCGGGTGCCACTTGGTACACCGGGCCACGTGTGCCTAGTCTGTCCCAAGCCCACCCTGCCGGGTGCCACTCGGTAGAAAAATAGCACTACCTACAAACACCAGAAACTTGTTGCAACTCCTGGACAGAGATCAAGTTGGTTAATAAGTCGAGAGGGGTCGAGTTACAGGAACCCAATGTGTGGTAGTAGCTAGTCATTGGACAACTTACACAGAACTCGGTTCTTAAGGACGGTCCCAATGAGACAACCCACCATGTACTCCTACATGGCCTCTCACCGCTACCTTTACCAAATCGTGTTCACACGCTTAACTCTCAGCGTCAGAACATAGCATAACACTCCAATCCATTCCCAATGAATCATACCTGACACAACTCTAAGCAATAGAAGGCATGGCATGGTAGGAGCACAACATGGCTCAATCAACTCCTACACATGCTAGTGGGTTTCAACTATTTACTGTGGCAATGACAGGTCATGCAAAGGAATGGGTTCAACTACCGCAGCATAAAGTAGCAGTTGAATCACTGTTGTCCTAATGCAATAATAGAGAGCAGGAGCGAGAGAGTGGGATTGTATCAGAATGAACAAGGGGGTTTGCTTGCCTGGTAGATCAACAGGGGGCACTGCTCCTCAGACAGGTACTCTGGATCGGTCTCCGGAGCAGGACATATCGAGAAGGAAAGATGTCAGAAATCAATACACAATCATATGCAACAATATGATGCATGAACATGGCATGAAGATGTGATGTTGTTTGAGCTAATGCAACTAGCATTCATTTGCTTGAGGTCCATTTGAACCAAAGGTTCAAATGCAACTCCAAAATAAGCTCTTATAAATTCCATTCATGTGTTTCACTAATATAGCAGGAATAACTTGGTTTTTCATGCATGAAGCTGGTACAGATGGATGGATTGCATTTTTCTGATAATTTTTCATATATAAATTATTTCAATCTGAGCTACGGTTGAATTTATATGAATTTTTGAAGTTGTGAACATTTTCTGGAATTTCCTGTTTTAAAAAAATTCCAGAAAAAGAATAACTACGTCAGCATGACGTCATCACTACGTCAGCGAGTCAACGAGGCTGACCAGGTCAAACCTGACGTGTGGGGTCCACACGTCAGTGACTCAGTTAGTTAACATGGGGGTTTATTTGGTCTAATTAGGATTAGAGGGCGTCGGGCCCACTGTCAGCGTCAGGGGTGGTTAGCAAAATGGTGATTAGCCTTAAGCTAATCACCTGGCTGGTCGGGCCCACACGTCAGGCCGGCTAGGGTCGTCGTCGGCGACCTCTGGACGCGGCGGCGTCCGTGATTCAGGCCACGGGGGCGGCGGCTGAGGCCACTGGGGCGTAGCCCGGGCTCTCGCGCATCTAGGGGAGGCGACGGGAGGACGCGGGGTGGCCGGAGCTCGCCGGAGCGAGGCTCGCGGCGGCGGCCGGGGCATGGCTTCGAGCGGCGGAGGGCTAGAGGGCGCCGGAAGAGCAGGGGAGAGAGGGTTTCGATGGAGGGGCTCACAGCGAATCCAACGGCGGGGTCGGCGAGCTCGGGGAAGGCTTGGCGCAGCCGGAGCAACGACGGCGATCTCGTCGGCCGAAGCTTGAAGATGACGGTGATGGTGACTCCACAGGGCTTCCAGCGCCGCGTGTCTTGATGGAGAGGTGGACGGAGACATGGCGGAGCTTGCACACACGACGGAGGGGCGAGGGGACGGCGGGGACCACGTCGGCGGTGAGCTGCGGCGACGACGACGTTCGGTTTCGGGAGAGAACGGGGGAGAGGGAGAGAGAGCGAATGAGAGGAAGCTCTCAATCCAGACGGCAGTGGCGACGTCGGCCAGCTCGTCGCGCTAGCAGGGGAGGGCAGGCAGGCAGCTCGCGTGGCGCGTGGGCCTGCAGGCCGGGCACGCCCTCGCCTACTCGCCGAGGTGGGGGGAGTGTGTGGTGGCAATTGCTTATTTGGCTAGAGTGGAAGAGCCAGGCCAGCAAGTGGCCAAGGTAGGTCCCGGTAAGGGTTTCCCTTTTTTTCAATTTTTTTTCTGTTTTCTATTTTTCAGACATTTGTTTGGTTTAATAAAATACTAAACCATTTTATTTACTTCTGTCAATTTTTGCAGGGACCTAAGGGTTATTCCAAAGCCCCTCACCAAAATTCAGAATTTTTGGACATATATAAAATATATGACAAATATATACCGAAAGCAAATAATTATGCATTAATTCCAAATGGCCAAAATAAATATTTATGAGCTGTTGAAAATATTTGTTTGATTTTTACCTCTGACCAATATTTTCACAGAGTAACATGAACATTTTCTTGGACCTCTTTGGAGAAATTTTTATGTGGGTCATTTCCAGAAATGATTCTGAGGGTTTCACAAATCCCCAATTCAAATTTAAAATGAAATTTAAACATGATGCACACATGAAGGCTAGCCTAGGCCATACCAGAACTAGGGATGTGAGAACTCGCCCCCACTTGAAAGAATCTCGTCCCGAGATTCAGGGGTCGACACGGAAAGAAGGTGGGGTACTCTAGTCGAAGACGATCTTCTCGCTCCCAAGTAGCTTCTCTCTCAGAATGGTGAGACCACTGAACCTTGAGAAACTTGATGTATTAAGAGAAACATGAAGAAAGGAGTCACGGATTGTTTCTCCATTGATGATCAAGGTGTCGTGTTCTTTGGAGACCGTCTAGTGGTTCCCAAGGTACGCAACCTGAGGCGATTGATCCTTAAGGAAGCTCATGACACTACAAAAAAATACACTTCCGTTATGATACGTGTTTGTCACAGTAGCTCGAGTTTTTTGTCATGCATGTACATCCATGACAAATTTATGACAGAATGAAGATAGTCATACCTGTGGTGTCGTAGAAGTGTTCCATGACATTACCAAAATTATCATCATGGAAGTGTCCACTTCCATGACGATAAATCGCGCATCACAGAAGTGCTTTCCTCAAGGGTGACCGACATGTGGCATCCACCGTAACGGAACGCCGTTAAGCTATCAGGTCGGGTTTTGGATCCGATAACCCGTTAATAGCCCCGACCAATGGGAAATTTCCACGTGTAAAATTCTTATTGGCCGGATGAAACACGTGTCAGCCCGTCAGTGGGTCAGATAGGCGCCTATGATACGTCGACACGTGGCACGGCCCAACAGAGGCCCATTCCTGTGAAAAGGCCGGCCCTTTTGACTTGGTCAAAAGGTGACGGGCCAGCCCATGGAAAGCCTGGTAACGGCATGTTTGCATATAGCCCATTTACAACCCGCTAACCCAAGGCCCGTTACGCCCTATCCGAATTAGGCCCAGTAGCATCATCTCGGCCATCCAATATGATTCCAGGTCATTTTCACTTCTAGCCCATGTATGGCCCATGACGTCTTTCGGCCCATATGAGGCCCTAGTAACTCTTGGCCTATTAACGGCCCATGGTGAAACTGGCCCGTAATGAACAGTGTATCACGTTACACCCATTAACGGCCCGTGGTGAAAGTGGCCCGTAATGAACAGTGTATCACTTTATACCCATTAACGGCCCGTTAGTCCGTTGGGCTGTTTCCAGTCCATGTTATCTTTCGGCCTTCTCAAAGCCCATTTATTCTTGGGCTCATTTCCAGCATTCGTTTACTTACGGCCCGTTCTTGTCCTTTTTGCTTGTGGGCCAAATTCAGCCCGTGGTTACTGATCGGCCCGTTTGTGGTCCGTTATCGTTGGGCGTTTTCATAGCGTCATCAACACGGCATATTAACGATGGCCCGTTATGGTCGGCCCATGAGCGGACGATTCAACTCTAGCCCGTTTACGGCCATAATGCGACTGTTATTGGCCCATGTTTGTGTCGATCGATCATGACCGTATAAGGCCCATTGATGATCTGGCCCGTAGAAGGCTCATTGTTTCTACGGCCCGTAGAAGGCCCATTGTTTCTACGGCCCGTAGAAGGCCTACTGTTTCTACGGCCCGTAGAAGGCCCACTTTTCTACGGCCCGTAGGAGGCCCAGTGTCACTACAGTAAATATTAGCCCATGGTTATTGTGGCCTAGTTTTTAAAAATAGGTTATTGCAGCCACTAGCAAACCGCGGAAAAAGAATTGCACTGACTACAAGCAAACAAATAAACAAGACAACAAGGAAATAAATAAGCAAGCAACTTATGCTAGGCTATTACACATATTACATCCACTGGGCATCAAAGTTCGCCACCAGTGCAAATATAGGGAACAAAGCAGCATATAAACGCCGCAGTAAAACAAGTCCAGAACTGAAACCACTTCAGAAGAGTTCAAGAAACAATATCCTAGGTACCCATAATGCTGGCAAGATGCTTAGCAAGCTTATTAACTTTCTCTTGTTTGGCGCTTAAATCCTCCAGCGCTTGCTGTTGCACAAGAAAGTACGCATCTGAATTTTGCAGGGACTTCCTTAGTCCTTCGGCTTCTAGCCACAGCACAGCTGACTGATGCCTTTCAGCTTGTAGCTGAGACTGAAGAAGCCGAAGTGATTCAGGCAGCGAGTTCGAAGAGCTTGTGCCAGTGATCGCCAAGAACTTCGAACACTACATCAACGGAGGACTGTGAGGTTTTCTCACTGTCTACAAGATCGTTTTTATCACCTTTCTTGGAGACCAAAAGGGTTGTCTCACTATCTTGAACATTATCTGCATTACTTTCTCTACCATTGCATAGTGGGGTGCTCTTCTCCAATATTCTGTTTGCATACTACAAGAGAAACAAGCAGACACATCACAGGTTTAGCTTGTAGTATACGAAACTCATTTTGGTAAACCGGTTCAGTAGTAAGGTGGACAGGATAACAGCATGAAACAAACATATATCTATGTACTATGGTCATTGTATTGTCCATATCATTCTAGTTTATGTTCCCTAATCAAGACAGAGACATAGTTCAACTCGTATATTTTTAAGACACAGCAGCATAGACATAATATAAGTCTGAGAAACTACACAGCATTGGCAGCACTTGTAATGTGCATCACATGAGAACATAACTGTTTATACAACTTAAACTAAAATCAACATAGAGCAAGAAGTTAGAACAGCAATCCAGTTAAAGAAATAGGTTTAAAACATACCTGTTGCGCCATTGCAATTTCAATTGGATCCTTCAAATTCGAAAGTAGTTGGTATGAGTAAATACAGTGATGCAACAGCAAAGGAGTATGGACCATAGCTACGGAATCGACACAGGAGCAGCTTGTTTTACGCTTTAAACGTGGAGTTTGGGTTAGCTGTGGTGGCCTTAGTGCTTTGTGCAATCGCAGTAGCTTTACAAACTGCTCGTGGGGGTACTTTGTGGTGGACATGATGCTTTGTCAACTATAAGTGGGTTACTATCCGCTGGGGTTGTGGTTAGATGGGTTGTAGCTGGTTCTCTACCCAACGGTGTAAGTGTGCAATCTGGAAGAGTCTCGATTATGTGTGGTGGGGCTAGTTTGTGGGCCAGTACAACCATGGTTCTATCTGCATCGACGGGTAGCACTGTCTTTTGTGAAGAACGGGTTTTTGCTCCCTTAGATACTGCCATCACCCCCTCCAATTCAAATGGCTGATAAACAAGAAAAGAAATTGAGCGTCTGAGACATTGTATGATAGACAGATGTGGTAATTCACATATATGTTGTCTAACCAAACAGGACAGCATGACGCAATTTCAAATATATGATGCCTAACTAAACAGGATAGCACGACACAACTTCAGATATATGATGGATAACTTAACAGGATATAATGGCATAATTCAACATATGATGAGTACCTAAACATGATGATATGACAAAACTATATGATGTCTTTCGAAAATAGGTTGGGATGAAATAATTCACATACATGTTGTCTAAGTATACATGATGGCATGACATAATTGACATAATTGATTCATATACTAAGCAGCTGGCACTCGCATGTATGATCTCTAAACTAAGCAGATTGAATTCAATATTGTGCATATGATGTCTAAACTAAGCAATGCAAGACAGCATATGTCACGGCCCTAGAATTCTGCTTCGTAATGAGTTGCATCAGTGAGTGGCATCCATGCATCATCTTTAAATTTCCTGTAAAACTGAATTGGGGAAAGTGGAAAGCGTCAGAAATTATTTCAAACAAAATGATCAACCAAAATATATTCAAATGTTCCCAAGGAAATGTTCCTTTTTAGCTTTGGAAAATATTGGCAAGAATAAAATTCAAACAAATATTTTTGGAGGTTCAGAAGTATTTTGCTTGGGCCTTTGAATTTATCCATATATTATTTGAGTTGGATTTATATTCCTAATAATTAGTCTATAAATCCAATAATTCTGAAAAATGGCGAGTGGCTCTGAATATATTATATCTAGCCACATGATAATTTTCAGAAGCTAAGAAAATGTTTTGATGTTTTAATCAAATTAAAACAAATGTCAGAAATTAGAAAACAAAAATAGGAAAAAGAGAGAGAAGCTTACCTGGCCCAGCCACCTGGCTTGGTACAGTTGGCCCAGCCCACCAGGGGCGAAGAGGTCATCTTCAACCTCTGCCAGTAGGCAGAGGGAGAGACCGGGCACGACACTGGTCGTGCCACCTCCTGCTTGCGTCGCTGTACTCCTCCCTGGCCCTTCTGATCGTGCCACTGAGACACCCACGCCCCCTGGATCCTTCCCACCTCTCCGCGCTCACTTTGCCCTCCTCTATCTCTCCCTGCTCTCCCTCGAACACACCCGAGAACGCCGGCAAGCACCACCGCGGCCACCGTCCACCCCTCGCCTTGCCGACGGATCCATAAGGACCGACGTCATCTCCTTCATCGTCTACACCAGTCCGTTCGACCACGGGAGCCCTGCAGCGTCGTGCTCGAGCTCGTCTTCGACCTCCTGACGACGACAACCTCACCTTCGATTCGCCACCGTCCGTGCTTCCCCGGCCTCCCCGAGCTTCTTTTCAGCACCCCTGTGAGCTCCTGGTCCTTCCCCTATGCTCGCCCCCTCCGTTCCCATTCTCTATCTTCCATCCCCGTGCACCCGAGCTTCGGCCGCCGCCATGGCCGACGCGCCTTGCGCTCGCGAGCTCCTCTGCTCAAACCCGCCGCTCGGTTGTGTTGCTGGAGCCCTCAGGAGTCCATAGAACCCCTTTGGCCAGCCACTAGCGCTCCGTAGCCTCATCCCGCTCGACGTCCGAACACCGGCTGCCGCGTTTGCCATCGCCGCCGCCGTTTTATGTCACCTACGGCAACACCACCTACACCAAACGACGCGGACGGGTCCCAGCTCCGCGTAGCAGCCTTCCGCTTGTCAAACCATGGCCGGAGCAGCGTTTTTGCAGCACTCCGCCGCGTCTGCCGTCGCCGGCGTCAAGCCGCCGGCGCGTTTGACCTTTTGACCAGGCATTTGACTTCCCCTGAGTCAGTGACAAGTGGGGCCAGCCCCTGACTAACCCTAGATTATGTTTTTAGTTAGCACTAATTAACACTGTTAATTAGTTAGGACGGTGACATGCGGGACCCACTGGTTAGATTTGACCAAGAAGGGTTTTGTTGACTCGCTGACATCATGGTGATGTAGCGATGATGCATTAATCATTTTCCTGGTTGATTTCTAATTCTAAATGTTTATTATTTCAGAAAATGTTATAACCTTCTAAAATTCATAGAAATTCAACCGTAAGTCCAAATGAAATAATTTATATATGAAAAATTATCAGAAAAATCCAATATATCCATTTATGCTACTTTCATGCATGTTCAATGATACATCTCCAATGTATCTATAATTTTTGATTGCTCCATGCAATATTATCTACTGTTTTAGGCAAAATTGGGCTTTATTATCCACTTTTATATTATTTTTGGATCTAATCTATTAACCGGAGGCCCAGCCCAGATTTGCTGCTTTATGCCTATTTCAGTGTTTCGAGGAAAAGGGATATCAGACGGAGTCAAAACGGAACGAAATCAACTGGAGAAGTTATTTTTGGAAGGAAACTTACCTGATAGACTTGGACTCTACGTCAGAAGATACGGGAGCTGGCCACGAGGGTAGGGGCGCGCCCGCCCCCCTGGGGCATGCCTCCAGCCTCGTGGGGCCCCTGCAGCTCCACCGACGTACTCCTTTCACCCATATATACCCACGTATCGTAAAACTTCTAGAACATAGATTAGATCGAGAGTTCCGCCGCCGCAAGCCTCTGTAGCCACCAAAAGTCAATCGGGACCCTATTCCGGCACCTGCGGGGGGAACCCTCAGCGGTGGACATCTTCATCATCTCGGCGCTCTCCATGACGAGGAGGGAGTAGTTCACCCTCGGGGCTGGGGGTATGTACCAGTAGCTATGTGTTTGATCTCTCTCTCTCGTGTTCTTGATTTGGCACGATCTTGATGTATCGCGAGCTTTGCTATTATAGTTGGATCCTATGTTTCTTCTCCCCCTCTTCTCTGTTGTAATGGATTGAGTTTCCTCTTTGAAGTTATTTTATCGGACTGAGTCTTTAAAGATTTGAGAACACTTGATGTATGTCTTGCCGTGCGTATCTGTGGTGACAATGGGATATCATGTGCCACTTGATGTATGTTTTGGTGATCAACTTGCGGGTTCCGCCCATGAACCTATGCATAGTGGTTGGCACATGTTTTCGTCATGATTCTCTGGTAGAAACTTTGGGGCACTCTTTGAGGTTCTATGTGTTGGTTTGAATAGATGAATTGAGATTGTGTGATGCATATCGTATAATCATACCCGCAGATACTTGAGGTGACAATGGAGTATCTAGGTGACATTAGGGTTTTGGTTGATTTGTGTCTTAAGGTGTTATTCTAACTCTAGGGCTGTTTGTGACACTTATAGGAATAGCCCAACGGATTGATTGGAAAGAATAACTTTGAGGTGGTTTCGTACCCTACCATAATCTCTTCATTTGTTCTCTGCTATTAGTGACTTTGGAGTGACTCTTTGTTGCATGTTGAGGGATAGTTATATGATCCAATTATGTTATTATTGTTGAGAGAACTTACACTAGAGAAAGTATGAACCCTAGGCCCTGTTTCCTATCATTGCAATACCGTTTACGCTCACTTTTACCGCGAGTTACCTTGCTGTTTTTATATTTTCAGATTACAAAAACCTATATCTACCATCCATATTGCACTTGTATCACCATCTCTTCGCCGAACTAGTGCACCTATACAACTTACCATTGTATTGGGTGTGTTGGGGACACAAGAGACTCTTTGTTATTTGGTTGCAGGGTTGCTTGAGAGAGACAATCTTCATCCTACGCCTCCCACGGATTGATAAACCTTAGGTCATCCACTTGAGGGAAATTTGCTACTGCCCTACAAACCTCTGCACTCGGAGGCCCAACAATGTCTACAAGAAGAAGGTTGTGTAGTAGACATCATTCAACCAACTTATACCCATTGTATAAGTGAAAACATGATAATGGCATTTAAATAACCACATGTGGAGTTTGAATTTGAACTTTTGGTTCAAACCAACTTCATTTAATTATGTTGCTAGTTGCATTAGCTCAATCAACAACATTTTGTCATGTCATGATCGTGCATCATATTGTGCATTGCATTGATTGTGCTCTTCCTTGTTTGCCGGTAATTGTCCCCTCTCGGTAGACGCTGCTCCGACACTGTGATCGCTGACACTGATGAAGACTCAATGTTATCTTCAGAAGTGCCAGGCAAGCAAAACCCCCTTGTTCATTACGATACAATCCCACTCTCTCGCTCCTGCTCTCTCGCTCCTGCTCCCTTTCCTCTGCATGACCTGTCATTGCCACAGTAAATAGATGAAACCCACTAGCATGAGTAGGAGTTGTTTGAGCCCTGACGTGCCTACTCATTCATGCTTGTTTGTCATGCCTGCTACTGCTTAGAGTTGAGTCAGGTCTGATTCATCGGGGATGAATTGGAATATGGTGAACATGTCCTACTGTTGAGAGCTGTGTGAACACGATTTGGTAAAGGTAGCAGTGAGAGGCCATGTAGGAGTACATGGTGGGTTGTCTCATTGCAGCCGTCCTCAGGAATTGAGTTCTGTGTTTGTGATCCATGAGCAGTTACTACCACGCATTGGAATGCTTAAGTGCCCCTCTCGACTTATTAATCAACCTGATCTCTGCCCAGGAGTTCCAACTAATTTCTGGTGTTTGTAGGTAGTGTTAGTAGTCTACCAAGTGGCACCCGGTATAGGTGGGCTTGGGACAGACTAGGCACAATGGCACGGTGTACCAAGTGGCACCCGTATGGTGGGCTTGGGAACCCTGCTCACATCGTTTGGGGCCGTGAGAGACACCCCGGCCGGATCTCCTTGCGGATGGAACCCGAATAGGCGATAAACCTGGACTAGATACTTGTGTGGTTAGTCAGGTCGTGGCCGACTCCCTCGCTAGGCTTCCGCTTGAAGGTTGCCAAGATACACGATGTGTACATGGTGGTACGTGGCGAGAGCTTGTGTGAAGAAGTACACCCCTGCATGGTTAACATCATCTATTCGAATAGTCGTGTCTGCGGTAAAGGACTTCTGGGTTGCCTGTACAGTTCATAGTCAAGTGAAAGTAGATACTCTAAAATGCACAAGATAAGCGTGAGTGCTATGGATGGCGTTCTCGTAGGGGGATGGGAGCGGATCCATAGTGGTGTATTGATATGGTGAATATGTGGACTCGTGTGCGCCACCTCAAAATAGTTACTTGCAGTCATAGTTTAGGATAGCCACTGAGTCAAAGCTCGCTTGCTGCAGTCAAACTCCACCACCCCCTTTGTTGATAATGATGCATATGTAGCTAGTTCTGATGTAAGTCTTGTTGGGTACATTTGTACTCACGTTTGATTATTTTATGTTTTGCAGAGAGACGTCAGTCTCGCTAGTAGTTCCATGTGGACTTCGATGTTTAGCTTGATACCTCAACTACGATCTTGTGCCCTCGGCAGGATCTGGTAGATAGTCAGGCTTCTCAGCGTTTTTCATTTGTAGATGTCTGTACTTGGACATGTTAAGCTTCCGCATGTGTTTTGACTTGTATGCTCTGAGTGTTGGGTCATGAGACCCATGTTTGCAATATATCGCTCCTCGGAGCCTAATGAATAAATACTTGAGTCGTAGAGTTATGTTGTGATGCCATGTTGTATTTACATATATCGAGCATATTGTGTGTATGATTGAAATGCTTGGTATGTGTGGGATTCGACAACCTAGTTGTTTATCCTTGGTAGCCTCTCTTATGGGGAAATGTAGTCTTGTGCTTCCATGAGCCATAGTAGTCCCTTCTGGCCGGTTCACGGAGTCTGCTAGCCCAGACACTCTTGCTCCGGAACACTTGGTAGCGGCATGTGATTCACCGTTCTGTATACATCCCATCGGTGAAATGTCACGCGGTGACATCCGAGTCCTGCCTAGCCTGCTACAGCCGGGTTCCGAGTCCTGTTAGCCAGTGCTATAGCGGATTCGCGCTGCTGGCCGACATGCTCGATGTTGATTCATGTATGCCTGTCCCGTAAGTTAGTGCCACTTTGGGTTCACGACTAGTCATGTCAGCTCGGGTTCTCTGTCATATGGATGCTAGCGACACTATCATATCGTGAGCCAAAAGGCAAAGCGGTCTCGGGCCATGGTAAGGCGACACCCTCGGGAATCACATGCGTGAGGCGCAAAGTGATATGAGGTGTTACAGGCTAGATCAGTGTGACTTAGAATCGGGGTCCTGACACCATATGCATCGTATGAGAAATATAAACATTGCAACTTAGAGCATACACCTCAGGTGGGATATAGGACTGGTCACCTGTCTCTGAATCCTCCTCGAGGAGCTCCAGTGTAACCATCGAGATATATGCTTCAGCAGGTACCATTGCACCTTGCTCACGAAGACCTTGTTTGACTCCAGATTTTTCCATAACCGGCTCAAATGGCTCATACACATGAAGAGTAGTTCAATATACATAGATTGTCGAAAAATGGAATACGTAATAAAAAAAGATGTGTTAGTGTGAAACGACACCTATGGGATCACAAGAATCCCTACTACGGTTGCGTGGGCGCGGGGGTCGTGAGAAGAGCGGATCAAACAGATAGCACACGGTTCCTTTATCCAGGTTCGGGCCGCGAGGATGCGTAAAACCCTACTCCTGCTTTGGTGGATTGTATATATGCGTTCTTGAGCTAGCCATGGGGCGTGAGGAGCTACAAAAAGCCGAATCCCCCTCCTGGTCGCCTCGGGCCTCCTTTAATAGGGGAAAGGGGATGCCACAGTGGCACACAGGAGGTGGAAAGGGTATAGTAATGCGAGTTTATCCCTCGCATTACATGACAAGGCGCATTTAATGCGCCTTGCTTAGGTGTCCTTGCTTTATCGGGGACGGGGGAGAGCCTTGTCCCGTCCGTCACCACTCCCTCTTGTGCTGACACACGCTCTGGCCAGCGGTGCTTGTGGTGCCATGTAGGCGAGCAAGCGGTGAGGTGTGCAGTGGTGGAGTCTCCACGAAGATCTGCCTGTGACCCGCGGTGCACCTTAACTGGTTGGGTCGGCGGCTGCATCTGCAGCGGTGGGGCGCGATTGGTGTGGGCCTGATAGTGGCACCACGGGTGTCCTTGGCAAGGGCCTTGCCGGGGCCCCGGCAAGGGTCTTGCCGTGGCGCTCGCTGTCATCCCCGGCAAGGCTCTTGCTGGGGGCCTTGTGGTCCTCCTTGGCTGGGATCCCGCCAAGGGTCCTCACCTTCTTAAGTGGGCATCTGGTCTTGAATGTCTTCACAAAGATCTGCATGCCACCACAGGGATGTCACCCGAATCCTTGCCCCCATGGGGGCAGTGGACTCAAGGGTGACCTCACTCCGTAGGTGTGGGGCGAGCTGCCACGGCAAGGATCTTGTCGGGCTAGCTAAAGCTGCCTCCCGGCAAGGATCCTGCCGGGGGGGGGGGGTCTGCTTTGTTCTCTTTGCTCCTCGTGGTCTTTGTCTTGGCGTCGTTCTGCTCCTCTTCGGCTTCGGCCTTACCTTGGCTTACCTCCCTCGCCGTGCTTGGTGTGGCGGTGCTCGTGGCTCGGGCCGGCGTGCGTGCAGTCATTAGGGGTACAAAAGTGTACCCCCTTTTGTACCCGACAGGGCCGGGCCTGGGCCACACATAAAGCGCAGCGTTGTTGGGCTAGGCCCAAAAGCGGTCTTGTGAGCGGTAGGCGGTTTTACATGATAAGTTTCTTGGCAGCTCGCCTCCCATGCTTCAGCGTGGCCTTGGCGTGGGGGCGTGTGTGACGTGGGTGGCATGCGTGGGGTTGCTTCCCGCGGGCATGCGTCACATCACATTTAATGCGAAAGGAGGCGGCCTGCGTTCTCCCCCATAAGAAGGAATAACCGCGGGCGCGCTGCTCACTTTTTCCTCTGCCTTCGTGCCTTTTCCAATCTCAGAGCCGCCGCCCCCTTTCTTCCTTCCCTTGCAAGCTCTCACCGTCGCCCGCCGTTGCTGCTTCGCCACCCCCTTCCTCAATCCTTTAGACTCCTTGGTCGCCATGGCGCCCAAATCCGCCAAAGGCAAGGGGGTGGCTAAGGGCTCTGGGACCGTGGAGCCGCGGGGAGGCCTTCTTGGGGACAAGGCAAGTCTGCCTTCTTCTTCCCTCGACGGTTGGCGTTCATGAGCTCGGGCCTCTTTCAAGCCCTGTGGGGAGTGAAGGCAGAGAACTTCGGGACACCGGCGGCAGCGCGTCATCCTGCGCTTGCGCTGATCCTGCCCCGAATCGGTACCCCTTCTTCGTTGACTACTTTTCTTGCGGGTTATGCCCCCCTTTCTATGATTTCTTCTGCGACATTATGCACACCTTCGGTTTTCACCTCTTGGATTTTACTCCGAACGTGGTGGCGTGCATGTCTTGCTTTGCGCATCTTTGCGAGGGCTTTACCGGAGTGCGGCCCATCATGACGCTCTTCCGCCATTATTTCTATCCTCGAATCCAAACGGGAGGTGCCGTCGCTGGTTGCGTCACCTGGAACCCAAGATCCAAGGAGGCGTACCCGGATGGTGCCGTGAAGGAGAGGTGGGGTGAATGTCGCGACCGGTGCTGCTGGATTGAAGATGAAGACCCGCTTGAATTTTGCAAGGTCCGCCGAGCGCCGCCGGTCTGTGGCAACGATTGGGGCGACGTCGACGCCGCCGACGGGAGGCTCACTGTCGCCACCACCAGGATTCTCCGGCTAACCCGGGCTGGGCTCACGCTCGAGATGATCGGGGCGGATTTCATCCGCCGCCGGATCGCCCCGCTGCACAACAAGGGGAGGCCAGCTTGGCTCTTCACGAATCCGGCTGACATCATACGGCTCCGCCCTGGCCTCGACCACAACTTCACGGTGATGGCGCATGCCCAATTCTGCAAGCGGCTCTTCCAGCTGGATGTGGACCGCGACGGCGAGGTTGAGCTGACCGGCAAGGCCGCAAGGGTTGCCGTGAAGGCCGGCAAGGCCGTCAAGGGGCCGCTCTTCAAGTTGCCGACGGGGGTGGTCCCATTGTGCAATAACTTCGCGCGATGCGAGATTACGCCATGATTGGGACTGCAATGCGCGGCCCTGTTCGAGCTGGAGGAGCCGTCGATACGGATGTCAGCAGTTCTTTGACACCTTGATTGAGGTGTCGTCAATCTTGGCCGGCGGTGGCTTGTTATAGGCACCACTCGGCGGAGCTGGACTATCGCCACCGAGGCGAAGGAGCCTGCACTTGCTCTCTGGAGGCAGCGATGCGGCGTGGAAGGGCAGGTCGCTGCGGCCGCGGAGGAGGAGCAGTTGTCCCTGTGGGCGGCAGCCACTAAGGAGGCCAGCAGCGCCGACACCGGGGGTCCGCTCGTCGAGGATGCGGCCGATGAGTCGTCGTCGGAGGAGGGCGTGGCGGCGGGCTTGACGCCAGTCAGGGGAAGAGGGCGAGTCCTGCGGCTGGCCAGCTCTGGTGAGCCAGTCCGGCCTGGCAGGGCCACGCGGCCTCAATTGACCCTGGAAGCGTCCGGGCGCCACACGAGGGCCTCGGCAGCGAAGGGGCTGACGAAGGCCGCCGAGAAGAAGAAGGCGGCAACTTCTTCCTCATCTGGGTGCACACAGCCCCCGCCGCCTTCTTCGCCTCCTCCGGCAGGCGCCGACTCGGATGATGATGTGGAGCTCCCCTTTGATCTCGGGCCCCTCAGCCCGGAGAGGAAAAGGAAACTGGCAGAAGAGGAGGAGATGGATGATGAGTAAGTACTTCGTTTTTTACTGTCACTTCCATTTCCCTGAATTGGGCCGCTTGTCTTGATCCATTTTTGCTTTTTTAAGGATGCAGAGACGTTGGCCCAGAGGGCGAAGAGGGCGAGGACCTCGGCGAGCAGCCAGCCCCCGGCTGGCTCTTCAAATACACCATTGGTGGTGCTGAGCAGCCCGGACAGCAGCCCCCGGCGCAGCCCCCCAGTGTAAGTTCATCACCTCCTTCTTACTCGACATGGGGTAGGCGCTCGGCGCCTGCGCTAACCTTGCGGGTTTGCGGGAGGGGGCGGCGGGAGGAGCCGAGAGGCTACTCCTAACACACCACCCCCATCGACTACGCCCGCGCGGCGTCCCGGCAGGGCATCGGACCTGGGCCCACACCCATGGAGGAAGAGGGGAGCTTGGGCGCTGGTGGCTCTGCCTCGACGCCAAAGGCTGGTGGAGAGGGGACTTCGCTTCACGGCCCGGCACTGGTGAGTCGCCCGTCCTTTGTCTCTTGTTTTTTCTTCCTGCTTCTCTTGGCTTCATTGCTCCTACCGCCGCCCAGGCCCTCCTTCAACAGATACGCAGGGCGTGGACACCGTTGTCAGAGATATCGCCGAAGAGGCCGCGGCTGAGGCCGACAAGATTGCCGCCGAGGAGGCCGCCAAGAATCTTGTGGGCCGCCACTGATGAGGCCGCTACCGATGAGGCCGCCAAGAGGCGTGGCCGAGGGCATGTGAGGGCCATAAGGCCACCGGCGAGGCTTCCGCCGAGGGCTCAGTGGTGGTCTGCCGGGGGGGCGCGTCAAGGCCTCCGCCCGAAGGTGACGAATGATCAGCCTCCTTCCTCCTCAACCTCGGGCCTCGGCAGGTATCTGAAGGTGGGCGATGATCTTTTCGTCCACCTCCCAGGGGCGTCAAGCCGAGCGCCCGCTGAAGGAGAAGTTTTTGATAGCGAGGTACTTGCCGCCACCGGGTTTGAGGTTGTCGATGCGCCGGGCGTTGGCGGCGATGCTTCTCCAGAAGAGCAGCTCTTCCGTGCCATGGGGGCCAATTCCCGGAAGCTCCAAGTGCTCTAACGCGCCCGCCTGGACAAAGTCAAGTCGAAGCGGCAGCGATGAACAACGGGCCCGGACTTCAAAGCGTAGCGTCGCCGAGCGCAGACTTGGTTCCACCAGTCCTTGAGGAGCAGAGGGCCTTCCAGGAGAAATTGGCCCATCGCGATGTGGAGCTCGCCATGAAGCTGGCTGACATCAAGAAGGCCCAGGAGAAGGCGGCGAACTTGGCTGTCGCGGCCGAAGCCACCCGGAACCAGCATCAAGCCGCCTTGGACTCCCAGGAGGAGGACCTCTCTGCGCGTGAGGCGAAGCTTGCCGCAACGCTCAGCAGCAGGGCGAGGCTCGAGACCCTTGTCGGCAGCCAGACCCTGAAAGCTGGAGCGAGAGGCACAAAGAGGCACTCGATGTCAAGCCACAGCCCACGCCGGCAAGGTGAAGGAGCTGGAAGCGGGGCGGGGACGAGCTGAAGGAGCAGGCCCTCAAGCTGTCGGCGAGAAGGACACGCTCAACAGCGCCTTGGCGAGGCGCAAGGCCGATCATCGGCAGGGCGAGGAGCTCTCCGAGGCGCAGAACTCCATCAGAGACCTCAAGCTGAAGCTGGAGGATCTCGAGAAGCTGTCGTCGGAGAGCAGGGCTCGGGAGGAGACCTTGACCCAGAGCCTGGAGGAGGAGAAGCAGCTGCGGGCGAACAAGGCCGCCTCCCACCAAGAATACGTGGCGGGCGAGAACAGGTGGATCAGCCATCTGGAGGTCGTCGCCGGCAGGGTTACCTTGCAATTGGCCACCGTGGGGTTGCCAAAATTGAGTCGCCCTGGCGCAGCCAGGACCGTCAACGCCAAGATGACCCAGTTCTTGAGGCGTCCTCGGGACCTGGCCTATCTCCATTCAACAGGGCCAGCCACGCTGGCGAGGAGGCCAGCGACTTTGGCGGAGGTCGTGTCCAAGGTCCTCACCAAGGT
This sequence comes from Aegilops longissima, assembly GCA_021605205.1. Lineage (NCBI taxonomy): Eukaryota > Viridiplantae > Streptophyta > Magnoliopsida > Poales > Poaceae > Aegilops > Aegilops longissima. The sequence continues at coordinate 468,142,554 of CM038680.1, forward strand.
GGCATACTGGAACCCCGATCTTGACTTCGCGGCCGCGATGAAGAGCTTGCCGGAGGGTGCTGACCCCGCGGTGCTTAAGGAGCGCATCAAGCCCATCACCGACTGCATCGACGAAATCAAGAGGGTGGAAGGCCAGCGACGGGATTAGGCATCCCGTTCTTCTTTGCCGCTGCGGGTTCCCGATCAAGACAAATTTTATCTTTAGTTAGGACCGCAGCAATGATGAGATGTAATATAACTTTAAAGTACTCTTAATTTTCATGCATGTTATTTCCTCATTTAATTCTTATTTGTATGTGTGCCCTACGCCGATCGGGAAGGCTTGCTGGTGCGGAAGCCCCAAGCGGCGTCTCGAGGACGGATCCCCATGGCCTGCCGGGTACGCGTGAGGCCGGACGAGCCACCTCCCCATTACGAATGCGGCCGCTCAAACTGTCGAGCTTGACTCGAGTCAGAATCGAGGGCGTTGCCGATCACGGGAGGCTACTCCGCCACTCTCGACGCAGCCGCTTGAGCTGTTGAGCGGACTCGAAACAGGGCAAGTGCGTTGCCGATCATGGTAGAGCCCCCTGGCGTGGAGGTTTTTCATACAAAGGCGTGACATATCCGGGGGGAATAACCTCAAATAAAAAGGTAGTATTAGCAAGGGTTCAGTGCAACTTAGCTTTTGTTTGCGATCGCTCGAGTGCCGATCTCCTGGCCCCTTTTCTTCTTCAAGGGTCACGAAGATGAAGGAGGGTCGAACTAACTGCTAAAGCCGATTCTCACAACTGCGCTGCCCCCTGCCTGGCGCGCCAAAGATGTCGGTGTGAAACGGCACCTATGGGATCACAAGAATCCCTACTACGGTTCTTGAGGCGTGGGGTCGTGAGAAAAGCGGATCAAATAGATAGCACACGGTTCCTTTATCCAGGTTAAGACTGCGAGGATCGTAAAACCCTACTCCTGCTTTGGTGGATTGTATATCTGCGTTCTTGAGCTAGCTATGGGGCGTGAGGAGCTCAAAAGCGAATCCCCTCCTGGTGCCTCGGGCCTCCTTTTATAGGAAAGGAGCTGCCGCAGTGGCACACAGGAGGTGGAAGAATCTGATGTCTGAGTTTATCCCTCGCATTACATGACAAGCGCATTTAATGCGCCTTGCTTAAATATCACTGCTTTATCGGGGCGGGGAGAGCCTGTCCGTCGTCGCCGCTCCCTCTTGTCTTGACCACGCGCCATACAGCCACGGTGCTTGTGGTGCCATGTAGGCGAGGCAAGAAGCTGAGGTGGCGCGGTGGTGGGTCTCCATGAAGATCACGCCTTGCACGCGGTGCCTGCCCAACTGGTTGGGTCGGCATTGCATGCAAGCAGCGGTGGGGCGCGGCTTGGTGCAGGCCTGATGGTGGCCCTACGGGTGTCCTTGGCAAGGGCCTTGCCGGGGCCTCGGCAAGGGTCTTGCCGTGGCGCTCGCTGTCATCCCCGGCAAGGCTCTTGCCGTGGGCCTTGTGGTCCTCCTTGGCTGGGATCCAGCCAAGGGTCATCACCTTCTTAAGTGGGCATCTGGTCTTGAATATCTTCACAAAGATCTGCATGCCACCACGGGGATGTCTCCCAAATCGTTGCCCCCATGGGGGAAGTGGACTCAAGGGTGACCTCGCTCCGTAGGTGTGGGGCGAGCTGCCACGGCAAGGATCTTGCCGGGCTAGCTAAAGCTGCCTCCCGGAAAGGATCTTGCCGGGGGGGTCTGCTTTGTTCTCTTTGCTCCTCGTGGTCTTGGTCTTGGCGTCGTTCTGCTCCTCTTCGGCTTCGGCCTTACCTTGGCTTACCTCCCTCGCCGTGCTTGGTGTGGCGGTGCTCGTGGCTCAGACTGCCTGTGCATAGTCATAGGGGTACAAAAAATGTACCCCCCTTTTTGTACACCGACAAGATGGCATGTAATAATTCACATATATGATGCCTGGCTCCATGGCGGTGCATAATTCACATATATGATAACTGGCTGAAAAACATGGCATTGCATAATTCACATATCTGATATAGAAAGCAAACAGGTGGCATTCACACAAAGCATGTCTAATCTAAGAAGATGGCATGGCAATGCAAGACACCATATGCATGATATGAGCAATATAACCCAGCCAAGTTAGAGCATGCACCTCGGGGGAATCTGTTGGTCATCTCTCTGAATCCTCCTCGAGGAGCTATCTGTGACCAACAAGAAATCTGCATCGACGGTATGCTTGACTGCTCGGAAGACCTTGTTTTCCTCCAGATTTTCCATGACCGACTCAAATGGCTGATGCACAGGAAGAGTAGATGAATGTATAAACATTGGTGACAAATGGAATACATTATGGAAAAAAATATGTACGATACAATTCACATATCGATGGTGGCTAAACAGTATGGCATTGCATGATTCACGTATATGATGCCTTGCTAAAGAAGATGGCATTGCATAATTCCCATATACTCCCTCCGTTCCTAAATATTTGTCTTTTAGAGATTTCAAATGGACTACCACATACAGATGTATATAGACATATTTTAGAGTGTAGATTCACTCAGTTTGTTCCGTATGTAGTCACTTGTTGAAATCTCTAAAAAACAAATATTAAGAATAATGAGATATGATATAAAACAAACTGGTGGCATTCACACAAAGCAAATCTAAACTAAGCTGATGACATATAAGATGTATAATGTAAGAAATGCAAGGCGCCATATGCATGATATGCCCAAGATCAGCATGCGAGTTAGAGCAAGCGCCTCGGTGGTAAGCAGGCGTGGTCGGCTCCTACGAATCTCCATCGAGCAGTTATCTTCCTCTGGAATACAATCTAGAAATGCAGGAGGGGGGGCACTTAGCCCACCATGGGCGGCGTCTGCATGACATTATATTCACATAGCGGTCTTCTCTTTTTCTCTACATGTTGATGCGATTGTGTACAATATCGACATGCATAATAAAAAATAGTTAGATTTTGTAAGGCCTAAGGGGTGCATGCAAAAATCAAGACTGATGGTAGCAAGCAGTGGATGGATCCAAAACTAGTGATAGCAGGTAGATTATAGCTTCGGTTTAAAAGATAGACAATGGATCATCTATTGTTTGTTGCCCACCCAACATGAACCACATAGAAGACCCCGGATGAACGGATAGTAGCGAGATACTATTCGTTCTTTGGCTCGATATGAGACCCATGGGCAATTCAAAACTCAAGATTGAATGAGAAAGTAGCAGGTAATAATAACCGATGTATAACGTAAGCAAACACGAAGACTGCGACCTCTCTTGGGGGCTGTGTAGTCCTCGGGTTCATCGCTCGATCGATGATGGTAATGCAGTTGGCGTAGCTGCCGACAACGGGGAAGATGATCTGAGGCGGCGAAAGGAAGTCTGTAGGGGGATCTCTGCTGTAGTGAACGCTTCTGTCGATGGTGCACCTCAAGTGGGGTGGATGACGGCACGGCAGGAGCAGACATAACACACATAGTTTTCTTTGACGCCTATCTGAAAATTAAGCAAATCTGTAAGGGCTCCTTAGAATTGGAGGATTCTATAAACGCAGGGACAGGAAAAACACAGGAATAGGATAGGAATGCACGTGCAAAATAGAGCATTTGGAAACATAGGATTTCAGTCAACCTGGGTGTTTGGCTCACATGAATTGGAAGAAAAGAGGAATGGAGAAACAACGTGATGCGACGAGTGTACAACCTCTTTGGCATAGCCTTGTGGACCTCAGCATCATTGGGTTGGACGTGGAGGATGGTGATGATGCCGGTGTGACTGTCGGAGGCGGGGAAGAAGATCCGAGGCCTCTGGAAATGGTGCCGAGGGTACTGCTCCACTGTGATGGACGGTTCCATCGTTGGAGCAGCTCCTCTAAGGTGTACGGCGATGAGGCTGAAGCATGACAAGACAGACAACATTAATCTGAAGTGGGACCCTAATATCATTTGCAATAGATGATGTAAAATACATCACCGAAAAGTGCTAGACGTAAAACGCATCAGCCGCGCCACAGCCGCTCCGACAGATGTTGTAAGTACTCTTCACTCTGAACTTAATTGAAGAAAATGAACTTCACAGTCGAAACTGAATTTTACTGTCGAAACTGATTGAACTAATGTGAGCATTGCAATAGATGTTTAGGGCGTTCGAGCACTAGTAGCGAGAAGCGATGATCTAAATCAGCGAGCGCTCGCGCGGGAACACACTAGCAGAGTGCAAGTCGTGCAGTAGCACCGCGAGCGAGTGCTAATGCAGCAACTCCTGTAGCTGCCGGAGGTCGTGCAGCAGCAGCTGCACAAGCGAGACCAAGAGCAGAGCAGCAGCACGAACGAAAGCAGGAGCAGTGCAGCAGCGCGACCGACAACAAACGAGCAGAGTAGCGGCGAAGCGAACAGCTGCAGCTAGTGTCGTTGTGGAAGTCACCGCCGAGGAAGCAACGACATGGGGGAGAGACGCCATGGATGATGTGGCCGGCCTCGCCGTCGATGGAGACACGCCATGTCTGCTCGATATGGAGCACCAGTAGCCCCGTGAGATCGAGTAAAAGATAAAATGCAGCGGTGAGTGCAGAATCTCCTTGGTGGCACCGAGTTGGCCTCGGCTTCATCGGAGGAATTGGTGAGGGTGCTGCGGTTCCGGTGGGGCAAGTCAAGACGGCGCTGTGGGGATTGAGGTCGCGCGATAGACGAGGCGAACATCGGGGTAGCTCCTTGGAGGTGGAGGACGGGGCGGCTGATCCGGCGGGACGACGAGATCGACAATGGATCCTCATCCGGTGCGGCAGATGAGGGACGGTGAGCTGTTGCGGTGGATGACGTAGTCGGGGAAGAGTCTTCGGCTGGGCGGTGGTCGAGGGGCCGACGGAGGAGCGTGGGGTTTCGCGGGTTTTGGTGGCCTCGGTGTACGAATGGGGGGGGGGGCGAAGGGGGAAGGGGGAGCCAAGCTTAGGGACGCGCTTGTCCGAAATGTAGGTTAAGTTACCAGCATACCCCCACCGGTTTTGACAACGCGACGTGGAGCTTCATTTCCGGCTGAGGGGTAGAAGGGGGATTTCGCGTGTCTGGGCTGCAAGAGCGATTCGGATGAGGAGGGAGTTCTCGCGCCCGTCCAAATTTTGGGATAACAAGGCGCGGCGCGGGTTGAAGAAGCAGGAGTTTCAAAGCAGGTGAGACAAAAGATACTCGAGCTTCAAAATTTCGGGATAAGAAGGCCCGGCGCGGGTTGAAGAAGCGGGAGTTTCAAAGCAGGTGAGACAAAAGATACTCGAGCTTGAAAATTTCAGGATAACAAGGCGCAGCGCGGGTTGAAGAAGCGGGAGTTTCAAAGCAGGTGAGAGGAAATATACTCGAGCTTGAAAATTTCGGGATAACAAGGTGCAGATTCCTTGTTCGGCAGAACAAACTTAACATGTAAAAAAACAATTCATACAAGACACAAGAGAGTCATGTCCCTTTTTACTATATTGCTATAGATGCCATTGAAAAAACTACAAGAAAAATGTAAAAAAAATCGGGAGAACAAGATTACCCTGCACAGTACCAAATCGATTCGCACTTACCTCAACAACAACAAAAAACAAATCAATTCCCATCAAAGAAAGAGTAATGTCCCTTTTTATATGATTACAGATGCCATGATCTTGAATTTCAATTTTTGAATCCACGTTATGTTGAATTCGAATATAGCGTTAGGTGACCTTGCGGTTTATAATTGATGTAGTCGTACATTTTGATCTTCCATCATATATGAACATTTTACTCCACCATGTGAACATATATATCGTCATCTACCATATGGACTAAATTTGAATCCATTTTCCTTATTTGAATACGATTGTTGTCAAGTTATACAATAATTTAAATATTATCTTGATAACAAAAAACATACATATAGTAGTAATCATATTTCACTATGAACTACATGTACCATCGCTCTCAATTCAAATATTTGTATCCATTTTATATTGAATTCAAATCATAGTACATTATTTGTCTAGGTAGCGAGATATTTGGGATAATCTAAACCCTGTTATCATACGTATAATTTTTGGCTGAATTAGGACAAGTTTTGGTATAAGCCTCTTGCAAAACCGGAGATTGTCTCAACAAGCCTCGTGGTTCCGAGAGGAACTTGTCACCTTTTGTGTGTAAACGATATCGCTGCCTCCCCTGATTTTATTTACAGAGGCAACATAGAACTATATGAGTGCCTGTTAAATTTTGGAATTATTTTGGGTTCATTTGGCCTTTTATACATTAATTGAGTTTCGGACTTTTAATGTACATAATCTAAATATGAATTGCATGCACATGCTCCGGTGCACCAAAGTGGGTTGAAAAATCACATGTGTGTCCTTGGTTGAATTTCTAGGTCCCATGGAAGAAATGAGAATGAAATTCAAACATCTGGGCGTCATGACTCGGCTGAGAACATCGAGAAACTTTGATTTTAAATTCATGTAAATCCAAAACTTGCCTCGAAATCATGAAACTTGGCATGGTGTCATGTCATGGCACTAACATGTTGTGGTAAAAAATTTGGCCGATTTGGAAGCTCGTGGTTCTAAGAGGGAACGTGCCACCTTTGAGTGTGAAGCGATATCGCTGCCCCCCTTGAGTTTCTTAACAAAGGCAACATAGAACTACATTAGTGCCCTGTTAAATTTTGGAATTATTCCGGGTTCGTTTGTCGTTTTTTATACATTAATTGAGTTTCTGGTCATTTAAAGTGCATAAGTAATATTTGAACTACAAGCACATGCTCTCGTGCACCAAAGTTGGTTGAAAAATCACATTTGTGTCCTCGGGTGAATTTCTAGGTCCCATGCGAGAAATGAGAATAAAATTAAAACATCTGGGCATCATGTCTCGGCCGAGAACATTGAGAAACTTGGTTTTAAAATTCTTGTAAATCCAAAACACGTCTGAAAATCATGAAACTTGGCATGGATGTCATGTCATGGTACTACCATGTTGTGGTAAACAAATGGCCGAATAGGAACAGATTTTGGTATAAGCTTCTTGCAAACCGAAGCTTCTCTCAAGAAGGCTCGTGGTTCTGAGAGGGAACGTGCCACCTTTTAGTGCGAAACGATATACGTTGTCCCCCTTGAGTTTATTTACAAAGGCAACATATAACTACGTGAGTGCCCTGTTAAATTTTGGAATTATTCTGGCTTCATTTGGCCTTATTTACACATTAATTGAGTTTTTGGTCATGTGCATAATTCAAATTTGAACTACAAGCACATGCTCCCGTGCACGAAAGTTAGTTGAAAAATCACTTTTGTGTCCTCGGGTGAATTTCTACTCCCTCCTTCCATCTATATAGGTCCTAACGCATTTTTCGAGGCTAACTTTTACCAAATGTTAGAGCAATAATATATGACATGCAACTTACACAAAGCATACCTTCAAATTTGTATGTCAAAGGAGCTTCCAATAATATAATTTTCATAGTATACATCTCATGTGCTATTAATCTTGTCAATAGTCAAAGGTTGTATTGAAAAACACATTAGGTCCTATATAGATGGAAGGAGGGAGTAGGTCCCATGCAAAAAATGAGAATAAAATTCAAACATCTAGGCATCGTGGCTCGATCGAGAACATTGAGAAACTTGGTTTTAAAATCATGAAACATGGCATGGTGTCATGTCATGGTAGTACTATGCCGTGGTAAAAAAAATTTGCCGAATAGGAAATTTTTTTGGTATAAGCTTCTTGCAAATCGGAGCTTCTCTCAAGAAGGCTCGTGGTTCTGGGAGGGAACGTGTCACCTTTGTGTGCATAATTCAAATTTGAAAGACAAGCGCATGTTCCAGTGCACCAAAGTTGGTTGAAAAATCACATGTGTGTCCTCGGGTAAATTTATAGTTTCCATGCAAGAAATGGGAATGAAATTCAAAATTATGGGCGTCACGGCTGGGTTGGAAACATTGAGAAACTTAGTTTTTTAATTCATGTAAATCCAAAACACACATGAAAATAATGAAACTTGGCGTGGTGCCATGACATGGCACCAACATGTTGTGGTAAATTTGCAGTCTGATTTGCGAAGGCGCACACATTAACAATCAACAAAGTCATTTTGGAACAAGTGATGCCACGTTACAATCGGAAACACAAGTATTATTGAAACCGTGGGCGTTCTACTTACTAGTACAATTTACGTTCCGCCACGCGTCCCCATTTTTTATTAGCTAGGAGGCGCCGTGCAGGGTAGCTATTTGAGTATGAGAGGCGTGCGATTAGACCCCTGCGCGTGCTTATCGGGAGGAGAGCCCTTTGACCTCCATCTGCCATCCACCTCTCCCCCAGGGTCTCCATTAATGGCGCCCGAGCCTGTGTTTAATGGCGTGGCTATGTCTCACTCGACTGCGATTTAAGAGAGAATTTTTTTTGAAAGCACAGATCTTGATGTACGATCTGACGGACCTATATAGCATCTACTGCGACTTATAGCAAGACTGATGAATATATAAGGACGATTAAATTTTTTTGAGCAAAGAAGGGCTTGCCCCTTCCGATTTTCATTACTAAAAACCACCACAATTCATAAGAAGTTCAGCACAACTCTAGCCTAACACGAAGGACTAAAAGCTACCAGATTGAAATTGCAACATCCCAAGAGGCCAACAAAGGCCAAACATCCGCGCTAGAACCCAACATTTCACAACCAACGACACAATCCACGTCCTAAACAGATTATTACATCAAAAGAAACCAGGAAACTGAAGGAAGCCCAACAGCAACTAGAAGAACAGCAACGCCAGGTTTGCCACAACAAGAGTTTTCTTCATTCCAGCCTCGCAACATTAATCTTCCACAGAAAGATAAGGACGATTAATTGTCTTACATAATTAGAAAGATAATGAAAAAATCCACATGCGGCTACGCCCGAAATACACAAGGGCAAAAGAAGGAAGACAAGGACCTGGCTCGCTGATCTCTACTTTCTTGATGCGTTGCTGCAGGCCGCGGGAACTACTCTCTGCGGCGAGCGGCGATGAGCTCTTTCGTGTCCTCAATACGCTGCTTGAGAACATCCACGGATTCCTCCACCAGCCTTTGGTGCTCGTTGCGGAGCATGTCATTCTCGTCCATAAGTTTCTTGACGATGACGCCGGTCCTCTTCAAAAAGGCACTGGTCTGCTCCTGCTAGTCTGCACTTCCGACGATCTTCTTCCTCAGCAGGTCGCGCTCGGCCCAGAGCCTCTCATTTCCCTCCCTTAGTACGCCGATAGCCTGTTCAAACGAGGCTTTCATGTCGTCCTGCAACCTCGCACAGCCAGAGATCTGATCCATCTGGCGATGGACGATCGCATGCATGCGCTTTATGTGATCGTCGCCTGCCGCGAGAAATTTTTCCCAAGCGCGCGTGCGCGTGAGACATCTCTACTGCATTCGTGGCATGGCGGGACATCTCTGCTGCTTCGCGGCGCTGCCGGACCGATCTGCTACATCGGCGGTCTGGCGGGACCTCCGTCTTTGCTTCAGCAGCGCGGCGGGACCTCTGTGCTGCTACTTTCGTGCGGCGGGACATGTCGGCTGCTCTAGCAGCGAGGCGGGACATCTCTTGTGCTTCCTCTTCCATGCTCGCCTCTCCCTGGTGGCAATCTCTCGACCAGAACTCACGCTGGTCATGGCGATTTAAAGGAAGGATGCTGAATGACTTGTTTGTTTTTGTGGATGAGGAGTTGAGGAGGAATGTGCAGTCATCTTGGCATACTAGTATATATAACCGAGTACTAGTATGCTCCTAAGTGGGAAACCTTTTAGGTTGTGATCTGTGTGAACAAGTTTGCAATTCAATATAGCGTGGAGTAATTTGGAATGTGACGAGACGCAAGCTCGAAATTTATTGATGGTTCTAGTTTCGAAATGCGGCACTATTCCCGGATGGAGTACTTCTTTTTCTACTCCCTCCTTTCCGGTTTTATAGGGCTTATCTAATTTTTTTAGTTTTTCCATTTTATAAGGCTCAATTTGGTTGTTCCCCAACACATGTTCAGATTCCAAGGTGCATTAAATCGTTGCATGCAAGTATTAAGAGAAAATTGACCAATGCATGTACTTTATGCATCCATGCATTGCAATTAATGCATTGATAAACATAATTTTTTGAGTACTTCTTACCCAAAGGAACTTTATATCCAACAGACACAAAATATTAGATTCATTGTTGGAAATTACTGATCGATGTCAAGTAATTGCTGCATCGCCACCAAAACCCACCATTTCTTAAGCTAAAGTAGACCAAGGTAATCCCTATATTAGCATATTACTAAGATAAGCAGAAGGCCTTTGTAGAAACATTTAGGGCGTGAGCTTGTCAATCTGAATGTGGAGGGACACAAGCTTAGCCCGGCCAGCAGCTTAGGCGGGCTATCAAGAAGGTCAGCTCCATACGTCGGCGTCGCGGGATCCTTTTGCTTGTCACTTCCATTTCCACCTCGACGGCGTCGGTTGTGCCTTCGGGCTCCCCCGGCGGGCCGTTCGCCCACAGCTTGGCCACGTAGTCGGCGGTGGTAGCGCCCGCTCGATCAGACGACCGACACGGCGATAGGCGCGCCGATGTCGAGCACGCCACCGACCAAGAAAAAGCGGCGGCGGTCCTCCTCCGCGAACAGCAAGAGCCGTGGCTCGGCGATTAACACTGCAGCTGGAGCACCTTGCCGTCTTGGATCCGTGCACGGGCATGGGATGTGCGGTCTTGATGTGGTGGTAGAGCACCGCGGCGGCCTTCGTAGCCATAGGCAGACGCGGGCATTTGCGGCGGGCGAGTGACCTGCGCTCGGTGATCGGCGAGCTTGTGGTAAGTGGCGTAGAGCCCACAGCCTTCGTGCGGGCACTCCACCCTCACCGGCGAAAGGGCGAGTCCACCTCCATGTTCCGCGCGTCGAAGCCACCGTCGCGCTTCGCGCGCAGCCTTTGCCGCTGTTTCCCGGGCGCTCGGCGTGGCAGTCGCGCAGGCAGGTGCCCTCCCTTGCACTGCAGAAATCAATCGAACAACACATCAATCAAGAAACCTACACCTTGCTCAATCAGCGAGCAGACGAGGTGTATTGAACCTCATACCTTTGGGCGTCAAGGCGGAGGCACAAGGGGCAATGGAGCACGGTGAGGTCCATCAAGACCTTAGAGAGCTCCATCGTCGGGTCCTGTTCGGTCTGCATGATCTTGCCCTCCTCGTGCACAACCATCTCTCGACTTGGGCCGGGGTATTACAAAGAAAGTATCAAAAGGAGAGTCACGGCATGCATGCATGCATTGTAATTAATGCATCGGTAAACGCAAATTATTGAAATATATCGAGTGCAGTGCTTTGATGTGTCGCGTCAACTCGTACATCAATGAGAAGTTTGATTATCCTCTCCCTCACGGACCTAACTGCACCTGCCTTTGGTTGTATGACAGGTTGGCCACACACCTGTCGGGCCCACCTGTCATACACGCAAAGGCAGGAGCGTCCCTCCCTCGCCCATGAGCGTGGTGGCTGACAAGACTAGGAGAAGCTTTAGCTACACTCTCTCCCTCCCGCACGCGGTGGACATGTAGCAGTTCAATCGGTGTCAGATGGCCAGAAGCGTATTGTAGTACTCCTCCAGTGCAGTAGTACTCCATCATTGTTCAACTTCACGAAGAGGCGAAGAGCCAAGCGCAGCCCGGACGCTCGTGTAGCAGTTTCATGTATAGAGTAGTCTAGGATAGCGTGTACCGTGCCTGTAAGCTTAAAATCGTTGGGGTCGGCTCCATGCTACGTGGCCATCTCGAAGTTTAAAAAAAAATAGTCTTCTGGCCCTACCTGACACCCTGGTGATTCTAGTTTGCACACTCATTTGGTCAAGACAGGAATATATATTTTAATTTGTTTTTTCTCGAAAAGGGGGGACTCCCCAGCCTCTGCATCAGAACGATGCATACGGCCACATAGATTTTAGTTTGTGGTGGGTAAATGTTAGAGGTTGCAGCAAATATATTGTACACTGCGGGTCTTTCAGCCAAGTTTAGAGGCAAGCATGTGGGGCCGGTGCTATGATGTGTCCCTCAACTTTCGTACAACAAGGAGAAGCTTGATTTTACTACGCCTTCTCCCTCACTCATGCAATGATTCTTTGGCAAGCGAGGACAGGCTTTGCTTAGTAGTACTTCTACAACAAGCTATCCGTCCGCTTCATGGTGGATGGACATGCAGCGATGGATTCGACACAACGTAGAGCAGTAGTAGTAACATCATTGTTCGTCTTCCCAAAGAAGCGAAGAGCCAAGCGCAAACTGAACATTGCAGTTGCGAACATTGGAGCACGCATATAGCCAGGCTCTTGCATGAGACAAAATTGCTATGTGAGCCCACTATTGTAATAGTACGTATAACTACTTGCTAGTATAGCCCTGTAAACCAGAAAGGAGTATTTTCCCTTCTAGAGATTTCAACAAGTGACTAGACTACACCGAGACGGAGTACATATGGAGCAAAATGAGTGAATCTGCACTGTAAATAAATACGTACTAGTTCTATCGTTTTCCTCTCTGAGGTGCACAATATTGAGTATACTGACTAGTCTCTTTATGACACGCATTTATGTTTTTTTACACAGTACAGACGCAAGCGCTCATATACCCGCGCATACACTCACCCCTATGAACGCACACACGCACGGCAATATCATCTTGAAATTTACGAAGTCACCATAGGCACCTCATCGTCGACGGGTCCATAGGTGCTTGAATGCCAAGGAGGGAGAGGGTAGCGGTTCTCGAGACGTTGAGCAGTCAATGATGCATCCTTAATTACATGCAGAGGGAATTAATTGGAGAAGCAGAATAGAGCCAGGACGATGTGAATGCAACAGAGTTTGGACTCTCATATAATAAAGGCGCCCCACCACTCCAATCCATCTACTCCCAAGTCTCTGCGCAACACTGCTCACTCCAATCCAAGACCAAGTGACGAAGCCACAAGCACCAATGGAGGCGATGGGCCGCGGCGCCGATCGGCTATGTCAAATCATCCAAGGCGCCGGCCTGCGGCCCCGCACCGCGCAGCGTTCCATATGGTGCTGGCGATCGCAGGCATCGTAGCCCTCGCCGACGCCGGCTTCGCCTCTCGCATGGACGACATGATGGTCAACTCCATCCGCAAGTTCACCACCGTCAAGAAGCGCACGGACGACCTTGCCGTACTGCTCCAGCCCGCGCGCCCAGACTCCTCATTGCCTGCCACCCTCATCGGCCTCCATGGTGACGAACTCTTTCAAGCCCTGGTGGCCCTGCAGGTGCCGGAGGTCGCGACCAAGAATGTGCACCTCGAGGCCGCGCTCGCCGTGCTGCGCCTCTCCATGCAAGAAACCGTCGACCTGCACATCCACGTCTATGAGGAAATCGTCTACATAGGCCACTACAAGGCAAGCGAGGACAAAAAGACGTTGGCCTTCTTCCAGCGGCTGGAATCTTTGGATGCTATTGTTCAGAAGCACGTCGACCTAGCCACGAAAGCCGCTACTACTTAGGCGCCGTTCGGTGGGCCGGCGCCCTGAGTCAAGGAGGTGGACGTCATTGATGGATGCATCTCTTCTACTTGCCTCCTGTAACCAGCACTGCATCGCCTCGTGGCCTTAATGTTTTATTAGTATAGTACTCCCTCCTTTCCCAACTATAAGTCTTTCTAAAGATTCCAGCAAGTGGCTACTACATACGGAGCAAAATGAGTGAATCTACACTCTAAACTATGTCTACATACATTTGTATGTTGTATTCCATTTGAAATAGTATCTAAAAAGGCTTATATTTATGAACGGAGGGAGTATATGGCATTTTTATTCCAGTCATTAAGTTTTCACGGTGAGGTGGGGCCGCAGATGAGCAAACCCAACTCGCCCACCGGGCGTTGGCCTAGTTTAGAATTAGAAGAGAGAAACGAGGGGGGAGAGCTAGTTGTAGCACGTACGCTGTTGTCAGATGGGACTCGTGTTATAGAATAGGAGTACTGAGCACTCGTGCCTATTTTTTTTGAGGGAAAAATTAGTCGTATGTCTAGTACCACTAGTTGGGTGTGTGCGACCTATAGCTGTCATCACTTTAGGTCTCCTTTTGAACATGACTCGCTTCACAGTACATATTATTTCACGCATTTATCCTCCTATATGTACTCCTAGGCTATTTCCACATGCTCCCATTCGCCGACATGTGGGACATAGAGCATCTGGGTCGTAGTGCATGCACGACTCGGAGCATATGTCGGGGTACTTTACATTTCAGACCTCATGAATTACATGTAAACCCCCCGCAGAAGAATAAATAAATGAATGAATTACTACATGAAACCGGATTATTTTCATGGAAACCGGAGCACGCTCATTAAATTTTGGACATAACACATTTATAAAAAATGACCGGACCGAAACCAGTCTAAGGACCTCTTTGATTTTTCCCGCAAAAAAGGGCCTCTTTGATTCGCAGGAAACTGAAAACACAGGAATGGGGAAAGTATGATGGCGATGAACCGAGACGACGAGAACTCTAACTCAGTTAGAGGTTAGAGTTAGATTATAACCCTGAACTAACTCTAAACCAAAGAGGTGTATGGATGGCAGGGTTAGATTGACAATAAATGCTCTATCTAAATCATGTGACTACTTTGGACCCTATTTCCTGCCGGATTTGGAGGGTGCTTGGATATGTTTTAGTTCGATGACTAAAAGTGGTGGGACTAAATCTTGCTAGCCTCAACCAAGCTTGGATCCAAATACTAAAGAGACTAAAATCAAGTTAATGAGCATTTACTATCCTCCAAATCCTCCAATCCAGAACTCGCCTGTGTTAAAGGAGAGGAGTTAAATGAGGAGAGAGAGGACTAATGCACATTTTAGTAGGGGTACCCCTGACTAAAATTTTTTAGTCTCAACACTAGTTTTAGCCCCTCTTTAGTCAGGGGTTCTTGGAACTTTAGCCTCTTAAAGAGACTATTTTTAGTCAGACTAAAATAAGTCCCTTGGATCCAAGCACCCTCTTGGTGTGGCCGGCTCTTCATTGGCCTCCTCCCACTCACAATTGACATAAACGAACCATCTATACAAATCAAGCATGATAAACATGATAATTTTTACTTTGTCCATACAAATGAGATATCCCACTTAAACATACAAGTCGTCAATCAAGCTTCACAAAATAAAAAAAACACTTCATGAAACAAAGAATGAGCTAACTCATCACGGAAGTCATTCCCGATAGGGAGGGAGCCCGGAGCCCCTCACGCAATGAGGGAGGAGCTCGCCATCGTCGCTCTGGAGGAAGGCTCTGTAGAGCCCAAGCCCCGGGAACCCCTCCGACGCCGGCCCTTGTGAGTTGAGGTCGACATAGGCATGGGTAGCAGGGCCGCTTGCCACCGACTGGGAACTTAATCTTTGGGCCTGTCGGTGTCAAAACCGGTGGATCTTGGGTAGGGGGTCCCGAACTGTGCGTCTAGGCGGATGGTAACAGGAGACAAGGGACACAATGTTTTACCCAGGTTCGGGCCCTCCTAATGGAGGTAAAACCCTATGTCCTTCTTGATTAGTATTGATGATATGGGTAGTACAAGAGTAGATCTACAACGAGATCAAGGAGGCTAAACCCTAGAAGCTAGCGTATGGTATGATTGTTGTATGATGAAGTTGTCCTATGGACTAAAACCCTTCGGTTTATATAGACACCGGAGAGGGTTAGAGTTACACAAAGTCGGTTACAATGGTAGGAGATCTTGAATATCCGCATCGCCAAGCTTGCCTTCCACGCCAAGGAAAGTCCCTTCCGGACACGGGACAAAGTCTTCAATCTTGTATATTCATAGTCCTGGAGTCCGGCTGAAGGTATAGTCCGGCTACCCGGACACCCCCTAATCCAGGACCCCTCAGTAGCCCCTGAACCAGGCTTCAATGACGATGAGTCCGGGGCGCAGATTGTCTTCGGCATTGCAAGGCGGGTTCCTCATCCAAATTCTTCATAAAAGTTTGTAAACACCAAGAGTAGTGTCCGGCTCTGCAAAATAAGTTTCCCCGTATTGCCATAGAGAGAATAATATTAACAGAAATCTAATCTGCTGAAGTATCCCGCAGCGTGACATCACACTACGGCCAAGTCCTTTACTCAAATCGTTTTTACTCCCACACCTCAGCGTGTTTCGCGAGGCGGTTTCCTTGGCACGTCTTGTCAAAGAAGAGATCGTGTCCCCTTTATTTACGGGATTCTCATCAATACAGACATGGGTAACCCAATCGTGCCCGTTAGCATGTCTTCTCGATTAAAGGCGACTCCCAAACGGTTACGGGGAGGGCTCTTGGTATTCAACCTCTTATAAAGAGACCAAGGCCTTACTCCTTTTTTCCCATGTCAAACGAGTTCGCCCGTCGCCTTGAGTTCCAAGACCCTAGGCTCCAGATTCCAGGCGCTTCGGACCTTCGACAATGTCTGGTTCTGACCTTCAAGGCCGATGGATTCCCTCCTCCGTCACGGAGGAGGACGTGCTAAAGTTGAGAGAGGCTAAGTTCTTGACCGGCGAAATTTCGCATAGGTTGCCTGCTCAAGGGAAGGCTATTCCCAGTCCCCAGCCCGGTGAGAGCATGGTGTTCATGTCTCACTTCCTTCGGGGGTTAGGCTTCCCAATGGATCCCTTCGTGAGGGGTCTGATGTTCTATTATGGGCAGGAATTTCATGACTTAGCTCCGGAGTCCATCCTCCACATTTCCTCATTCATCGTTGTGTGCGAAGCGTTCCTCCGTGTTACTCCTCACTTCGGATTATGGCTCAAGACTTTTGAAGTGGAGCCGAAGATGATCGAGGGACGGCACGCAGAGTGCAGAGGCTCTATCATAAGTAAGAATGATGATGCTCCACAGCCCGAGGGCTCTTTTCAAGAGGAGCTCGGCTTGTGGCAACGAGAGTTGTTATATATCACTGCTCCCAGGGGCACCAAGTGGGTGGAGCCTCCTGCCTTTCGCTCGGGTCCTCCACCACGGCTAGCGTCATGGGTCAACAAAGGATTATATTGGGGGTTATCCAAAGACGTGCCCTTGTTGCAGGCCCGCATTAGGGATCTCTTAGAAAGAGACCTCAGCCTGATCAAGGTGACGTAGGTCATGCTGATTCGCCGAACACTGCCCGGCAAACGTCACTCCCTTCATCTGTGGGAGTTTAATCCGGAGGGACCACGAGCTCTCCAGCATTTTATGGGCGCAACGCCCGTGGAGATTTATAAACTGTTCTTCGAATCACAAGCAATGTGTCCGGATTTGACCGAGGATGCAGGTCTAAGCTGCAATCGCCCGGATACTCAAGTAAGTAACCTTGTGCCCGGACTCGCTATCCGTATAATTGTCATAAATTCGCCCCTAAAAGAGCTATTCTTTTAAACAGGAGTGTATAGCGAAGGTAAAGCTGACCAGGTGTCCGGCTTCCCTTCCTGAGACCAGGCCGGATCCCGTGCTAGTCAGGATGTTGAAGATCGTGCCTTTGGAGGGAAGTGAGGGAGAGGACAAGGAATCTATGGCCTCCTCGAAGGAGGCTGTTCCGAAGGGAGGAACCAACGATTCCACTCCTAAGGGGAAGAAGAGGGCCCCCGAAGACCATGGCCTCAAAGCGGGGGAAAAAGTCCTCATCGAAGGGTCCGACGCCGGGGAGTTCCTCGGCCGAACTACGCCCTCAAAGGGATCTGCCCTCCAGCGAGCCGTAAGTAGAGAAAGATTTTCCTTTAGAGGGATGAGAGAAATCCTTGCTTTATATCTGAGAAGATTAACCGAAATTTTACCTTGTAGCTCGGACCTCAGCCCTTCTCAGCAGAGCTCGTCTTCCGGGGATCTTCTTCCGGAGATGATGGAGAGTGGAACGCCTCCCCCTGCCGTACCGCCTAGCAAGGCGGGCGACCCTGAGGTGTCGTCGCGAAGGGTTTCTCCGAACCCGGCAGGGGTGGAAGGTAGCCATATGGCCCCCCAAGGTTCTCTGCATCCGGCCTTCGATGGAGGTCATAGGACGAGTCCGGCTCCGTCCGGTGCGCGGTCGGAGGAGCTGATGATTCTGCTGGGGCGAGCTTCTATCTCAGAGCAGCACCATGCATTGATGGGTACGGTGATTGGAAGGATTTCGTCCGCGGAAAGCGGATTGCATGAGGCCGTCAGAAGTTTGCTCACGGGTTTTGAGGTACGTTTGATAATGTACTCCTTTATCAGTTGCGCATAAATAAGATGCGCCCTGTGTAGATAGTAGCCCCTGAGACTCTGTGCGTTGTCAAAATTGACGGCGTGCAGAGAATCATAATCCCAGGTCTAAAATGTCGCCTTTGTATACATGTGGCGAAGTGTCCGGAATCGAGCCGAACTGATGATTTTGGCGAACTAAAGCGGCAACTTGACGTGGCAGATGCCGACATCGCGCTCGTCAACAAGCGGCTTGGTGAGGCTCAAGGTATGTAATTCCTCGGGCGGCATCTGGTAAGAGGAGCTTTATGCCAGTATCTTACAATGTGTGTGCTTGACGCAGATGGTGCGGCCGCCGTGGAGAGTCTTCGGGCGGAACTTGCCCGAGCTAAGGAACAAGCCAGGAAAAGTGATGCGGCTGCCGAGAAGGCCCTTGAAGAGCTGAGAGCTGAACAGGCTGCTCCCTGCCGAAGCAAGAAGGAGATGGCCGAGATGGCCGTGAACTTAAAGAGCGCTGCTGACTGTTGTAAGCTTCTTGAGAAAGAAGATCGGGCGAGACAGACGGACTTAGAGAAGGCCGTTGCTGATGCCAAGGACGCTCGCTCTGCGATGAGAGCTGCGAAAGAGGAGCTGCGTCAGGCCGGACAGATTGCGGCTGGAAAGCCCTTTATGCTGTGGAGGAAGTTTTGCGATCCGAAGTTTGCTCTGTTGGACCGGATGTGGAGTGTGGAGGACACCTATCTGGATTTGGCAGCGAGTGCTGCTGATGCGACCGAACACTTTCGAGATCAAGAAGATCGCGAAGTGGAAAAGCTTTTCTGGTCGCAGTTCCACAATCCAGAGCGTCCACTGGCAGGGGACGATCGTCTAGCTCAATGGGCCGAACTGAATAGATTGTCCGGACTCGCCATGAAGTACGTCATGGGTCATCTGTGGCCGGGGAGATCGGAGCCGAAGAGCTATTTCAGCTTGGTGCAGCAATTCCTTGACGCGGTGCCACGTATCAATGCGATGAGGCGGTCAGCATGCATACAGGGCGCACGGATGGCTCTTGCTCGTGTCAAGACGTACTGGGCAGAGATGGAGACCACCGTTGTTGCATCCCGAGATTCGGACAAAAGCCGAGTACCCTCCAAGCACTATTTTCAGGAAGTCCTTGAAGGCGCTCGTGTAATAGAGACGCAGTGCTCGAAGGATGCCATATTCTGATAGCATATGTAATTATAAAGCAATATTTTGATGAATTGTAGTAGCCTTTGTACTTGTGCCTTCAAGTATTCGGAACACCTCCTGTGCGGCCGTTTTAATATATATATATATATACAAAATCTGAAAGATGGCAGTCGTTGGCTTCAGCCCCCACGCACATAGTGCGAGGTGCTCATGAAAGCGCATTTTCACATAATCAACGTCTTGGTCCTACAAAGGAGGTGATAGCGCAGCGAGCTAGGCAACCGGACTATAATGCTTTAACACTTTCACTTAGCCATAGGAGCTTGACAATGGGACTATTTAGGTAACCCCTGGTGGCGACTGCGCTCGCCCGAATTCGGGGCGCGTATGTGCCTGGCCGGGAAATGTCCCTTCGTTAATGCGGAGGAATCCTACAGATTCCGGAGAGTCATCGAGTGGTTGACCAGTCTCACGCCATATACTGACAGTCGGTTTTTGGCTTTCTCTACTAAGGTGCTCGCTTTGGCGAACCAGGCACTGTCGCATAGTTCTCCTGGTGCCGCCTTAGCCGATAAGCGGGCGTAAAGGCGGCCGAACACAGGAGCCAGGCAACCCAACATTTGGCCAAAATCATGACTCGGAGCTGATGCATATAAGGCCAAACTCGCGACGCCGAACACTCCCTAAGGTATTCGGTCTTTATGAGAGCGAGCGAGGTAACGCTCTGAGGTATAAGGCCCTAGTCCAGTGCAGCGCAGGAATTACAGCGTGGCCACATGCCAAGGCCATGACCTCCTCCTTGGTTATAGAACCGGGGATGTGTATCAACAAGAGATAGTAAAAAGGTTTCGCAGGGTCTTAATCTGAAAAGAATCCTTGGAGCGGGTCCCTCTTGCGTCTGCTTTGTGTCTCCGTTGTGCCGTATCACGGGCCAGGCGCAACATGGCGTTCATCTGTAAAGAGAGGAACTAAGTTGAAAAAGGGTCGTGCCGAACAAAAGTTATATTAAAATAAACGAATTATAAAGTAAAATATGTAAAATTGAGCTTTATTGTCTCTTATTTTATATGTGCGGAGTCCCTAGTGCAGGGGTATATGGCCACTAAGCCTTTATGAATGATACTTTTGTGCCGGACTCGTCCATCCGTGTCCGTGGTCTTAATGACCTGTTCGGATGTTCTGGCTGGTGAAGCCATTGTATTGTGAGGCTGTTAAGGCGGCCACACAATCCTCCGCTCGGGGGAGGCGCACTCAATGCTTCCCCTTCAAGGAGATGATGCCTCATGGACTGGGCATCTTAAGCGTAAGAGATGCGTAATGCAGAATTGCGTTAAAGCGGGCGAAAGCTTCGCGTCCCAGCAGTGCTTGATAGCGATTTGAGAATGGGACGATGTGGAAAGTCAGCTTTTCGCGGCGGAAGTTATCGGTAGAGCTAAATATAACTTCGAGTCGGAGAAAACCCATGCAATGGGTGTCCGGACCAGGCGCTACCCCTTGAAAGGAGGTTTTGCTGTGGCGGATTCTTGTTGGGTCTATCCCCATGTGACGGATTGTGTCCTGATATATCAGGTTTATTCCACTGCCGCCGTCCATAAGGACATTTGAAAACTGGAGTCCGCCAATTATTGGATCGAGTACCAAGGCAGTCCAGCCTGCATTCCTGATACTTCTAGAATAATCCAGATGATCGAAGATGATTGGTTTTGACAACCAGTGGTGGGACCCCTTTGGGATATGCCATGAGGCGCGTTCCTTTATGGGTGCCGCACGTTTTGTTATTTGAAGTAAGTTTACTGTTTTTACTTCTTGTGGGAAATTCTTTTGTTTCCTGGTGCTCTGCTTTTGGGGTTCGTCCTCGTCTTCGCTTGGTGTGTCGAGCCCTTTGTGTTCGGCGTTAAGTCTGCCGGATTGTTTGAAAAGCCAACAATCTCTATGGGTATGGTTAGCAGGCTTTCCGGGAGTATTGTTTATTTGACATATCCTATCCAAGATTTTGTTTAGGTTGGATAGGTCGTCCCTGTTATCTTGGAGGGGCGGCTTTTTCTGATTCTGCCGTGAGCTTTTGAATCGGCGTTGACTGCCGTGCTCTTCGGACTTTTTTCCTTAGTCCGGCGACGGTCCTTATTGCGTCATGGTTTTCCGTTTCCATCCCTAGTTTGGGATGTACTTGGATCGCTGGTGCTGCATCTTGCCAACCAGCTGTCCTCTCCTGCGCAAAAGCGGGTGATGAGGCTTGTTAGTGCGGCCATTGTTCTTGGTTTTTCTTGGCCGAGGTGTCTGGCGAGCCATTCGTCTCGGACATTATGCCTGAAAGCTGCTAAGGCTTCGGCGTCTGGACAGTCGACTATATGATTCTTTTTAGTGAGAAATCTATTCCAGAATTGCCGAGCTGACTCTCCGGGCTGTTGAGTTATGTGACTGAGATCATCTGCATCCCGAGGGCGGACATAGGTCCCTTGAAAATTTGCTCGAAAAGCATCCTCGAGCTCTTCCCAACTTCCGATTGTGTTTTCAGGAAGGCTTTTAAGCCAATGTCGGGCTGGCCCTTTAAGCTTGAGGGGTAAGTATTTTATGGCGTGGAGGTCATCTCTCTATCCATATGTATGTGGAGGATATAATCCTCGATCCAGACTCCAGGGTCTGTTGTTCCGTCATATGCCTCTATGTTTATGGGTTTGAATCCCGCTGGAAATTCATAATCCAGGACCTCATCGGTGAAACATAGGGGGTGTGCGCCACCCCTGTATTCAGGTGTGCCGGATTCTGATAATGGCTTTATTGCATTGCTTACGAGAGCTTGCTTTCTTGGCCCGTAAATGGACCTGGCTCGGCCATGATGCGAATCCTTAAGTGGGTCGCATGCCTGCTTAAGTGCGGCGCCGCGTGCCGCTTTATGCTAGCCATGGGGTCGTCTATCCGACCGTGTGGCTTTCTTATTTTTTGAGTGCGAGGGCTCTAAGGCCTCTTCGTCGAATTCAGGCAGTAGCTTTCTCTTCGGATCGCTTTTAGGGCGGCGACTGTCACCGTATTTGTCTGCGGTATTTGGTTGCAACGAGCCGTTTGTGGAGGTTCTTCTACTCCATGGGCTTGTCCGGTGTAAGGTCGTCCGGAATGCCATTTTCGCCAGGGGAGGGATGTTCGGTTCTCTATCCGGGTTGCTCTGTTTGGACGGTTGCTCTAAGGCATGCTCGTCGTCTACCGGCTCATCCTGCTCTATGGCTGGGTCTTTATCGAGGCGAGGCTTGGGTCGGCGTTTACGCTTTGATTGTTTTTCGAGAGATCGATCCCTCTTTCCATCTCTGATTTCCTTGTTGTCGCTTCCTTTACGGGTATCCACCATGTACACATCGTGAGATGAGGTGGCTGTCCAATGCCCTATAGGCGTTGGTTCATCTGCGTCTCCTGCATCGTCGTCCATGCCGTCGATGTCTTCAGAGTCGAAGTTGAGCACGTCGTTTAAATTATCGACGGTGGCTACTAAATGGGTGGTGGGTGGGTTTTGAATTGCTTCATCATCTGAATCCCATCCTTGCTGATCGTAGTCCGGCCAGCGCTCTCCTGATAAAGAGAGAGACTTTAGCGAATTCAGGATGTCGCCGAAGGGCGAGTGCTGAAAGATGTCCGCGGCAGTGAACTCCATTATTGGCGCCCAATCGGATTCAATCGGCAGGGGCGTGGGGGGCTCGCAGTTCGGAAAGGAATCCGGCTCCTCGGAGTCACGGGCCATGCGGAGTGGGGGGCTGGTGTTCGGCTCAATCGCCTTTGAGATCGCAGCCCCCGAGGTGGCGTCCAACCGCTCATCCTCGATTGGTGCAGTAGGCTCCGAATTAAGGGTCGGAATCGGTGCGTGTGCGGCCTCCAGGGCACTATTCGTCAGCAGAGCTAGATCATGCCCATCGAGACAGTGCGGCGCGCTCGGCTGTGGCTCGAGTCTGTCAAAGATCAAGTCCCCGCGGATATCCCCCGTGTAGTTTAAACTTCCAAACCTGACCTGGTGGCCAGGGGCATAGCTTTCGATCTGCTCCAGGTGGCCAAGCGAATTGGCCCACAGTGTGAAGCCACCGAAGACGAAGATCTGTCCGGGGAGAAAAGTCTCACCCTGGACCGCATTGTTGTTGATGATCAAAGGAGCAATCGGGCCTAAAAGCGACGACACAGAGGAACTCTCAATGAAAGCACCAATGTCGGTGTTAAAACCGGCGGATCTCGGGTAGGGGGTCCCGAACTGTGCGTCTAGGCGGATGGTAACAGGAGACAAGGGACACAATGTTTTACCCAGGTTCAGGCCCTCTTGATGGAGGTAAAACCCTACGTCCTGCTTGATTAATATTGATGATATGGGTAGTACAAGAGTAGATCTACCACGAGATCAAGGAGGCTAAACCCTAGAAGCTAGCCTATGGTATGATTGTTGTATGATGAAGTTGTCCTATGGACTAAAACACTTCGGTTTATATAGACACCAGAGAGGGTTAGGGTTACACAAAGTCGGTTACAATGGTAGGAGATCTTGAATATCCGCATCGCCAAGCTTGCCTTCCACGCCAAGGAAAGTCCCTTCCGCACACAGGACGAAGTCTTCAATCTTGTATCTTCATAGTCCTGGAGTCCGGCCGAAGGTATAGTCCGGCTACCCGGACACCCCCTAATCCAGGACTCCCTCAGGGCCTCTAGAAATAATGCAAGCATGTAACTAAAATACCTAGAAAGGTGAACTGAATCTTTGGCCCTCTAGAAATAATGCAAGCCTGAAACTGAAATACCTAGAAAGGTGAACTGAATCTTTGGGCCTCTAGAAATAATGCAAGCCTGAAAGTGAAATACCTAGAAAGGTGAACTGAATCTTTGGGCCTCTAGAAATAATGCAAGCCTAAAACTGAAATACCCAGAAAGGTGAACTGAATCTTTGGGCCTCTAGAATAATGCAAGCCTGAAATTGAAATACCTAGAAAGGTGAACTGAATCTTTGGGCCTCTAGAATAGTGCAAGCCTGAAATTGAAATACCTAGAAAGGTGAACTGAATCTTTTGGCCTCTAGAAATAATGCAAGCCTGAAATTTAAATACCTAGAAAGGTGACCTGAATCTTTGGGCCTCTAGAAAAATTTATTACCTCCTCAAGCAGCATCAAACAATTCCATGTGTGCACCACAAATCTATACCAAGTTTGATCAGGATCTACTTTTCCAAATCAGAATTAGCGCTAGAGCAAGCAAGATCAATGATATGGTCGTGAGACGAGAAGGAACGAACAAACTCACCCTCTCGCGACCTCCCTGGTAGATCTTGCCGCCATTGACATAGGGAGAAAAGCAGTGGTGAAGGGGGCGGGCGACCTTCAAAGGCCGGAGGAGAGGGCAGCGGAGAGGGCGGCAGAGGCCGAAAGGAGAGGGCGGCGGAGGAGAGAAAGGGCGAGTGGCCCTATGGGGAACAGAGAGGAGTCGTGCGAGAGGCGAGGCGATCTGGTGTGAGGCGGGGAGATTTTTAGTTCTCTTTTAGTGGGCCTGAGGATAACTAACCCAATTAGAACCTCTCCACCGGCTAGTTTTTTTAGCTGGGTTAGAGCAAACTAGCTCAAACTAACCCCTCTTGTCTTGATAATTTGAGGCTATTTCAACCCAAACTAGCTCTAACTCAGGGATCCAAACAAAGAGGAGTGTTACCGTACATGCAAAGTGTGGACCGTAGCACATTGTTTTTTATGGCCATATCACCACATTGTTTTCTACTGCTGTGTAGCGACCAGACCTCAAACAGTCTGACCTCTGTGCTCAAGTGTCATCCCAGGATCAGTTATGCTGACACCACACAGTACTTTGAAGGATTTATAACAGAGTAGCAATCACACACTTATTACATCGAATGTCTCAAAGAGAACTTATTACAATAAATATGGCTTAAGGCCATCTAATAACGATAACAGCGGAAGGCTTGGAAGATAAGCGAGTCCATCAACTCCAACGGCATCACTGAGTATAGAACCATGACCTAAAAGGCACCTTACTCGTCGTCTGAAAAGTCTGCAACATGAAACGTTGCAGCCCGAAATGGGTCAGCAGATGGAATATGCTGGCAATGTAACACATAGAGAGTAATGAATGATTAAGCCTATACAACTTGCATATATGGCTGGTGGAAAGCTCTATGGTTACAGTTTTGCGTAAAGCCAATTTTTCCCTACTGCAAAGGAATAAATTTATTTAACTATCATGGTGGTTGTTAAACATTGAGAATGGTTGACAGCATCCTCAGTCCCAATTAAAATAATCATCATTAAAAACCCAACAATATTAATTTAGAGTAATATGATGAGATTCACATGATATCCAAGTACTAGATACTCAAAACGTCCATAACCGGGGACACGGCTAACCATGATTAGTTTGTACACTCTGCAGAGGTTTGCACACTTTTCCCCACAAGACTCGATCGCCTCCGTTGGATTTCTCGCACTACATGGTGTTTGAGAAATGGATGACCGAGACATAGTCTTTCAGAAGCGCTAGCACCTTACGATGGATAGACCGGTACACCTACTTTCCCCTACATCTGCTAGTCTGCCCTTTAAGAGTTCGCACGACTTAATCAACTATGCCAGAGCCCATAATGGCTTGTGGCTGCACACGAAAGTTTCTAGTATGAATAATCTCATGATCCCTTTGAGCCTGGGTGGCGGTCCATAAGAAAAACAACAGGCAATCCTGGAATACCCAGGCACCTCAATCCACCCAGATGTGTGTTCAAGTTGCCACCTTAGATAAACCATTAATTAACAAACTCACATCTGTCATGGATATCACTCACCCAATCCACGTCTACTAGCATAGCATAGCACAAGCAAACGTAGAAGTAACTCCCAAAGGTCTGATAATAAAACAAGTAATAGGTACTACCTCAACTACTTCCCATCCCACAAATTAATTAGATCCTAATCATGCAATGTTTGAGGATTGATCTAATGCAATAAAACTGGGTAGTAAAAGAGGTATGATCAACGTGTTACTTGCCTTTAGCGATGATCATGAAATCTAGAGATTCGAAGTAACAGGCGGCGCACTCCGGGTATTCTATCGCAGACAAACAAACAAGCATACAATAAGTACTCATCTAATGCACAGGTAAAACTCAAATAAGAGATCTAATCAGAAAGTTCAACTTAAGAACTCCGGTTTGCAAAAAGAATCAAATTGAACGAAGCAACGAAAGTCAAACGGCGAAAGAAAACAACTTTGTTCTACTAATCTGGACCTAAGTCAAATTTTATAGAAGCAAAAACTTGTTTAAGTTGGTTAATCGGTTAGAGGGTTTCGAGGCGAAAATCCAGGCGCTTGAATCGCTTGATTCCGATAAATGAGCGAAAAGTTATACTAAAACGAAAATCGGATCAGAAATCACGATCACAAAAATAACCGCGGAAAATCCGAGAAAAAGAAAAACGACGAACGGATTAACGAACGAACGTTCGCTAATTAACCTCAACCGAAAATAATAAAACCGATCTACTAAAAAACGAAAAAAACCAAAAATAAAACCGACGTAAACCAATCGTTTTTTTTAAAACGGGCACGAAAATCGAGGCGGCGGCGAACCTCGGAAGCGGGATCGCTGTCGGCGGCTGACTCGTGGGTAGCGTGGATCGAGGTGGGGCTGATGGGCTGGGGCGGCTCGGGGCGGCGCTATTTAAAGGCCGCCCCCCGGCGGTGTCCCGCTCGGGTACGGCCCGAAGTCGGTTCGTTTTTTTCAAAATAATTACGCTCAGAAGAAAATAAAAATAAATACTAAACGGACTCCAAAAATCCCGAAATAAATTTTCCCGGGCTTCTAAAATCAAGCCCGACAAAGTGAACATTTATTTGGGCCCTAAATGCAATTTTGAAAAACGCATATTTTTCCTAAATTCAAATAAAAATAACGAAAAACTCCAAAATAAATCTTATTTGATTTTATATTAAATCCTCAATATTTCTTTTATTTTGGGAAAGTCATTTTTTTCCCTCTCTCATATTTTTGTAATACAAATAATTGATGATAAAATAAATAAAATCAAATGATCCTATTCTAAAAATTTGAGAAAACTCAAATATGAGAATAACGAAACCCCCAACTCTCTCCGTGGGTCCTTGAGTTGCTTAGGATTTTCTAGGATCAAAACCGAAAGCAATTAAAATATGATATGCATGATGATCTAATGTATAACATTCCAAATTGAAAATTCCGGATGTTACATCTTTGGTTCACTGGCTACCGTGGGTTACTTCTTTGGTTCACTGGGCTGCCGTGGTTCGCACTCCTCCGACCTGAGTAGTACTCCTCAGTTCCTAAATATAAGCCTTCAGTAGATATTTCACTATGGACCACATCTTGATGTATATAGATGCATTTTATGTGTAGATTCACTCATTTTTCTCCGTATGTGGTCCATAGTGAAATCTCTCCAAAGACTTATATTTAGGAGCGGAGGAAAGTATAATACTAGTATATACAACATCATTCTTTCCTCCTTCTTACTACTCCGACATGCGGGAGAGCCGACATCCGGTCGACATGTCATGCACCAGATTAGGCGCTGAGCGGAAGGGGCATCACCCGGTCGGGCGCCCGATGGTCATGACTATAGTGAGTGGCCATATCACAAGTCTTTCCAGCAGTAACGCACCGTCAAATCGCACAGCCCCACTCGCTCACCCTCCTCGCCTCTCTGTCAAACCGCCTACCCGAAAACTGCCGCGTGTACTGCCCGGGAAAAGCCCCACCCTCAACTTTTAACTACGTGAAAATAGTTCGAACTTGTTCGTTCTATATACATACATACAATATTTACTGTATGTTTATTCACCCGTGGGGTTGTTCAATGAATGAAGGGGCGGGGAGCACAAGTGAACAATATTGTAGTACTACTAGTAGTAAGTAGGAGTCGTACAGTAGTCACCTTAAATAGAGAGTTTCTTTTCTTTAATGCCAAGTACACAAATTGAAACGCTTGTTGTGGAGAGAAAAAAGATAATCACTCCACTATATATGGACGCAGGGGCCTGAGCGCTTGCTTTACTAGGGTTGCTTTCTTCATTCTCTCATCCTCTCCAGATATAAACAACACAACGGTAGCGACATTTTCTCTCTGCTCACCGCTGGTCACAGATCCGGTCGGATCCGTTCGGCCGGCGTGTGTAGAGGACTAAAAGGTTCTTCTTGCTACCTCTTGAGCACTGCGTTGGATTTCCCCGAAGAGGAGAGGATGATGCAGCAAAGTAGCGTTAGTATTTCCCTCAGTTTTTCAGAACCAAGGTATCAATCCAGTAGGAGGCCACACGCAAGTCCCTCGTACCTACACAAAAACAATAGCTCAACGCAACCAATGCGATTAGGGTTTGTCAATCCCTTCACGGTTACTTACGAGAGTGAGATCTGATAGAGATGATAGATAATATTTTTGGTATTTTTGATATAGAGATGCAAAGTAAAAAGTAAAAGGCAAAGTAGAAAGCAAAGCAATAATAAAGTGATGGAGATTGATATGACGAGAATAGACCCCGGGGCCAGAGGTTTCACTAGTGGCTTCTCTCAAGAGCATAAGTATTCTACGGTGGGTGAACAAATTACTGTTGAGGAATTGACAGAATTGAGCATAGTTATGAGAATATCTAGGTATGATCATGTATATAGGCATCACGTCCGGGACAAGTAGACCGACTCCTGCCTGCATCTACTACTATTACTCCACTCGTCGACCGCTATGCAGCATGCATCTAGAGTATTAAATTAAAAACAGAGTAACGCCTTAAGCAAGATGACATGATGTAGAGAGATAAATTCATGCAATATGAAATAAATCCCATCTTGTTATCCTCGATGGCAACGATACAATCGTGCCTTGCTGCCCTTACATCCTTTGGGAAAGGACACGCAAGATTGAACCCAAAGCTAAGCACTTCTCCCATGGCAAGAAAAACTAATCTAGTAGGCCAAACCAAACTGATAATTCGAAGAGACTTGCAAAGATAACCAATCATACATAAAAGAATTCAGAGAAGATTCAAATATTATTCATAGATAGACTTGATCATAAACCCACAATACATCGGTCTCAACAAACACACCGCAAAAAGAAGATTACATCGAATAGATCTCCACGAGAGATGGGAGAACATTGTATTGAGATCCAAAAAGAGAGAAGAAGCCATCTAGCTACTAACTATCGACCCGAAGGTCTGAGGTAAACTACGCACTCTTCATCGAAGGGGCTATGATGATGTAGAAGCCATCCGGGATGACGGCCCTCTCCGGTGGAGCTCCGTAACAGTTCCCAAGATGGGATCTCGTGGATACAGAAAGTTGTGGCGGTGGAATTAGGTTTTTGGCTCCGTATCTAATCGTTTGGGGGTACATAGGTATATATAGGAGGAAGGAGTACGTTGGTGGAGCTCCGAGGGGCCGATGAGGCAAGGGGCGCGCCCTGGGGGGGGAGGGGCGCCCCCACCCTCGTGACCGCCTCTTGGCTCCCTTGGAGTAGGTCCAAGTCTCCTGGATCACGTTCGGTGAGAAAATCACGTTCCTGAAGGTTTCATTCCATTTGGACTCCGTTTGATATTTTGTTTCTTCGAAACACTAAAATAGGCAAAAAAAAACAGCAATTCTGGGTTGGGCTTCTGGTTAATAGGTTAGTCCCAAAAATAATATAAAAGTGGAAAATAAAGCCAATTATAGTCCAAAACAGTAGATAATATAGCATGGAGCAATCAAAAATTATAGATACGTTGGAGAGGTATCAGCGCTGTGCCTTGCTTCATGGGTAGAACTTTCGAAGGTGCTAGATGTTCAAAGCGTTCTGGATGGGTACCCTGTCCTGCATCTCCAGGCGTGCGGCGCCAGGCCTAGAGATGTGGGTGACCTTGAACGGGCCCTCCCACATGGGTGAGAGCTTATGCAACCCTTCCCTAGAGAGCACCCACCTCAGGACGAGGTCACCCACCTCGAGAGTCCTGGAGCGGATGCTGCGACAATGGTACCGCCGCAGCGCCTGTTGGTATCTTGTCGCCCATAGTGCAGCTTCGCGGCGACGTTCCTCCCCCAGCACGAGGTCCATCCCCCGCGTGGCGTCCTGCTGTGTCTCATCAAACGCCAGGACCTGTGCGGAGCGATTCTTGACCTCGTGAGGGAGGACCGCTTCTGCTCTGTAGACGAGGAAGAACGGGGTCTCACCCGTTGGCTTGGTGGCGGTGGTGCAGATGACCACAGCACGGACTGGAGCTCGTCATGCCAGCCCCTGCCGCATGCTTCGAGCTTCTTTTTGATGGTCATGGTCTTGAGGCCCCTCAGGACCTCTGCGTTGGCACGTTCGGCTTGTCCATTGCTCCGGGGGTACGCCAATGAAGCGTAACAGATCCGTGTTCCAAGGTCAGCACAATATGTATTGAAGAGATTACTGGTGAACTGCGAGCCATTGTCGGTGAGGATGCGGTTGGGGACCTCGAATCGGCTCACGAGACCCTTCATGAATTTGACCGCAGAGCCGGCTAGGATGGTGCGGACGGCTTCCACCTCCGCCCACTTGGTGAACTTGTCGCTGGCAACATAGAGGTACCGGTAGCCCCCTAGCGCTCGAGGGAACAAGCCCAGGATGTCCAGTCCCCAGACTGCGAACGACCACGAGAGTGGGATGGTCTGGAGGCCCTGAGCTGGCTAATGGATTTGCTTGGCGTGGAATTGATAGGCCTTGCAGGACCTCACCAGCTCAGCTGCATTGTTGAGTGCCGTAGGCCAGTAGAATCCATTGCGGAATGCCTTGTCGCCAAGGGTTCGCGACAACGAATGGTGCCCGCAGTCCCCGCCGTGTATGTTGGCTATCTGCTCTTTCCCCTGTTCCCTGGAGATACAACGGAGTGAAACATCATTTGGTTGCTTCCTGTGTAACTCACCGTCCCGGATGTAGTATGCTGTGGCCTGCCGGGACACACACTCAGCGTCCTCCTCCTTCTCCGGCAACATCCCTTGCATAAGATATTCCTTGAATTCCTTGGTCCGGTATACCTCCCGGGGCTCGAGCGCCAAGAGTAGGCGCGCTCCCGAGGTCGTGCCACAGGCTGGGGCTCCTGTGGCAGGCGGCTGCGGGAGTTCCTGCCGAGGCTGAGCTGTTCTTGAAAGCGGTGGTGTTGCTGATGGCTTGAAGAGCCGCTCCTCGAAGACGCCAGGCTCTTGGGGCTGCCGCTTGGAT
Source organism: Aegilops longissima (assembly GCA_021605205.1). Classification (NCBI taxonomy): domain Eukaryota; kingdom Viridiplantae; phylum Streptophyta; class Magnoliopsida; order Poales; family Poaceae; genus Aegilops; species Aegilops longissima. Next base: position 468,174,101 of record CM038680.1, read on the forward strand.
GCCCTTATCGTGCTGTCGTCAGCTTCCTTCTTGGTGCCATCGGGCACGTGCTGCAACTCCAGGCCCAGGAATTGCTTCTCCATCTTGCGCACCTCCGCGAGGTATGCTTCCATGTCCTCGTCCTACCGCTCATATACCTTGTTGGAGAAGTTGACGAGGAGCTACGAGTCGCCCCTAACGGTGAGGTGCTTCACCCCTAGAGCTGTCGCAGCTTTAGGCCAGCTATGAGGCCTTCGTATTCTACGATGTTGTTGGAGACCTTCTCGCCCTACAGAAAGAAGAGCTGCACAACATAATAGAGCTTGTCCCGAGTGGGTGAGATGAGCACCGCTCCAGCCCCCGCGCCCTGGTGTGCGAAACCACCATCGAAATACATGATCCAGCCGTCAGGCGCCTCACTTCCCGGCGAGAGGGACTGATGTTCGCCTATTTCAAGCGCCGGGGCGTCCGTCCATTCTGCCACAAAATCAACGAGTGTGGCTCCCTTGATGATCCTGGTAGTGCTGAGCTCCAACTAGAATGCTAGCAACTCGATGTTCCACTCATCGACCCTTCCAGCATAGCTGGGGCTCCTGATCACTCTCTCCAATGGGTAGGCTGAGACGACCTTGATGGGGTGGCCCTGGAAGTAGTGCCGCAACTTACGCGAGGCCACCAAGAGCGTGAGTAAGAGTTTCTGAGGCATGGGATATCGTGCCCTTGCATCCCGCAACACTGTGCTGACGAAATACACCGGGTGCTCGACAAGAGCTGGCGCGTTTGTGAGGCTCATGTCTTGCGGAAGTTGGGGCGTCTCCTGAGGTAGTGGAACCCCCGATGCTTGATCGCTTGTCGGGACCTCGGCGGCGTCGTCCTGCCGAGCTTGGTCCTCTGTTGATGCTGCTACGACTCTTGTGGCACCTTCCTGGTCTTGTGTCATCTTGGCTTGTGGCGTAGCTCGGCGCGACACGCCTTTGGCTTGGTGCTCTTCCCGAACCGCCACCAGAGCCACGCTGGCGGAGTACGGGGTGGCGGCAAGATAAAGCACTAGGGGCTCGAGAGGTCGTGGCACCACCATCACTAGAGGGCTGGTCAGGTATCTCTTGAGGTCTTGAAAAGCTCGGTCGGCCTCCAGGGTACACTCGAACGGGCCCTTCTTCTTCATCAGCTTGAAGAAGGGTAGGGCGCGCTCTCCCAGCTTGGAGATGAAGCGCCCCAACGCAGTCACCCGACCAGCAAGCTTCTGCATTTCCTTTAGGGTCTGTGGTTGGCTCATGTCTTCAATGGCCTTGATCTTTTCTGGGTTCGCCTCGATCCCTCTGTGGGATACGAGGAAACCCAGCAGCTTGCCGGAAGGGACACCAAACACGCACTTCTCTGGGTTAATTGGCAAGTTCACCTGGCGTAGGCTCGCGAAAGTCTCCTCCAGATCTTGGATCAAGGTTCTTGCCTCCCGAGACTTGACCACAATGTCGTCGACGTAGGCCTCCGCATTTCTCCCGAGCTGCCGCCCTAAGGCGATGTGCATTAACCGCTGAAAGGTCGCGCCCGCGTTATGCAGTCCGAAAGGCATGCAAGTGTAGCAGTACACTCCACACGGGGTCAGGAAGGCTGTCTTCTCTACATCTTCTACCACAATCTTAATCTAGTGATACCCTGAGAACGCATCCAGGAAGCAGAACAGGTCAAACTCGGCGGTGGAGTCGATGCGTGGGAGCGGGAACGGATCTTGGGGGCAGGCCTTGTTGAGGTTGGTGAAGTCGACACACATCCGCTCCTTCCCGCCTTTCTTCGGCACAACGACGGGGTTTGTAAGCTATTCGGGGTACAGAACCTCGCGAATGGCACCCGCCGCCTCTAACTTGCGGGTTTCTTAGACGATGAAGGCCTGCTTCTCCGCGGACTGCCGTCTCGCCCGCTGCTTCACAGGACGTAGATTGGGGCACACCCTTAGGTGATGCTGAATCCACCTCTCTCGGGACCCCCACCAGCTGCTTGGGCTGCCATGCGAATATCTCCTTGTTTGCGCGCAAGAACTTCACCAACGCTTCCTCTTGGCTTGGGTCTAGGTCGGTACTTATGGTAAAGGTGGCTCCTGAGGACCCGTCCTCATCGACCGGCACCTGCTTGGTTTCTTCCTTGTCTTGGGTGAACAACTGTTTCTTCTTGGTTGGTGCGGCCCCCTTGGCCTCGGCGGCGCCCGCGCTGGCGGGCTGTGGCGCCGCGGCGGTCCTGAGCGCAAGCTTGAGCGCCGCCAGGGCCTCCTTGGTGTCCCCCTCGATGGTGAGGAAAACCTCGCTCCCCGACATCTTCATGAGGTTGTAAGCCGGATTGGTTGCTGCCATGAACTGGGCCAAAGCCGGGTACCCGAGGATAGCATTGAAAGGGAGGCCGATGTGGGCGATGTCGAAGTCGACCAGCTCGGTGTGGTAGTTGTCGCGCGTGCCGAAGGTGACAGGGAGGCGGATCTGTCCCAGAGAGTGGGCGGTGCCACCGCCAACTCCTGAGAAAGACTTGCTGAGGCGGAGCCGCTCGAGCGGTACGTGCAGAAGGCTGAAGGCCTCCACAGAGAGCACGTTGAGGCCGGCACCGCCGTCGATGAGGGTCTTGGTGACTGCCACGTTGTAGATGGTGGGCATGCAAATCATCGGGAGCATACCCGAGCCGGTGGTGGTGACGGGGTGGTCTCCCGAGTCGAAGGTGAGGTCTCCGTCAGGGGCGGCCCAGCCCGACGGAACCCCCGAGCGCTTAGAAGTGGCGCCGATCTGGCGAGGGAATGGCTTGATGTGGCGATCCGAAGGCGGTTGATAACCCACAAGTATAGGGGATCAATTGTAGCCTCGTTCGATAAGTAAGAGTGTCGAACCCAATGAGGAGCTAAAGGTAGAACAAATATTCTCTCAAGCTCTATCGACCACCGATACAACTCTACGTAGAACAAGTATAAAACTAGAAGTACTTTGTAGGTGTTGTTGGATAGGTTTGCAAGAATATAAAGAGCATGTAAATAAAAAGTAGGGGCTGTTTAGATAAAGACACAATAAAGTAAATATAGCGAGTGTGGAAAAGTGGTGGTAGGAGTTGCGAAATTGTCCCTAAGAAATTGACTACTTTACTAGACCGATAGCAAGTTTTATGTGGGAGAGGCCACTGCTAGCATATCATCCCTGACTTGGAATTCTATGCACTTATGATTTGAACTATTAGCAAGCGTCCGCAACTACTAACGTTCATTAAGGTAAAACCCAACCATAGCATTAAGATATATTGGTCCCCCTTCAATCCTGTATGCATCAATTTCTATGCTAGGTTGAAGCTTATGTCACTCTTGCCCTCCAATACATAGTCCTATCAACATACAACTAACCCTATGGTGTGATCCACGCGCGCGCTCATATGATGGGCACCAAAGGACAACAACATAACCACAAGCAAATTAAATCAATCATAGCAATTCATCAACCACCGATAGGACAATGAAAATATACTCGGACATCATAGGATGGCAACACATCATTGGATAATAATATGAAGCATAAAGCACCATGTTCAAGTAGAGGGTACAACGGGTTGCGGCAGAGTGGACCGCTGTAGATAGAGGGGGGAAGGTGATGGAGACGTTGGTGAAGATGGCGGAGGTGTTGGTGAAGATGGCAGATGTGTTGGTGAAGATCGCGGTGATGATGATGGTGGCCACGGTAGCGTTTCGGAGCCATCGGAAGAGAGGGGGAGAGGGGCCCCCTTCTTCTTCTTCTTCCTTGACCTCCTCCCTAGATGGCAGAAGGGTTTCCCCTCTGGTCCTTGGCCTCCATGGCATGGGAGTGGCGAGAACCCCTCCGAGATTGGATTTGTCTATCTGTCTCTCTCTGTTTCTGCATTCTCAGATCTGGCCTTTCACTATTTCTTTTATAACCAGAGACCCGTAACTCCGATTGGGCTGAATTTTGGACACGATCTCTATCCGAAAATTAGCTTTCTTGCGTCGGAAGAAGGTCTCCAACCGCCTTACGGGGTGGCCATGAGGGTCCAGGGCGCGCCTGACCCCTTGGGGCGCACCCCTGCCTCGTGGCCCCCTCGGGCATCGTATCGCCTTGATTCTTCTTCCCACAAATCACATATATTCCAAAAAAAATCTCCGTCAGTTTTTATGCCGTTTGGACTCCGTGTGATATGGATTTTCTGCGAAACAAAAAACATGCAACAAACAGGAACTGGCACTTGGCACTGGATCAATATGTTAGTCCCAAAAATAGTATAAAAAGTTGCCAAAAGTATATGAAAGTTTAATAATATTGGCATGGAAAAATCAAAAATTATAGATACGATGGAGACGTATCAGCGGTGCTTGTGAGCCGCCTAGCTGGGCCGCGACTGCGTGATGCGCTTGTGCCGGATGGGGCGCAGTGAAGAGGCCGCGCAACTCCTCTCAAGATGCCACCGTGGATCCGGGGAGGTTGAGCAGCCAAGTGCGTGGTGAGGGCCATGGGAAGCCAGTTGGCCAAGACCTTATCGTCGCCTCCGGCCTTGAGGACGGCCTCCTCGTACGCCAGTAGGAAGGCTGACGGTTCCGGCGTGCCGTCGTAGCGCGGCGGCATCTCCAGCTTGAACTTGGGCGGCCAATGCACCTGCCGTAGTGGGGGGGCCAAGGCTCATAGCCCCCGGGCCCCATTGTCGGCATCAGTCATCGAAGCCGGGAGCGAGACGCCTGCCATGAGGGCGAAGCGCGGGGTGGCGAAGCATAGATTAGTGGAAGGGAAGCTACGGCGCACCCCTACCTAGCACGCCAAATGTCGGATCATGGGTTCCGGCAAAACCCTCAAGGTTCGAACACTGGGGTGTGCACGAAGATCTCCTCCTACCGATCCACGCCCTAGGTTTGCTAAGATCTCAAGGACTAACTCGGCGAACTCGCTACACAAAGGACAAAAGATTTATACTAGTTCGGGCCACCGTTGTGGTGTAATACCATACTACAGTGTGGTGGTGGTGGATTGCCTCTTGGGCTGAGGTTGAACAGTACAAGGGGAAGAATAGCCTCCTGAGGTGAGGTGTTCTTGTGCTTGGTGGATGTGAGGATGAACTGAATGAGTTCGAGAAGAGTTGCCTCCTACTATGGTGGCTAATCCTATTTATAGAGGCCCTAGTCCTCTCCCCAAATATTGAGCGGGAAGGGAGCCAACAACGGCCAATTTGAAAGGGGACAACTAGTACTGCTTATCCTGACCAAAGCAGTCTTCGCGTGCAAAAGGCTCTGGTAGTCACACCGCCTTGGGCTCCATGGTGACCTCCGTCTTGCCGTCCTGCCGGTCTTGGTCTCGTTGCACTGATATGGAAACCTTTGCTTGACGCCTTAGTACTCCGCGCCTGCTCTTTCTTCCTTAGAACCAAAGAGGAAACAAGGACACTGTGCGTGCTGGCGCTCGCTTGGCGCTCGCCTAGTCTCGATCGTCATGGCTCACGTCACGAGAACCTCGCGAGGTTTGCCTTGCCTTGATCTCTCCGCCCCTCGTGAGTCAACCTGGTGAGGCTGCTCCCGAAGGGGTGTTGCGCCGTTCGCCTTGCGAGGCTTGGCCCCTTGCGAGGGTCTTGAGTTCTTGTTGGTGAAGATGGGCCGTACGGGCCTGCTCACAGAGCCACGCCGTGGGCCCCAGGCAGGCAAGTCTGGGGACCCTCGTTCCCACAATGCCGACAAGTTCTAAATTAGTTGTGGGGCTCATATCGAGGTAGCAATGAATATTATCTTTGTCTAATATCAAGTTCACCTAGGGTATGCCTATGTTGTTTATCTTGGGTGGGAAACAAATAGTAAAGAAATCATCATATGTCTTTTTATATTAAATTAAAGAAATCATCAGCCTGCTATCATTATTTTTGGATCCATCCACTGGGTTTTACCATCACTCTAGATTTCTGCATGCTCTCCTTAGATAATCTCACTATTTTTTCATATGCATGTCAGATAGTGTACACAGTCATGCTGAACATGTAGAGAAGAGAAGAGTTTTGTTCGGCAATACAATGTCATGCATACTTTGCTCCATGGTGGGTTCAATGGCAAACCCTCCCCCCTCTCGAAATTGTAATCCAGAGGAAGATATCTGTTCTGAGGCGGATTCAGATGCAGCTGACCACTCCTATTTACCCCCCAAGGTGTTTGCTCTAACTTGGAATGATGATGTTAGTCATATCATGCATATGTTGCCTTGCAGTGCCTACTTTCGACATCATATATGTCATCTGCTTAGTTTAGACACGTTCTGTAATGCCACCTATTTAGTTTCTATATCATATATGGGAATTATGCAGTCTCATGTCTTATAGCCAGCCATAATACATGTGAAATGTGCAATGCCATCCTGTTTAACCAGGCATCATATATTTGAATGATATCTTGCCCATCCTTTTCTTCGTTACATTTCCATTTGTCGACAATGTTTGTACATTAAACTACTCTTCCTGTAAATCAGCCATTTCAGTGGTGATGGAAAAAATCTGGAGTGAAAACAAGGCCTTCAGAGTAGAGAGTGCTACCTGTCGAGGTAGATCTCTTGCTGGGTCCCGATAGCTCCTCAGAGATCGATTCATAGATAGATGACCAGTCCTATTCCCCCACCGATGTGTATGCTCTAACTTGGCATGGTTATACTTCTCATATCACGCATATGGTGTCTTACATTGCATAGTTTAGACATCATATGCACAATATTCAACACCATGTTCTTAGTTCCGACATCATATATGCGAATGCCCTCTGCTTAGCATATAAATCACATATGTGAATTAAATCATGCGATCCTGATTACTTACATAACATGTATGTGAATTATGTCATGTGATCCTGTTTAGTTTGTCATCATATCTTTGAATTATGTTATGCTATCCAGTTTAGATAGGCATCATCTATGTGAAATTATGTCATGCTATCCGTTTTAGTTAAAAATACACATGTCAACTATTTCATGCCTTCTTTTTTCCACACTATCTATTGCATCTATCTCTCATACAATGTCTGTACATTCAACTACATTTCCTGTTTATCAGCCATTTTAATTGGAGCGGGTGATGGCAGTATCTAGCGGAGTAAAAACACGGTCTTCAAATAAAATAGTGCAACCTCTTGGTGGAGATAGCACCCCGGTTGTACATGCACGAGAACCAGCCCTACCACACATAACCTGACTCGCAGATTGTACCCCTCTGCGATGGACAGAGAACCAGCTTCACCCAATCTAACCCCAACCCCAGCAGATAGTAACCCAGTTCCTGTTGACACAACACCATCTCCACCACAGAGCTCCCAAACAAGAGCAGTTAGTAAGGAAGCTCCAGTGCCCAAAGCGCCAGTACTACCATGACGAACCCCAACTCCACCAGTTAGTATACCTATTCCTATGGAGGAAGCACAACCAGCCATTCATAGTTTAGCATCTATCACATTTGATGTTTTTAAATCCTATGTGTGTATCTTCCCATCATGGAAACATTATACCGAGGATGAAGGAAAATGCTAGTTGCAGGTGTTTGTCCAGGAGTTAGGTGTAAGTAATGTTATTCATCGCAATTACTTTGCTTTGTCCCATACATTCTACCTCCATGATGGTTATAATACAGAAAATTTTCCCATTATTCTCTATAGAGAAGGACCGATTTGGAAACTCAGGATGAGGTAACCTGTGCTAATACCTCTGCTATCTTCAAGAATGCTTGGTGGCAGTATCGGAATTACCTGAAGAAAACATACTTCACTGCCAAAGAAACTCATCAAATTCCCTTACGTTCTCCTGAGACACATTTACTGGACGATGACCGGGAACGCCTTGTTCTATACTGGTCCCGAACCAAGATTGTGGTAAGGTCTATGAGCTCATTTTTTAAGTACTACATGCTTGCGTCTTACTGTACTATGTTCATGTAGAACAAGTGCTTAAACCTGAAGAACAACTGTTCTCATTTAAGATTCCATTGCTATCGTGTATACTGCTTTGCTCTTGTATCACTGCATTTACTCATACAAACTTATTTTTAAATTGAAGGATCTAATCGAAACTCCAATGGCACAACTGGTATGTTTATGCATGTTTCTTTAACAGGTTTGCTCTTATAAATAGCTTATTGATTTCAATTTCAATTATGTATACAGTTGACTTCTCATATCATGCACATTACTAGCATCAAAACAGAGCCAATAGTGTTGTTGTACATGTAGACCCGTGGTACCCATATGAAATCTTGTTGTGCCGTGTAGTTTCCCATGCTTTGTATTCTTTCAGTGCTGCTTTCTCTTGAACTCATATGATTTGAAACGTGTCTCTATTTTAATTTGGCAAGACAATGAAGTGACCATAGGACATAGATATATGTTTGTTTGATGCTTTCATAATGTACTAGTTGGCAATAGAAGACTTGGTACTCTACAAAAAAAAAGACACATCCATGACATTTTGGGCCGAACGGATTTTTTTTCTCTCATACATATGACACTTCTATGACGATAATTGTGACAAAACCCGGAGGCGCAATTGCATGACATTCTTTGGGCCGTCCATGACAAAAAATCATGACAAAAAATGGCTTTTCGTCCTAGGCGCCGGAGACGCAATTGCATGACATTCTTTGGGCCGTCCATGACGGAAAAAACCATGGTAGAAGCGAGGGCGAGGAAAATTTCGGGGAGTTCCCAGTTACGATGGGAGGTCGGGGACGAGCGATGTACGTTTCTCTCGTACACGTACGCGCATGTGTGCGAGGCATTGGCTCTAACTGAACCCGAGCGAGGCGTTGGGCTCTAATCGAACCGAGCGATCGACCGCAGCTACGCGTTATCGAATCGAGCGATCGATCGCGCTAAGCGAAGCCGATCGATGCTGCCTCGGGATGAACAGTGAGAGTTGCGGGGGGGTTGGATGAGCAGTGAGCGGTGGCGTTGCCTCTGGATGTCTGGGACCCGTGTTGTGGTGGAGGGCTGGATGAACAGTATACGGTGGAGGGGTGCCCGTGGAGGGTGGATGAACAGGACCCCGTGGTGTGGAGGGCTGGATGAGCAGAGAGCGGTGGAGGGTGCCCGTGGAGGGTGGTTGAACAGGACCCCATGGTGTGGAGGGCTGGATGAGCAGACACGGTGGAGGGGTGCCCGTGGAGGGGTGGTTGAACAGGACCCCGTGGTGTGGAGGGCTGGATGAACAGTAGATGGTGGAGGGGTGGTTCAACAGTAGCCGGTGGAGTAGCGTGCGGTGGAGGCTGGATGAACAGGAGCTCGTCGAGGCTGGATGAACAGGAGCCAGTGGAGGCTGGAGGAGGTCGACGGTGGAGATGAACAGTATCCCGTGGAGTCCCGTTTTTTGGTACGCCACACTTCGGCGAACAGGACCCCATTTCGACCGTAGCGCTCCAACAAAAGTCTGTTTCGTCCGTTTTGCGGTACGCCACACCCCTCCCTATCAACATGACCCTCGTTTCGACCGTATGAGGTCCGTTTCCTCCGTTTTTTGCGGACGCTGCACCGCCCCGATGAACAGGATCCCGTTTCAAACGTGGTCGGTCGAACACAAGGCCGTTTCCTCCGTTCTGCGCTACGTCAGGCCTCGTTTCCATCGCCTGTTCCGTCCAAGCCCTCCCGATGAACATGACGCATTCCGTTTCCTCCCCATGAACACGACACATTCTGTTGCCTCCCCATGAACACCTCGATGACGCAGTTTCTCCGTTCCGACCCAGCCATGTACACGAGCCCTCGCCGTACGTATGTGCGAGTAGGCGTTCGAGACCCCGCCCGTATGAACTCATACGTGGCCGTATTTTATTTCTTGCACCCTGGCCGCTGTACGTACATGTACATGCTACGTGCGCGCCTCTACTACGACACGTGCGCGCCTCTACTACGACATGTGCATGCCTCTACATCGACCAGTATGTACGTACACGTTCGCGACCAGAATGACAACGCTACGTACGCTTCGACCAGGTGGGTCCCGACTGTCAGGCACTTCCTTGCGTGCGAAGATGTAGCTTGTGGGTCCCAGCAGTCAGGGGCAAACGTTTTTTTCGCGAAATACGGTGGCCCGTCCAGTGGGTCCCGCTGTCAGGTGGAGGAATAATTATTTTGCACGTAATAAGGAGGCACTTCCTTGCTGCGGCCGTGGACCCAATTGTCAGCCTCTCCACGTACAGTCCATGTCCGATGGAAGCCGTTCCTTGACCACGTTGACCATGCCACGCCGAGAGCACCAAGGCGGTGGATGACGGCGAGGCCTAGGAAGGGGACGACACAGAGCCGGGGAACACGCGGCAGTGGATGCCCACGCGTAGAGGAGTATGAGGGTTCACTGGTTCGCGGCGGTGTGAGGCTGCCGTCGCCGCAGAGTAACAGGGGGTGTGGGTGAGTAGATGGATGGCCTGGCCAGCGGTGGGAGTAGTAGGCGGCGGTGAGGCCTCCGCCGCATTGCAGACGGCCACGGGAGGCAGGAGCACGAGGCACGACCTGCGCTGGTTTGGGCGGCTGGAGCAAGAAGACCAGAGGTTGAAGAAGCACTACGGCCGTTGGATGGACATCGTACGGTCACTGGAGCTAGAATCGTGCATATTTACTAAGTTGACAAAGCCCTCCGCCCCCGCCGACTTAGTAGGCCCACAAGTCAGCCTGCCACTATACTGGGTTCCAGCTAACAGGGGGAGTATTCATTTTTTTGTGCGTAATAAGGAGGCACTTCCTTGCGTGCGAAGAAATAGCTGGTGGGTCCGAGCTGTCAGCGGCTGTAACGTTTTTTTCGCGAAATATAAAGGCCCTTTCGGTGGGTCCCTGATGTCAGGTGGAGGAATCATTATTTTGCGCGTAATATGGAGGCATTTCCTTGCGTGCGGCCGTGGACCAAGCTGTCGGCCTCTCCATGTACAGTCCACTTCAGATGCATGTCGGTTGTTGACCACGTTGACCAGGCCGCGCCGAGAGCACCAGGGCGGTGGACGACGGCGAGGCCTAGGAAGGGAACGACACGGAGGCAGGGAAGACTCGGCAGTTGTTTCCCACGCGGGGGAATACTGTTGTCTGAGGTTCTTGGTTCATCTGCCATCACCGGAGAATAACAGCAGGTGTGGGTGAGTAGAGGGATGGCTAGGCCAGCGTTTGGAGTGCGGTGGGCGGTGAGGCCTACGCGGCAGCACAGCCGGCCGCGGGGAGGTGGGAGCAGGCAGTCGCGCCGGCGCTTGTTTGAGCGGCTGGAGCAGGAAGAGAAGAGATTGAAGAAACACGACGGCCGTTGGATGGACATCCAACAGTCACTGCTTGTGCGTCAACCTTTTTTTATGTAAGCCTCAAATCTGTGAAAACAACACACAGCCCATCTGCCATTATTTCTAATAATTTTCAGCCCAATTGCTAATTCTTAAGGTTTTTTTGGAGCCCTTATTCTTTTTGTTAGCATTACAGCCCATATTGTGGCCACAGTTAAAAAATTATACGAAATTTGGCATATTTCGGTGCGGTCCGAACTGTTTTTAATCCCGAAATTTCGACTCACATTCAAACTGATTTTAAAAATAAATGTATATCAATATAAAATCCAACAAATTCTCCACGCATAAAAATTAATGTAATTTAAAATCTTGAAATGAAAAAAAAGATATTTGAAACTAATTGCCGGTTTGATGTGTTTTAAAAATGTACAACCCATTTCTCATTACTGATGGGCCATTTTCTCGGCCAGCCGAATGAAAGCTCTCCTCGTCTTGAAAAATTTGCAGCCCAACAGGCCTGACAAAGCAACTTACTTGGCAAATCATAAAAAAACTGCGATGTGGCCGTGGACCGAGCTGTCAGCCTCTCCACTTATAGTACTCTTCCGATGGAAGTCGTTCCTTGACCACGTTGACCACGCCGCGCGGAGAGCACCACGGCGGTGGACGACGGCGAGGCCTAGGAAGGGGACGACGCGGAGCCGGCGAAGACGCGGCAGTGGAAGCCCGCGCGGAGAGGAGTACGAGGGTTCACTGGTTATGCTGCGGTGTGAGGCTTCCATCTCCGTAGGGCCTGGCCAGCAGTGGGAATAGTAGGGGGGTGAGGCCTCCGCGGCAAAGACACCGACCCCACGGAGGCAGGAGCATGCGGCACGACCGGCGCTGCTTTGGGCGGCTGGAGCAAGAAGACCAGAGGTTGAAGAAGCACTACGGCCGTTGGATGGACATCGTACGGTCATTGGAGCTAGAATCGTTCATATTAACTAAGTTGACAAAGCCCTCCCCCCGTCAACTTAGTTGGCCCTAAGTCATCCTCCCACTATGGTGGGTCCCAGCTAGCGTGGGGTATTCAATTTTGTGCGTAATAAGGAGGCTCTTCCTTGCGTGTGAAGATATAGCTGGTGGGTCCGACATGTCGGTGGGGGAACATTTTTCACGAAATCTGAGGCCCTTCCGATGGGTCCCACTGTCGGTGGAGGAATCATAATTTTGCTTGCGTCTGATCCACGGCCGATGGATGTCATTCGTTGACCAAGTTGACTAGGCCGCGCCGAGAGCACCATGGCGGTGGACGACGGCGAGGCCTAGAAAGGGAACGACACGGAGCCGGGAAGACTCGGCAATGGTTGCCCACGTGTGGGGAGTACGAGGTTTCTTGGTCGGCTGCCGCCGCCGGAAAATAACAGGAGGTGTGGGTGAGTAGAGGAATGGCACGGCCAGCAATGAAGTAGGGTGGGGCTGTGCGGCTGTGCGGCAGCACACCGAATGCCACGGAGGCGGAGCAAGTAGTCCCACCGAGCTGGTTTGGCGGTGGAGCAAGAAGATCAGATATTGAAGAAGCAGCACGGCCGTTGGATTAACATCAAACAGTCACTGCTGCTAGAATCGTTTGTGGACTAAGTTGACAAAGCCAAAGTACACGTCAACCTAGTAGACCCACAAGTTAGCCTCCAAATCTGTCCCAAACAGCATACAGCCCGAAATTTCTAGCCATATTCAAATTAATTTTAAATCTAAATATACCTTAATTTTCATTCAATGAAATTTTACCCGCACAAAAACAATGAAATTTAAAATATCAAAATCCGAAAGGAAACAGTATTTTGGAACTAATTGCATGTTTGCTGTATTTTTTTCATTTTATAGCCCATTATTATTACTTATAGCCCATTTCTTATTACTTATAGCCCATTTTCTAGGCAAAATGCACCCCTCCTCGTCATAAAAGATTTCCGGCCCAGCAGGGCGTAGAAAAGCAAGTAGGCCTACGTTGGTTATTCTGAAAAAAACTAAATAGCTGGCTAGCCATTTTCAAAAAGGAAAAAAACAAACTGGGCTGGTCATGTGCTAAACATATGAAATAAAATCCTGGGCTAGACAGGCCACGGGTCCCGCACAACCCAGTCGATACCCTTCTCCGTCCCGAAAAAACAAAATTACTACGCGAGCTGCTGGGTCCCTACTGTCATCCTCACCATGTACAGTCACCTCCTTATTCCTCTCGGTTGTTGACCATGTTGACAACACCGGAGGGCGAGAGCTGTGGCGAGCGAACCAAGGCGGGGGCGATGGTGATGCTTTGACGGAACGAACAGGAGCCGGGAAGATCACAGCCAGCCATGGGAGGCGGAGCAAGCGGGTCAGCTGGCGCTAGTTTGGCTTTGGCGGCTCGAGGAAGAAGAGACTGAAGAAACACGACAGACGTTGAATGTCAATCCAACGGTCAAGGTTGGCACAATCGTTTGTTGACTAAGCGGACACCAAGTAGCATACTTTATATATAGGAAGAAAACTGCAAGGAAAATGCGTTCGTCTGCCGTCCTCCTCACAGGGAACATTCGCCACATAAGTGACTAGCACCCTTGGTTTTCAACCGAGAGGTCTTGGGTTCGAGTCCCAGGAACTCTTAATTTTGTCCTCCTTCCTTCCTCGCAAAAAAAGGGAAAGAAAATCAAAGACTTTGGAAGGCGTATAGAACAAGCTAGTGTACCAGTAAAGAGACGGTGCCGAGTTTTAGAAAAAAGAAAGACGTGCTCCTGTAGCTGGTTCGAATCCAAACCTAGACTATGACTATATATGGTTCTATGCTACCCTGCAAGTAATGAAACTGACATATCCAATGTTCGCTTCTCCTCTTCTCTACTTACTCTGCCTAGCATCAGAAGCTCTGGCCGCAACAACCATGTCCGCTGGCTGCTCGTCCACCTGCTCTTCAGCAGGCAACAACCAGATATGCGCCAAGTCGCCACCCGTACTATCGCCTGTGGGTCTCATCACACCCTTGCCAGCACGCGCACCGCAGCCGATTGCTCATCGCAATACACTGCTGTTGGTGTGGTGCCATTGCTACAAATCATGCGGAGTCATCCGTCGCGTCTCAACCACAATCCGCAACCCTGGCCGAGTCTTCTACAAATGCCCGAATCATGGGGTAATAATATGTTCTAGTGTTGTTCTACTGCTTTCAGTTGCCGATTTTTTTAATAGTTTGGTTCATGATCTACCAATTTGATTCGTGCAGAAAAGGGAAGATTCGTGTGATTTGTATTTCTGGGAAGTTGCTGATGTGGGGGAATGCAACTACGCTGATTATTTCGTTAGCCGAGGAATCCCAATACCAGCAGGTTGGGGTGTTGGACAAGTAACTGAAGGAACGGCAGAAGAGGAAGATGCAGAGCATAAGGTTAAATATGCAGTTCCTCTGATCATGGCCAAGCAACAGCTGCTGAACGGCCTTGACAGCAATGAGGAGATGAAAGAGCTTGTAAAGATAATGGGCAAAATTGATGTGCTCTGTAGGATGATTGTCATTTATTTGCAGTGTATGTAGCACTCGTGATGTATTCAATTGGCTACGACATGAGCACTTTGCTGAAACTAGTAATGAATGAAACCATGTAGCAGGCTGGGCGTAGTGTTGTGAACATCTAATGATTTCTATTAACGGAAATCAGGGGGTATCCCCTTTTGCTCATATAAATAAATAAATAGCAGAGGCCCTATCGGGTCAGCTTTGTTCTCATTCGAAGAGGTCGAGCAAATTGCAGTCCAAAAGCAAACTATGTCATCAAATTCAAGTTTCACAGCCAAGTATGAGTACAACTAAACAACAATGTCATCATGTTTTAGTTGTCATACAATCACCAAACACAAATCAGCATGCATAACAAGTGATGTTCTCACAGCAAAATACTAACCAACATGTTCATCAGGTTTCAGTTGTCATAGCAAACACAATTTCACATAGTAGATAAAAAAACGTCTTCTGGCAGGCAAATACGACAAAAGCAATGTAATCATCATCCGCAGCAGCCGCTCAACATCTTCGCCATGTGTACCAGTCTGAATCGTAATTCCCCACGGTGTCATCTTCTTCTTCGTCCTCAAAGTCCTTGAACGTTGGCTTGTTCTTGATCAACTCTTGTATTTCCACAGCACGGCAGGCAATCTTTTCGCCGACGTCATTGACGTGATGGTTCTCAAAGATATTAGGAACATCTGTGTTATCTTGTACATCAGGAGCAGTGTAAGCATCATCTTGTTGTGCAACTTCATTAAACGAATTCCTCTGCTCAAACCTTTGCAATACTCTCTAGTCATCGCTACGTGCAAATGTGTCTTCCAAGAAAAATATCTGTGTTGCTTGATTTGCCAAAATAATAGGATCGTTGGTCTGGTACGCCACCTTGACATTGATGGATTTGAAATAATCATCAGCTCTGGGTTTTGCGATCCTGGAAAACAGGTTATACCAACGACAACACAATAGAACCACACACCGATGATCCTCGAAACTGGAGATATACTCCAACTGAACAATGTCTGTTATGTTAGCATACAATTCAGTTGTCTCTTTATTATACGTATCCGTGCTCATGATGGCACTGTTTTGTGTCTTCCTGCCTTCGTCTCGTGCAAGGGTGTTGTAGCGCACATCTCCAACAACGCAAGATTCATAATGTCTTACCCGAGTATCAGGACCCATTGCTAGTGAGTAAAGGGCATCATCAACTGCCTGCCCATCCTCCCGCATCTTCTTAACCTATGGTTAGAAAATAGACAAGCTGATCATCTTATGTACTCAATATATTAAAAACCGACAACAAGACTTCAAAAGCATACATGCTTCTTGAACCATTTCGCAAATCCTGCCATAACCAGTTTGTCAATGTTTCTTGGATTTTGCGGCAGTAACTCCTCTTTGTAGATGCTGCACAACATAGTGATCGTGTCAAACATCTAAATATATAAGAATGTGCTGCAAGTTTAGTAGATTACGATGTATAAGCTGCAGTACTGCACTTACTTGATATAAGGTAGTATCTCAGGATAGTTTTTCAACACATACCAAACTATTTTGTCCAAATCTTTAGGTTTGTCCTCTTGTTGACTCTTCCCTGTAACTCGAACAGAATAATCGAAAACATTGAGCCTGGGATTGTCTTCACCCACCTTTTTGCTAAGCTGATCAGTTGTTTCAATGTATTTTGAGCAGAATGTCAACGCTTATGTTGCAATGTAGGCCTCTGCAATGGAACCCTCGGGTCTAGCTCTGTTCCTAACATAGACCTTGAAAGTGCCTAGCCGCCTTTCAATAGGGTACATCCATCCATACTGTACTGGACCTCTAAGTAGTGCCTCATCAGGTAGATGAACAGCCAAATGCACCATCACATCAAAGAAGGCTGGAGGATATATCTTCTCAAGGTCGTATAGGATAGTTGGTATCTTGTCCCTAAGACGCTCCAAAGCATCTATCCTGATATTCCTACTTCAGAGTTCCCTGAAGAATTGTCCCAAGTCTGCAACTGCTCCGTATAAGTCAGGGTGGCCAATCCTCTAAGGATAATAGGTAAAACCCTTTGAAGTAGGACGTGGCAGTCATGAGTATTCGACCCATCTGCACTGACTCTCCTTTCAGGGTTGGAAGAAAATCCATGTGGGAATCTCACACGTGACAGGACCTCACATAATTCTTTTCTTTTTACCTTGTCCAAGACGTACACAGCTGGTGCCATATCCCGTGGTTTACCTTCATCTTGCACCTACTAATCCTTTTTGATACCCAGGAGTGTCAAATCAATCCTAGATTTTAAGGTATCTTTCGTCTTGCCTTCAATATTAAGAAGTGTGCCGATAATGCTGTCACATATATTTTTCTCGGTGTGCATCACATCAAGATTATGCCGCAGATCCAAATCTTTCCAATACTTCGAGTCCCACAAAGTGGACCTGCGGGTAAACAATAATCTCTCTTCTACCCTGCCACGCTTCCTTTTCCCGCTACCATTACCAGGATGGTTTCCTGGTGTAATATGCCTGACCTTCTCTAATTCCACTTGCAACTCATTAGCGGTGAGCTTCTTTGGCGCATCACGGTTTTCATGCTTTGCGTTGAACACATGTCTTCGGTATTTTCTAGGATGCGGCTTGTCCTTGGCAAGGAAACGGCGGTGTCCAATGTAACAGATCTTGCTAAGTATTGCATATGACAGCGGATTCCTGTCACAGCGAACACATGCATTGTAACCATGTGTCGTTCGCCCTGACATAGTGCCCAAAGCCGGACAATCATGGATGCACCAAATTATAACAGCACGCAGAAAGAAATCAGCTGGTGGGCTGCTATATAGGTCTCGAGTGAGAACATCCTTCCATAGCTGTTGAAGTTCCTCCCCAAGAGGCTCCATGAACAAATCAAAATCCTTTCCAGGACTTTTTGGACCTGGGATGATCAAGGCCATCATGTAGTTTGATTCTTTGGTGCAGACATTTGGAGGCATGTTGTAAGGGATAACAAGCACTGGCCACATGCTATATGTGGCGCTCTGGTGGCCAAATGGGTTAAATCCATCTGAAGCTAAGCCAAGTCTAATGTTTCTCGGGTCAGCAGCAAACTCTTTGTGTTTATCATTGAAGCTTTTCCACTCACTACCATGAGATGGATGGCTCATTACATTTTGATCTCTGTACTCCTGGTTCCTAAAATGCCATAGTACATCCTCTCTTGTTTCAGCATCATGAAACAACCTCTGCAATCTTGGTGTAATTGGAAAATGTCTCAGAACATTATGAGGAATCCTCTTCACAACATCGCCATCTTTCCATCTTGATGATTTGCATTTCGTGCATTCACTTAAGTTGGCATAATCCTTTCGGAACAGAACACAATTATTCTTACAAACATGGATCATATCATATCCAATTCCAACTGCATGAAGGAAATTCTTCATTTCTTTGTAGGTGTGTGGCAGCTCAGACGATCTCGGGAAAGATTCCTAAAGCAGCCAACATCGCATCGAATGATTTGTTGGTCATCCGCTCAAATGTCTTCACCAAGAAAGGTGACCATAGCTAAGAATCTCGACAACTTATTTCCTGGGGTGACAAGAACGTTGCATTGTTCCAACATGCGGGCCCACCATTTTTCTTCTGCAGTGAGAGTTCACGGAATGCACGAGCATTTAGTAGCATTGTTTCAATGTTGGTCAAACCCATGGCTCCGCCACCACCACCCCCTCCTCCTCTTCCACCGAGCATCAGGCGAGATCAAGATGGTGATCTGCTGCTTCCACGTAGTCAATAACATTGACGCTCACAGCTTCACCATGATGAACCCACCTAGTATATGTGGTGACATCCCATACAAGTGTAGATGATTTTGCACAGCTTGATCGGGTCTTGTAACTGAATTCATACAACTGCTACACGAAAGCGAGCACATCTGATTTGGACCACCGTACTCAACTCGATAAAGTTCATGAAGTTTTCAACCCCTCGACATATGCAGCGGAGAATCTTCGAGCAGAAGTTATCCAAGTCCTATGAATCTGTTAGACATACAAATTAGTTCTTCTACTAGATATTACAGGAAAAACATATATGCTTTTTTATGAAGTCCAGAAAAAAAATACCTAGGTCGATGTCTAAAGCTATGGCAAGATATTTGGACGAGCAGATCTAAGTAACGAAATATATGTAAAGCTAATTCAGCAAACAGATTTGAGTGCCAAATTATGGCAGGCTGTTTCAGCAGTCAATGAGGCCGAGCACAAAGCCATCGAACTATCGAAGGCCATCGCAGCAACAAAGATCAAGTATAAAACGGTGTAGAGCTATTTCAGCTAACAGATTGGCTACCAGACCATGGCAATCTACGTCACAATAAATATATGGCAGGATATTTTAGCAACTAATCGGCCTTGGCATGCCATCTCAGCTAAGCAGATTGAGTGCAGAACAGGGCAAGGAAGCTTCTTAAGCAGAGCATATTGACAGTAAACTACTTCGACAAACAGTGAGATTAACAGTGTCTATTAGCTAACATTCAGTGCTACACCGACATGAACGGGGCTCAGTCTAGAATGCACGTACCATGGGAGAAGCTGACCGCCGTGCGTCTCCACACGAACGTCGCTAGCGGTGGCGGCACTGACCGCCGTGCGCCTCCACAAGAACGTAGCCAGAGGTGGTGGCGCGGCTAGAGGACGGCAGTCTACGAGAGCGTACTGTGGGAGCGAGAGGATCGCCGAACCGAGGCGCCGACGTATCGGCGCGGCGGGGTGGGCGGCTTTGGCGGAGCGAATGGAGTGGAGGGGACAGGGGGGGGGTTTATGAATATTATTGGCTAGTTGGCCAAAGGGCAGTTGAATCGGATTTGGGGGGAATTTTTGGGTGTGAGGGGGGGGAGGATTTTCGCATGGTGGGCGGGGGGAGTTTGGCGCATGGTCGTTTTCTCCAAGTGTTGTCCCACGTGTCAGTGAAGAGGCAAGCCGAAGCGCGTTCCGTTTGTGTGAGCCGTATGCAAGGACCGAACGTGTGTGGGGTGCAACGCGACCGCGATAGGAGTGCTGTGAGTGTACCGCCTTTTTTCCTTTTAAACTAGGTGCTTCGCCCCCTCAAAAAAAATTGTTGCTTCGTGCGATCCATTGATACTACTACTAGTAATCTGGTAATCCCAACTAAAACGGCGCGACCGGGTCTTTTCCCGCGCGATATGTTGGGAGGTTGGCATAGTTGGGTTTTTTAGGACGAGTAATGCTACACCTACGTAATCCCAGTTACGTAATTAACGTAATGTGAAACGCGTGAGCTGTTGATTGTAGATTGGGAGAGGGAGGGGCCCACCACCATGAAAATCAGGGGAGGAGAGAGAGAGGCAATTTATGTTAACCCTTTCGTAGGTTCCCGTAGATGTAGAAAGATGTGAAATGTGTGAATGTGTAGTGGACATACTATTGGAGTGCCTAAGATAATTTGTGTATGTATAGACCCTATGTGTTTATTTTACTTCGCATGTTAGATTTGTCTCGGTTCAATGAAAAGCAGAGTTGGTGATGATGGTGTGCCTGTCATCCTGCAATATAGGTCGTCCGATCTATATCTAACGGATAGGAAGGAAACTATGACAATTTACCCGCACTCCTCTCCACATTTGCAGATAAGGCTTTCCCTCGTTCATCCTTTTCTCCCACAAGATCTTGATCTTCCGTGCAACGCACAGGCATCTTTCTAGTACTCCTACAATATGTATATCATTGTGAAAGTTCATATACACCGGTCGAGATTAATGCAAACACGGAAGATTTTCATTACATTTCGAACTTTTATAGGACAAAAAAATAAAAGAAAACCGACCCTAAACCTATTCTACGGCGGCGACCGACGTCCTCCATCTGTGATCTCCATGTACGGGGGCGGGGTTCAAGACCCGTGAAGTGAAGGTGCGGTCTCCGGCGAGGAAAAGTAGAACACGGGAGACGGACCGGCCAGTTGGCACACCATGCCCTGCGGCCTCCCATGCCATACTCATCGTCGGAGGAACCCCCGACCTCGGCGGTGCCGGACGTTGGACGGCGGCAAGTAGGACGCGTGGCTGACGGTGCTCCTGTCATTGGCCGCCAGCGTGGCCACCACTTGTGCGGCGACTTGAGCGAGGGCGGCGACCTCGAGCTCCATCCCCGAAGACAAGCTCTCCCGCAGAGCGTTCGCGCTTGCGGTCATGGCGGATGTGGTTCCAGGTAGGAGGATGATGCGCTATGGTGTGGAGGTTAGCTGGGCGTTGCCACTTTAAGTAGCGCATTCCGGTGAGGCCAAGCGTCCGGGTGTGTCATTAAGTCGCCGGAGTTGGTTCCTCGGGCACCGAGCCTCTTAACGACGACATACAAACGGATGGCTTGAATGCGGACAGCTAGCGCCGGCTGGGAACGCACCACTCGACGGCGCAAGGGACGAGGGTTTTGGTGTGCCAGAGTAGTCAGCTGCGGTCGTGGCAACATTGGAGATGCTCTTTGCTCACAAGTGATCCCCGCATGTCATTGAAAAAGCAACACGACCTGGCATGGTCTCAGGTCCAGAGGATGCAGTTGGCCGCGCTACACCACTCCGCGGATGCGTCGCGGCGCCCCATGCATCCTCGACGAGCGGGTGTTGGGGTGTGTTTGGATTGTGGCCAAAGTGCACCTTACCAAACTTTTGGTCATGACCCAAAGATTGGTCTTTGTTTGGATGGTTGCCATTTTTTTGGCATGCCAATGAACTCTAGCCAACTCTAGTTCATTTTTCTTGCCAATGTCGGCCAAATCATGGGCAACCAATATCTCAACAAAAATTTTGGTCATGACCCAAAGATTGGTCTTTGTTTGGATGGTTTCCATTTCTTTGGCATGCCAATGAACTCTAGCTAAATCAAGTTCATTTTTCTTGCAAATGTCGGCCAAATCATGGGCAACCAATACCTCAACCAAAATTTTGGCTACCCAATGTTTTGATGGGGCAACCTTGGGCACAAACCAAACATACCGTTGGTCGTGCCACAACACTAACGCCACCCTCGGCAAACTGAAAATGACCGTGTCTAGCGACGATATGAGAGTGTCGCTCACCGCGGTCGCCGTGTCCAGAGGCGGTGCTGGAGTTGCGCCCCGTTGTTGGCCCCAACGACCCACATGAACGGTTGTCGGTGGCGAGGAGGTCGTGGGCCAGCTCCTCCATTGGAGTAGTCTGCGCTACGTCGTCCCGATGGGTATGCCCCACTGTGACGCCCGGATAATTACGCTACAGTAACCTTCTACTAATGGTGCCATGTCATCATGTTACTGTTGCTAATCCTCAGTTAATCCAAATCATTGTGTCACGACCGGTTTTTCAATAAAATATTTATTGAGAAACCGACCTATAAATTCCAGTGTGAGGAAAATCCTCCTCACTGGAGACAAAACTTTGATACAATAAGCCAGTAGCATTAAAATATTACAGGATCGAGCTGAAGATGCCCAACCAATTATTACAAACACGCCAATAATTATACATAATGGCGGATATGACACAATGGTGTGGGGTAGCAATACTACTGACTCGAGATATAAGGGATTGGTGGAATAACACAGTGGGGTGGATAATAAGACTACTACACTGGCGGCTCATCGAGAGCGACATCGCAGAAAGGGCTTATAACAAAATTAAATAATAACAATGCCGCAGTCGAACGTCTGAGCGACATCACAGAAAGGGCTTATAACAATAGTAAATAATAACAATGCCGCAGTCGGACGTCTGAGCGACATCACAGAAAGGGCTTATAACAATAGTAAATAATAACAATGCCGCAGTCGGATGTCTGAGCGACATCGCAGAAAGGGCTTATAACAAAAGTAAATAATAACAATGCCACAGTCGGACGTCTGAGCGACATCGCAGAAAGGGCTTATAATTCATTATTCATAACTGACAAGAAATGGTGCTCACAGAAAATATTCCTCACAAGGCAATAAGCGGGTTAGTCCATTCACAGGAAATAAACGTTTAACATTCATATGGTTCTTAGGAGTTTCTGTCACCGAGACTGAAACTTGTCAAGATAAGATGAACACAGTACTTGGACATGGATAAGATGAAATTCAAGAATTTTGACTCTGCAGAGTTTGTACTAAAATTATCCACAGCCAACGGATTTCCGTAGTCGCGAAGGACTAGTTCTGCTTACGGTATTTGGAGGAAACACAGCTAACCAAGACACACCCATCCTACCTCACGCTGCAGGAAGCACCCTAGACAGCGCTCAAGAAAAACTTTGAGACGGGGATATCACAATCCTGAATAGCATGGGATCAAATTTATATACGCGCGCTCTAAGGGGTGCCCCCCTCTCGGTACCAACCGGAAACACCCAAGCCCCCTGACCGGATGAAAGGCTTTAATCCAGGGCCATGGAACCCTCATCCCGGCCTCTCGTTTTAGTGTGTACCAGGAAGTGGTTTGCAACTTACTAAGCCGTATCCCTTGCGGGAAACATGTGGTAGTACGAAAGGGGAGACGGACGGAATTTGACTGATTTGAGTTGACACTGGGTCAACGATCTGGCATAAGACTGGCATGCTACAACACTGCCATCTTACCCATTCTCATGCCAACTCATGGCCGTGCAACAAGTTACCAACAACTCATGGATTTCCCGAAACTCACTTGCCTCAACTCATACGGGATAAACTTTCATCGAGATGCTCATGAACATGCCATGATACTAAAATAATGCAAACATGCCCAAACACTCATCATATCAAAAGTTCATACATGCTTGCCTGGTTCGGAGTAGTCGGGGTCTAGCTCGGTCAAGTTCGCGGTTCCGTCACCTCCTTCGGTATCTATGGTACACAAAACAAACGCGCTAACGTAAATACCGTGGGGTACAGAAAAGTAATCCAAATATTTTTCAAATAAATATGATAAAAAACTAGACAAAATTCTGAAGAGGACAGAAAAAGAATCACTCAAAAATCCCTTTCTGTTAAAAAGTTATAAGAGTTTTGGTCCAAGGACCCATCTGTAATGAAACAGAAAACACTCGGGGGCCTAAGCAGAAAAGTGCAGAAAAACGGTTCAGAGTAGAAAGCGTATTTGCCAGAGTACGCTTTCAGAAAACGGTTTGAAAAAAACAACAGAGAGGCTGACGGGCGGGTCCCACCCGTCAGGTTTGAATATATGAAAGAGGTGGCAGAGCACGAGGGTACCCGAGAGCCGCTGTGGTCGCCGGCGGCGATCCACGCGCGAAAGGTGGAGATCGAAGGTACCTCCGTGCTCGATGGGTTATTCGCGCTGGTTGGTGGTGGTGGTGGTCGCGGTGAGCACCACGTCGACGGCGGCTCTTGCTCCGGCGGACGGCGGTTCGGGTGGTCGTGGGCCTCGTCGGAGAGTGATGCGAAGGTTAAATTGAGGAGGGGGTTAGACTCCTGGTTGCTTGAGGGGATAGCTGAGATAGTAGGACGCCGGGGACGGCCTCACCGGAGTGAAACGAGGTGGAGGCCGCGGCGGAACGGGGCGGCCGGAGTCGAGGAAGAAGAGCCCCTCGAGGCCCTTCCAGTGGCTGGGCGAGGACTAGTGAGGTGGTGGAGGTGTGCAGCGGCGAGAGCGCGCTCGGGGGTGCTATTTATAGCCGGCCCGAGGCGGTTGCCGTGAACGGGTAAGTCCGGCGAGTGTTACGGCGGCGCAGGGCATTGGTCGGGGTGGTGTTAGGGTTGAGCGTCATTGTGGAGGTCCACTGACTCCATTTGGATGTTAAACTAGCCGGGATTGGGTGCTTTGGGTATGCTCGAAGGAACGGAGCGACGCGGCCCGCCGGGCGGCGGGAGCATGTTCATGCTTGCCGGGCCACGCGCGGCGCGCGCTGCTGGGCGGCGCTGGCATGCACGAGCCACGCGGAGCGCTAGGGAGAGCTGGGCGGCGCAGAACGACGTTGTGCCGGGGTGGTGCCTTCTGTCGACCACCACGGGAGGTCCCGACGCCGCAGAAGACACCGACGAGGTTGGGCCAGGGTGCCACCGACGCCAGGAATCAGCCAAGCATGCGTGCGGGGGTCTGGCCAGGGGGGAGAGGCCGTGTGCAACGTGCCAGGGCGCACTGTCGACGCGTGACTGAACACTGACGAAGGGAAACGACATGAACTCTGAAACTTGAATATTTCAAAGCGCAAGAAAACAAAGGCTGTGTGTTCGTGAGAATGATTTTGGCATGTGGGAGTTTCTCCTTGAGCTGATTTTTGGTGGAGTGGCTTCTCATTGCATCTGGGGGTTTCCTGAATTTTTGGTGGAATTTTTGGAGCAGAGAAGATATGAATTTCACCAAATTTGACAAATCTGGTCCAAACTTGCAGAGACTGAAATTTGAAATTTTTGAAAAGAAGAAGAGTGGATCTTGATTGTTCTAGGTTGTGGATACCAAGGACTATCCAGGGGAGTTGGTTTGGGGTCAACACTCAAATGCATTTAGGTACTTGCTTTGCAAAATACCTAGGCTCAAAATAATTGGCAAAAAAGATTTGGGGAGAGAAATAAATGAAATAAAATTCAGAAATGGATTGAACTTGTTGAGACAGAAAGTTTGGATTGCCCTAAAGTGGAAGGAGAGATTTTGGGAAGATTTTACCATGTGGTGCATGGTAAAATCATGAGTGGTTTCAATATTGGAGAAGATGCAAAACTCCTAGGGTTTTCTTTTTAAAAGAAAATAGAACCCAAAATTTTTGAATTTTGAGAATAGGGCAAACAGAAGAAAAGTTTTGAAAACCAAACACCAGAGTTGAAGAAGGTGCCAAAATAAAAAATCTTTTGTCCAGGGAAAAATTCTTGAGAGAAGGAGATTTTTGGAAGGGTTCAAATGACCTCCTTCAAAACCAACAAAGTTTTTGCTGAAAACCAAAACAAAAATTTTGGAGTGTCACAACACCTACCCCCTTAGGAAAAATCTCGTCCCTGAGATTCCAGCTGATCCTCAAATAAATGTGGGTGCTCTGTCCGAAGAAAATCCTCTCTTTCCCAAGTGGCTTCACCTTCGGTGTGGTTACTCCACTGAACTTTGAAGAACTTGATGGTTTTCTGTCGGGTTCTCCTTTCAGACTCTTCCAAGATTTTTATTGGATGCTCCCGATATGTAAGGTCTGGCTGCACGTCAATGTTTTCATGGGGTACTTGTTTCTCTGGGTTGCTTACACACTTCCTCAATTGGGAGACGTGGAATACGTCGTGGATGTCGGATAATTCTTCGGGTAAGTCTAACTGGTAGGCTACCCTGCCTCTTCGTGCCACTATGCGAATGGTCCGATGAATCTTGGTGCTAGCTTCCTTTAATCTTGAATCGATGCAGGCCTCTCATAGGGGATACTCGAGGTACACAAATTCACCGGTTCAAAATTGACTCCACGATGTTTCGATCGTAATAAATCTTCTCGTCGACTTTGGGCTGTCTTGAGTCGGTCCTTAATCACCTTGACCTTATCTTCACCTCTTTGAGCATGTCTAGGCCAAGATATGGCTGTCTCCGTTTCCGACCAATTTAGCGGTACGACATCTTCGCCCCGTCTGAGCTTCAAATGGTGCCATTTGTAGGCTGGCCCGATAACTGTTGTTATATGCGAATTCTGCGTATGGTAAGCTCTCTTCCCAACTAGTCCCATAGGTGAGGACACATGCTCTCAAAGATATCTTCTAGAATCTGGTTTACTCGCTCACCGCCCATCATGTCTGGGGTGGTATGTGGTCTTGAATGCCAGCTGAGTTCCCAGAGCTTGTTGTCAGTGATCCCAAAATCGGAGACGAATTGAGTGCCTCGTCCGAGATTATTTTCTTTGGGACTCCATGTAAGGCATTTATACGGGAAAGGTAGAGCCTAGCAAGCTTCGAGTGGTGTGGGTTGTCTTCACGGGATGAAGTGTGCTACTTTAGTCAGTCTATCAGTGATGACCCATATGGCATCATGTCCGTGTCGTGACCGAGGTAGCCCAACAATAAAATCCATTCCAATCTCGCCCCATTTCCACTCGGGTATCTTATTTGGTTGCAATAGTCCGCCGGTTTACGGTGCTCGCCTTGATGCGTTGACATGAGTCACAACATGCAATAAACGTGGCTATGTCTCTTTTTATACCATGCCACCAAAATGTTTCCTGAAGATCTTTGTACATTTTTGTTCCTCCAGGATGGATTGAATACGGAGCGGTGTGGCCTTCAACCAAGATTTGCTGTTTAAGGTCATGGATATTTGGTACGCAAAGTCTATTCCCGTACCACAATATTCCTTGCTCATCGATAACGAATTCTGAGGCCTTGCCCAATTTCATCTTCCGTTTTATGCCTTCAATGCTGGGGTGTCCACGTTGAGCCTTTTTAACTTTCTCTATCAGGGTAGGCTGTAACTCTGAGTTCGACACACTGCCTTCGGTGATCACCATCAGATTGAGCTTAGAAAATTCCTGCTGAAATTCAGGTCTCAAGTTTGGCATGCTGTCGTTGTTCGGACTGGGGTTCCGACTTAGAGCATCTGCTACAACATTTGCTTTGCCTGGGTGGTAGTGGATTCCAACATCATAATCCTTTAATAATTCCAACCAGCGTCGCTACCGTAAATTGAGTTCTGGTTGTGTGAAAATATACTTGAGGCTCTTGTGGTCCGTGTATATTTCACAACGATTTCAAGTAAGAAGTGTCTCCATTCCTTGAGTGCATGAATAATCACGATAATTCCAGGTCATGAGTAGGATAATTTTCCTCATGCTTGCGAAGTTGTCTCGAAACATATGTGACAACCTTGCCTTCTTGCATTAATACGCACCCGAGGCCCTTTCGAGATGCGTCACAATATACCTCAAAATTCTTGTGTATGTCTGGCACAATTAATACTGGTGCTGTCGTGAGTTTCCTCTTCAGTTCTTGGAAACTTTTCTCGCAAGCTTCCGTCCATTCAAACTTCCTGTCTTTCTTGAGTAGTTGCATCATTGGCTTTGCTATGGTGGAGAATCCTTCAATAAATCTTCGGTAGTATCCTACCATTCCCAGAAAACTTCGTACATCTGTCACGCTGGCTGGTGGCTTCCAGCCAAGTACGGCCTTGACTTTTTTCGGGTCTACGGCAATGCCTTCTTGGGTTAATACATGGCCCAGAAAACCTACTTGTCTTAGCCAAAATTCACATTTGCTGAACTTGGCATACAATTGATGTTTCCTGAGTTCTCCTAGCACAATTCGGAGGTGTTCAGCTTGCTCTTCTGGTGTCTTGGAGTATACCAGAATACCATCGATAAATACCACAACAAACTTGTCCATAAACTTCATGAATACTTTGTTCATGAGGTGAACAAAATATGCGGGGGCGTTTGTTAATCCGAATGGCATTACGGTGAACTCATACAATCCGTATCTGGAGGTGAAAGCTGTTTTGGGAATATCTTCCGTTCGTACTTTTAATTGATGGTATCCTGACCTCAAGTCAATCTTTGAGAATACCTTGGCCTGAGCGAGTTGATCAAATAAATCATTTATTCGTGGCATCGGATAATTGTTCTTGATTGTGACCATATTTAGCGCTCGATAGTCTATGCACAATCTCGTTGTTCCATCCTTCTTTTGGCAAATAAAATTGGTGAACCCTGTGGTGAGGAGCTGGCTCAGATATAACCCTTGTCCAAGAATTCTTTTATTTGCTTCTTGAGTTCTACCAATTCGGATGGTGCCATTCTGTATGGTTTCTTGTATATGGGGGCGGTTCCGGGTGCTAGCTCAATGCTGAATTCTATCTCTCGGTCTGGTGGCATGCCTGGTAGTTCTTCGGGAAATACATCTGGAAATTCACACACTATTGGAGCCTTGCTCAATTCAGAAATATCCACCTTCTTCAATCTCGGTTGCCGGGATATTTTTCTTTCCTTGGCTGAAACCTTTATGGTCTTCCCGTGGTGGTGTGTGAGAATTACGGTCCGGTTGAAACAATCAATAAAACCTTTGTTGGTGGTTAACCAATCCATCCCTAGGATGACATCCAGTCCTTTATTTTCCAACACGATAAGATTTGCGTGAAACTTCAACCCTTCAAACTCGATAACCACACCCTGGCAATAACTCTGGGTAACTTGCTTAATTCCAGGGGCCTTGACGATAATAGATTTTCCCAAGGGAAGCATCGAAAAATTATTTCGCAAGGCAAAACTTTTCGAAACGAATGAGTGAGAAACTCCAGAATCAAACAAAACCATGGCAGGTATTGTGTTGACAGGAAACGTATTGAGTACGATATCTGGGGCATTTTGTGCTTCCTCTTTGGTCACGTGGTTCAGATGACCCTTCCTGTCATTGTTATTTGGGTTGAAATTGTTGCGCTTTGGCGCCGAATTATTGCCTCCGTTGTTCGGCTTTGGGGTCGAGTTCCTTGGCTTGGGGCACTGCTTGGCATAGTGCCCTTCTTCTCCACAAGCGTAACAGGTAATGCCTGGGCGGTATGTGAACTCCTTGTCCCTTGTATGAAAATTCTTGATTGGGAGTGAGACGCATGTCGTGGGTTTGGGTGTCCAGTTTTTCTGAACATCTGTCTTGCTGCGGTGGTTGCGGGCATGATTAGTCTGGTCCCTCTTCCGCTTGCGGAAATCTTCTAAGTTGCTTCTCTCATTTTCCAAGGTAATGGCCTTATCCACCAGCATCTTAAAATCTCGAAAGGTGTGCACGACCAGTTGGCATTTAAGCGCGGGAGTCAGTCCGTCCAGAATTTTTTTCCATTTTCTTGCTTTCAGACATACGCTCCTCGTTGGCGTAGCGGGATAGCAGAGTAAACTGACTATTGTATTGTGACACCGTCATTGTCCTTTGCTTGAGGTCATCAAATTCTCTCTTTTTGATCTTCATAAGACTCTTAGGAATATGTGCCCCACGAAAACCTTCTTTAAATTCCTCCCATGTTATATTATTTTCGTTGGGGTGCATGTGTAGGAAATTTTCCCACCATGATGCGGCTGCTCTAGTGAGATAGTGCGGAGCATAAAGCACCTTCTCAAGGTCTGAACACTGGGCAATAATTAATTTTCTTTCCATGTCTCGAAGCTAGTCTTCGGCTTCAAGAGGTTTGTCAGTGTGAGAAAAAGTTTGGGGACATGTCTTCTGTAGCTCGGATAACTTTGATTGCTACTGATATTGTCCACGGTGATTCCCCATATTGATGACTTGGTTCATTATTTCCTGATGTTGTTGCTGACTTTGCTCATAAAGACGGCACATTTGGGAAAGTGCCGTTTCACTGTCCTGTTGACTTGACTGCCCCTGTGTGAAATTGTTGCTTAGGGGTGTGCCAAAATTTTCTTCTGACGGAGTTGGCATGGAGCGCGTCCAAGGACGAGACATTGTTCACTCTGGGGATATATATTGAAACACTCATAAGAAAAGAAATTGAGTCGCAAAAATCAATAAATTCATGAAGACCGGAAAAGTCGCAAATGCTCCAAGATTTTTCAAGAGAATAAACGTTTGCGCACAGAGAAGGACTGCTCATTACATATCTTACATGCAAGCAGTAATTATACAATACATCACTCAGGATATGCGTACATAATCCTGACATGTTATTTAGGCTAGTGCACTCCTCCAGTTCCTACATGATGCGCAAACAAGCTACTTCTCACAGCCTATGTACATATAAACATATCGTACAAGTCGGTACATCGCATGGCGACTAAGCGTACTTAGTCGGAGATGGTAAGGATTTCCCTTGGCCTGCCAAGGGTGAGGCGCAGTGAGGCTGGGGACTCAACCTCCTCTTCGGTGATAGGCTCCAGACGTGAGGTGCTGCGCTGAGTTGGTGGAGCAGGTGCCCTATGCGGGACAACTCGAACATGAGCGGGCACGAGGGGTGGTGCAGAACGAACCGGAGTAGGCGCAATGACATGGTTGAACTCCTCCGTGGTAGGAAGGCGACGAGTAGTGGTGAGAGCAGTAGGAGCAAACGATGCTGATGACGAGACGAAAGTCGAGGCGGCTTGCGCGCAGGAGCTCCCTCCTGTTCGCGGCACAGCCATGGACTGAGTCCATGCGGGCAGCTACAAAGTCGTCCACCAGGTTGTCGAAGGCTGCTTCCAAAGCCCGGAGATACTCGATAAGCATCTCAAAAGCTTCATCTCGTTCTCCTCTGGGGCAAGAGAACGCGTAGTGGCAGGTCTATGGCACGTGACATGGCAGGTAGCGGTAACGACGAGTCTTCATTGAAGGAAGGATGTCCCTGAGACGAGCTATCGCCACACGGGCTGCCATCTGCAGTGCATGCTTCTCCATGGGCATGGCTCTCCCCAAGAACCGGAAGCGGCGTAACTCAATACGCCCTCCCTTGAATTGCACCGCGGCTTGGTGCATGGTTAGACGGTCATTGACCCTGTCCGAGAGAGTGAGAAGATGGCGCACAGCTGGCCCCATCGTGAATTGGACGATGAAGGAGAGGAGCTTGACGAACCCATCGGGCATGTTGGCTAACATCTGTGACTCGCATGATCGTTGCCGACCATCTACAAAAGTAGGCAAAATCCTGAGTAGTCAAATCATAAATTTGTGCCGATCCGTCGAAATTGACTACATTTGCAAAAATAATAAACAGCTCTATTTTGCTAATAACCGATTAGCGATCGCACCTAGTGGCTTCCTACAATCAGCCTGGCTCTGGTACTAAGCTTTTCACGACCGGTTTTCAATAAAATATTTATTGAGAAACCGACCTATAAATTCCAAAGTGTGAGGAAAATCCTCCTCTTTGGAGACAAAACTTTGATACAATAAGCCGGTAGCATTAAAATATTACGTGGTCGAGTGAAGATGCCCAACCAATCATTACAAACACGCCAATAATTATACATAATGGCGGATATGACACAATGGTGTGGGATGGCAATACTACTGACTCAAGATATAAGTGATTGGTGGAATAACACAGTGGGGTGGATAATAAGACTACTACACTGGCGGCTCATCGAGCGTCGAGGTGAGGCTCGATGAATTTATTTGGGTAGCGGAAGCAGATATAACACAATGACCAAATCCAGGGTCGCACGAGACTGACTGGGACTCCTCTAGGCGTCGGACTAACTATCGAACTCTTCATCCATGAGATCGCCTTCGTCAGCATCTGGCCAAATCAACAAGCCAGGTGAGTACTTTGAAAGTGCTCGCAAGACAGTTCAGACAAAAGATATAACAAATGTATGCATGAATGCGACATGATTAATTTTTTAACAATGTGCAATCAAATAAGTATAACAAAGTAAGTAAAAAGGGAATCGGCGGTAGTCCGCTCGAAAACCCAAAGAAGATAAACTCAAAACCGATCGGGTGTCTGAAGCGACGCCTTGAAGGGTGAACAAATAAGTAAAACATGCCATAGTCGGGCGTCTAAGCGACACCTCATAAAGGGCTTATATTGAAAGAAAAGACATGCGTGCCGCAGTCGGATGTCGGAGCGACATCACAGAAAGGGCTTAAAACAAAAGTAAATAATAACAATGCCGCAGTCGAACGTCTGAGCGACATCGCAAAAAGGGCTTATAACAAAAGAAAATAATAACAATGCGCGATCGGACGTCGAGCGACATCACGAATGGGCTTATAACAATAGTAAATAATAACAATGCAGCGATCGGACGTCCGAGCGACATCACGAAAGGGCTTATAACAATAGTAAATAAAAACAATGCCATGATCGGACGTCCCGAGCGACATCGCAGAAAGGGCTTATAACAAAAGTAAATAATAACAATGCCGCAGTCGGACGTCTGAGCGACATCGCAGAAAGGGCTTATAATTCATTATTCATAACTAACAAGAAATGGTGCTCACGGAAAATATTCCTCACAAGGCAATAAGCGGGTTAGTCCATTCACAGGAAATAAACATTTAACACTCATATGGTTCTCAGGAGTTTCTTTCACTGAGACTGACACTTGACAAGATAAGATGAACACAGTACTTGGACATGGATAAGATGAAATTCAAGAATTTTGACTCTGCAGAGTTTGTACTAAAATTATCCACATCCAACGGATTTCCGTAGTCGCGAAGGACTAGTTCCCTTTAGGGTACTTCGGAGGAAACACAGCTAACCAGTACACACCCATCCTACCTCACGTTGCCAGGAATCACCCTAGACAACGTTCAAGAAAAACTTTGAGACGGGGAGATCACAATCCCGAATAGCATGGGATCAAATTTATATACGCGCGCTCTAAGGGGTGCCCCCCTCTCGGTCCCAACCAGAAACACCCATGCCCCCTGACCGGATGAAAGGCTTTAATCCAGGGCCATGGAACCCTCATCCCGGCCTCTCGATTTGGTGTGTACCAGGAAGTGGTTTGCAACTTACTAAGCCGTATCCCTTGCGGGAAACAGGTGGTAGTACGAAAGGGGAGACGGACGGAATTTGACTGATTTGAGTTGACACTGGGTCAACGATCTGGCATAAGACTGGCATGCTACAACACTGCCATCTTACCCATTCTCATGCCAACTCATGGTCGTGCAACAAGTTTCCAACAACTCATGGATTTCCCGAAACTCACTTGCCTCAACTCATACGGGATAAACTTTCATCGAGAAGCTCATGAACATGCCATGATACTAAAATAATGCAAACATGCCCAAAAACTCATCATATCAAAAGTTCAAACATGCTTGCCTGCTTCGGAGTAGTCGGGGTCTAGCTCGGTCAAGTTCGCGGTTCCGTCACCTCCTTCGGTATCTACGGTACACAAAACACACGCGCTAACGTAAATACCGTGGGGTACAGGAACGTACTCCAAATATTTTTCAAATAAATATGATACAAAACTAGACAAAATTTTGAAGAGGACAGAAAAAGAATCACTCAAAAATCCCTTTCTGTTAAAAAGTTATAAGAGTTTTGGTCCAAGGACCCATCTGTAATGAAACAGAAAACCCTCAGGGGCCTAAGCAGAAAAGTGCAGAAAACGGTTCAGAGTAGAAAGCGTATTAGCCAGAGTACGCTTTCAGAAAACGGTTCGAAAAAAAACAACAGAGAGGCTGACGGACGGGTCCCACCCGTCAAGTTTGAATATTTGAAAGAGGCGGCAGAGCACGACGGTGCTCGAGAGCCGCGGTGGTCGCCGGCGGCGATCCACGGCGAGGTGGAGATCGGAAGGTACCTCCGTGCTTAGTGGGTTATTCGCGCTGGTTGGTGGTGGTGGTGGTCGCCGGTGAGCACCACGTCGATGGCGGCTCTTGCTCCGGCGGACGGCGGTTCGGGTGGTCGTGGGCCTCGTCGGAGAGTGCTGCGAAGGTTAAATTGAGGAGGGGGTTAGACTCCTGGTAGCTTGAGGGGATAGCTGACGAGAGTAGGACGCCAGGACGGCCTCACGGAGTGAACGAGGTGGAGGCCGCGCGAACGGGCGGCCGGAGTCGAGGAAGAAGAGCCTCGAGGCCCTTCCAGTGGCTGGGCGTGGACTAGTGAGGTGGTGGAGGTGTGCGGGGGCAAGAGCGCGCTCGGGGGTGCTATTTATAGCCGGCCCGAGGCGGTTGCCATGAACGGATAAGTCCGGTGAGTGTTACGGCGGCGCGGGGCATTGGTCGGGGTGGTGTTAGGGTTGAGCGTCATTGTGGAGGTCCACTGACTCCATTTGGATGCTAAACTAGCCGGGATTGTGTGCTTTGGGTATGCTTGACGGAACGGAGGGGCGCGGGCCCGTCGGCGGCAGGGAGCACGTTCTATGCTTGCCGGGCCACGGCGACGGTGCCGCGGGCGTGCGCTGGCATGCACGAGCCACGCGGAGCGCTAGGGAGAGCTGGGCGGCACAGAATGGCGTTCTGCCGGGGTGGTGCCTTCTGTCGACCGCCACGGGAGGTCCCGACGCCACAGAAGACACCGGCGAGGTTGGGCCAGGATGCCACCGACGCCAGGAATCGGCCAAGTGTGCGTCGCGGGGTCAGCCAGGGGAGAGGCCGTGTGCAACGTGCGGGCGCTTGTCGACGCGTGTTGAACACCGACGAAGGAAACGACATGAACTCTGAAACTTGAATATTTCTGAAACTACAAGAAAACAGTGCCGACCAGGTGTTCGACAGAGTGATTTTGGCATGTGGGAGTTTCTCCTTGAGCTGATTTTTGGTGGAGTGGCTTCTCATTGCATCTGGGGGTTGCCTGAATTTTTGGTGGTATTTTTGGAGAAGAGAAGATATGAATTTCACCAAATTTGACAAATCTGGTCCAAACTTGCAGAGACTGAAATTTGAAACTTTTGAAAAGAAGAAGAGTGGATCTTGATTGTTCTAGGTTGTGGGTACCAAGGACTATCCAGGGGAGTTGGTTTGGGGTCAACACTCAAATGCATTTAGGTACTTGCTTTGCAAAATACCTAGGCTCAAAATAATTGGCAGAAAAGATTTGGGGAGAGAAATAAATGAAATAAAATTCAGAAATGGATTGAACTTGTTGAGACAGAAAGTTTGGATTGCCCCAAAGTGGAAGGAGAGATTTTGGGAAGATTTTACCATGTGGTGCATGGTAAAATCATGAGTGGTTTCAATATTGGAGAAGATGCAAAACTCCTAGGGTTTTCTTTTTAAAAGAAAATAGAACCCAAAATTTTTAAATTTTGAGAAGAGGGCAAACAGAAGAAAAGTTTTAAAAACCAAACACCAGAGTTGAAGAAGGTGCCAAAATAAAAAATCTTTTGTCCAGGGAAAAATTCTTGAGAGAAGGAGATTTTTGGAAGGGTTCAAATGACCTCCTTCAAAACCAACAAAGTTTTTGCTGAAAACCAAAACAAAAATTTTGGAGTGTCACACACTGCTCATGTTCAAACTCAAATTCAAAGTCAAAAATTCAAATTTGCCAAACATGAAAACTAAAATGTTCAAAGTGTGGCAAATAATCCCTTGATATTTTTTTCATGTTGGAGCCAACCTCTTTTCGATTCCCAAAATGTCCCTGGAAATTTATTTAGTGGTCCAACAACTTCTAAAATTGGCCTTTTCAATTTTTAAAAATGGATAGACAACTCCTTTGACCCCAAACCTTTTATTCCATCTCAATATATTGTGTTAGATTTATGTGCCAAGTTTTGTTCATAACAAAACTCATTTGATACAAAAAGAAAATGCAAAACAGAATAGAAAAAGAAACATAAAAAAAGGAAAGAGGAGGACCTAATACTACTGGACCCCCCGGCCCATCAAGCAAAGCAATCTAGTCCAACCTCCCAAAATCCCCCTCCCGGTCGTCTTCCTCTTCTGTTCACCCGACCGAGCGCACCCGACCGTACGCTCCCGCCGAACCTGCTCGCCGCCCCTGGCTGCTACAGCGTTGGGGAGGGATAAGGGCGCCACCCTGGCGCCTCGGGGACGCCTCCTCTCCCGCTACCCTCGCCCCACTTGCTCTCCCTCTCCCCTCCCCTCCTCAGATCCGCCGAGATGTGCTCGCCTGAGCGGGCTCGTCGTTGTTGCCACGCCGCGCACGTGGCCACCGGCCCTTGTACACCGTCCGCTCGTGTCCCGAGAGGTCCTCGGCATCGACTACGTCGCCTACGTCGCGGGGTTGAAGATGGTGGGCCGCCTCGACTCCGTCTTCTTCTTCCCCTCCGCCCGCCTCGGGTCGCCGTCACTCCCAAGAACTACACTGCCCCTGCTGCTCCTTAGCCTTCGCCGAGCCACCCTTGTGCTCCACGGTGAGCTCCCACGCCCCGCTTCCCCTTTCTTTCTCGTGGATTCGTCGCCATAGACATCGTATACCGCCACGATCAATCTCTCTGGACAGCGCGCTCACCGCGTCGTGGCCGCGTCCCGCGTCCCCTGAGCCCCGCCTCACCTGGCCGACCCCCGCGTATGTGGGGACCCCGACTCATAAGTCGTGATCACCGAATGCACGTGTACAGTGATCCCAGAGATCAATGCTCACTGAACACACATAAGCTAAATAACAAGAGTCTTACATCCATACATACCGTATTACACAAGTAGGACCATTATGGTGAAGTCTTGAGTATAGCATCAAAGCGGAAATCTTCGTCGATAACTTGGACCCATGCCATCTGCCTTAACCCTACAGGCATTCTGACTGGGAAGCGTCCTAGCTCGCATGCTCGTCACCGAAGTATGCTTCTTCATATCATGTTCTTTCATGCCTGGCCAATAAAATAACCAGTGGCAAGCCAATGAGTACTTTGAATGTACTCGCAAGCAACCCAAGGGTGATAACAGAATAATTATGCAAGGCACTATTGCTAATTTGGCATTTTTGCGGAAAGCTAGTTTTTCTCATGCAAGTATGATCAACATTTATCAAGGATATGAATGCGTCTGCAACAAGTATCAGGAGGTTACATACATCAACATCGGGATAGAGTTGTGAACAACTCATACTCAAGCTCATCGTGACTTCCTCACGAATCGCGTCAATAGTTTTACCAAACCGCGTTGCTTGTCAGAAACATATGGACGTAGTCTAAGCAGCACCACCCAACTGTCCTTGACTGTGGACACGGCTATTCGAATAGTTTTACACTCTGCAGAGGTTGCACACTTTACCCACAAGATCCAGGGAACTTCTGTGTCATCCACGACCCGCGGTACCTCATGTACCCGGGGTAAGCACCCGATCACTATCTTTCCCTAGACGACACTAACAAGGAGTCCACTCGTTGTTCTGTATCCTCACGATGTACATCATACGAGACTCACTCGAGATCGTAACATCCCAGAGGGGACACAACGATGTATCCGGTGCCCTGTGAAAACAGTCATGGCCGCCCTACCTAGCACGACCCCGTCTCGAGAGAGAGCACTAACTCTCCCCCGTCACTCGTATTGCGGGCTCCAAGCTAGTATCGGCCTAGGTAATCGATAATGCCCTTTCCCATACAAGGGTAGAGTGGTTGCGCATGTAAGGTTGGGACAGTCGACAAATCTTAAATCTAATCCGTCTCTGTAAACAACACTTTTATCGAGCCTCGGTACACTACCTCTCCACCAAGTAGTGACCTAGTTCATCATCATCTCCCAGGGGCATTAGTGGCACCCACTGGGCTGTATGCAAGTATGTCAAACCACACTTGTTTCTTTCCATGCATAACCCTGACCCACTTTGCGTAGCCATTTACTATAGCATATTTCTAAAACCCACCAACACAACTCTAAGCAAGGGTAGAGTCATGAACAATGCTAGTATCAATGGAATATGCAACGGAGGCAAGCCTAGCAAGGTTGCCATTCAAGGTATATCATGCACTCAGTGAAGCATCGAAAATGCAATCATGATGTAAAATGGTTCATCACGGTCAAAGGGCTGCTTGCCTGGTTCATCAGAGTCTTGAGATCTTCTGGTCCTTCTCCAAGTACTCCATCTACTTCAACAACTAACGTCGGAAACAATCACAATAAGCAACATAACAAGGCAAGAATAAATGTGCTCTAAAAATATGAAGTTGACTTTTATTGGATACCTCTGGTCATATGGGGAATGACCAAAGTGATTTCATTGGAAGTGGATCAATGGGTATTTCTAAACATTTCAATATGATGGAATCAAGGGGTTTATGGAATTGCAAGAAGTGTACAGAAGAATTATTTTGAAAAATGAGAAAAGGCACCCATTTAACAAAGAATGATTCTTGAGGCACCTAGGAGTTGGTTTCACTAGATTTGAAGTTCAACTGATTTCTCTATGAATTTGCAAAGTTGGCTATATATGAAGAAATAGACCATTATTTGAGGTGATACATAAAGTATCACTACTGGAATCAGCTACTTTGCCATCTGCCAGATCTTTGCCGTCTGCTAGCGGACGGCAAATGAGCTCTTTGCCATCAGCTACCCAAAAGCGGACGGGAAGAAGCGGCTGATGGCAAAGACCAAGGTTACCATCAGCCATTTCTTTGCCGTCCGTCATGACGGCAAGATCGCTACCGTCTGCTAGCGGACGGCAAAGAGGAGGGGCCCCACCGACGAGTTGCAAAAAAAACCTATCGGGGCCCTCTTTGCCGTCCGCTAGCGACGGCAAAGAGCACGAAGGCGGACGGCAAAGGGTGGCGGGCGGCAAAGAGGGAGGGCCCCACGAACGTTAACGGCGCCCCCCCCTCTCTCTCTCTCTCTCCACCTCTCGCCCTCACCCCACCACCCGCCTTGCCCCCCCTGCCCGTCGCCCACCACCCGCCGCCACCCAGCGCCCCCGCTGCTGCCCCCGCCGCCTGCCGTCTGGCGCCACGCCCGGCGCCCGGCACCTCCAGCGCCCGCCCGGCCGGGCCAGCGCCGCCCCCAGGCCGCCGCCCCCTCCTCCGCCGCCCAGGCCCACCCCCTCCTCCACCCTCGCCGCCACCCCGCCCCCGCCCCGCTGCCCCTGTGAGTATCTTCTTCTTTTTTTTTCCTTTTTCTGTTTTTTAGTTTTAGGTTTATGTTTAGTTTTAGGTTTATAGGTTTAGTTTTAGTTTAGTATTAGGTTTATAGGTTTAGTTTTAGTTTAGTATTAGGTTTAGATTTAGTTTAGTATAAGAAGAAGAAAAGAGAGAGAGAGGAGGAGAAGAAGAAGAGGAAAAGGAAAGGAGGAGGAAGAAGAAGAAGAAGAAGAAGAAGAAGAAGAAGAAGAAGAAGAAGAAGAAGAAGAAGAAGGAAAAAAGGAAGAAAAGGAAAAGGAGGAAGAAGAAGAAAAGGAAAAAGGAAGAAAAGGAAAAGGAAGAAGAAGAAGAGACACCCGACCCCGAGACCCCGACCCGACCCGACATGGTACCTGGACCCGACCCGGCACCCGACACGACACCCGACCCGAGACCCCGACCCGACCCCGACACCCCGACCCGACACCCCGACCCGACCCGACCCCGACCCGACACCCCGACCCGACACCCGACCCGACCCGACACCCCGACCCCCAAGGCTGACCCGACACCCGACCCGACACCCCGACCCCGAGCCTGACCCAACACCCCGACCCCGAGCCTGACCCGACACCCTGACGCCGACACCACACCCGACCTCAAACAACACCCGACACCGACACGGCACTACCCGACATCGACACGACACCCGACCCCCGACCTCAAACAGCACCCGACCCGACACGGCACCCGACACCGACAGGACACCCGACCACCGACGGGTCATATATATATTTGTGAATTATTAGTTAGGTCATATATTTTTCGATTTTGCTATGAAAACATCATATATAATTGTGTTGATCGTAGTTTTAATTGTGCAGTTGTTTCATCGCTGCGAGGTTTGGTGTTCGACGACCTCGCCGTGTGTTTGACGAGCTCGCCCCTTCGTTCGTGGGTGAGCACAAATGACAACTCCTCCTCCCCATTAATTATTTGATCTATTCCGATGAAACTTGATAGCTAGCTATATATGTGTCTTGAATCATCAAGATCGTAATCAATATGTGTCTCCCGCTCGAAGCGTCATAGTTATAAATATGCATGCATTTGCATATTTATAACCTTGATTCTTCAATTGTCCAACGCTATCCATGGACAGCTCGAGTATGTGTAGATTGGGTTCGTTTTCCCATATGCTTTGCTCGGATCCGACGATATATATTTGCTCGTTGCCTCCCTGTTGTTCTCCGGTTACACATCCTCTCTGCTTATTGCGTAGCGTGTATCGAGGAGAACGGCGGGAGGTGCTGCCAAATTTTGCGCCGGATCCGAGCATAGCATGGGAAAATGAACCCAATCTACACATACACGGGTGGGATTAGGACCTATCATTACCTATTAGAGTGTAGGTTGCATGGACGTAATAAAATTGACAAAGTAGATCAACCGATGAATATATACATGGTGAATTACATATATAATTGTTGTGTGTCCAGAGCTCGAAAGTCAAGATGAGTGACCGTGCTTGGATGTATACCGTCACACCTGGTCGAACAAATGGAGCGCTGAATGGTTCACAAAAACTAAGGGTTTGTGCAAGCCGCATTTGCAAATGGCCAAAGAAAACCTGGTGCCCTGCTTCCGGTGCGGCAATTGGGAAAAGAAGACAGAGGCTGAAATGGGCAAACACTGCAGAAGAGTGGTTTTACGCCCGATTATATGGTGTGGACATTTCATGGTGAGTCTGCCCAACATGACCGAGCTGAGGTGGATCGTAAATCGCACCGAGCGAGCATGGTACCGGATGGAAAACATGGTGCAAGGCTATGATGATGCTCGGGATTCGGACGAGGAGATGGAGGAATCTGCAAAGGCCTTCAATGAAATGTTGGAGTCTTCGAAACGTCCGCTCCACGAGCACACTGAGCTTTGTCAGTTGGATGTCATCTCACAAGTAATGGCTCTGAAGGCTCAGTTCAACTTGGGCAGAGAATGCTATGACGCAATTATGACAATATTTGGACGCTTTCTACCCAAAGGCCATGTAATGCCTGCAAACCTGTACCAGTCGGACAAAATCCTCCGTGCACTGAAGATGCCCTATGAGAAGATACATGCCTGTGAGAAAGGATGTGCCTTATTTAGGCTTGACTATGCGGACTTGAACTATTGTCCCATTTGCAAGTCTTCCGTATATTGTGGTAGACAACGGTATGGGTGAGAAGACACGCACCAAAATCCCGTTAGTGTTCTTGGTATATGCCAATCGTATCAAGACTTCAACGCCTTTTCATGGTCGAAGAGACGGCCGACATGATGACATGGCACAAAACAGGCAAAAGAACCGAACTAGATGCAGATGGGAATCTGATGATGGTACACACATCAGATGGTGTTGCGTGGAAAAAGTTAGCTTCTTCTCCTCCAAAATGACTTAATAAGCTTACTGACCTCCAAAACCATCCATTTTACCTAAGTTAGCTCTAAAACGATCTGTACTTAGCTTACTTATGTCAAAATTGCATAATTAGCTTAGTTAGCTCATAGACGATCCATTTTACCTAAGTTAGCTCTAAAATGACCCATTTTACCTAGGTTAGCTTATAAATGATCCAGTTCATCCAAGTTAGCTCAAAAATGACCCATTTCACCTAAATTAGCTCTTGAATGATCCATTTCACCAAGTTAGCTACAAAATGATCCATTTCACCTAAATTAGCTCTTAAATGATCCATTTCACCTAAGTTAGCTCAAAAAGATCCATTTCAACTAAATTAGCTCATAAATGATCCATTTCACCTAAGTTAGCTCAAAAACGATCCATTTCAACTAAGTTAGCTCATAAAAGATCCATTTCAACTAAATTAGCTCATAAATGATCCATTTCAACTAAGTTAGCTCATAAATGATCCATTTCACCTTAGCTAGCTCATAAACCACCCATTTCAACTTAGTTAGCTCATAAATGATCCATTTCACCTTAGCTAGCTCATAAACGACCCATTTCAACTTAGTTAGCTCATATATGATCCATTTCACGTAAGTTAGCTCATAAATGGCATACTCT
Source organism: Aegilops longissima (assembly GCA_021605205.1). Classification (NCBI taxonomy): domain Eukaryota; kingdom Viridiplantae; phylum Streptophyta; class Magnoliopsida; order Poales; family Poaceae; genus Aegilops; species Aegilops longissima. Next base: position 468,216,202 of record CM038680.1, read on the forward strand.
TCTTGTTCTAGTCTTCTTCTTGTTCTACTCTTCTTGTTCTAGTCTTCTTCTTGTTCTACTCTTCTTGTTCTAACTTTCTTATTTTTCATTTTGCAGATTTCTTTCACTTGACGAAAGCTTGCATAGATGGAGTGCTCCTTATCCCTTTCTCTGTTTCTTTTGTATCGTTGAACTATGCATGTATCGTTGGATGAAACTATTGTAATATATATGGTTGGATGCCTCTATGTTGAACTTGTTATGTTTGATGGAACTATGCATGTAATTTATATGTTTGGATGATGAAGTTATGTGTTGGATATCTTATATGTTTGCTCAGAATGGCCTTTTGAAATATATCTATATATGTCATATATATTTGTGATGAAAATTGTTGGATTTAATAAAAACAGATAAAAGAGCCAATATGTAGGCTCTTTGCCGTCGCCATCGACGGTAACGCGCTCTTTGCCGTCTTCCATGGACGGCAAAGAAGACACGCGGCAGACGGCAAAGAACCTGCACTTTGCCATCGATGGCGAGCACGGCAAAGACACTAGAAATTTTGCCGTTAGCGGCGGACGGCAAAGGCCTGCCGTTAGACACTTAACGGACTGACGGCGCAATTATTGCCGTCCGCTCTCTTTGCCGTCCGTCGCGGACGGCAAAGGGCCTTTGCCGTCAGCCGCCCGGAAGCGGACGGCAAAGTAGCTGTTTACCATAGCCTACGTTGCCGGAGCCTGTTGCCGTCCGTGGCTGACGGCAAAGGATTTTGCCGTCCGCCATTCATGCCTTTGCCGTCCGCCATGGCAGACGGCAAAGTAGCTGATTCCTGTAGTGTATTAGTAAAAATGTTCAAAAACTAAGTTTTGAACTTATAGACATCTAGGATTTTGAATCATGGAATTTGGATAAAAAATGGGCTCTCTGTGATTTTCTAAAGTTTATGACAGAAATGGAAAAATGGTATTTGATAATTATTTGTGAAAGAAATATTTCTATAAAAATGTGCAAATAGCACCATGAGATAGGGCATGAATTTAAGAACTACTAGAAATTTGAATCATCAAATTTGGAGCTAATTTGAATTGTTTATGGATTATACAATTCTACAGAAAAAGAAAAGAAGAAAATCTTTAGGCTTATGCCTAAACCACGCATCGGCGAGGGATAGCCACTGGGCCGGCCCAGTGGCTCAGCTGCGCGCGGGAAGGGCCACGTCGAAGGCGCCCTCACGCGTTACGCTTCCGCTGCAGGGAAACGCCCCGCAAAGAAACCGTGTCCACTTAACTCATGGGCCCGCCCCACTGTGCCGCTGACGCGCGGGGCCCACATGTCGGGTTCGTCCCCCACCTCCCGCTTGAACAGACGTGAGGCAGGGAAGGCAGGGCCGAATGCTTGCGGGCGAGGGATCCGGTGGCACAGGCCACCTCCGGCGATGCCCGGCACACCGGCGGCTTCGGGAGAGCGTGACGCACCCGCCAAGGTGCGCCACGACTGCTAGGGCGGTCGGATGCGGCCGGTGCATCACCCGCGGCGGATGGAGGCGGCGGCAAGATTGGGGCATGGCGGAGGCGATGTTATGAGACGACGAGGTGGAGAGGAGGGGCTCGGGTTGGCACGAATTTAAGCGGAGTCCGGCGGCTCGGCTCCGGCCATGGAGGTGGTTGGAGGGAACGAGGAGGGGAGTGGGTTGGTCCAGGGGGTCACTCGGAGTGAGAGAGGGCGAAGGGGATCCAGAGGGAGGCCTGGGACGGCATTATATAGCGAAGGCCTCGGCTCACCATGGGCTCATGCGCCGGCGAGCTCGTGCTCGTCGCTACGGGCCTCGGGATGGTGATGCGCCGTGTCTAGGGCGTTCATGGAGGAGGTCGACGACCAGGGGAAGGGAGAGAAGGAGCGGGGAAGTGCCAGGGCATCGCGCTTGTGAGGCTGCCCATTGGAGCGCTCGGGCGGCCGGTGCGCGTGCGAGAGGAGGCAGGAGGAGGAAGAGAGAGGAGGGGGCCAGGGGCGTGGCGTGTTGCGGACGTCGAGGCACGTCGGCAGGCGTGCGGGGGAGGGCCGAGGTGGTCGGAGGCATTGGGCAGAGGGCAGCTACAGTGTAAGGGCTGTTGGAAATATGCCCTAGAGGCAATAATAAATTAGTTATTATTATATTTCCTTGTTCATGATAATCGTTTATTATCCATGCTATAATTGTATTGATAGGACACTCAGATACATGGGTGGATACATAGACAACACTATGTCCCTAGCAAGCCTCTAGTTGACTAGTTCGCTGATCAATAGATGGTTACGGTTTGCTGACCATGGACATCGGATGTCGTTGATAACGGGATCACATCATTAGGAGAATGATGTGATGGACAAGACCCAATCTTAAGACTAGCACAAAGATCGTAGTTCGTATGCTAAAGCTTTTCTAATGTCAAGTATCATTTCCTAAGACCATGAGATTGTGCAACTCCCGGATACCGTAGGAATGCTTTGGGTGTACCAAACGTCACAACGTAATTGGGTGGCTATAAAGGTGCACTACAGGTATCTCCGAAAGTGTTTGTTGGGTTGGCACGAATCGAGACTGGGATTTGTCACTCCGGTAAACGGAGAGGTATCTCTCGGCCCACTCCGTAGGACATCATCATAATGTGCACAATGTGACCAAGGGGTTGATCGCGGGATGATGTGTTACGGAACGAGTAAAGAGACTTGTCGGTAACGAGATTGAACAAGGTATCGGTATACCGACGATCGAATCTCGGGCAAGTACAATACCGTTAGACAAAGGGAATTGTATACGGGATCGATTGAGTCTTTGACATCGTGGTTCATCTGATGAGATCATCGTGGAACATGTGGGAGCCAACATGGGTATCCAGATCCCGTTGTTGGTTATTGACCGGAGAACGTCTCGGTCATGTCTGCATGGTTCCCGAACCCGTAGGGTCTACACACTTAAGGTTCGATGACGCTAGGGTTATAATGGAAGTTTGTATGTGGTTACCGAATGTTGTTCGGGGCCCCGGATGAGATCCCGGACGTCACGAGGAGTTCTGGAATGGTCCGGAGGTAAAGATTTATATATGGGAAGTCCTGTTTTGGTCACCGGAAAAGTTTCCGGTTTTATCGGTAACGTACCGGGACCACCGGGAGGGTCCCAGGGGTCCACCAAGTGGGGCCATCAGCCCTGGAGGGCTGCATGGGCCAAGTGTGGGAGGGGACCAGCCCCAGGTGGGCTAGTGCGCCCCCCCCCCCACAAGGACCCAAGGCTCCTAGGGTTTGGGGATGGGGCGCCCCACCTAGCTTGGGGGGCAAGTTTCCCCTCTCCCCCCCCCCCCTTGGCCGCCACCCTTAGATGGGATTGGGGCTGCCGCACCCCTTGGGGTGGAAACCCTAAAGGGGGCGCACCCCCCTCCCTCTCCCCTATATATAGTTGAGGTCTTGAGGGCTGCCAACACATGAGTTTTGACCTCTCCCTGGCGCAGCCCTACCTCTCTCCCTTCTCCTCTCCCGCGGTGCTTGGCGAAGCCCTACAGGATTTCCACGCTCCTCCACCACCACCACACCGTTGTTCTTCTGCTGGATGGAGTATTCCTCAACCTATCCCTCTCTCCTTGCTGGATCAAGGCATGGGAGACGTCACCGGGCTGTACGTGTGTTGAACGTGGAGGTGCCGTCCATTCGGCACTAGGATCTCCGGTGATTTGGATCACGACGAGTACGACTCCTTCAACCCCGTTCTCTTGAATGCTTCCGCTTAGCAATCTACAAGGGTATGTAGATGCACTCTCCTTCCCCTCGTTGCTGGTTTCTCCATAGATAGATCTTGGTGACACGTAGGAAAATTTTCAATTTCTGCTACGTTCCCCAACAGTGGCATCATGAGCTAGGTCTATTGCGTAGATTCTTTGCACGAGTAGAACACAAAGTAGTTGTGGGCATTGATTTTGTCCAATATGCTTACCGTTACTAGTCCAATCTTGTTTCGACGGTATTGTCTGATGAAGCGGCCCGGACCGACCTTACACGTACACTTACGTGAGACAGGTTCCACCGACTGACATGCACTTGGTGCATAAGGTGGCTAGCGGGTGCCAGTCTCTCCCACTTTAGTCGGAATGGATGCGATGAAAAGGGTCCTTATGAAGGGTAAACAGAAATTGGCATATCACGTTGTGGTTTTGCGTAGGTAAGAAACGTTCTTCCTAGAAACCCATAGCAGCCACGTAAAACATGCAAACAACAATTAGAGGACGTCTAACTTGTTTTTGCAGGGTATGCTATGTGATGTGATATGGCCAAGAAGAATGTGATGAATGATATGTGATGTATGAGATTGATCATGTTCTTGTAATAGGAATCACGACTTGCATGTCGATAAGTATGACAACCGGCAGGAGCCATAGGAGTTGTCTTTATTTATTGTATGACATGCGTGTCATTAAACAACGCCATGTAATTACTTTACTTTATTGCTAACCGGTAGCCATAGTAGTAGAAGTAATAGTTGGCGAGACAACTTCATGAAGACACGATGATGGAGATCATGGTGTCATGCCGGTGACGATGATGATCATGGAGCCCCGAAGATGGAGATCAAAAGGAGCAATATGATATTCGCCGTATCATGTCACTATTTGATTGCATGTGATGTTTATCATGTTTATACATCTTATTTGCTTTGAACGACGGTAGTAAATAAGATGATCCCTCATTAAAATTTCAAGAAAGTGTCCCCCCTAACTGTGCACCGTTGCGAAAGTTCATCGTTTCGAAGCACCACGTGATGATCGGGTGTGATAGATTCTTACGTTCACATACAACGGGTGTAAGCCAGATTTACACACGCGAAACACTTCGGTTGACTTGACGAGCCTAGCATGTACAGACATGGCCTGGGAACACAAGAGACCGAAAGGTCGAGCATGAGTCGTATAGTAGATACGATCAACATGAAGATGTTCACCGATGATGACTAGTCCGTCTCACGTGATGATCGGACACGGCCTAGTTGACTCGGATCATGTAATCACTTAGATGACTAGAGGGATGTCTATCTAAGTGGGAGTTCATAAGATGAACTTAATTATCCTAAACATAGTCAAAAGCCCTTTGCAAATTATGTCTAAGCTCGCGCTTTAGTTCCACTGTTTAGATATGTTCCTAGAGAAAATATAGTTGAAAGTTGATAGTAGCGATTATGCGGATAGTAGAAAGCTTATGTCCTTAATGCACCGCTCAGTGTGCTGAACCCCAAACGTCGTTTGTGGATGTTGCGAACATCGGACATACACGTTTTGATAACTACATGATAGTTCAGTTAAACGGTTTAGAGTTGAGGCACCAAAGACGTTTTCGAAACGTCGCGGAACATATGAGATGTTTTCGAGGGCTAAAATTGGGATTTCAGGCTCGTGCCCACGTCAAGAGGTATAATACCTCCGACGATTTTCTTAGCCTGCAAACTAAGGGAGAAAAGCTCAATCGTTGAGCTTGTGCTCAGATTGTCTGAGTACAACAATCACTTGAATCGAGTGGGAGTTGATCTTCCAGATGAAATAGTGATGTTTCTCCAAAGTCATTGCCACCAAGCTGCTAGAGCTTCGTGATGAACTATAACATATCAGGGATAGATACGATGATCCTTGAGATATTCGGATGTTTGACACCGTGAAAGTAGAAATCAAGAAGGAGCATCAATTGTTGATGGTTAGTGAAACCACTAGTTTCGAGAAGGGCAAGGGCAAGAAGGGATACTTCATGAAACAGCGAATCAACTGCTGCTCTAGTGAAGAAACCCAAGGTTGAACCCAAACCCCAGACTAAGTGCTTCTGTGATAAGGGGAACAGTCACTAAGAGCGGAATAACCCTAGATACTTGGTAGATGAGAAGGCTGGCAAGGTCGATAGAAGTATATTGGATATACATTATGTTAATGTGTACTTTACTAGTACTCCTAGTAGCACCAGGGTATTAGATACCGGTTCGGTTGCTAAATGTTAGTAACTCGAAATAAAAGCTACGGAATAAACGGAGACTAGCTAAAGGTGAGCTGACGATATGTGTTGGAAGTGTTTCCAAGGTTGATGTGATCAAGCATCGCACGCTCCCTCTACCATCAAGATTGGTGTTAAACCTAAATAATTGTTATTTGGTGTTTGCGTTGAGCACAGACATGATTGGATTATGTCTATCGCAATACATTTGTTCATTTAAGGAGAATAATAGTTACTCTGTTTATTTGAATAATACCTTCAATGGTCTTGCACCTAAAATGAATGGTTTATTGAATCTCGATCGTAGTGATACACATGTTCATGCCAAAAGATATAAGATATTAATGATAGTATCACCTACTTGTGGCACTGCCATATAAGTCATATTGGTATAAAACGCATGAAGAAGCTCCATGTTGATGGATCTTTGGACTCACTCGTTTTGAAAAGTTTGAGACATGCGAACCACGTCTATTGGTGTATACACATGAAGAAACTCCATGCAAATGGATCATTTGGACTCACTTGATTTTGAATCACTTGAGATATGCAAATCATACCACAAGGGCAAGATGACTGAGAAACCTCATTTTCAGTAAGATGGAACAAGATAGCAACTTGTTGGAAGTAACACATTTTGATGTGTGCAGTCCAATGAGTGCTGAGGCATGCAGTGAATATCGTTATGTTCTTACTTCACAGATGATTCGAGTAGATGTTGAGTATATTTACTTGATGAAACACAAGTCTGAATTATTGAATGGTTCAAGTAATTTCAGAGTGAAGTTGAAGATCATTGTGACAAGAGGATAAAATGTCTATGATATGATCATAGAGACGAGTATCTGAGTTACAAGCTTTGGCACGGAATTAAGACATTGTGGAAATAGTTTCATAATTAATACCGCCTGGAACACCATAGTGTGATGGTGTGTCCGAACATCATAGTTGCACCCTATTGGATATGGTGCGTACCATGATGTCTCTTATCGAATTACCACTATCGTTCATGGGTTAGGCATTAGAGACAACTGCACTCACTTTAATAGGGCACCACGTAATTTCGTTGAGACGACACCGTTTGAACTATGGTTTGGAGAAACCTAAGTTGTCGTTTCTTAAAAGTTTGGGGCTGCGACGCTTATCTGAAAAAGTTTCAGTTGATAAGCTCGAACCCAAAGCGGATAAAATGCATCTTCATAGGACACCCAAATCAGTTGGGAATACCTCCTAATTCAGATCTGAAAGCAATAGGGATTGTTTCTTGAATCGGGTCCTTTCTCGAGGAAAAGTTTGTCTGGAAAGTTGAGTGGGAGGATGGCGGAGACTTGATGAGGTTATCGAACCGTCACTTCAACTAGTGTGTAGCAGGGCACAGGAAGTTGTTCCTGTGGCGCCTACACCAATTGAAGTAGAAGCTTGTGATAGTGATCATGAAGTTTCAGATCAAGTCACTACCGTACCTTGTAGGGTGACAAGGATGCGTACTACTTCAGATTGGTACCGTAATCCTGTCTTGAAGGTCATGTTGCTAGACAACAATGAACCTACGAGCTATGGAGAAGAGATGGTGGGCCCATATTCCGACAAATGGTTAGAAACCATGAAATCCGAGATAGGATCCATGTATCAGAACAAAGCATGGACTTTGGTGGACTTGCCCGATGATCGGCAAGCCATTGAGATAAATGGGTCTTTAAGAAGAAGACGGACATGGACGGTAATGTCACCGTCTATGAAGCTTGACTTGTGGCGAAGAGTTTTTCACAAGTTCAAGGAGTTAACTACGATGAGATATTCTCATCCGTAGCGATGCTTAAGTCCGTCGGAATCATGTTATCATTAGCTGCATTTATGAAATCTGGCAGATGGATGTCAAAACGAGTTTCCTTACCAGTTTTCGTAAGGAAAGGTTGTTGTGATACAATCAGAAAGTTTTTGTCAATCCTGAAAGACGCTAACAAGTATGCAAAGCTCCAGCAATCCTTCTAAGGACTGGAGTAAGCATCTCGGAGTTGGAATGTACGCTTTGATGAGATCAAAGATTTTGGGTTCATACAAAGTTTATGAGAAACTTGTATTTCCGAAGAAGTGAGTGGGAGCACTATAGAATTTCTGATAAGTATATGTTGTAAACATATTGTTGATCAGAAATGATGTAGAATTTCTAGAAAGCATATAGGGTTATTTGAAAAATGTTTTTCAATGGAAAAACCTGGATTAGGCTACTTGAACAATAAGCATCAAGATCTATAGGATAGATCAAAATGCTTAATAGTACTTTCAAATGAGAACATACCTTGACATGATCTTGAAGGTGTTCAAGATGGATCAGTCAAAGAAGGAGTTCTTGCCTGAGATGTAAGGTATGAAGTTAAGACTTAAAGCTCGACCACGACAGAATAGAGAGAAAGGATGAAGGTCGTCCCCTATGCTTTAGACGTAGGCTCTACAGTATGCTATGCTAAGTACCGCACCTGATGTGTGCCTTGCCACATGTCTGGCAAGAGGGTACAAAGGTGATCAAGGAGTGGATCACCAGATAGCGGTCAAATTTGTCCTTGGAGTAATAAGGACATGTTTCTCGATTATGGAGGTGATGAAGAGTTCGACGTAAAGATTTGCGTCGATGCAAGCTTAACACCTATCCGGATAGCTCTGAGTAGAGAAGCCGGATACGTATAGTAGAGCAACCATTTAGAATAGTTCCAAGTGGAGCGTTGAAGCAACATTTACAATATGACCTAGAGATTTGCAAAGTACATACAGATCTGAATGTTGCAGACCCGTTGACTAAAACCTCTCTCACAAGCAAAACATGATCAAACCCCAGAACTCATTGAGTCTTAATCACATGATGATGTGAACTAGTTTAGTGACACTAGTAAACTCTTTGGATGTTGGTCACATGGCGATGTGACCTGTGAGTGTTAATCACATGGCGATGTGAACTAGATTATTGACTCTAGTGCAAGTGGGAGACTGTTGGAAATATGACCTAGAGGCAATAATAAATTAGTTATTATTATATTTCCTTGTTCATGATAATCGTTTATTATCCATGCTATAATTGTATTGATAGGAAACTCAGATACATGTGTGGATACATAGACAACACTATGTCCCTAGCAAGCCTCTAGTTGACTAGCTCGTTGATCAATAGATGGTTACGGTTTCCTGACCATGGACATTGGATGTCGTTGATAACGGGATCACATCATTAGGAGAATGATGTGATGGACAAGACCCAATCTTAAGCCTAGCACAAAGATCGTAGTTCGTATGCTAAAGCTTTTCTAATGTCAAGTATGATTTCCTTAGACCATGAGATTGTGCAACTTTCGGGTACCGTAGGAATGCTTTGGGTGTACCAAACGTCACAACGTAATTGGGTGGCTATAAAGGTGCACTACAGGTATCTCCGAAAGTGTCTGTTGGGTTGGCACGAATCGAGATTGGGATTTGTCACTCCGGTAAACGGAGAGGTATCTCTGGGCCCACTCGGTAGGACATCATCATAATGTGCACAATGTGACCAAGGGGTTGATCGCGGGATGATGTGTTACGGAACGAGTAAAGAGACTTGCCGGTAACGAGATTGAACAAGGTATCGGTATACCGACGATCGAATCTCGGGCAAGTACAATACAGTTAGACAAAGGGAATTGTATACTGGATCGATTGAGTCCTTGACATCGTGGTTCATCTGATGAGATCATCGTGGAACATGTGGGAGACAACATGGGTATCCAAATCCCGCTGTTGGTTATTGACCGGAGAACGTCTCGGTCATGTCTGCATGGTTCCCGAACCCGTAGGGTCTACACACTTAAGGTTCGATGACGCTAGGGTTATAAAGGAAGTTTGTATGTGGTTACCGAATGTTGTTCGGAGTCCCGGATGAGATCCCGGACATCACGAGGTGTTCCGGAATGGTCCGGAGGTAAAGATTTATATATGGGAAGTCCTGTTTTGGTCACCGGAAAAGTTTCGGGTTTTATCGGTAACGTACCGGGACCACCGGGAGGGTCACGGGGGTCCACCAAGTGGGGCCATCAGCCCCGGAGGGCTGCATGGGCCAAGTGTGGGAGGGGACCAGCCCCAGGTGGGCTGGTGCGCCCCCCCACAAGGGCCCAAGGCGCCTATGGTTTGGGGAGGGGGCTCCCCACCTAGCTTGGGGGGCAAGTTTCCCCTTCCCCCCCCCCCCTAGATGGGATTGGGGCTGCCGCACCCCTTGGGGTGGAAACCCTAAAGGGGGCGCACCCCCCTCCCTCTCCCCTATATATAGTTGAGGTCTTGAGGGATGCCAACACATGAGTTTTGACCTCTCCCTGGCGCAGCCCTACCTCTCTCCCTTCTCCTCTCCCGCGGTGCTTGGCGAAGCCCTGCAGGATTGCCACGCTCCTCCACCACCACCACGCCGTTGTGCTGCTGCTGGATGGAGTCTTCCTCAACCTCTCCCTCTCTCCTTGCTGGATCAAGGCATGGGAGACGTCACGGGGCTGTACATGTGTTGAACGCGGAGGTGCCGTCCGTTCGGCACTAGGATCTCCGGTGATTTGGATCACGACGAGTACGACTCCTTCAACCCCGTTCTCTTGAACGCTTCCGCTTAGCGATCTACAAGGGTATGTAGATGCACTCTCCTTCCCCTCGTTGCTGGTTTCTCCATAGATAGATCTTGGTGACACGTAGGAAAATTTTGAATTTCTGCTACGTTCCCCAACAAGGGCGCATTGTAGCGTGCTCCAGAGCATGCATATGGCCGGCATGGCCATTTTAAAAGGTCAGGGGCATGTCCACTTGTGTCCTGGAGCTTCCTTGGATGCTCTAGAGTGGTCAGGAGCTAGGTGGGGGGCTGCATATAGAAATGAGAGAGAGAGGAGGAGTTTCCATGGGTATACACAGAGAGAAAGAGATGGGTTTCACCCCCAAATAATTGAGCTATTGAAGGAGGAGAGTTACTGGAGGTAGGAGGTGACCTGGGGCAGCTGTGGTAAAAAGTTGAGGCCATGGAGATTAGTGGAAGACGTCAAGATGATGATTTTGGAAAAATTGCAGAAGGTGTTTGTTGTTGGTTTGGGCAAGAAAATTAATTCCACTTGCCATGAGAATTAACAGGATGAAATGGCACGTAGAAGCAGGGTGTTCAACCAAGTTTGAGCTCTTTTGGGCAAAGTAGCCAATGTAGCTTTGGTAAACCCTAGAAATCAGTAGAAATGGCTTTACCAAGATTTATTCATGCAAATCTATTCTCCTTGATGCACCACTTGGTGTAGTGTCATAATTTGAGAATTTCAACATGTCCACAAAAATTCAGATCAAAAAGACACACTTGGCAATGTAGAGTTGTTCAAATTTGGTTCTGGACAGAAAGGGTTTTGGGGCACTTTGATCAAGATAACTTTCGCTCCAACTTGTGCCATTTGGTATAGATGCATTATTACACCATTTGAGCATGTGCACCAAGTTTGAGAGCATTTGGACATGTTTGACAGTGCAAAGTTGTTCAAACTTGAAAAATGAGAGAAGTGGTTTTGAGAGGGTTTCACTGGGTTATACTATTCTCCGTGACATGATACTTGTCAAGATCATCAAACTTGTCATATGTGACATGCTAGAATTTTCTTGGAATTTTTGGGGACTATTTCCTTTGTAAATATTTCAAAAGCTTGAAATATCCAGAAAGGGGTTTTGAAGGATTTAACCAATATTTAGATCATGACCATGTGTTGAAACTCTTATATATGGACAATATATGTCCATTGAGTTTCCCTAGGTTTTACCAAATATTTTAAAGCATTAAATTTTTTAACCTATTAAAGACCATTTGTGGCCTAAAGAAAAGCCTTTAAATAAAATAGGAAAATAACTTTTAAAATTATATTTTGTGGTTTCGGGTATCCTATATCTAATAGGAGTCAAAAATATTTTGGAAATATTTTTACTGCCCTTAATTAAGTACTTGCAGTGCAAACCTCAATTCAAGGGTTTTTGGAAAACTAATTTTTGAAAATACTTTTTGGCCAAATTATTTTTGCAAGAAAATATTATATTACTCTATACACATGGTATGATTATTGGGAAAAGGTTTTGGATCAAGGAGAAGGAGTATAAGAGTTGGATGATTTATTTGACTTTTAGAGCACTTGCAAACAACACACAAAATCCAATCAAGCAAAGTCCAAAACACTCAAAAGTTTTTGTAAAACCACATTTTATCATGATTTATTAGCTTAAGTGTTGTGGCATGAACATCAGGGTGTGACAGCGTAGCCTTGCGCCGTCCGCGCCGGCTATGCTCTTGCTGCTCCGCAGCGATTGCCGGTCGCGCTACCCGCCCGCGGTGGCCTCGCACGCCGTCCGTTCCGCCCCGCAGCCGCGCCTCCCCTGCTCGATAGAACCGTCCCACGTCTCAAGCTCCCCAGCCCGCGTGCTGCTTCTCATGTCGCGCGTGCTGCCACCGCTGCTCGTCGCCCTGCTGCGCTATGCACTTCAAGACGCCTCATCCGTGCTGCTGCCCCGCACCCTCGCCCCATGCGCCCATGGCGCGGCGTGGCCGCCGCTGCCCATCCCGCCGCGGCTCTGCTCCGGCCAAGCTGCCAGACGCCGTCGCTTCGCTCGCCTCAGCCCCAGCGCCAAGGCCGCAGCCCCCTCGTCGTGCAAGCCGCGGGCCGGCCGCCCGCCCGGCAGGCTCACGGCCTCCGCCGGCGCTCCCTGTTGCCATGTTCGGGTGCATGGACGCCCACGCCCGCAGCGCCCGTTAACCCGCGTGGCCTCTTGGGCCCGCCCCTGTTATAAAAAGAAAAGAAAATATGAATTTCTTATTAATAAAAGTAATTTAATTAATTAATTCTGGTAATTAACCCTAATTAATTATGTCTAATTAACCTAATTGCATTTTAGTCTAATTAAACATGTTTAGTTAAAATGTGTCTATGACAGACACGCACCACTGCCCTGTTTGACCAGTCAACAGTCAGTGTTGACCGCTGATGTCATGATGACATCATGCTGATCCACTAACTTTGTTTTAGTTTTAATTTAAATTTCAGAATATTGTTTAAACTTTAGAAAATCACATAAATTAATCTGTAACTCGGATGAAAAAGTTTTGTACATGAAAGTTGCTCAGAACGATGAGACGAATCCGCATACGCGATCCGTTCATCTGCCACATGCCCCTAACTACCTGAACATGCAACTTTTCCCCTTTGTTTCTTCTGTCCGAAAATGCGAAACCTGGGGAAACATTCCCGGATGTTATCCCCCTTCGCAGGTAACGTGTAGCACCGCGTTAGAACACGTCTAGCTCAGCCTGTTGTCTTGTTATGCTCTTGCTTGCTATGTATTTACTGTTTCCCCCCCCCCCCTCTTCTCCCCGGTAGACCCCGAGACTATCGTTGATGCCGCTGTGTTCAACTACGTCAACTACGACCCCTTCTTCTTGTCTGAGCAACCAGGCAAGCCCCCCCTTTGATCATCCCGATATCGCCCATTCCTTTCTCTCATGCTTGCATTAGATTTTGCTACTGTTATTGTTTGCTCCTATTCTGATGCATTGCCTGCTTTTGTATCTGCTTATCCTAAACTGCTTAGTATAGGTTGGTTAGTGATCCATCAGTGACCCCCACTTGTCCTTGTTGCCCCTGCTTCATCATCGACGACTCGATCTACGTGATCGAAGACCAGGCCTCGACACCGCACATCACTTCCCCTTAGTTGCTCGACACTACTGGGTTACTATCTACGTGAACCTCTTCAGCACTTCTGATGTTAACCCTGTAGTGTATTCATTCGGTCGTGGTCATCGAGGGTGATTTCCTCCTTAACCACTTCCGATATGACTCTGTCGTGCAACCCCTCAAGTGTGAACATCGGGGGTGATTCCTCTTACGTTCACCTTGATGATTACATCTAGTGGAATTCATCGGGAGTGATTCCTCGGGTTTCCCCCTTGATGTTTGGACACACGGATACTTGGACTTTACCACTGTTACTTGGAAAGACGGGTCGACCCTGAGGGCTACCCGCACGAGCTTAATTGCGAGTGATGCGGAGTCGGGCGGACCTGGAAGGTGCCCGCGAGATAATTACGAGGCATGGCCGGGCATTCCCAGCCCTTGCCACAAGTCCTCGAGACGGGGCAATGGGGTCACATCTTTCGTGAGTCTCTGCTTGTTACCGCGCGTTCCTAATCCACTACGATTTGGATATTTGATCCGAGGGGCCTCTGGCCTGATAGCACTAACCATCACGTGGGCATAGTATGGGCGTTCTGTGTCGTATACATCAGCCGAAGCTTGACATCGATGGATCGGTAGCGCCGGGTTGGACTGCGTAAGCGCCTGCCTTGTTGAAGGAGGTAGCTAGGTCTGCTCACCGGCCGCATTCCAATGTGCAGGAGTTCCCAGGGAGATGGCCCATGACCCCTGGGGGCATAGGTTTAGTCCGGCGTGCTGGCCTCTCTATTGAGCCTAGGTCGGGTTGCAGCGTATTGTTTGGCCGAGGCCGGGCATGACCCAGGAAAGTGTGTCCGACCGGAGTTAATCGAGCGTGGTGGGTAAGTTGGTGCACCCCTGCAGGGAAGAAAACATCTATCGATAGCCTGTCCTACGGTAACGGACACTTGGAGTTGTATCCCGATCGATACAACTAGAACTGGATACTTGTGATGAGAACTGGATGGTGATGAGTAATGGATTGTGATGATAACTGGATAGTATGGCTCTTTGATTACTTTCTCGCAGGGAGTCGAGAAAGGATCTCTGGCCGAGGTTGATAACTTTACTACTACTTTACTTTATGCTACTCTACTTCCTTCTGTTGCTGCAAGATGGTGATTTCCAGAAGATGCTAGTCTTCGATAGGACTAGGCTTTCCCTCTATTCTGGCATTTCTGCAGCCCAGTCCACATATACAACCTTCCTTTGATAATGTTGCATATGTAGTGTAGATCCTTGCTTGCGAGTACTTTTGATGAGTACTCACGGTTGCTTTGCTCCCCCTTTTCCCCCTTTCTTCTTCTTTCCGGTTGATGCAACCAGATGTCGGAGCCCAAAAGCCAGATGCCACCGCCGATGCCTACTACTACGTGGAGACCGATGATGACCAGGAGTAGTTAGGAGGCTCCCAGGCAGGAGGCCTTGCCTTTTCGATCGTAGATGCTTTTGTGCTAGCCTTGTTAAGGCAAACTTGTCTAACTTATGTCTGTACTCAGATATTGTTGCTTCCGCTGACTCTTGTGTTTTCGAGCTTATGTATTCGAGCCCACGAGGCCTCTGGCTTGTAATATAAAGCTTGTATTATTTTAATTTGTGTCTAGAGTTGTGTTGTGATATCTTCCCGTGAGTCCTTGATCTTGACCGTACACATTTGCGTGTATGATTAGTGTACGATTGAATCGAGGGCATCACAAGTTGGTATCAAAGCCAACTACATGTAGGTAGCCCCCTTTCCAACTCCTTGGCCGAAGTTGAGTCTAGTCGTCCAAAACTGTTTTACTAACTTGGCTGTGTGGCTTACGGGCCCACGTCGCCATTGGGTGGTATTAGGATCTTTTATTCCTCGTCTTTACTCTGGGATTCTGATCTTTCTTCTATTCGGGTTAAAGATTTTACTAACTCTAACTTTAGGTTCTCGTAACCACTTCCTACCGGAGAGCCCCTTCAGTCCAGATGATCGCTTGCTTCGCCAGAAGATTCTGCAGATATTCCTCGATGTTTTCCCGAGACCCCTATGCCCTTCACCGTTGCATTTCCCTACCACCGATAAATCCCCATGGATTGCTACATACACTTGCCGTCCATACAATAATTCCTCGATGCTCTTGTTATTACAAGATGCCCCAAAATTCTCTTTCGTTTCGAGAATCCTTTGAGCTTACTGCCTTGCAGTTCTTTGCCCCATGAATACACCCCCTTCGAAAAATTCCTCGCACTCACCGAGGATCCATTCATCCTCAGTTGTTCATGTGATTCAGAAAATTCTTCGAAATACTATGTGATCTTCGAAAATCCTCTGCAACCTATTGCTCTTGATTCTCCTTGCCTGCTTGCACTAGGATTAATTCCATATGTCTGGCAATATTCTTTAAAATTCTTTGTGGTTGTCCTTCTGTTCCTATGGATTCAATGTGTGAGCGAATACTCGCAATCACCAATTAATCCTTGGAAATTTTCTTTCCGTCTCCGACATCGCTCTGGTTATGAGCTGGTTCTTGCCCAATCGAGATTTGATCGGGTGCACCTCTAAGTCTATTCAACTTAATCATCTTTTGATCAGAGCCTCTGCTTCTGATCCTTCGACTTAAAATCGTAATTCCTTTGTATTCAAGCTTTGAAGTTATCCAGTTACATCTATAACCCGATGCCTTGTCATTCTTTCTTCTTCTGAGTGAGTGTCAATACTCACATCAGATCTTTTATGGACCGCCATATCCTTGGCTGGATTATTATCCAACAATATCCTTCATATTCATTAAACTTGTGAGTTTTCCCCTGACACATAATGCCTTTTGTAAAGTCTATCATCTGCTTTTGACAACCATGCTCTGCTTTCGAGCTAGTATATTTTAATCCTGAAGTTAGTGGTATATGTTCCTAAGATACCCCTACGGGTTGAACCTATGCCTTCCCTAATCCGTGTGAACTCAAAAGAGATGTGAGTCTTACTCTTCTGGTACTTTGCTAGATAAATCCTATGCACTACAATTTCTTTGAAAAACGAGGAGTGAATGAAAGGTTATGCATCGAGGTAGTGGGAGTCGACCTTGAACCCTTGTGTTCATGCCCATAGACACGATGTAGATCTTATCATGGAAGCTTCTCTTATAATCAAATGTTCCCTTGGTATAAGCTCATCTTGCATCCTTAAATTGATTCTTTGCAATCGTGGTTCCAACCATATTTTCTCCTTGATTCCATTTCCCGGACAAGTCAAAATACTTGTCTTCTGCAGATCATTTCATCTGTCCAACCTCTATTTTGATCTACCTCGAGTATTGCCCCCTGTTATCTCAAGGATATTGTGTCATTGCACAACCTCTTGTGAATTCTCATTGGAATGATACTCCATCACATCATTCCTATCCCGATCGGCTATATCATTATTGAGGAAATTTTAAATATGCTACCCGGTCCTTCTTCCCGGAGCAACTTCCGACGATGAGCTAAGCTTACGCCGATCTTCTTCATTTTATCATTTCACCTCGAACAACAAGCTTGATTTTGAGCTTGTGTCGTATCCATGGTTCCATTAGCCTTTCACTTCATCCTTCTTGTTGCTTGATGGCATCGCTCCTCGATGGCATCTTCATGGAGCCTCTCGATGAATGCGTCGTGATCAACATCAACATTTTGGCTTCTGTTGAGATGGCAATTGAATTGATGGTGAGAAATGCCATCCTTGACCTCCGATGATTTGAGTTATCGCCGACAACCCACTTGTCTTCTTTCCAACACATGTTTGATCATGTCTTGATTATACCTTAGACTCCTTGCTATTCCTGCAATTGTTCCTTGAGTATTTCTTGTGATCTTTAACTCCAACCCCTACTTGTAACACCATGTTAATGCTACCTCGAAGCATGACTGAGGTATTCCGCATATAAACAAGAACATTGCGAGTACATTGTCGAATGTTTCTTGATCTATTATCCAAACACCATTGTATGGGTAATATCATGATTCTTCCCTCGCCCCCTTTATCTAAATGCTTTTGAACTTGTTGTCATACATGTATATCCTGCTCCGCTCCCCCTTGGGAAGGATATACTCCCAATTCTTGTGTGTAAACACATTTTCCTTTCCAATGTTCTGATTAATCTAATGATCACCTTTTCTTTTCC
The DNA here is from genome assembly GCA_021605205.1 of Aegilops longissima. Lineage (NCBI taxonomy): Eukaryota > Viridiplantae > Streptophyta > Magnoliopsida > Poales > Poaceae > Aegilops > Aegilops longissima. The sequence continues at coordinate 468,234,026 of CM038680.1, forward strand.
ATTGTTTTGTTTAAACTTTCTTGTGGTTTATGAGATCTAAGCAGTAATAGTTCCCTGCTTATGAACACACTTCGGTGTACAATTTGTCTGTAAGACCTTGTTATTATTGCTGTTGACATTCCGGTAACCACCGATGGACGAGAACTTTGCCTATTGGTCCGCCTCGTTCAACGAGCAGGAACATGGTTCTCTCCGTCCCTCGCCCTTGGTAACAACATTGTTGACAACATAAATGACAGTCTATCATCTGACATGCCTTGCTATCGGCCCCCTTTCTACTTTTAACCCACATGGTGGGCCCATAACCCACAATTTCACAGGATCGAAACCTGACTCTGGTACATCCCTGTTTTCCAAAGTTGTCCCTCGCGCTTGGCTTCGTATGTAAATCGCGAGCCACCTCCCGCGGGACGATCTATTCTGTTATCAGACGCAATACTTATTCCCATAGCTCCGAACCTCTTTCACCCTCTGTTTCAGGCAAGGAACGATTGTCTACCGGGTTAAAGCTCCTTAATGCACCTCACCTTTCTCTTGATGACTTTCTTGAATTTCAACTCGAGAGATGCCTCTATGCCACGTTCACTGACATAGTCCCCGCGTACCTATCTTCTTTTGAGCTCCGTACTTCTCGAGTCTTTCCCCCTTACTCCACCCCTTAAATCTCGGGACGAGATTTCTTATAGTGGGGGAGAATTGTGACGCCCGGATAATTATGCTACAGTAAACTTCTACTAATGGTGTCATGTCATCATGTTACTGTTGCTAATCCTCACTTAATCCAAATCACTGTTCATGTTCAAACTCAAATTCAAAGTCAAAAATTGAAATTTGCCAAACATGAAAACTAAGATGTTCAAAGTGTGGCAAATAATCCCTGGATATTTTTTTCATGTTGGAGCCAACCTCTTTTGGATTCCCAAAGTGTCCTTGGAAATTTATTTAGTGGTCCAACAACTTTTAAAATTGGCCTTTTCAATTTCAAAAAATGGATAGGCAACTCCTTTGACCCCAAACCTTTTATTCCATCTCAATATATTGTGTTAGATTTATGTGCCAAATTTTGTTCATAACAAAACTCATTTGGTACAAAAAGAAAATGAAAAACAGAATAGAAAAAGAAACATAAAAAAAAGGAAAGAGGAGGACCTAAAACTACTGCACCCCCCGGCCCATCAAGCAAAGCAATCCAGGCCAACCTCCCAAAACCCCCCTCCCGATCGTCTTCCTCTTCTGTTCACCCGACCGAGCGCACCCGACCTCACGCTCCCGCCGAACTTGCTCGCCGCCCCTGGCCGCTACAGCGCCGGGGAGGGATAAGGGCGCCACCTTGGCGCCTCGGGGACGCCTCCTCTCCCGCTACCCTCGCCCCACTTGCTCTCCCTCTCCCCTCCCCTCCCCTCCCCAGATCCGCCGAGATGTGGTCGCCTGAGCGGGCTCGTCGTCGTTGCCACGCCGCGCAGGTGGCCACCGGCCCTTGTACTCCGTCTGCTCGTGTCCCGAGAGGTCCTCGGCGTCGACTACGTCGGCTGCGTCGCGGGGTTGAAGATGGTGGGCCGCCTCGACTCCGTCTTCTTCTTCCCCTCCGCCCGCCTCGGGTCGCCGTCACTCCCAAGAACTACGACGCTCCTGCTGCAACTAAGCCTTCGCCGAGCCACCCTTGTGCTCCACGGTGAGCTCCCGCGCCCTGCTTCCCCTTTCTTTCTCGTGGATTCATCGCCGTAGACGCCGTATACCGCCGCGATCGATCTCTCTGGACCGCGCGCTCACCGCGTAGTGGCCGCGTCCCGCGGCCCCTGAGCCCCGCCTCACCTGGCCGACCCCCACGTAGCCTTGCGCCGTCCACGCCGGCTATGCTCTTGCTGCTCCGCAGCGATTGCCAGTCGCGCTGCCCGCCCGCGGTGGCCTCGCACACCGTCCGTTCCGCCCCGCAGCCGCGCCTCCCCTGCTAGCTAGAACAGTCCCGCGTCTCAAGCTCCCCCGCCCGCGTGCTGCTTCTCCTGCGCGCGTCCGCGGCCACCGCTGCATGTCGCCCCCTGCGCCGCTATGACTTTTCAAGACGCTTCATCGATTGCCACGACCCGCACCTCGCCCCCATGCGCCCATGGCTGCAGCGTGGCCGCCGCTGCCCATCCCCGCCGTGGCTCTGCTCCGCCAAGCCGCACACGCCTGCCGCCGCCTCGCCCCGCCTCCAGCAGCCCAGCGCCCGCCAGACTCGCCTCGCCTCCGCTGCCGTGGCCGGGCATGAGCCTCGCCCGCCAAGGCGGGCTACGGCCTCCGCCCGGCCTCCTCCTGTTGCCCCGCCGGGTGCACGAGCGCCCACGCCCAGGCGCCTGTTAACCCGCGTGGCCTCCTGGGCCACTTACAAGTGGGGTCCGCCCCTATTATAAAAAGAAAAGAAAATATGAAAAAAAAAATATTAATAAAATTAATTTAATTAATTAATTCTGTTAATTAACCCTAATTAATTATGTTTAATTAACCTAATTGCATTTTAGTCTAATTAAACATGTTTAGTTAAAATGTGTCTATGACAGACAGGCCCCACTGCCCTGTTTGACCAGTCAACAGTCAGTGTTGACCGCTGATGTCATGATGACATCATGATGATGCAATAACTTTGTTTTAGTTTTAATTTAAATTTCAGAATATTGTTTAAACTTTAGAAAATCACATAAGTTAATCTGTAACTCGGATGAAAAAGTTTTGTACATGAAAGTTGTTCAGAACGACGAGACGAATCCGAATACGCGATCCGTTCGTCTGCCACATGCCCCTAACTACCTGTTATCCCCCTTCGCCGGTAACTTGTAGCACCGCGTTACAACACGTCTAGCTCAGCCTGTTGTCCTGTTATGCTCTTGCTTGCTATGTATTTACTATCCCCCGCTCTTCTCCCCGGTAGACCCCGAGACTGCCGCTGATGCCCCTGTGTTCAACTACGTCAACGACGGCCCCTTCTTCTTGTCTGAGCAACCAGGCAAGCCCCCCCTTTGATCATCCCGATATCGCCCATTCCTTTCTCTCATGCTTGCATTAGATTTTGCTACTGTTATTGTGTGCTCTTATTCTGATGCATAGCCTGCTTTTGTATCTGTTGTTGTACCTTATCTGCTTATCCTAAACTGCTTAGTATAGGTTGGTTAGTGATCCATCAGTGACCCCCACTTGTCCTTGTTGCCCCTGCTTCATCATCGACGACTCGATCTACATGATCGAAGACCAGGCCCCGACACCGCACATCACTTCCCCTTTGTTGCTCGACACTACTGGGTTACTATCGAGTACCGAGGGTGAACCTCTTCAGCACTTCTGATGTTAACCCTGTAGTGTAGTCATGCGGTCCTGGTCATCGAGGGTGAGTTCCTCCTTAACCACTTCCGATACGACTCTGTCGTGCAACCCCTCAAGTGTGAACATCGGGGGTGATTCCTCTTACGTTCACCTTGATGTTACATCTAGTGGAATTCATCGGGGGTGATTCCTCGGGTTTCCCCCTTGATGTTTGGACACACGGATACTTGGACTTTACCACTGTTACTTGGAAAGACAGGTCGACCCTGAGGGGTACCCGCGCGAGCTTAATTGCGAGTGATGCGGAGTCGGGCAGACCTGGAAGGTGCCCGCGAGATAATTACGAGGCGTGGCCAGGCATTCCTAGCCCTTGCCACAAGTCCTCGAGACGGGACAATGTGGTCACATCTTTCGTGAGGCTCTGCTTGTTACCGCGTGTTCCTAATCCACTACGATTTGGATATTTGATCCGAGGGGCCTCTGGCCTGATAGCACTAACCATCACGTGGGCATAGTATGGGCGTTCTACGTCGTATACATCAGCCGAAGCTTAGTAGACGTCAGCGACTGAGCGGCGCGCGCCGGGTTGGACTGCGTAAGCGCCTGCCTTGTTGAAGGAGGTAGCTAGGTCTGCTCACCGGCCGCGTTCGCAACATGCAGGAGTTCCCGGGGAGATGGCCCATGACCCCTTGGGGCATAGGTTTAGTCCGGCGTGCTGGCCTCTCTATTAAGCCTAGGTCGGGTTGTGGCGTATTGTTTGGCCGAGGCCGGGCATGACCCAGGAAAGTGTGTCCGGCCGGAGTTAATTGAGCTTGGTGGGTAAGTTGGTGCACCCCTGCAGGGAAGAAAACTTCTATCGATAGCCTGTCCTACGGTAACGGACACTTGGAGTTGTATCCCGATCGATACAACTAGAACTGGATACTTGTGATGAGAACTGGATGTGATGAGTAATGGATTGTGATGATAACTGGATAGTATGGCTCTGGGATTACTTTCTCGCAGGGAGTCGAGAAAGGATCTCTGGCCGAGGTTGATAACTTTACTACTACTTTACTTTATGCTACTCTACTTCCTTCTGTTGCTGCAAGATGGTGGTTTCCAGAAGATGCTAGTCTTCGATAGGACTAGGCATTCCCTCTATTCTGACATTTCTGCAGCCCAGTCCACATATACAGCCTTCCTTTGATAATGTTGCATATGTAGTGTAGATCCTTGCTTGCGAGTACTTTGGATGAGTACTCACGCTTGCTTTGCTCCCCCTTTTCCCCTTTCTTCTTCTTTCTGGTTGATGCAACCAGATGTCGGAGCCCAGGAGCCAGATGCCACCGCCGATGCCTACTACTACGTGGAGACCAGCGATGACCAGGAGTAGTTAGGAGGCTCCCAGGCAGGAGGCCTTTCCTTTTCGATCGTAGATGCTTTTGTGCTAGCCTTCTTAAGGCAAACTTGTCTAACTTATGTCTGTACCCAGATATTGTTGCTTCCGCTGACTCTTGTGTTTTCGATCTTATGTATTCGAGCCCTCGAGGCCCCTGGCTTGTAATATAAAGCTTGTATTATTTGAATTTGTGTCTAGAGTTGTGTTGTGATATCTTCCCGTGAGTCCTTGATCTCGATCGTACACATTTGCGTGTATGATTAGTGTACGATTGATTCGAGGGTGTCACACCCACATGTCTGTTGCCCTGTTTGCCCGGCCATATTCGAGCGTCAATGCTCCGCGTTGCGCATTAGGCCTTTCACTATGTAGGCCAAGCGAGACAACTTATTGTTTATTTGAGCCGTTAAAGTATAATCATGTGGCGTGTGCTTATTTCTCATTCCTCTCCAACTCTCTACTTCATCGATCATGTCACCCTCCAGTCGAGTCCATCCTCCCGCATTCCTCATTTGAACATTCTGCCGAGTATCGTTCGCATGTACCCACCCTAGTCCTCTTAAAATAGATCTCCGGAACCTGAGATGAAATCAAGAGGGAATGAGTGGGGGCACGTGATACCTAAGGCGGATCCAAAAATTTGAACCGGTGATCATAGCATCCGCAAATCATATATAAAGGGTATTCAATGTTCGTTTCGTTTTTGAACGTACAATATACTCCCTCCTATCCTTTCTAGTTTACATATAAGTTTTATGTGTAGTCAAAGTATATCTACTTTGATCAAAAAGGTATCAACATTCAACAGCGCCCAATGAATACTGTTAGATTCATACGTACTCCTAGATTTGTACTTGAGATGGTTTCCAATTTGACTATTGACAAGATTAAAAGTACATGAGATGTATAACGTGAAAATTATATCATTGGAAACTCCTTTCACATACGCATTTGACCGTATGCTTTATGTAAGTTGCATGCCATATATTATTACTCTAACGTTTGGTCAAAGTTAGCCTCGAAAAACGCATTAGACCCTGTATACTTTGTGTAAGTTGCATGTCATATTTTATTACTCTAACATTTGTGTAAGTTGCATGTCATATATTTTTACTCTAACATTTGTTCAAAGTAGTATAGCGGAAGTGGATCCTCTGACATAGGTATCCATGCCTTACCCTCCCTTTCGGTCACTTACTGGCGGACCCCATGCTTGCTAGGCCCCACATGTCAGTTACACAATGGGTTCAGCCACGTCAGGGGATCCTCATCTGTAGTATACTCCCTCTATTTTTATTTACTCCGCATAAAACAGAGGGAGTGGTGGTATAATAAATGACGCGGGCGGGGGAGGGGGAGGGACGTCGGTTTGCTCTCAACTGCGGTCCCACAAGCGAGCGAAAACGCAAGACAAAGCTCGTTCCATTCAGTGAGCGACGTGGAGGGTCCAGCGTGCCGGGCTGCAACGCGAACGCGACAAGAGCGATGTACAGTCAAAACTGATTGACCGGTCGTCACCGGAACCACAATTCACACCAGAACCTTCGCTGCTCGGCCTACGCCAGCCACTGCCCTAAAACCATACCAAATCGACAGCCCATTCCCGCACCTTTCGATCCCCTAGCCCGCATCAAGCATCCCCTAGTTCGCCGGAAAGCCATGGTGCACTGCAAGATCACTTACTACAAGATGCTGACGCCGGAGCGCCGCTCAGAAATCGCGGCGGCAGTTGGCGCCACAGACCTCTGTTCCCAAGCTCGCTTTGCGGCGGGCCAATCCTCGAGTTCTATAGAGCCAAGCTACAAGGAGGAGGAAGCCGATCCAATGTTCATGGCGGAGGTCGCGGCGCATACGGCCCTCCGATGGGTATGAGACGATGGACGTCGACTTCGTGCCGGCGTCCGAGTCCCCCATGGTGCAGGCGGACCAGCGGTTAAACATGGCGATACTAAAGGAGGAACGGGAGGCAGAGGCTCTACTCGACGGGAGCGCGCGCATGCCGCTGCCATCGGGGCTATCCTGCAGGCGGAACCGGATGTCGTGGATGTGAACCGGGCGGCGGAGGCTCAACTTGAGGCGGAGCGCGCGGATGCCGCTGCAATCGAGGCCCTCCTGCAGGCGAACCGGACGTCCTGGACTTGAACCAGGAGGCAGAGGCTCGACTCGACGCAGAGTGCGCGGATGCCGCTCTCATCAACGCCCTCCTGCAGGCAGAACTGGACGTCCTGGACTTGAACCGGGCGATGGAGGCTCGACTCGACGCGGAGCGCGCGGATGCCGCTGCCATCGAGGCCCTTCTGCAGGCGGAACCGGACGTCCTTGACTTGAACCTGGCTGTGCTCTCGTCCGCGCAGAGCGCCCACACGCTCCGCTTGAACGAGTAGCTGGAGGCCGAGGAAAACCACGGTGCGGAGACACACGCCGGCAGCGAAGGCTGGTTCGCGCCGGCAGCCAAAGACGACGAGGCCGTCTCTTTCTGCGAGGAGTGACAGTTTTTCTTTAAGTTGTTGTTTTCATGGATCTTTTGCTGTGTAAAAACATATATTTGTTATGCAAGTCGCCTGACTTGGGCCAGTCTACCATTTGAGGCGGTTGGATGAATATCCTACGTCTCCTAACCCTTCTTTCCTTCTTCCTCACCTCTTCTTCTTCCCCAACAGGCCACCACACGGGCCGTACGGATACTCCCCAACATGCGGTTGGATAAACATACTATAAATGAAAATTATGTGTCAGCGATAGGATGGCTGAGTTTGGTTTGTTCACATGCGACCGCACGTGTCAGTGATGGTGCGTTCCCTTTGTTGGGTTTGCGGCGTGCAGGAGCGACTGTCTGAGGGTGCGGTGCGACCGGGGCATGCAGGAGCGACTGTGTGAGGGTGCGGTGCGACCGCGACAGCCGTGCGTAGGTGTACCTCCTTCTCATTTTGAAAACTTTAGGAAAGCTTGGCAAAAATGTGTGGGGAAGTTTGGCAATGCAAGGCCTAGACCCAAACAGGATAAGTACGTACGTACTAGGAGTACTAGTGTTAAAAAAGAAAGGCGGGTTTTCCTTCGGGATTTAATCAATACAAATCCTCGCTTCACGTGTCAATTAATGCGATTTTTCTCCAAAGACCAAGAGCTAACCATCTCACTCCTCATCGCTGATTAATGCAGCGCCATGCAAACCAACCTTCTCACTTCCGCATGCATGCAGGGGATATTAATGTCCTTGGTTGCTAACCCCATCAATTTTGCCTCTATTAGTGTTAGTGGCCCTTTGCAAATTCTAATTTTGATATACTGGCCTTGTGTATAAAAAAATGGAGGTAGTAACTATATTTGACTTCCTTCCCCATTGCGGTGACGCCGACGATATCTTTTTTGGTGGTTTGGCGAAGCGCGCTCGACGGAGAACACCATTGAGGGAGACCACGGTAAGTCGTTCGCAAGTGTCACCGCAAGCCGAGACAACCGCCTTATTTGCATCCAGGAAGTCCTTTACTACTACTACTAGGAGTACTAATGCGGTGAGATGGCTTCTCGAAGAAGACGATGGAGAAGCGGAGTCAGCGAAGAGTGAAATGATGGTTGCTTCGTTCGTGCTTTTGTGATTTGACACCTCACTGCTTTGTGATTTGTGATAGAAGGGACAGGGGAGTAGGCTCTGTGCTCTATAATGTACTACATACGTCCAAGCATGGGAGAAAGAGGAGAGACGTTGCAGTTTTCTATTCCTTCAATCTATCAATCAGGGAGCTTCGGTTCCATCTTTTTGGCTTTGGCAACACCGTCCACAATGGTTCCCACGATGCCAAAAGCTATTTTCACATTTGGCTACACGTTGTGGATGCCCTTAACCGTACCACTTGGTTTTGCTCCTGTGTGCTATCTATATAAATCTCCATTATATTGATCTATAAAATTATAGAATCGAGATTAGTAAAAAGGAGGTGATTGTGCCGCGCGGATGGCGGGGGAGGTTTCTTAGTTGAGCAATGCTACATCCACGTAATGGTTTACGTAAAGTTATGAACTGATGTGATGTGGGACTATTTGATTGGATTAAAGGAGAGGATTAGGCCCACCCCACCTGAAAATCAGGGGGGCATATATAGATTAATGGGAAGTATACGTAGCAGCTACATAGCCCTTTGTAAGTCTAGGATTAGGTTTCTTATTTTCGGAGGATGTTGTCCTGGCGGTTTGCTAACATGTGGTCCCACGTGTCAGTGCTTTACCAAGCCGATCCGCGTCCCACATGAGGCAGAACAACGGCAGAAGCAACACGTGGTTAAGTTGAAGAAGATGAGGGAGAAGCGGATTCAGCAACGAGTGAAATGATGGTTGCCTCGTCCCTCCAACTTAACTGCGGGAAAGGTGCAGCTTTGTGATTTGACGCCTCATTGCCCATTACTACGCCGGCGCCATGACAGGGGTGCTTCACCCCGGCTGCTCTACCCTGTATTCCGGTATGGCACGTGGACCGGGTAGCTTGATGAGGGACTAGAAAATTTATGAAATCAAGCGCTCCACTCTTACGACGGAGGAGTAGACGACACAACGGCCCAGTGAACTGTCACTTGTACTGTATAGTACTATAGTTTTGCTGTTTCGCACGATCCATCGATACAAACCCGATTAAACAGGAAAGGGCGGGATTTTTCCCGCGCGGTAGATGGTACATGCCATACATTTCAGAGGCAATTTTAATGTATGCAAACTGAATAATTATAAGTAACAATATGATATCTAGTAAAACTAAAACACATATGATTTATTGTGTTAGAGTGTAGTAGTAGTGTTGTATTGCATAGTTGTTAGATGTAACATGCGAGAACGTAGAGATGTAGTTTTGGAGGGCCTACAGAGAGAAAAGCGTAATACAGTCACCGAACTTCAGAATAAGCTGATTACGGTCACTATATACGTTTGCGGTGATTATACGGTCACTTGCTCACAGTTCAGAATCGGATTGCACTCTATTGACCGGCCAAATAGTCTGCGTGGCGCCATGGTGACTAGTTAAATTGACCACGTTCCTTGTGGGTCCCACTTGTCAGTTCGCATAGGCAAAAGGTCAGATAAACAAAAATTTACACACGCGCGACAAGGCTCCAACCCGTGCGCGAGAATCACCTGGTTGTGTATGTGTCTGTCAGGGCCTGATGTGTGCGCATGGACGTGTAGGTTGATCACTTGAGCGTGAGAGTGTGTGTTGGTCGTGTGGTGTCTTGGTGTGTGCATGCATGCGTGCGTGTGTGCGTCTGAGTGTGGCGTGCGTGCGTGTGAGTGTTGCGTGCGTGCGTGGCTGCGTGTGTACGTGTGAGTGTTGTGTGCGTGCGTGGGTGCATGTGTTTGTGTGAGTGTTGCGTGGATGCAGTTCGTGTGCATGCGTGCGTGTGTATATAATCACCACACCAGCTCATGTGTGTGAAAACAGACGGCTCAGCATACCAATACAAGGCCACCTTGTCCGCTGTGCCCGCGGTCATGACTTCGAACCACCGTCCAAATATTTTTTTGTCGTTTGTTTCCATTCTTACTAGCAAGATGCCCGTGTGTTGCACGTAACATCAAGATGCATTTGTATGACTTGTTTATCTTGTGAGAGAAAAGGATGAACGAGGGAAGGCCTTATTTGCAAATGTGGAGAGGTGTGTGGGTACCTTTTTCAAATTTGCCATAGTTTCTTTCCTATCCGTCAGATATAAATCGGACGGCCTATATTGCAAGATGGCAGGCACACCATCATCACCAACTCTGTTTTTTTATAGGAGTGTATTTTATGTATTTTATAAGAGTGTATATGTAGAGTAGATACAAGTCGACAGGTGGGCACGATGGTAGTGAGATAATGTGATGCAACACTAGAGGTGCCACGTGAAGCATTTAACTGGTCAACTAGTCATGTCATGAGAAAATACAGAGTTGTACGGTGAGCCCGTGACTGTATAATAACCACTAAACATAAATGGTGACCGTAATGAGTGGATTCTGAAGTCTAATGTATGTATCGTGCTTTCGCTTCAAATACAATGATCGTCATTGCATATATCGTGAGAGAAAGATGAAACATGCGTGAATTTTCTGGGGGCTTACTTTTAGAGGACCTGGAGATAGTTTTGTGTGCATACGTGAAAGGGGCGTACAGGGGGGTATGCGATGGAGAGAGATGCTCTTCCTTTCTCTTTATTATGACTAACTTTGTATATAGTATAAAAATATACAAATTCACAGTGCGGAATAAATATCATTGTGGGCACAATGCAATGCAAATTAGTGTTCGTACTCCTCCATATAACTTTGTAATGTTGTATATATGTAGAAACTCTAAAATAATTTTTGGGCCACACTTTATTCAAAAGGAATGTTGTATGCAAAATAAACGTGAAGAGAGGGCTTTTTAGATCAATGGGGTACGTGATGTTACATGTGTGAATGTGTAGTTGATGCATTTGGCGGGGCCTAGAGAGGTATGTGTGTGTATTACGTATTCGAGAGAGGCATGGATAGAGGGGCAGAGGGGGGGGGGGCGTGGGAGAGATAGCACGAGAAATGAGAGTGGTCTAGAGAGAGAGACGAATATGATGTCACGACAAGAGATTCCATTCCCTTGAGTGTGTACATGCAAGGGGGGAGGGAATAGAGGCACCAGGAGAAATTTTCTGTGTCTGTGGTGTTTGTGTTGGTATGTGTGGGTGTGAGAAGATAATGAGACGTGGGGGCAGAGGGTGTGTCACCGCGTGAGGTCCGGTGGGTCGAGGTGAGGCCCTTCGTTCGGTTCCGTCCTGCGCCACATTGGTTGGCCCGTGACGCATTTAGGGAGACCCATGGATGACTAGTCGTACAAGACAAAGATAGCAGAATTGTGAAGGACTTTGTGTCCACTGACAAAGCCGGATAGGATTAGTAACCCTAGGTTCTCGAACAAAGGTAACCCCTTTATCTCTGATATTACTATTCATCCAACCTAACTTTAAGGGGCATCCTAAAGAATGCTCTGCTAGAATCATACTAAATCGATTAGGAAGAGAGGTGTGAGACAATGCGTGAGAGACAAGCGTAAAGATAATGTGCGTACATGAGACACGAGGCAGGTCCATGTATATAGAAAGGGTCGATGAGGATTGTGCGTGTGTATGTTTGCGAGAGGAAGAGTGCTTGTAATAAAGGTTAGTGAAAACAGTTGTAAATGGTTACGAGAGGGAGGGAGGGTTATATCTAGAGCATGTGTGCGAGAAAGACACCCCGGGAGAGTGTGTGTGAGCATGTGTGAGAGACCATCGATGGAGAGTGAAACTACACGTAAAAGACTGATCTACACATTGATTAAAGATATAAATTGTATCCAAATATTAGGATGGGATCATGATATTTGCAATTCGCGTAAGGAGCGGTCATTGATCCATCAGACATCTAGATTCTATCGAATTTGAGCATGTCTATGTTATTATTCGACACAATTGATCCACATAGTTAGTTTTTGAACTCCAGACAATGCATCGCTTTAGCAATCGAATATAAACGTGAGTATAGTTCATGTTGTGTGTGTAAAGCACATTATACATACGAAAGTTACACAACATTATAAATAGCTACTACCTATGAACTAGCATACATTTGAATTCAACTTAAGGTGGTTTAAAAAAATCAGATTCAACATGAAGTCCATTCAATTATTTGAATTTGATATCATGGCATTTGTAAACCATACCTAAATTATGGGGGCACCAATCTTTGCTCTGATTTTGTACATAATAGCATATGTAGTCGTGTACAAAATAGATTCAAATTTAGCTCCTCCATTCCAAAATAATCGTAGTTATAGGATTTTCAAGTGTCAAAATTTCAAAAAGAAGCGGATAATTAAATGAGGTTTTCAAACACACAAGATCAAATATAACGTTGTATATTTAGGTCAATCCTCATAGTTCAAGAGTACTCTAAACGTGAATGCTTGTGTTTCAAAATTTTGAACGAAGCGCCAAAAGAGCCTCTACTCGCCCGAAACCGCATGAGACCAATGTTTGGTAGTACAAGGAAAATACTTTTCTAATAACTCCGACCCGTGAAACCTACCGGCCCGACGTCCAAAGGTCTAAACCGGGGTAGGTTTGTAGCTTCATCTAGATGCCACGGAACCGCATCCGAAAAACATTCATACACAATGGCCGCCTAAGCACACATGCGTGTGGCCAAAATCGCTCCGGCCCACTATTTGGGACACCTGGGATTACCATCCTACCCCGACCATGAGAGGTCCGAATTTAAGAGGGGGGCAAAGTTTGTACTTTCCCCAAATTTCAAACAAGCGCGTCCCATCTTCTGCTCAAAAAAGCCAAAAACAAGCGCGTCCCATGCCGAAACATGGTTCCCCCCACCAGTCCGATTCCCCATTCGTACTCCGTGGGCGCCAAAACTACCTCTCCACCAGCCGTGAAACCTTGGCGTCCTCCTTCCGCCACCCCATCCCACCCATCAACCGCCGCCCTCCTCCATCACGTCGGAGCCGATACCCCAACATCGTCGTCCACCGCAACCTCAATCGCAATGCCCTCCACGGCTAGCAGTTGAAGCCGAGGCCGAGCCGTCCGTAACCGAGCCAGTTCAACCACGCCGTCCTGCGCCTCACCGCTGCCGCTCCTACTTCGCGATACTCCACTGCACCGGAGCTGTTCCTGCTACACCGTCCTTCGCCGCCTCGGATCTGCTTCCCCTCCACCGACATACGGCCACGGCAACACAGTCAACAATTTGGCCATGGGTTCTTCCAAGCCTTCACCCTCCAGAACATCGGTTTCCCCAGTAAAAAGAAGAAATTCGGCGCAACATGTGGAGGTGACCACACCGGCAACCGAAAAAGGTACTCCTCTTCCCTTATTCGTGCAAATCTTACGTCTCTGCTTGCACGATATTCATCCCACAGAAGACACTAGTTGACCACTTCTTCTTGATACTAGATGTTCCTAGTAACTCGCGATGCACAAGGTTTCTCCTCATATACTATTTCACCTTAGCTAGAGGTCCGTCGCCCCCCTGAATTTAAATTTTTGGCCAGTTGATTCCCAATTAATGGAAGCATTCCCCGGCGTAACAGGCGCTAGTACGCCTATTACGCCGGGGATGCAGCGCCTTGGTGTTTATCTTAGGGGCGTGTGCGGCCTAGAGCTACTGGCGCCCGATCTCGAGGTCGGCCGGGATTAAAGGGATGGCCTGGGGGCGCTGCCAAGCACGGCGGTGGTGTGAGGTCGATGGGAGGGCGGGGCGGCGGAGGCAGGGGTCTGGGCCGGTGGTCTCTGGTGGTTCGAGAAAGATCGTCAACAGTGACTGGCGGGAGGTAGACGAAGGCCATCTGCCCGTTCCGTATAGATCGGACGGTTCATTAAAAAATCAACCGACCTATTTATTTTCAATCATCGTTATCTTAGATATGACCACATGTGGTGGTGTGCTGGAGGCGTACATGCATTTCCTGTGCTCATATATTACAAAATCATACGGAGTAGAATCTAATTTTGTTTGCCATGCAATGTTGTAGAGCTATCATATGTCTCCTGTCATTTATTTTTCAGCCACCTGCTATCTGCTACTTTTACAGTACACTAGTTCTGCACACACTTCACCCTTACTCTCACTGTTGTGTTTTTATGCAAGGGTATTTTAGACTCCGCTGCCATGAGAGAAGCCAAAAAGAAAAGAGAGAAGTCGCTCCAGCTTCGTATGCTGGTAGGCAAGACACGTATAACGCTATAAAGGGTGCAAGTGTCGCAGATGGAGACGGGAACGAGCTCGAGTTGATGACCTCGCCGCAATGAACCACCATCCTGTGTGCTTGCTTTAACTTCACGGTGTCATATGTGGTTGCATGTTCCATATGGTGTCTAGCTTGTATTCAAAGGTCAAGCCGGTAAGATAAGGAAAGATATTTTTTACATGAACCACCATCCCGTTAGCACCAGAAGACAAATAGCTAGTCGAGGCCTCGGCCGAGCCAAAGTGACAAGCCTAGCAAAGATAGGCATCACCGAAGCCAACTAAAAGCTGCGATGGTGGCGAAGCAGCCCGCCTCCCACCAGGCTCTCGTGTCCTAGATGATCATGCTCACCACTCCAGCCGGATGTCTAGCTTGTATTACTTCCAATTTGGTTAAATTGCATCCGCTTAGCTTACACATTATACCTTTGAATATGACATGCCTTTCTGTTTTTGGTACATACTAGTACATCTGTGTATTAACCATGTTCTTACATCAAACTAATGTTCTTGTGTATCCCTCATCAATCACTTATGATGAGGCAGGCAGGCATGGGGACTACTCCTCATTTAAAGAATGCAGCGTCAGCCTCCGACATGATTCTCAAGAAATGAAATGCTAGATGAAGATAGTGAACGAGCTCAGTAGTTGATTACAACATTTCCCCTACACTAGCATCGCAGGTGCTTGCTCTAACTTGGCAGCGTGATATGTGATTGCATGTTGCATATGGTGTCTAGATTGTAATTCTTCCAATCTGGTTAAACTGCATGTGCTAGTCTGCTTAGCTTATACATTATACCTGTTAATGTGACATGCCTTCCTGTATTTAGTACATAGTACATCTATCTATTAAGCATCAATCAACATGACGAGACACCTTTAGTATATGCAGTGCGATATTAGTTGCATCTTTCATATGATTTATAGCATGCGCTGCTTCTAATTTGTTGAAATTCCATTTATGATGGGATGCTTTTAACTTGGCAGAGTCGTATTGGTTGCATCTTTCATGTGGTGTCTAGCTTGCATTGCTTCTTATTTGCTGGAATGGTTTCTGCTTAGTTTACACAAACAGTTGTGAACATGCCATCCCGTCCTGTTTTTCGTACATATTCCATCCTGGTATCATGTGTTTGCCATACATCAAAGTAGTGATTGTCAGTATCATGCATGAATGAGTTCTGAAGAGAGAATTTTACTGCTTTTTCTTGTCGGTTTTACTTGACAATTCAAAATCAATAAAGTGGAAGGAAGTTAGCAAGGCAGCGGATAAAGGTGCTCCTTCCGAACGGAGGGCCTCTACAGTTTCTACTCCTCCACACCCCCGAGATGATTTCCAAGACAACACATGCATAGACACTCAATAAACTATGTTTATGATGAGCATGACTCCCCTAGTGCAGCATCACCGGTGCTCCCTCTAACTTGACACTGTTATATGTGGTTGCATGTTATGTGTGATGTCTAGCTTGTATTGCTTCTAATTTTATTGAATTCCATCTGCTTACTTTACACATTATACTTGAATAAGACACGTGTTCCTGTTTCTAGAACATACAATATATGTCTATCACACCATGTTCTTACATCAAATCACTACTATTGTGTAACCTGCAACAATCACTTATCATAAGACACGTTTGACTTCGGAGTGTGATATAGGTTACATCTCACATTCTTTTCTAGCTTGTACTACTAATTTGTTGAAATGGCACTTAGGACGAGACAATTTTAACTTGGTAGAGTGAGATTCGTTGCATCTTTCATATGGTGTCTAGCTTTCATTGCTTCTAATTTGTTGAAATGCCTTCTCCTTAGTTTACACATCATAAGCTGTGAATATGCAATGCTGTGAATCTGCAATGGCACTAATGACTAGAGACCTCTAACATGGTAGTGTGATGTTGTTTGCATCTTGCAA
This sequence comes from Aegilops longissima, assembly GCA_021605205.1. Taxonomy (NCBI): domain Eukaryota; kingdom Viridiplantae; phylum Streptophyta; class Magnoliopsida; order Poales; family Poaceae; genus Aegilops; species Aegilops longissima. The sequence continues at coordinate 468,250,364 of CM038680.1, forward strand.
ATGATTTATTTCTTGTACTGCTTCACATTTGTTTAAATGCCATTTATGATGAGACACTGTTAACTTGGCAGAACAATATTTGTAGCATCTTCCATATGGTGTCTACCTTCCATTGCATTGCTTCTAATTTGGTGAGATGTCTTCTTCTTAGTTTACACATCATAGTTCTGGTTATCTCTTCCGTCCTGTTTTTCATACATATTACATCCTCCTATCATGTGGTTGTCTAACATCAAAGTTCAGCTTGTCTGCATCACACATCAATTTGTTCTAAAGAACTAAATAGTTATTCTTTTTTTTTTGTCGGCTTGACTTAACATGGCACAGAGAAAGAGGAAGAAACACAGAATTGCAGGGAATGAGAAGCAGATGAATCCTGTAGATTCTGCTGGTACTGATGGTGCAATAGAAGGTCAAAGTCCAGCGGAAAAATCTACGAACATGGCATCCCATGCTACACGAGTTGCAAAAAAAGACAAACAGAAACAAATAGCTGCCACCAAACAAGCAGAGACAGCCCTAGTTCTTGCAACACCTACCACAAGATTACCAAATGCACGACGTACTCGTCGTCAATCGAGCTAGCAGCACGTTCCCAAGCTCCCTTGCCACCTGTCACTACTTCCAAGCACTCTTGACACAAGACGAGTTGGCAATATCGATGAACCTGGTGAGCTTCAACAGCAAGAAGGTAGTTCTTTGGAGTCAAGTTACAGATTGCATGCTTCTTTATATGTAGTCTCACAGTTTGATGTACACTAACACTTCCTAAATTTGTTGTTGGACTAGCACCTAGGCGCAAGAGGAAACAAGCATTAGGGATAATGCTCGATATGTTAACTAAATCTAGAGGAGGAAGAATGGAGATCCGTTTTGAGGCAGGTTTAAAAAGGCCACTGATGCTAAAGAGTCAGCCAAGTTAGTATCAGAGGTAGCGGTTGTTGTTAGGTGTCATGTACGTATCCTCCCAACATGGATTCAGTACAGGAATGACAAAGACAAAACCCAGTTCAACACCTTCCTCGACCATTTATCTGCAAGTATGGTTATGTATGGAAACTAGTAATATCGTCTTCCTTTGTCCAATACTTTCTAGGTTGCTTATAATGAGTCTCCCATAATTTTCAACAGATGAGGTTCAAGTTGGATAGCCAAGATGATGCAACCAGACAAGCTTGCACCCATGTTTTCAAGTCTGCTCATGACAAGATGTCGGTATAACTTGAGGAAAACTCACTTTGAAGGCAAGGCTAACAGTGAACTTGCCCAAACATCTGAAGTGGAAAATATATCTGATGAAGACTGGAGAGGTCTCGTTAAACACTGGTGCGATCCGAAGTATTAGGTACATTATATATATGTCATCAGATCAAATGTTGAAGTCCTATTTACGCATGTGCCACACAAATCTATCTTCTTGTAGGTGAACTATTCAAAGAACAAGGCCAACCGTACAAAAGTGAAATTCCAATGCATTTACGTGATCTCGTAGCTATATTGCACATCGCGAGGCTCTTGTAATTAGCTGCTGTTTCACTCTTTTCGATGTACCATATTATCAGATCTATATTGACTTGTTCCAAATGCGAGGAAAGCCCATAAGGACCAAAAGTACCTGAACCAAATCTTGTGGAAATCTTCAAGGACTGTCACACCAGCAAGAAGAAGGGCATGACCACACCATTCAAAGCGGCTGTTGTAAGTCCTTAATCCTCATGCCTTTTAACTACTACTTACTCTGACTTGTGCCTTGAACTGCATGGTTTGCAGCCAATGTCTATTACTCTTTTCAATTTTATACACAATTGTCTTAGCGTATCATTGCACCTTACAAGGTTTAAAAGAGAGGAGTGATGTTCCTTTGAGCTTGACCCATAATCTAGTTCCGTGCTGGACTTTCCCACACAACGTTACAATTGCCTATTTATCTGTTCTCAGTTGTTATGTGATATGAATGATGTCATACTATGCTTACCGTATTATATACTTCGTCTCTTTATCCTTAGCCCTCAATACAATGTGAAGAAATAGACAATACATTAGCAATGGTACATGGTCATATGTTGGGAACCTAGTTTTATTATGTACTTTGCAATAATATACAACTAATATTTTAAATGGGTTCACCAGAATAAGTTCTGTATATAGACCAAAGCTATTTTGTTTGGTTTTGCTGCCTCCTTAATGTCTTTTGTTCTAGTACTACTAATGTAAAACCTCAACTTTTCAGCGAGCTATGGAAAAAATGGTGGAACCGCCACCTTCTGAAGGTGGCGAGGCAACTATAACCGCAATGTCAGCTCTTGCTGCAGTGGGTCAGTACCTGTCCACTAACAGTGCCAAAAGCATGTTCCTGCGTAATACTGGGTTGGTTGTTAAGGCAATTTCGTCCAAACTGCCTCATGATCAAGATATGCAAGCTCAAAGCAATGTTGTATCTGCGCTCCAGACACAAGTCCATTCCCTAACAGAGACCTTTGTGAAACAAGGAGAAACATTGCTCAATGTCGTCAAGATATGCATGGTTTTGAAACCAGACTATTAGACATTTTCTATGTTGTTCAGGAGCCTAGGGGAAATGAAGGCGAGGGTTATGGTGCTCCATCGGACAATACAGCGTGAAAACGTAACAGTTAGGTCAAATGAGCTGAGCTTCTGAACTTCTGGTGGTGCATTTATCTGCTACATTGTTAAGTTTTATGCCATCCTTCTTTTTGTTATATAGTTCTAATTTGTTTTGGTGCGATACAAAATTTATTCTTAACGTGCAGCCACCGACTGAAGAAAATAGCAAGCCATTTTTGTATAGTGTAGGGTGTTCCCTATATTTGCACTGCTGGCGATCTTTGATGCCGAGTGGATGTAATCTGTGCAATCGCCTTAATAGCCTAGCGTTAGTTTCGGCCTTATTTATTTCCTAGTCTTCTTTTTCCCTGGTTTGCTAGTGGCCGCAACTACCATGGGACATACGGGCCGTAGGATCCATGGGTCTCCTACGGGCCGTCGATAAATGGGCCTATAATCGGTGGGCCTCGGGCCGAAGGATAAATGGGTCTACATGGGCCGTAATCGGGCGTAATTAGTATCGGCCCAGCACGGTAACAGGCCGTTAACATGCCGTAGGACAGCAAAGGCTTAATTCTGTCACTGGCATAACGGGTCGTTAATGGGCCAGAATATATGACGAGTTGGAAACGGCGTAACGGGTTAACAGGCCAGAAACAGGACGACTCTTGCCATGGGCCGAATTTGGCCCATTAGGGTAATAGGCCAGTAACGGGCCGACTCTTGCCATGGGCCGAATTTGGCCCATTAGGGGAACATGCCAGTAGCGGGCCGACTCTTTCCATGGGCCGAATTTGGCCCATTAGGGGAACATGCCAGTAACGGGCCGGAAGTAATCGAGGACGGAAAAGGAGCCCAAGAAAGTATGGGCCGTCAATAGGCCGAAAGCTAACACGGGCTGGAAACGGCCCATGTAAATCACGGGCCGTTAACGGGTATAAAGAAAATTACTGTTCATTATGGGCTAGAGTAACCGTGGGCCTGTAAAGGGCCGAAAGATACGAAGGCCTCATATGGGCCGAAAGACGTCGTGGGCCATACATGGGCCGAAAGTGAAATGGGCTGGTATTATTTTCGACGGACCACATGACGTTGTTGGGCCGATTTCCTTTAGGGCCTAACGGGCCGTGAGTCAACGGGCCGTAAAATGGGCTATTTGCGAAGAGACCGTTAATAGGCTTTTCATGGTCCAGCCCGTTAACTTTTGACCAAGTCAAACGGGTCGGCTTTGTAAGCTAAATGGGCCACTGTTGGGTCGTGCCACGTGTCGACATATCATAGGCGTCGATCTGTCCCACTGACGAGCTGACACGTGTTTCGTCCGGCCAATAAGAATTTTACACGTGGAAATTTCCCATTGGTCGGGCTGCTAACGGGTTATCGGATCCAAAACCCGACCCGATAGCTTAACGGCGTTCGCTACGGTGGATGCCACGTGTCGGTCACCCTTGACGAAAGCACTTACGGACGCGCGATTTATCGTCATGGAAGTGGACACTTCCGTGATGATAATTTTGTAATGTCATGGAACACTTCTACGACAAAGACATGTATGACTATCTTGATTACGTCATAAATTTGTCATGGATGTACATGCATGACAAAAAATGCGACCTACTGTGACAAACACGTATCATCACGGAAGTGTATTTTTTGCAGTGGTAATTTAATCTTGTCCAGCTTACTAATGAACTGGTTCACCGAAATGAGTTTCATATACTAGTACATGCTAAACCTGTTATGTGTCTGCTTGTTTCTTCTTTTAGAATGCTGACAGAATATTGGGGAAGAGTGCCTTATTAAGCAATGGTAAAGGAAGTAATGCAGATAAGGTTCGGGATAGTGAGACATCCTTGTTGGTCTCCAACAAAGCTAATAAAACAACTAAGGAAAACTATCTTGAAGACAGTGAGACAACCCCAAAGTCCTGTCTTGGTTTATTGTTTGAGTTACTGGCCACTACCGCTGGCACAAGCTATTCAAACTCACTGTCTGAATTAGGTCGGTTTCTTGAGTCTCAACTACAAGCTAAAATACATCGATCAACTGTGCTGCGACAAGAAGCGGAAGGACTGCAGATGTCCCTAGAGCATTCAGATGCATACTTTCTGGTGCAACAACAAGCGTTTGAGGATTTTAGTGCCAAACAGGACAAAGCTAATAAGCTTGCTAAGCTTATGGCCATCATGGTGGATACCCAGGATAACGTTTCTTGAGCTCTTCTGAAGTTGTTTCAGTTATGGACTTGTTTGGCTGCCGTGTTTATTTGCACTGGTGGCCAATTTAGACGACAAGTATATGTAATATGCTGCTTTGTTCCCTATATTTGCACTTGTGGGGAACTTTGATGCCCAGTGGATGAAATATGTGTAATAGCCATTATACCCTAGTGTTAGTTGATTGCTTATTTATTTCCTTATTGTCTTGTTTAGTTGTTTGCTTTTAGTCACTGCAGTTCTTTTTCACCATTTTTCTAGTGGCCACAATAACTTATTTTTGGTAACTAGGCCACAATAACCATGGCAACACACGGGCTATTGGAACCATGGGCCTCCTGTTGGCCGTAGGATCCATGGGCCTTCTATGGGCCATAGGATCCATGGGCCTTCTACGGGCCATAGGATCATGGACCTTCTACGGGGCTTATAATCATTTCGCCAAACATGGGCCATACAATTCATGGACCATAACGGGTCGTTAATAGGCCATATTTGATAACACTATGAAAATAGCCCAACGGGTTAACGGGCCACAAACGGGCCGAATGTAACCACGGGTTGAATTTGGCCCACAAACGGAACAGTCCAGTAACGGACCGTAACTAACCGAAATCTAGAAATGAGCCCAAGAATAAATGGGCCCTTAGAAGGCAGAAAGTTAACATGGGCTGGAAACGGCCGACGGAACAATGGGTCGTTAATGGGTATAAAGCGATACACTGTTCATTATGGGCCAGTTTCATCTTGGCCCTTTAATGGGCCCAGAGTTACAAAGGGCCTCCAATGGGCTGAAAGACGTCATGGGACATACATGGGCCGGAAGTTACAACGGGCCGGTTTCATATTGGACGGCCCAGATGATGCTACTGGGCCAAATTCCGGTAGGTCGTGAGTTAGCGGGTTGTAGATGGGCTATATGCAAACATGCCGTTAACAGGCTTTCCGTGGGCCGACCTGCTACCTTTTGACCAAGTCAAACGGGCCGGCCCTTTCACTGGAATGGGCCTCTGTTGGGCCGTGCCACGGGTCGATGAATCATAGGCGCCATCGGTCCAATGCGTGGATGACATCTGTCACAACGTTGAGCTGACACGTGTTTCCTCCAGCCAATGATGATTTTACACGTGGAATACCCCCATTGGTCGGGGTTGTTAACGGGTTATAGGATCCCAACCAGAACCCGATAGCTTAACGGTGACCAATTACGGTGGATGCCACGCGTCGGTCACCCTTGATGAAAGTACTTCCATGATGCGTCATTTATCGTCATGGAAGTAGACACTTCCGTGATGATAATTTTTGTAACGTCATGGGACACTTCTACAACAGCACAGGTATGACTATCTCGATTCTGTCATAAAATCTTCATGGATGTACATGCATGACACAAAACGTGACCTGCTGTGACAAACACGTATCATCACGGAAGTGTATTTTTTTTGTAGTGCGCGGAAGTCGCTCCTCACGTGCCGTCCAGCTCCTGATCCTCGTGAAGCTCCAGAGGTCTGAGGGGCTCGCGAGGATCCGTCACCTCCTCCGTCTGGGCTGCCCTACGCCTAGCCTCATGAGCCTCCAGGATGGCCCGCATGCGACACTGGTGGAGTGCAGCCGTGTCCGGCAGGCCGAAAGGCATGCGAACATAGCTGTGAGGGGGGCCCTCACACTGGCCGGCGCGGGACGGACAGAAGAGCTCCTGAGACGCGGCTCTGTTGAGCCCTGGGACGTTGACGCAGACATGCAACTCGCTGCCCATGTCCGGGGCGGGAGCTATGTCCGGTGGTGCGGGGCGACGCTCACCTCACATGGCTCTTGCCTCCTGAAGCTCCTCCATCGTCTTGGAGATGAACTCCTAAGCGCCTTGCGCCTTGCGCCCTGCTCTCCTCTCGCGGAAGCACGTGTCAAAGCACGCCTCCAGATGGTGCCCGAATGCCTCCCTAGTGATGCTGGCTAGGTCTGAGGCCCTCCAGAGGAGAGACCCCGAGCACAACCTGAGAGGAGCATGATACGTCTCCAACGTATCTATAATTTTTGATTGTTCCATGCTATTACATTATCTATTTTGGATGTTTTATATGCATTAATATGCTATTTTATATGATTATTGGGACTAACCTATTAACCTAGAGCCCGGTGCCAGTTCTTGTTTTTTTCCTTGTTTTAGAGTTTCGCAGAAAAGGAATACCAAACAGGGTCCAAACGGAATGAAACTTTCGCGATGATCTTTCTTGGACCAGAAGACACCCAGGAGACTTGGAGTGCAAGTCAGAAGAGCCACGAGGTGACCACAAGGGTGGAGGGTACGCCCAGGTTCGATTTTATGGAAGGCGTGCGTCACGACATAAGGAATTTTTTTCCAATTCTCACCAAGGCATGGTGAGGCCATACCATGGCACCACGCCAGGCGTCATGTTTTCCAACTGTGTTTCATTTTTTGTATAGTTGTTAACCCAGTAAATGACGCGTTTATGTTTGACTATTGCCACACATTTCCTTGAAATATCTGCTCATTCCTTGTAAAAGGCATGAGAATGTACTACATAACACGAGCATGGTTTTCCAGACCGTTCTTGTGCACCTTTTCATGCACCGATTGCTCGAATTTGAATTATGTGCATAATTAATGCCTAGAAAATACACATAATCCCCTAAATATGGTAAATGAGCCCGGGAAAATGTCAAATTTGAACACGTTGCATTTGAGGCGGTATGTCGATCGTTGGAAAAAAATTGAATGACAAACTAGGACGGAAAGCACGGAACTTCCTCGGTGATGGTTCGATTTATGAAGGGCGTGCATGACGACATAAGCCAAACCTTCTCAAATTTTTACCAGGGCATGGCAAGGTCATACCATGGCACCATGCCAGGCATTATGTCTTTAAAGCATTTATTTCATTTTTTCTATAGTTGAAAACACAACAAACAAACATTTGTGGTTGACTATTATGCCACACATTTCATCGAAATATCTGTCCATTCCTTGTAAAAGGCATGAGAATTTACTAAATGGCACGAGCATGGTTTTCCAGGACGGTCTTGTGGACCCTTTCATGCACCGATTGTTTGAACTTGAATTATTTGCATCAATGCCTAGGAAATGCACATAATCCCCTAAATATGGCAAATGAACCCGGAAAAGTGCCAAATTTGAACACGATGATTTGCAGGTTGTATGTTCATCATAGAAAAAAAAACTCGTGGACAAAGGACAAAGAAAATTTGGACCCCCTTCAATCTTGGTGATTTCCCCCTCGAAACCATGAAACTTCCTCGGTGATGGTTTGTTTTATGAAAGGCGTGCATGACGACATTTTTACTAGGGCAAGGTGAGGTCATACCATGGCACCACACCAGGCGTCATGTTTTCCAAGCTTGTATTTAATTTTTTATATTTGTTAACCCAGTGAACGACGCGTTTATGGTTGACTATTGCCCCACACATTGCCTTGAAATATCTGCCCATTCCTTGTAAAAGGCATGAGAATGTACTAAATAGCACGAGCATGGTTTTCCAGACCGTTCTTGTGCACCTTTTCATACACCGATTGTTCGAATTTGAATTATGTGCATAATTAATGCCTAGAAAATGCACACAATCCACTAAATATGGTAAATGAGTTCAGAAAAATGTCAAATTTGAACACGGTGCATTTGAGGCGGTATGTTGATCGTTGGAAAAAAACTGAATGACAAACTATGATGGAAATTTGGATTCCCCTTCAATCTTGGTGATTTCCCTCTCGAAAGCATTGAACTTCCACGGTGATGGTTCGATTTATTAAGGGCGTGCATGACGACATAAATCAAACCTTCTCAGTTTTTAACCAGGGCACGGTGAGGCCATACCATGGCACCATGCCAGCCATCATATTTTTCAAGCACATATTTCATTGTTCTATATATACTTGATAACCCAGTAAATGACGCGTTTGTGGTTGACTATTGCCACACATTCCATTGAAATCTCTACCCATTCCTTGTAAAAGGCTTGATAAATTACTAAATACCACGAGTATGGTTTTTCCAGACCGTTCTTGTGCATCCTTTCATGCACCGATTGTTTGAATTTTAATTATGTGCATTAATACCTACAAAATGCTCATAACCCCCTAAATATTGTAAATGAACCCAGAAAAGCGTCAAATTTGAACACGGTGATTAGCAGGGTTTATGTTCATCATAGAAATAAAACGCATGGATCAAGGACAAAGGAAATTTCGATTCCCATTCAATCTCGGTGATTTACTATCGCACACGATTCATCTCCGTCGCCTCTGCGAACCATGTGTGTTCACTCACACGTGCAAAAGGAAAAAAGAAAACCCTCGCCCACTTCGTCCCCACTCACTCGCCGCGGACTCCTCCGCAACTCTGCACCCAAAGCTCGACGGGTGTTGGCAGCGGGCATAGGTCGCGCTCCAAACGACACCGGATTTCGCCACTACCGCTTTCCGCCATCTATCTGCACCGACATTCTAGACTCTGGTCGACTGGGGTTTTCTGCGGGATTGGGCCGGGGATTTTTCTCATGGAGAAGGTAATCAACTTAATTAGCGAAATATTCACCCATCTCATATCATAGTTTGTCCATCGCTGTTAATCAACCAGCGGAAATCATCGTGGAATCATTTTTGTTCTAGCTGATTCGTGGGTGTTCATTCATGTGTCCACAGTGCAAGCACAAATCGGGCAACTGTGGCCGTGTCCAGTTGGAAACGAAGTTCTATCTCACCATTCTGGATGACTTCACCGAGCGCTCGGTATGTTCAATCTCAACCTACCACGGTCGACATGGCCTAAATTTGTGAACATATACTGTCTGTTGCTACATTATCTATATATTTGCATCAAATCTTTCTTACATTATCTATTTTTAATTCTATATTTTTGTACTTTGCTTTCATCTATATTTGGATCTGTTCTATCAATTACTCCCATATTTGCATCTTGCTTTGTTATTTCAATATATCTAATTTACGATCTTAATTTTCATTTCAAGCAGTACACCCCTTGCTTTGCAAGAACAGGAGTAGAAGGAAATCTTTGGCTTTACTTTGCTGATGACTCCCAGGATGTCACATTGACAACGCATCATGGATTTACAATGACGGTTAGCTAAAACTTGATAAAGATGGTCACTCCTGTTTTAATGCGGACCTTTGGAGAAAAATGTCTAAGTGTTATGAACTAAAAACTGGCAATAAAATTCTAGTGCGTGCACCACAGCCTGGTCTAATTAACATGGATGTTTACTTCCCCGACGTCGTCAGCCGATCAAAGTCTAATCGAGGTTAGTGTCCTTTCAACTTTCTCCATCTTGTCATATTACTATTTAAGAAACCAATTGATCTTTCTTTAAGAAACCAATTGTGATGTCATATTCTAACTCCGTTCATAGGCAGTAAGAAATTCTATTTAATAATTTATGCATACTATATATTCTTCTGCCATGTTCTGAATAAATAATACCTTTCCACCTTTTTAAGCAGGATATGTTGGATGCATAGTGAACAATCTGTATGTTACTAAGCGTACCAAATTTCAATGGAAGGACTTGAAGTATGTCATAAACTTTGTTGATAATCTGATAGAGATAACACAGCGTATGAACGTTGGATTTTGGCTGGGATTAATTAGATCTATGGTGCACACATTGAACAAGACCAATTGTGTGCACAAAGCGCTGGTAAAAAGTCTTATTTTAATGTTGATGCTCATAAACTATATATATCTTCAACGATATGTTACAATTGTTTTTTATTCTACATATCAACAAAAATTGCCCCCTGTAGGAGTTCCTGGATCGATTTCTCGGCATGGTCGAATTACACTTGTGCCTGCTAATAACGCCAAAGTGATTGCAAGGTACTGCATTTCCCACAAAAATGGAACCATTCAAATTAACAAGTTCTCGCTTCTCGTGGCAATGCATCCATATTGGAAAATTGGAGACACTGTTCTACTCATGCTCTACCAAGGCACAGGAGGGCTCTTCCTTTTCATTGATGAGATGCCGATTCGTCGTGATCAAGTTGCTTCCAGTGGATAGTTGTGGTTGTTGGCCCTCGGGCTCTTAAAATGTGCTAGTTGTTACTATATATGTTAAGTATGTAGGTATGGACCATATGATTGTTGGCCCTTAGCCTCTTAAAATGTGATAGTAGTTACTATGTTAAGTATGTAGATATGGACCATATGGTTGTCAAAACCGTGTTACGAAGATCCTCCTTTTCTCGAATAGTGTAACCACTATATATATGTTACTCAAATGTTGTTACCCAAGTTCATAAATTTTCATGGAAAGTATTAGTATCGTACACAGTTCATTGAGATTAAGCGTGTGCCCGATGTCCAGAAGGCATTTGCATATTAACTGTCCATATTGCAAATTCACACACATGTTAACATAAGGAAACCTATGTGTAACATACTAACCATCGCACACGAGTACTCTTAGACGCATCGTCTGTGATACTCCTAGCCACCGCAAGCAACTAGTTTGCATTTTTCAAAGTTTTTTGTACACACAGAATCGCACGCGAAGTAACTGTATTGACTGTCTGTGTTGTAATTTCTCATCGCAAACAGTTCATCTGAGTTGGTTGTTTGCCACGTATCAAACACATCTTGTTTACGCGACTCCTTTTTGTTCTTTTGGCTCATCACAAATAGTTCATACATGTGAACTGTATGCTGCATATCACACACATCTTGTTAAGTTGAACCGTTTCTATTGTGTTCCCTAATCGAAAACAGTTCGGCCGAGTTAATCGTATGTCGTATATCGCACACATATTGATATGGCTGCCCGTTTATGTTGTTCTACCTCATCGCAAGCAGTTCGAATGTATTAACCGTGTGTCCTGCATCGCACACACATTGTTATGGCTGCCGGTTTCTGTTGTTCTGCCTCTTCGCAGACAGTTTGAATGGATTAACCATGTGTCCTTCATCGCACACGCAACTAAAGTCTTAACCATGTTTGATGTCACCGCCATCGCAAATGTTTTGCACCTTTTTTGACGGTTTTTTACACCGCCGTTTGCGACTATTGCATCGCACACAGTTTCAGCAAAGGGTCTCTGATCGTAGTGTCGCGTTAGCAGTATCATGTAGTAGTGTGAACTAGTTATATGTTGTACTGTGCTATTTTCAGGTAGCTATCATACTGTGATGTTAAAATGTATTTATGTGCCTGATATGGAATTGGCAAACAACTATTTGATATGAAATGTGAATTTGCGTAATACTTGAATTATTAGTTGTAAACTAGTAAACCTGCTAAATGGGTCATGGAACTTTGCTAACGGTTCTAGCAGTAAAAGCGTTTGTGATTGATAGCCCAATGCCATTCAGTTTTCTTCATCAAATCGTGTGTGATGTAGTTGAATAAAAGCAAACGGTTAACCGAGGCAGAGCGTGTGTGATAGTTACACCTATCACACACGAGGCTATACATAAAACTATGTGGGATGTATATACGAACGGAATACTGGATTGACTGTGTGGGATGTACATACGAACGGAAACGTTTTCCATGGATTAACTGTGGGATGTACATAAGAACGGAAACGTATTCCTTGGATTGACTGTGTGGAATGTACATAACAAACGGAAATTTTTGTCTAGGACTGACTGTGTGGGATGTACTTACGACCCGAACCGATTGGGCTTGCATAACCATATTTGATCGCTCACCCATCGCACATGACCTCATTCTGCCGAGCATGTGTGACCGGAGGGCCTATCCCCGATGGTTTCTGGGTCGTGTCGGAAGTACCCCCCTATTGCACACACTCACTCGGTGATGGTTCAGAATGTCGTCGTGGAAAGGGGTTAAAAACTGTTTGTATTGCGCCTTGCTGTACCAGTGCAAGTATGAATGGACCAGTTCAATCTTACCAATACCAGGTGGGTATGTTTTGTACGGTTGATGTATTAAGCATGTTGTAGTAAGCATGCCTAACTCATCTTAGCTATTTTCTCTAGCAGCACTTTCCCTGCGATGTTAAATCTGTCAATTACATTTTATCAGTACCAGTTTCAATGGCTATACTAGGTTGTTTGTAGTTAAACATGGCTTATTTATTTCAGTGCTACACACTATGTGATGTTCAAGTATGAACTGCCCAGATCAATTTAGCCAATACCAGCTACAAACTTACAATACTTGACTTACACTCGTACAGAGAGGTGCTATACAAACGCTTTTAACCCCTTTCCGCGATGGCATTTGGAACCGTCGCCAAGTGAGTGTGGGCGATAGGGGGGTCCTTCCTACATGACCCAGAAACCGTCGGGATAGGCCCTCCTGGCACACAGCCTGGGGAAAAATGAGCTCGTGTGTGATCTGGCATGGCATCGAAACCCAATCGTTTCCGTTCGTATGTACATCTCACACAGTGAATACCAGAAAAAACATTTCCGGTTCGTATGTACATCGCACACTTTGTGTATAAACGTTTGTGCAAGGTGGCCTAACGCAAACAGTTCTCTGCCTAAAACCGTGTGGGTTGTTTGAGTTTATCGCCCACGGTGCTGTCTGAGTAACCATCTACAATAGAAAACCCCAATAAGCAGGGTAATTAGCCTATTATTGATAATCCATGTAGAACTCAAATTGATATTTCTTATAGAACACACAAGATATTTCATATCTGTATAACGAGAACCAGGATTTCATAATCTAATTTTGTCAGATAGCTTCGGCACTTGGTTATGCCATTATACAACAACACCAAGTTTCACATGCAACATCGAAAACCTTTGGGAAGTAGCATCATACACGGTAAATAGACAGATGAATCTCATCTGGGAAGCTACAGAAGAGGAAGGCAAATATTGACCCTTCAGTGATGTTGAATGTCCTTGCCGATAACCCACAAGTATTGGGGATCAATTGTAGCCACTTTGGATAAGTCACTACAGGAATCAGGAACGTTGTCGTCTGCCATGGCTGACGGCAAAGGCATGCTTGGCAGATAGGAAAGGCCTTTGCCGTCAGCCAGTAGACGGCAACACATCCGGCTGAACAAACTATGGCAAAGGGCACTTTGACGTCTGCTGGCAGACAACAAAGAGCCTGGACGGCATACGTGGCAGCTTAGGTACATTAGGAGGTTAACGGCGTGCTTTGGTATCTGCTGGCAGACGACAAAGACCATTGCATCTTTGCCATGTGCCAGCAGACGACAAAGTGCCCAAATAGGCCAACACAGATGACCCCCAGGTAGCTGCGAAGTGGCATGCTATGTCGTTTGCTAGCAGACGGCAAAGATGCAAAGGCCGGCAGAGGGCAAAGCTGCCAAATAGGCCAGCCTGGTGCACCCCAGGTTGCACAGGCAGCTGGCACGTGGCAGCTTTGCCGTCTGCTGGCTGATGTCAAAGCTCTTCTCCCTCTGCTAGTAGACGGCAAAGAGCTTGTATAGCCCATGTTTTTCTTTTTCTTATATTCATTCAATTTCAAAGATATATATGTACACACATTTGAAAATACTTTCAAAAAGCATACCAACACATGAACAGTGAAGAGAGGAACATATTCAACATATCCAACAACATATCGAACATATATACAATGGTTTCATCCATACATACATATCCAACAAGAAGTTTCCAACAAGTTTCTAAAAACAAAAAGGAAGCACAAGGAGAAGAGTAGACTCCATCAATGCAATCTTCCTCATCTACAGCAAATCTGCAAATAGGGAAAGAAGAAAGTTAAAAGAAGAAGAAGACTAGCTAGAAGAAGAATAAGAAGAAGAAGAAGAAGAAGAAGAAGAAGAAGAAAAGAAGAAAAAGAAGAAGAATAAGAAGAAGAAGAAGAAGTAGAAGTGTTTTTCTTCTCTTTCCTTTTCTCCTCTCCTCTCCTTTATCTTCTTCTTATTCTAACTAAGGTAGGTAAAAATGCCATTTTTAGCTAAGTTAGGTAAAAATGCTAAGTGTAGGTCATTTTAGTAAGGTTATTATGTCATTTTAGAGGAAAATAAGCTAAGTCTATATCATTTTCAAGGTAACCAAGATTATCATGCCATTTTTTACCTAAGTATGCTAAGTATGTCATAAATGAACTGAACAAGCTTAGTATAGGTCATTTTTGAGCTAACCTAGGTAGTTATGCCATTTTTAGCTAACTAAGAATATTTATTCGTTTTGGAGGAAATAATGGCAAGTGTAGGTCATTTAGAGCTATTCTAGTTAAAATTGGTCATTTTGGAGGTAGGTAAGGTTATTTTGTCATTTTGGAGGAAAATAAGCTAAGTCTATGTCATTTTAGAGCTAAACCAAAGTTATCATGCCATTTTTTGCCTAAGTATGCTAAGTGTGTCATAAATGAACTAAAGAAGCTAAGTATAAGTCATTTTTGAGCTAACCTAGGTTCTTATGCCATTTTTGAGCTAACTGAGCATATTTATTCATTTTGGAGGATAAAATGGTAAGTGTAGGTCATTTTAGAGCTATCCTACTTAAAATCGGTCATTTTGGAGCTAGGTAAGGTTATTTTGTAATTTTGGTGGAAAAGAAATTAATTATTTGATAGTTTGGTGCTAAACCAAGGTTATTATGCCATTTTTACCTAAGTAAGCTAAATATGTCATAAATGAACTAGGTAAGCTAAGTATATATCCTTATTGAGCTATCCTAGGTAGTTATGCCATTTTTAGATAAATAAGCATATTTGGTCATTTTGGAGGAAAAAATGCTAAGTATAGGTCATTTTATAGCTATCCTAGGTAAAGTATGTTAGTTTGGAGGTAAGTAAGGTTATTATGTCATTTTCGAGGAAAATAAGCTAAGTATATGTCATTTTGGAGCTAAACCAAGTTTATTATGCCATTTTTTACCTAAGTGAGCTAATTATGTCATAAATGAACTAGCTAAGCCAATTATAGATCATTATTGAGCTATCCTAGGTAGTTATGCCATTTTTTAGCTAACTAAGCATATGAAGTCATTTTGGAGGAAAAAATGCTAACTATAGGTCATTTTATAGCTATCCTAGGTAAAATATGTCATTTTGGAGCTAAGTAAGGTTAATATGTCATTTTTGAGGAAAATAAGCTAAGTATAGGTCATTTTGGAGCTAAGTAGGTCATTTCGTAAGCTAATTATGCATTTGTTAAGCAAAACACTTGAGAAACTTACCTCATCACGGAGTTGAAGGACCGGCCGGGTTTGCGCTGGTGCCGGACGGAGAAGGACCGGTCGGGGTTGCGCCAGTGCAAGACGGAGAAGGATCGGTCGATGCTTGTCGGGAGACATGCTGCACCAAAGATCATTTGCAATGTCTTGTTAGCATGATGGAACTCAAATTTGAATACTAGTAACTAATGACCATTCAAATCAAACTCACCGTGTCCGCTATACCAACCTGGGGCATCGGCAGCGAGGTCTGACCGTTCTTCTCGCACACGGTCTGCACATTTTGTTTTCACGAGTCAGTCATATTAGTTAGTAATGAAACGAACATTACATGCATGATTTGGCTAATATGCAAGAGAAATTTACCACGAGGAGCTCGTATAGGGCCCGGTGAGACACGTCGTTACGGTTCCTCTCCGCCTCCAAAAGACTAAGCATCCTCTCCTCCAACTCCCTCTCCCTCTGCTTAGCCTGCCTGTTTGCCCCCGCAAGAAGCTCCTGGGCCCTAGCCTCGATGGCGAGCTCCATTGTCCGTGGACGAGGCGGTATCTTAGGATCGGAGCTCGTCTGGTGCTTCTTGATCTCCTGGAGAGTTTTGGAACAACATATGAGTCCATCCCCAATGGCTAACGAGCCATGGTACCTCCCGCCACCAGATAGCATCACGATCTCTGGATCAAAAGGACTCTGGCTTGGGTTGAAGTCCTACCCTTTCCTCATCTTCCCAACATCTCTGTACCTCAGGAGCTTGTTGTGGGAGAAGATGTTGGTGAAGCTCTTTGGATGGTCGAGGTCATCCTCAGAGAATGCCTTGGCCTTCTTGTATGGGGCGGTATGGGCCATGGCATAGAGGTCGTACATCGGTGGCATGTCCTTTTTGTTGTGTCACACCTAAAAGAGAGGAACAACATATTAGTTAAGGGCTCAAGCTAGCATGCAGAATGAAACTGCATGAATCATGAAGCAAACCACATACCCAGTGATCCCCGTACTCAAACAGGTTGGAGC
Organism: Aegilops longissima; assembly: GCA_021605205.1. Taxonomy (NCBI): domain Eukaryota; kingdom Viridiplantae; phylum Streptophyta; class Magnoliopsida; order Poales; family Poaceae; genus Aegilops; species Aegilops longissima. The sequence goes on from CM038680.1 coordinate 468,267,298, forward strand.
TCCCTTGATGGTGTGGCACACCTTGCATTTGGGAACGCTTATCCCTGGCCTTGTTGCGGATGGCTAGCCATCGGGGAGAGCACCACTCATCCACACCAACGCCTCCCAATAGTCCATCCTATCCGCACACCATCTCGGGGGCACCTAAGTTAGACAAAGAGAAATTTCAGCGCTACGCCTACGAATCAAATCAAGGAAACTAAGTACATGACCTTAAGAATAGGTAATTACCTTCATGTACTTCCCCTTACTCAGATACTTGGCGCGGCACTTCTTCTTGGCCCTCTTAATGTTATTCGAGATGTAGTAGTCCCGAACAGCCTGCACCCTAGCCTCGTGTCGTAAGTTTTGAAGTAGGCTCTTGCACTCGGCTTCGAGAACCATAGCCGCGTCTGCCTCGTGTTCCTCAAGACACTTGTAGAAGGTCTGCAATCGAACAAGACAAAATTGATTAGTGGAATCACTAGGTACTGTCGATTTTAAATTTTGTAAAGGAGTAATTACCCAAAACCGCCGCCTCATAATGTCGGCCACCGTCTCGCACAGGACACCATCGACCCTCTCCTCCGGTGGGGCCGGGGCAGCCACGTACAGCTCCCAACTTAGTGCTAGGTGTGGGACCTCACACTCACCGAGCAACGTGACCCAACCCAGGATGTGGTGCCGGGAAAGCACACCAAGGATCTGGTTGGGCCTGCATACACGAGGGGCGTGTTTCCAACCCCTACAGTGTGACAAGGCCAACACATTAGATATTAATTTGAAGAAACATGAAGGCAAAAGGTTAAAAAAGAGTAAATGCACTTACTTCTCCCCGTTAGGCTCAATCAACCACCTCTGATCGCGGGTCGGCGTCACGGGGGGGAGCTTTGTACCACCACGCTGGTAGACCTTCTTGCCCCCCTTAACCAGCTTGCCCTCGCAATAGCTATCGTCAGAAAAGGTGTCCTCATCACCATTAGCATGGCCAATAGCCTCCGGAGTCACGTGGGATGAAGACTCTAGGACCCGAGTTTCCTGGGACGAAGACTTTGGGACGTGAGTTTAGTCAGATGAAGGCTCGGTGACCTGAGGCTCGTCGACCCGAGGCTCGTGGACCGGAGTCCGAGATGGGTCAGAGTTAGACGGGTCCACCTGAGACAGAGCACTCCGGTGGTTCGGAGACTCAGCTGGGGGTGGTGGCGAGGAAGGCGCACGAGCCTTCCTACCTCTCCCGCCGCCACGTCCACCTCTAGCAGCCCTCTTCGTCTTCCCCCGACCTCTCCGAGCCGAAGAAGAAGTGCCCGCTGGTGTCTGCATGCTGTCTACCAGCGCTCTCCGAAGGTGCTGGGGTGGAATAATAGTACCCCTCCCAGCACACACACCGAGGAAGGAGGCACAGAGCGCTCTCGACCCGCGCCCACCATCTGTCAACACCTTCAATGACAAAGAGTAAACGAAATTAGTACATCATAAATATAATAACATATGTAAGTGTGTATCATCATCATGACCATAATAAACAATTGAATACCTAATAACACGAACTAATTAGTAATATATATATATATATATATATATATATATATATATATATATATATATATATATATATATATATATATATACATAATAATAATTGAATACAGACGTAACTCATAATTCACAAATATATGACCCGTCGGCCTCGGAAGGCCAAAGAGCACCTTTTTCAGGAGGAGTCGGGGATCGGGGTGTCGTGTCGGGTGTCGGGGTATCATGTCAGAGGTCGAGGTGTCGGTGGTGTCGTGTCGGGGTCGGGGTGGTGTGTCGGGGTCAGGGGTGCCGTTTCAGGGCAGGGTGCTGTGTCGGGGTGTCGTGTCGGGGTCGGGGTCAGGGGTTCGGGGTGTCGGGGTCGGGATGGAAAATCCTCGACACCTCGACACCTCGATCCGCGGCCCCTAGACCCTCGACTAGTTTTCCCTCGATCCTCTTTTCTTCTCATCTTCTCCTCTTTTTCTTCTCCTTCTTCTCCTCCTCCTCCTCGTCCCCCTCCCCCTCCCCCTCCTCCTCCTCATCCTCTTCTTCTTATTCTTCTTATTCTTCTTCTTCTTCTTCTTCTTATTTTTTCATATTTTTTTGCTTCCTTTAATTATGACTATTTAACTAAAACCTAACACTAATCAAATATAATCTAACTAACTAAAACCTAACACTAACCTAAATCAGAAAACAAAAAACAGAAAGGGGTGGCAGGGGCTCACCGTGGGGGGCGGCGACGGGGTGGGGAGGGGGCGGCGATAGGCAGCGCTCCTCGGGGGTGGCTTGGGCGACTGACCCACGGCTGCGGCGAGGAAGCGGTGGCAGGGAGGCTCGGGAGGGGGTGGGAAGGCAGGGAGGGGGCGGCGACGGGGCGGGGAGGGGCGGTGACGGGGCAGCGATGGGCCAGGATCGCAGGAAGGGGACGACGACAGAGAGGGGGTGGGCCGGTGGGGCGGCGGGGCGACGGGGCGGCAGTGGTGCTCGTCGAGCCTGGAGGAGAAAGAGGAGAAAGAGAGATAGGGCGACCGCGGGGGGGCGTGACGTTATGTCAAAATCAAAATGTTGTCGTCTGCCGCGTCATTGGGGCCGTTAGGGTTTAATAGACAGTGGGCCCAACCCCCTCTTTGCCTTTCGCTAGAAAACGGCAAAGCTTCTTTGCCATCCGCTAGCAGACGTCAAAGAGTTGGCTGATGGCAAAGCCACCCTTTGTCGTCTGCTTGCTCTTTGTCGTCTGTTTTCTTCTACCTAATTGCAAAGCCACTCTTTGCCGTCCGCTAGCAGATGCAAAGATGTGACAGACGGAAAATCTTCTTATTCCAGTAGTGAGTAAGAGTGTCGAACCCAATATGTAGAAAAAGGTAGAACAAATATTCCCTCAAATTCTATCGACCACCGATACAACTCTACTCACGCTTTACGTTCGCTTTACCTAGAACAAGTACGAAACTAGAAGTACTTTGTAGGTAAGACATGATAGGTTTGCAAGAAAATAAAGAGCACGTAAATAAAAAGTAGGGGTTGTTTAGGTAAAGAAAAAACTAAGTTAGTTTTAGTGGAGAGCTTTTTGTCAAAGAAAGTTATTTGTCTAGGCAATCGATAACTAGACCGGTAATCATTATTGCAATTTTATAAGAGGGAGAGGCATAAGCTAACATACTTTCTCTTCTCTGATCATATGCACTTATGATTGGAACTCTAGCAAACATCCGTAACTACTAAAGATCATTAAGTTAAACCCAACCATAGCATTAAAGTATCAAGTCCTCTTTATTCCCATACGCAAACAACCTACTTACTCGGGTGTGTGCTTCTGTCACTCACGGCACCCACCATAAGCAAATCATGAACATATTGCAAACTCTACAACAGGGATCCCTCATGCTTGCATGACACGGATATCACCATAGGACAACACCAATAATGAAACATGCAACTCAAACCAATCACGATCATCAATCAACCCATAGGACAAAATGGATCTACTCAAACATCATAGGATAGCCATACATCATTTGGATATAATATATAGCATTGAGCACCATGTTTAAGTAGAGATTACAGCTGGGAGAAGAGGTGATGATGGCGGTGAAGTTTTTGGTGTAGATCGTCGTCACGATGATGGCCCCAGCGGCGTTTCGGTGCCACCGGAAGAGAGGGCGAGAGAGCCCACCTCCTTCTGCTTCTTGCTTGACCTTCCCCCTAGATGGGAGAAGGGTTTCCCCTCTGGTCCATGGCCTCCATGGCGGCGGAGGTGCGAGAGCCCCTCCGAGATTGGATCTCTCCATGGCGGCGGAGGTGCGCTCCCAGATTCTGGACTTTCACCGTTTCTTAATTTCCCGGAGATCCGTCACTCCGATTGGGCTGAAATTTTAACATGATTTTTATCTGGATATTAGCTTTCTTGTGGCCGAACAAGGGCACCAACCGCCTTATGGGGTGGCCACAAGGACCAAGGGCGCGCCTCCTGGTCTTGTGCCCCCCTGGGCATCGTCTCGAGTTGATTCTTTTTTCCGAAAAATCACATATATTCCAAAAAAATCTCCGTAAGTATGTTTGGACGCTGTTTGAAATGGATTTTCTGCGAAACAAAAAGATGGAACATACAGGAACTCGCACTGGGCACTGGATCAATATGTTAGTCCCAAAAATAGTATAAAAAGTTACCAAAAAGTATATAAAAGTTGTAGGATATTGGCATGGAACAATAAAAAATTATAGATACGGCGGAGACGTATCAACATCCCCAAGCTTAATTCCTGCTCGTCCTCAAGTCGGTAAATGATAAAAAAGATAATTTTTGATGTGGAATGCCACCTAGCATAATCTTGACCATATAATCTAATTATAGCATGAATATTAAGAGACTCTCTATCATGAAGACCATGGTTTTAGTTTGAAGCACAAGTGTGCAAAAAGGATAGTAGCATTGCCCCTTCTCTCTTTTCTCTCATTTTTTGTATTTTTTGGGCACTCTTTTTTTGGCCTCTTTTTTTGTTTCATTTTATTTTTCGTGCAGAGTCTCATCCCGACTTGTGGGGGAATCATAGTCTCCATCATCCTTTCCTCACTGGGGAAATGCTCTAATAGTGGTGATCATCACACTTTTATTTACTTGCAACTCAGTATTACAACTCGATATCTAGAAAAAATATGACTCTATATGAATGCCTCTGACAGTGTACTAGGATGTGCAATGATCTAGCATAGCAAAGATATCAAAAAAACGGACAAGCCATGGAAATATCATGCTAGCTATATTAGGATCATGCAAAGCTATATGACAATGAATGCTCAGGTCATGTATATGATGATGATGTAAGTTGCATGACCATATATCTCGGAATGGCTATGGAAATGCCATAATAGGTAGGTATGGTGGCTATTTTGAGGAAGATATATGGTGGGTGTAATGCACCGGTGAGAGTTGCGCGGTACTAGAGAGTCTAGTAATGGTGGAAGGGTGAGAGTGTGTATAATGCATGGACTCAACATTAGTCATAAAGAACTCACATACTTCTTGAAAAAGTCTAGAAGCTATTGAAACAAAGTACTACACGCATGCCCCTATGGGAAGGGTTGGTAGGAGTAAACCATCGCGCGATCCCGACCACAACACAAAGGATGGCAATCAAAAAATAAATCATGCTCCGACTTCATCACATAACGGTTCACCTTACATGCATGCTACGGGAATCACAACCTTTAACACAAGTATTTCTACAAATACACAATTACGTACTAGCATGACTCTAATATCACCATCTTTATATTGCAAAACTGTTGCAAGGAATCAAACATATCATATTCAGTGATCTACAAGATCTATGTAGGATTTTATGACTAACCATGTGAATGACCAATTCCCGACGAATCTCTAAATAGATATAAGTGAAGCAAGAGAGTTTAATTATTTCTACCAAAGATATGCCCACACTCTAACAAATATAAGTGAAACAAAAGAGCATTCTACAAATGGCGGTTTTCTATGTGTAGGGAAACAGGCAATCCAAACTTCAAATGATATAAGTGAAGCACATGAATCAGTTTATAAAGCAATACTCAAAAGATATAAGTGAAGTGCAAATATCATTCTATAAATTAACCAAGGACTATCTCATACCAGCATGGTGTATTATTAAAATAAAAATAAAAAGCACACGACGCTCCAAGATTTACGCATATCATGTGATGAATAAAAATATAGCTCTAAGTAAAATTTACCAATGATCATTAGAAGAAAGAGGGGATGCCTTTCTAGGAATCCCCAAGCTTAGTTGCTTGGGAGTCCTCGAGTATTACCTTGGGGTGCCTCGGGCATCCCCAAGCTTAGGATCTTGCCACTCCTTATTCCTTCATCCATCATGATCTCACCCAAAACTTGAAAACTTCGATCACACAAAACTTAACAAAACCCTCGTGAGATCCGTTAGTATAAGAAAATAAATCACCACTTTAAGTACTGTAGCAAACCAATTCATATTTTATATTTGCATTTTAACTACTGTAATATAACTTCTCCATGGCTCAGACCACCGATAAAATCAATAGTTTCATCAAAACGAGCAAAACAATGCATCAAAAACAGAATCTGTCTTAAACAAGAGAGTCTATAGCAATCAGAACATCTACCAGACTTATTTAACTCTATTTTTTTGAAACATTGGTAACAAATAAACAATTTTCATAGCAGTACTATGTAAAAATTTCAGAAACATTCGACGTTCCAGTAAAAAATGAAAATTCACGCGCTACAGCCAAAGTTTCTATTTTTTCCACTACACATACCAAACAAGCAATCTAATCATCCTAAAGGCAACTCTTGGCACATTATTTTTATAATACAATGTATTTACACAAGGGTGTAATTAGTTTTGTTGAAAAGTTTCTGTAATCAAGGTTCACAAAGTTTCCATGCGCATGAACAAAGTTCAAGGCTAGTTCCCACTTAAACAATGCTCGTCTTTCTCACTTTCGCTTTTCTTTTTGAAAAGGTTTTATGTTCTGCACTTTATTTTTTTGTTTTTAAACAATATAAAAGCACACAGCAGAATAAAATGACTCTGTAAAATTTCCGGGTTGTCTCCCTGGCATCGCTTTCTTTAAAGCCATTAAGCTAGGCATATAGTGCTCAAGTAATGGATCCACCCGGATCCCAAGGTATATCAAAGCCAATTTTAATTAACAATGATTTGTGATTTAGTAGTGAGAAAAAAGTAACATATATCATGAAACAACGAAGTCTAACTCTCTTCCTATGCATCGGCATGTCATAAAAGGACAATTCATGCACACAAAGTAAAGGTCAATGCATAGTATAAACAGTTTCTCGCAATTTTATCGTATTGGAGACATCGAGAGGCGGAGATGTAGTTACTCTCTCATAATAATTGCAAGTAGGACCAGCAAGCACATGCATATTATATCTTTCAAAATCATCATGTGCAATAGTAGAATGCAACCCATCAATATAATCCTTAATAAGCGCAAACTTCTCCAATATAGCGTAGTTGGGAGAATTCAAAAAGATAATAGGACTATCATGCGTGGGTGCAATAGCAAAAATTTCATTCTTAACATAAGGAACAATAGCAAGTTCATATCCATAAGCATCATTCATATTGGCATCATGGCTACAAGCATAGCAAGCATCAATTTCATCAAAAGGGATATTTCAAATGAATCCAAGGGATCATAACAATTATCATAGCTTTCATCCCTCAGTATGTACGAAGGGAAATTAAACAATGTATGAGTTGAAGAGTTACTCTCATTAGAAGGTGGGCACGGGTAGCTAATCCGCTCTTCCTCCTTTTGTTCTTCGCTCACCTCGTCATTTTTTTTCATCTAATGAGCTCACATCATCATCAATTTCTTCTTCCATTGTTTCCTGCAAAATATTAGTCTCTACTTGGACAGCAGAGACTTTCTAAATAAACGCATCAATATCATAATTATATTCATAATTCTCATAGCAATATTGAAGTATAGCAAAATTTTCAGGCCTATAAACATCATCATCAAAAGCTTCATACTTTTCAAACAAAGATTCAATTTCATAAGCACCCTTCAAAGCAACGAATTCTTTTCATTCCACATCATAGTAATCATATCTACCATTAGCATAAGAAGCTAAGGTTTCATTATCATTAAATTTGCATGAAAAGGGAAGGAGTGGAGCCTTCATCCTAGAGCAACAAGTATAATCATATCTCAAGCATAGTTCCCGAGCATACCAATGCAACATATGAATTTGATCCCATAATAGTTTCCCTTTTTGAGTCAAGCGATAATCCCTAAAGTATTCATGTTCATCCAACATGTCTCCCAGTATATAATTGAATAGGGTTTTCTCAGGATTATTAAAGTAGTGCATAATATGTTTCACATAATCAGCATCAATGGTTTTAGGAGGTTCCCCATATAGGGGATCAATTGTAGCCTCTTTCGATAAGTAAGAGTGTCGAACCCAACGAGGAGCTAAAGGTAGAACAAATATTCCCTCAAGTTCTATCGACCATCGATACAACTCTACGCACGCTTGACATTTGCTTGACCTAGAACAAGTATGAAACTAGAAGTACTTTGTAGGTGTGATATCATAGGTTTGCAAGATAATAAAGAGTACTTAAATAATAAGTAGGGATGTTTAGATAAAGAAACAACTAAGTTAGTTTTAGTAGAGAGTTTTTTGTCAGAAGAAAGTTATTTGTCCCTTGGCAATCGATAACTAGACCAGTAATCATTATTGCAATTTCATATGAGGGAGAGGCATAAGCTAACGTACTTTCTCTTATTGGATCATATGCACTTATGATTGGAACTCTAGCAAACATCCGTAACTACTAAAGATCATTAAGGTAAAACCCAACCATAGCATTAAAGTATCAAGTCCTCTTTATTCCCATACGCAAACAACCTACTTACTCGGGTATGTGCTTCTGTCACTCACGCCACCCACCATAAGCAAATGATGACCATATTGCAAACCCTACAGCGGGGATCCCTCACGCTTGTGCGACACGGAGAGCACCATAGGATAGCACCAATAAGAAAACATGCAACTCAATGTAGCGACCAGACCTCAAACAGTCTGATCTCTGTGCTCAGTGTCATCCCTGGATCAGTAATGCTGACACCACACAGTACTCGGAGGATTTATAAAAGAGTAGCAATCACACACTTATTACAATCGAATGTCTCAAGAGAGAACTGAATAAAATAAATATGGCTTAAGGCCATCTAAAATACGATAACAGCGGAAGGCTTGGAAGAATAAGCGAGTCCAATAACTCCAACGACATCACTGAGTATAGAACCACGACCTAAGCACCTTACTCGTCGTCTAAAAAGTCTGCAACATGAAACATTGCAGCCCCAAAACGGGTCAGCACATGGAATATGCTGGCAATGTAACACATAGAGAGTAATAATGGAATAAGCTATACTACATGCATATATGGCTGGTGGAAAGCTCTATGGTTACAGTTTTGCATAAAGCCAGTTTTTCCCTACTGCAAAGGAATAAATTTATTTAACTATCATGGTGGTTGTTAAACATTGAGAATGGTTGCCAGCATTCTCAATCCCAATTAAAAGTACTCATTAACAAACCCAGCAATATTAATTTAGAGTAACATGTTGAGATTCACATGATATCCATGTACTCGATACTCAAGTTGTCCATAACCGGGGACAGGGCTAACCATGATTAGTTTATACACTCTGCAGGGGTTTGCGCACTTTTCCCCACATGACTCGATCTCCTCCGTTTGATTTCTCGCACTACATGGTGTTTGAGAAACGGATGACCGAGACATAGTCTTTCAAAAGCGCTAGCACCTTACGTACGTGATAGACCGTACCAACCTAAAACCCCTACATCAGCTAGTCTACCACTGTAAGAGTTCGCACAACTTAGTCAACTATGCTAGAGCCCATAGTAGCATGTGGCTTCACACGGAAGTTTCTAGCATGAATTATCTTATGATCCCTTTGAGCCTGGGTGGCGGTCCGAAGAAATACAGGCAAGTCCTGATAGAAACCAGGTGCCTCAATCCACCCAGATGTGTGTTTAAGTTGCCACCTTAGATAAACCATTAATTAACAATCTCACATCTGTCATGGATACACTCACCCATCCACGTCTACTAGCATAGCATGGCAATATAAGGAAACGTAGAAGTAACTCCCAAGGGTTTGATAATAAACAGGTAATAGGTACTACCTCAACTACTTCCCATCCCACAATTTAATTAGATCTTAATCAATGCAATGTTTGAGGATTGATCTAATGCACAAAAACTGGGTATGAGAAAAGGTATGATCAAAGTGTGACTTGCCTTGCTGATGATCCGCGAAACCTAGAGACTCGAAGTAACAGGCGGCGCACTCCGGGTATTCTATCGCAGACAAACAAACAAGCATACAATAAGTACTCATCTAATGCACAGGTAAAACTCAAACGAAAGATCTAACCAGATAGTTCAACTTAAGAACTCCGGTTTGCCAAAAAAAAACAAAGCAACCAAAGCAACGAAGAACAAACGGCGAAAGAAAACAACTCCGTTTTACTAATCTGGATCTAGGTCAAATTTTATAGTAGCAAAAACTTGTTCAAGTAGGTTATTCGGACAGTGGGATTCGAGACGAAACTCCAGGCGCTTGAATCGCCTGATTCCGATAAACGAGCGAAAAGTTATACTAAAACGAAAATCGGATCAGAAATCGCGATCAGAAAAATCGCGAATTAAATCCGAGAAAAAGAAAAGCGACGAACGGGTTCGTTCATTAACTAAACTAATCTGACGAACGCGTTCGTTTAAACGAACAAACGGGCGAACGTTCGCTAAATAACCTAAACCGAAAAAAAACCAAAAATAAAAAAACCCAAACAAAAAAAAACTGAAATAAACCGGAATAAAACCACCCATTTTTTAAAAAAAACCGGCGGCACGGTTTACGAGGAAGTGGCGAACCTCGGGCTACGTGCGGGGTGGCTGCTCCAATGGCGTCCGTGGCGGCGGCGGCGGCGGCGTCTTGGCGATGGCGGGTGCGGTCTTGTCTTTGGCGTGGCGGCTAGGGTTTGCCGGGTGGGCTGCCTGCTTAAAGCCTCACGGGCCGAGTCCGGCGGACACGGCCCGTAGGTCGGTTCGTTTTTTTTTGTTTAAATTATTACGCTCGAAAAAAAAACGAAAGAAGCACTAAACGGACTCCAAAAATCCAGAAATAAATTTTCCCCGGCTTCTAAAATCAAGTCGGACTAGATGAACATTTATTTGGGGCCTAAATGCAATTTTGAAAAACGCGGATTTTTCCTAAATTCAAATAAAAAGGCGAAAAACTCCAAAATAAAATCTTATTTGATTTTTTTATTAAACCTTCATTATTTCTTTATTTTGGGAAAGTCATTTTATTCCCTCTCTCATATTTTGGGAGTAGAAATAATTGAAGATAAAATAAATAAAATCAAATGATCCCTTTTTTAAAATTTGAGAAAACTCAAATATGAAAATAACGAAAACCCCAACTCTCTCCGTGGGTCCTTGAGTTGCGTAGGATTTCTAGGATCGAGCCAACAATGCAATAAAAATATGATATGCATGATGATCTATGTATAACAGTCCAAATTGAAAATTTGGGATGTTACAAACCTACCCCCCTTAAGATGAATATCGCCCTCGAGATTCGGGTTGGCTAGCAAATAGGTGAGGGTGGGTCTTGAGCAGATCTTTCTCTCGCTCCCAGGTGGCTTCTTCCTCGGTGTGGTGGCTCCACTGAACTTTGCAAAACTTGATAACCTTGCTGTGGGTAACTCAGCTGGCATATTCGAGAATCTTAACAAGTTTCTCCTCATAAGTCAAATCATTATTCAACTGAATCGCTTCCAGTGGCACTGTATCTCTCAGTGGTATATCAGCCATCCCTGCGTGACACTTCTTCAACTGAGAAACATGAAACACATCATGAACTCCTGACAATCCCTCAGGTAATTCCAACTTGTAGGCCACCTCTCCCATACGTTCCAAAACTTTGTATGGTCCCACAAAACGTGGCGCTAGCTTTCCTTTAACTCCAAAGCGCTTAACTCCTCGAAGTGGAGATACTCGAAGATAAACTCTGTCTCCGACTTCGTACTCAGTCTCCTTGCGTTTTGAATCCGCATAGCTCTTCTGCCTTGACTGGGCTACCTTGAGCCTATCGCGAATCAACTTTACTTTCCGTTCAGACTCCTTAATCAAATCCGGTCCAAACAACTGGCGGTCTCCAACTTCATCCCCCAACAACGAGGTCCTGCACCTCCTTCCGTACAAGTCTTCGAAAGGGGCCATTTTCAAACTAGATTGATAATTGTTGTTGTAAGAAAGCTCCGCATATGGCAAATTATCGTCCCAGCATATCCAAGGCACAAGCTCTAAGCATATCCTCCAAAATTTGGTTGACTCTCTCGATCTATTCGTCTGTCTGTGGATGAAAAGCTGTGCTAAACTCCAGCCTGGTTCCCAAAGTTTCATGCAACTGCTTCCAGAACTTTGAGGTGAATTGGGTTCCTCTATCTGATACGATACTCCTCGGAACTCCATGCAAGCATACAATCCTTGTCATGTATATCTTAGCCAATTTGGCACTGCTGTAGGTAGTCTTTACTGGAATGAAATGAGCTACCTTCTTCAAACGGTCGACTACAACCCAAATCGAGTCATAGCCTGATCGAGTCCTCGGCAATCCCGTGATGAAATCCATGCCTAGTTTATCCCACTTCCATTCGGGTATTGGCAATGGCTGTAACAATCCTGCTGGCTTCTGATGTTCTGCCTTCACCCTCTGAGATACATCACAAACTCCTACATACTCTGCAATATCCTTCTTCATTTCGGTCCACCAGAAAGTATCCTTCAAATCCAAATACATCTTGGTATTCCCGGGGTGGATCGAATACGGTGAATCATGTGCCTCTTGCAAAATCAACTTCCTTATCTCTGAATCATTTGGCACATAAACGCAGTCCTCAAACCATAAGGTATCGTGCTCATCCTCACGAAATCCTTTAGCTTTTCCTTTGCTCATTTTCTCCTTAATAGAAGCAACTTCCTTATCTGTCCTTTGAGCTTCTCTTATTCTATCCATCAAAGTAGACTGAATCTCCAATGCTGCTACATAGCCTCTCGGAACTATTTCCAAACATAGCTCTCGCAGATCTTCGGCTAACTCCTTTGGTAAACCTCCGGTCATTAGAGTGTTGACATGACTCTTACGGCTCAACGTGTCTGCTACAACGTTAGCCTTTCCGGGGTGATAATGCAATCTCATATCGTAATCCTTGATAAGCTACAACCATCTCCTCTGCCTGAGATTTAACTCCTTCTGCGTGAATATGTACTTCAAACTCTTGTGATCCGTGTACACCTCACAATGGTTCCCAATAAGGAAATGTCTCCATGTTTTCAATGCATGCACTACGGCTGCCAACTCCAAATCATGAGTAGCATAATTTAACTCATGAGGTTTAAGCTGTCTTGAAGCATACGAAACAACTCTTCACTCTTGCATAAGCACTGCTCCAAGTCCTCGGCGTGAAGCATCGCAATACACCTCATAATCCTTGGTCTGATCTGGCAGAATTAACACTGGTGAGGTAACTAAACGTTTCTTCAACTCTTGGAAACTAGCTTCACACTCCTCCGTCCATATGAACTTGGTATCCTTCTTCAACAATTCTGTCATAGGCTTCGCAATCCTTGAGAAATTCTCAATGAATCTCTGGTAGTATCCTGCGAGTCCAAGGAAACTCCGGATCTCTCCAACTGTAGTTGGTGCTTCCCAGTTTGTCACAGTGGCAACTTTAGTAGGGTCCACTGCTATACCTTCTCCAGATATAACATGTCCGAGAAATCCTACTTCCTTCAACCAAAACTCACACTTGCTGAATTTGGCATATAACTGGTGTTCTCTGAGCTTCTCCAGTACCAATCGCAAATGTTCCTTATGTTCCTCTTCAGTCTTTGAGTAGACCAAGATATCATCAATGAACACCACGACGAACTTATCCAAAAACTCCATAAACACTTTGTTCATCATGTTCACAAAATAGGCAGGTGCGTTAGTCAAACCAAATGACATAACGGTATACTCATACAGCCCATATCTGGTGGTAAAAGCCGTTTTAGGTATATCCTGCTCTCGAATCTTCAACTGATGGTACCCTGATCGTAAATCGATCTTGGAAAACACCTTATCTCCTTGCAATTGGTCAAACAAGTCATTGATCATGGGTAGCGGATACTTGTTCTTGATGGTCACTTCATTCAACCCTCGATAATGAACAACCATTCTTAATGATCCATCCTTCTTCTCCACTAGGAGTACTGGCGATCCCCAAGGTGAAGAACTTGGGCGGATAAAACCTTTTTCCAATAACTCCTTGATCTGCTTCTTGATTTCCTCCAAATCTTGGGCCGGCATCCTATACGGTCTCTTGGATATCAGCCCAGTGCCTGGCAGTAGTTCAATCAGAAACTCAATGTCTCTGTCTGGTGGCATGCCTGGCAACTCTTCTGTAAATACATCGGGGAAATCCCTTACCACTGGTACTTCCTCCTGCACAACTCCTGATAAGCAATTTACATGTGCCCTCCTCGGCTCATGTCTTGATACATACTTGATTCTCCTTCCTTCTGGGGTGGTAAGCAAAATCGACTTACTGACGCAATCTATGTTCCCTCCATACTTCGATAACCAATCCATGCCTAGTATCACATCCAGTCCTTGCGATTCCAGTACTATTAGGTCTGAGGGAAATACATTGTGTCCAATCCTTAATGGCAGTCGATCACACCATATACTAGCCATGTATTCTGCTCCGGGTGAGGTTACTAGCATGGGTGACCTAAGGGCTTGGGTTGGTAATTTATACTTATCCACAAATCCCCTTGATATGTATGAATGCGATGCACCAGTATAAAAAAGAACAACTGCAGTAAATGTCTTAACCAAAAACTTAACTATTACTGCACTGGCTGAGCTTCAACCTCCTCTACGGTAACGTGGTTCACTTGTCCCCTGTTGAAAGGATTCGGCTTCTTTCCTGAGCTTCCATTGCCATTTCCATTCCGAGCTTCTGGACATTCATTTGCATAATGCCCAGTCTTGCGGCATTTAAAACAAGTGATATGGCTCAGGTCTACCTTGGATGGTGTTGACGGGGTGGTGCGGTTTTGTCCATTGCTTCCTCCATTCCCGTTTCCATTCTTTGAGCCATTATGATTGGGCGAATTACCTCCTCCATGAGTATGCTGAAATTGTCCTGCTCTCTTTGGAGTAAAGCGTAGCTTCTGCTGAGCTCCAGAATTATACTTCCCCTGTCCATACTTCCTCTTACGATTTTCAATCTGCTGCTTCTTCCCTTCAATCATAAGAGCACGATCTACTAACTCCTGGTAGTTATTAAAAGTAGCTACCATCAACTGCATACTCAGTTCATCATTCAGTCCTTCCAGGAATTTCTCCTGCTTAGCTGCATCCGTAGCAACGTCATCTGGGGCATAACGTGCTAACTTACTGAAATCATCCACATACTGGCCAACTGTCCGTCCTCCTTGACGTAAGTTGCGAAACTCACGCTTCTTCATGGCCATAGCTCCTGCTAAAACATGGGCAGTATGGAAAGCTTGCTGAAACTGATCCCATGTGACAGTGTCTACAGGATAAGTGGCTGTCAAATTCTCCCACCATGCTGTTGCGGGTCCTTCGAGCTGATGTGCGGCAAACTTCACCTTTTCTCCATCTGTACATCTAGCAGTGGTCAAATCCCTCCCTATCTTACGGAGCCAATCATCTGCTACAATCGGCTCGGTGCTACTGGAAAACACCGGCGGATTCAGCCTCAAGAAACGAGTCAGATGGTCAACAGGTGGTGGTGGTGGTGGGTTGTTATTGTTGTTGTTGTTGTTGTTGTTGTTGTTGTTGTTCTGCACCAATGTCTGAATCAAGGCATTCTGCTGCTGAATCAACTGAGTGATCTCTGGCAGGAAAACAAACTCGGGGTCGCATCTCAGAGGCATCTGAGGGGTTTAAAGAAAACACGAGAGTTAAGAATAGAATGAGGTCTAGTGGGAAAACACTACCCATATGCACATGAGACAAAAGCACACAATATCACTCCAATCAATTCAACAATGGCATACAACGGTCTAACTAACGTTACAAAGTGCTGGACTAAAACTAATATAAAATGGGGGAAATACTACTACTATTATGGTGGTCAACTAGAAAAACTGCTCCGATGAAGATTCCATAATATCCGCTCCAGCTTCATCAACGAAATCATCATCACTGTCGTCGGGGTCCGAGTCGGTGTCGTCGATGATGATATAATTATCCGGGCATGTGGATGCGCCCCTTTCTCTTTTGGGTGCTGAACCTCCCATGAATACTCCAAGCTTCTCCTTTAGGTCGCCGTTCTGTCTCACTAGAGCGACGATTTCTTCCATGTAGTCTTCACGTGTAGCCTTGAGTTCTTCTTCTAGCTCCTTGATCTTGATTCTAGCCTTTTGTAGATCCTCCATATCTGCGCACATCTGATTCTCCTGGTGTCGGATGTGTTGGTTTAACTATTGGATATAAGCTGCAATTGATCTGTCCCTCCTGGTGCTGATCATGTCCCATTGTTCATCTCGGCTCCCACAAATCTGGTAGATAGTATTCTTGAGATCCTCGTGGTAAACTTCTCCAATTCGCCCCATGGTGATGTGAGCTGACATGCTCTTTCCTAGGCTCCATGTTGGTGCATCAAAGGAAAACTCTATGGGCTCCTTGACTGGTGCAAACGTCCTTCCTGGAATGTAGACTTGTATCCTCCAGTGCTCCTCTTCGGGTAAGGTGGTGTTGAAGGTTCCAGTGAAGCTTGGTACTCCTATGTTCAGGTATCTAGTGACTTCCTTCAAGTGATATCCAAACGGTGAGTCTTCATCCGGTTGTGTGAACTTGTTCCTTGCATCCTCCATCCTAAAGAATAGAAAAGATGAGGAGTCAGAATTGAGAAGAAAGAGTAGTGATCTAGGGCTTAAGCTTAGTGGTCGTGTCCTACAGTCAGCGTGTGCTCTGATACCATCTTTGTAGTGACCAGACCTCAAACAGTCTGATCTTTGTTCTCAGTGTCATCCCTGCACTACTAGAAAAACCACTACTAATGGCGCACCTAATTTGGCGCATCACTGGTGCGCCATTAATAGCACGCCATTAGTAATTTTTACTAATGGCGCACCACCTGGTGCGCCATTAGTATCTGGTATACTAATGGCGCACCACCTGGTGCGCCATTAGTATATGCCAGTGCGCCATTAGTATGCCTCCCGGGCATGTATACCAGTGCTTTGGCATACTAATGGCGCACCACCTCTGGATCGCCATTAGTAACGCAGCATACTAATGGCGCACTACCCGATGATGCGCCATTAGTATGCAGATCGTCATACTAATGGCGCCTTTGTCATGTGATCGCCATTAGTATGAATATTAGGTTTTTTTTACTTTTTTATTTTCTGTTTTTTGCACAGGTTACAAAATGTATAATTTGACAAAATATAGACAGCACACATCAACAATAGATTCATCAAATACAATAGAAGATTAGTCTTTGAATACAATTCATCATATTAGTCTCGAATACAATTCATCATATTAGTCTCCGAATTGAAAAGACCGAACAAAGATAGAACATTATATTACAAGTCTCGAGACCGCGAGTAGCGAGTTTGTCTTCACATTACAAGTCGATATCGATCATCTAAACTACCATCACATAGAAGAGAGCTGCGGTCATCACGATGAGCATTATCACGATGAAACTCGTCTTCATCCGGTTCCTCCAACGCTCCCTCCCCTCTCCCGCTAGATAGCGGGCGTATCTAGATTCGCCTCGGCCCTAGTGGTGTACCCTTTGTAACTGTTACCGCTGAATCGGTGAACCTGTCTCCGACACTCCTCCCGGTCATCGAGACTCGGGAACCTTACCCTTGTACACGACATACGTCGGCATCGCTATGCACTAGCCAAAGCAAACGTTAGTACCAATTCACAGACAATACATAAGCAATATATAAGTATGCAACGAGCGATCGGAAGAGAAAAGCAAGACATTAATAGCATCGATTACATCTAAGTTGAACGACTCTCGAAACCAAAGAGACATACTACAAGTTCATTAAAGTTTAATTACAACATGAGCCAATCGATGTTTCAGAACTAGACAACTCGACTCAAGAGATCGGAGGCGTGGATGAAGCCGCCGTCTATCGTGGGAGTCATGAAAGAGCAGGCGTTGTCATCCTGTATTTGTAGCATTGTGTCGATGTCACTTTGTTGGACGGTTGATTTCGAGGTAGAACTGCCCGAGGTACGAAGGACATCTTGATGGATGATTTCCGCAAACTCATTTGGATGCGAAAGAGTTCTTGTCGGAGGTCCGCGCCCTGGATTGCCGACACGCCGCGGCCCAATCTTGGAGTTTACTCGGTGGCGAAGTTGATGATGGTCCCGCACGATCGCCGCATGTGATGGATGGCGTAGTAGGCACCCTTCTGACCGCTAGGCGGCTGCTTGACGCAGCAGAACGTCGTATTGTGGGAGAACACGTGCTTGTCGTACTTACGAATAGGCCTAGTGAAGGTGCCTCCAGATTTGGCGTGGCGGGAGAACATCATCAAGAACCTTCTTGACATTTGTGTAGTCTACGTTCGATTGACGGTCCGGGACGAAATCGTGGCCATGGAATATTTGGGGCTTAGGAGGATGGCGTGCAACGTGTGTCACCGCAGAAAACACGGAATGTTAAAAGAAAACGATCGAAATGTAAGAATTCCTATGTTACGGGCGGTTGAGGGAGGACTTACTCGGGAAAGTAAGGCACGAGGAAGTTATCCTTATCTTGGTTTGCGAATGGCGCCGAGGTAAGAACTCGCGACTTGCGGTCCCCAGCGCTGCCCAAGATCTTGGCACGCATGTAGAAGGGGTCAACTATCACGATGTCCGGGGTCTTGTCGCGAATGATCCGCATCTCCATACTCAGCGAAAATAGCCGAATGCAGCGGATGAAGGTTCAACATAGCGTGGATGTCATCAAAACGCAGGACGATCGTACGCCCGATGGAGTTATCCACAAAGCCCTTGCCCTCTGGCACCTTGGCATGAAAACCGGTATGCCACATCCTTCTCCCCGAGACGCCGCTTCTCCAAAGAAAGAACACTGTCATGCAGACTCCGCATAGCACCGGTTGCAGCATTGAGCATATTTGTCGGTAGCATCGCCCTACCGCCACATGCACCCTCCTCGAGATATCCTGCGGTGAAGGTGGCCCGCCCCGAGCACGGATCGTACTCGGTGCGGCTGGCTCGCACCCTTCTTAGTGTTTCTTTGCGTGCCTTCTTCTTCTCCTGTAATGGGACCAAGTTTTGCTCACAGACCGCCTTCTTGAGTGTGTTGGGGCTGATAATATTTCGCACCTCGCCTATCTCGAGGCTCGGTGAAGTCGGCAGCCTGAGGCGTCTCTCGAGAGCTGAACGCCGACGGCGTCTGTTGCAACTTGGCTTCTCCGCTGCACGAGCTAGATCGCACACGTCTTTTGTTGGGTTTGGTTCTTGAGAAGGAGGCCCCATGAAGTCGCCATCGTACCCATGCTCGGCAAAGTCTTGATCGACGTTGCCAAATGTATCATAGTCGCCGTCGTCGTCGTTCGATCCTGTGCCATATGCATGTTTGGATCGATGGCATAGGGATGTCCGGCACCGTTCTGGCGGTCTTGCCATGGGGCCGACTTGGCGCCGCACGATCTGGCGGTGTTGTCTTTGGGGTGGTGTCCCCGCCCCAAACAAATCGCTCTTCGGCCAAAGCAAGGGCCAGCTCAGCAAAGCGCCGAGGGTCATCACGTCATCATCATCGGCCCGACGGGTCGATTCGGAGGTAACAAGTCGTCGCAGCCTGGCAGCACCGAACCAGTTGAACCCTAAACAAGTTGGGTGGCATCCGGGTACCGTGGAACAAGGGTTGCCGGTTGAGCGATTTTGCCCTTGGCGACATCGACCAACTCGTTGTTCACGAAGTGGAGGAGAGTGCACGAACGTCGGCGGCGCCCTGCAAAAACATGTAGGGCGTCAGGGATGCCCAGTCAAAGGCAAGGAGATGAAGTCCTCGGCCAAGAGAGGCTTAATTAGTTACCGTGATGATGGCGTCGAGCTCGGCTAATGTAGAGGCACCGCCAACGGTGGGCGTGCGATTGACGGAGGGGCCGCTTGCTGCAGAGGTGCCGGCGGCGTACACCCGGTGCATTAAGCTCCGTGCGGCGTCGGAGACACCAATGCCGCCCGCCGGAGGCACCAATGGCCCCGCCATCGCATTATGCGAGCTGCTGGCCGTGAAGCTAGGAATCGGGCGGCCCTGTTGGCGCCCGCAATCCACGCACTCAACCCCGAGATCAAGGTAGGCACAAGGGCGGTGATCGCCGCCCGAGTCGTTGTTCCACTTGCTCTTGGACAATCTCGGAATCCGCGCCACCTGTGCCTTGAGTTCTTGAACCTCTCGCGCTGGCTTTCCGAGCTGGTCTTTTCTCCTTCCGCACACCAGCGGTATAGTATGACCCCATTTTGTCGACAAGCCTTTGCCGCCACACGACCGGTGACGTCGACTTCGAGCTTATCCTTGTTCTTCATTACATTCAACCCCTATTTAGAGTGGTGTCCCAAGGGTTGCTCTGAGTCGACCCAGCGCCACTGCTTTCGATCGCTGCGGAAGGAATGTGAACCATTTAGAAATTGGCTTCATTAATTAGAATGCAACCATATGGAGCTAATTACGCGGGGTGTATTCCGTGCAGAACAAGCTCAAGCTGCCTGGTCTTGGATCCGTGGTAAGCTCCTTTGTTTTCGGGTCCTTCTTGTACGGGCCCCGACAAAGTTCTGATCTGCTTGTCACCGTATGTATCGAAGAGGCGGTAGGCCTTGCTCGGCACGGTCCGCCTCCTCCTTGTCCCATATAGGCTCCGCCACTCTGTAACCGCCGGGACCGAGTGTGTGTTCCCCTATGTTCAGCTCCCGCATTTGTTTCCACCACTCACTTGATTGGGAGCTTGCGGTGCTCGAGCAATTGATCTTGAAGTCGTTGTAGTCATCTTCGGTGATCGAAGGATTTTTCTCCTTGATCTTATGATAACTCTCACCTTTCTCGATCATTCTCTTCACATTGCTTTTCCAAGTAGACAGGGCCTTGCTCATCTTCGTGAGGGCAGCATTGTTCACTTTATTCCCTTTGAGGCTTGTGTTTTCAAATTCAGCGGGGAACTTGTATCGTTCGTGCAGCTTCGTGAAGAGGAGGTTGCGCAAATTCCCTCGGTCGGGATGCCTCGGGTTCTCGGTGTTGATCGAGGCGGTGCTCGGACAATGCACCCGAGCTGAAGCGAGTACCCTTGACTATTCGTTCGGGCGCCGTTGGATTCCGTTGGAGTCCACTTGATAACTTCCTCCTTGAGGTGCGAGCACGATCGGCGCCAGTCCTTCCGTTGCCTCTTGGTTGGCTGCCATCGTGCGTGCGCCGCCATCATCGATGGTGGCATCCTCGGCGGCACCATCGGTGGTGGCATCGGTGTGGTCATCCTCGGCGGCACCATCCGTGGTCTCGGGATCGGTGGGGAAGGCGGCGGCCTCATACAAGTGAGGTTGTTCCTCCATCTCTGGGACAGCTCCTGAATGCCTTGCCGCCGAACCCCGGCCTCATTGTTGTGGGCCATGTTTCTCTCTAAATAGAAACAAAGTTTGGTCAAAAGTTGGTTATTGTCAAGGAACAAGATCTCTAAGTTGACCAAATAACCTATTTCTCGAGGAATGTCGCCAAAAGTTGGTTATTGTCAAGGAACAATTGAGAGATGTTTGTGATATTGCCTAGGTGTTTTGGGATAGAACACATTAGTGTGTTGTTGCTAAGGTCCAAGTCCACGTTCTCGGGGTAACCTAGTTCTTGAGGGTGTGTCTAGAAAGTTCACTCTTATTTTTAGAAGACAAGCGTCTGAAATGGTATTGCCTTTCCTTAATTTGTACTATTTTTTCATTGTGCTGAATACTTATGTGGGTGAGTGTATCTGTAATTACTTTTTACTACACCGCAGGTGTTCAAACACATGTCAAGCAAGGTTGTCGAGTGTGTGAATAAAATACTAAACTAATCCAACCACTAAAGCAAATTAATTTTTATTTGGTTGAGAATCGGGCACCTTCTAGGTCAAGAAAATTGGGCATGACCTTTGCTAATTTTCTTGACCTAGAATGCCCCATTCTCAACCGAAACGGAAAATAATCAACGTTTCAGGAGAAAGGGTCATTTTAGAAGATCACAAGTAGCAGCAGCATCACTTGACAAAATCACAACTAGCAGTGACATCACAAGTAGTACAGACAACATCATCACAAGTAGTACAGCAGCAGACAACATCATCATCACAAGTAATACACTTAGCTACCAGTTCAGAAATACAGCTAAGATAAGATCATCACTTCAAAATAGGTTGCTTAGTAGTAGGAAACAACACACACCAAGCTCCATCAAAAACAGAATAAAAAAATGGCCATGTCATGCTTGGCAATAGCACAAGTGACATGAAAATTCAGGAGTAGGAGATCACAAAAGTACAGTCCACAGGTTACTCCAAGTTTCTGAATTTTCAGTAAATTTTCTGTAAGAAAAGAACTAAAAGAAAAGAAATCCTAGGGTTAAAAAATCTGGAGCAAGTCCTAGCAGAACCACAAAATGTTCATCTACTCAAATTAATGTCCAAGCAGTGTCATATCTGAAATTAACATGGCACCTCACATGGTGAATTCAGTATTCAGAAGTACTTGCTTTTCATTGTGATTTTGTAGCTCCTAAGCCATAGTTTACGGAGGAGTACTTATTTTTGGTGTGATCTCCTCATCACATAAGCTATATAGCATAGTAAAAGCATAGTGCAGGTAATCAAAATATGCTTCATATATCCCTGACAGAGGAGTAGTTACTAAATTGATAGTTAGTTCTATACATTGTAGAGACTAGTTAGGTGCCATGAGTTGCTAGGGAATAAAATGGAACATATGGTATTATCAATCAAGTGATACTTATATTTGGTGAACACACCTGTCAAGTGCAGTTTTTCACGAGGTAGCAACAAACATCGCCGTTCTTCTCTACTTTCCCTATTTGTCTCAAAGCATATATCTTGACCAAACTGTATTACACAAAGGAGAATATTGCTGCTGTTTTTTGCTAAATATAAATTTCTAGTTCATTTTATATATCAATAGCACTATAACTTCTCCGACACATACACATGTAAACTGTCTAAAAAAGAACAACGATCTATGTGTGAGCTTAAGAATTTGAGTAGCAAGCAAAGATACACTGAAACAGCTCTGAATTTCGGGGAAAGATTCACAAAGACATCGATGAAAAGTAAATCATACGCTTACATGTAGACAAGAGAAATGAATGCACAAAAGTGAGAAAGTGAGTTAAGGCACCTAAATAGCTTAAGAGCTATCAGAGGCACGGTGTGGCACCTAAATAGAATTGGTACCTACAGCGACAGGCAAATGCCAAATCGGCCAACAAGATCCTCTGTTACATGAAGGTAGCTAGCTAGAGCATCCTTGAGTTGCTACACAACAAGGCATCGATCATAACCGAAAAACAGAAAATGCGGCCTTACGAAATACACCATGCAGATGCTTAAGTCCAGCCTCCAGCCTTTATTTACACAAAATATCAACGTTTGCAACAGGTAAGGTAAGATTCACACTCTACCAAGTCATTCAATACGGGATATATAGTCACACCATGGTGACATAAAGGCTTTAACTGAATAAAGGTTGCAGTACCGACTTCTCTTCCTACAAACCCAACAAATAACAAAGTCGACAAGGATACTAGATTGGTTGTGCTGTCATTGAGCATCTCTGCCTTTTCTAGTTCTTTTTCAAACTAACTAAATTATATTTGCTACTAATATGCACAATAAAATTGACATGAAAATCAGTTATAAATTGGTTGCGATCATTTTTTCCTAGTGGGTGGGAGAATGATAGTTTGACTAAAAATGAGAGTATGTTGTGTAAATGAGATGGGTAAATTGAACTTCCTATTTTTCTACCTGATTGATGTGCCAAGGGACATATGTGTATGTTAATTATGGTCCACTAGGAAAATTGCCTAGGATTAACAAGGTTTCTGTGGCCCACAAGAGCATCTTCTTGTCTTTCTCAGGTTAACAAGAAAATGAGAGGAGGGGAGGGAGGAGGGGAGGAGGAGGGGAGGAGGAGGGGAGCTCACGGGGTGGTGGTGCTCGGCGACGGTGGTGTGGACAGGCGGCGTCCGGGCGGCGGTCGCGTCGAGGCGGCGCAGGGCGGGTCGAGGTGGGGCAGCGGCGTGGGCGGGTCGAGGCGGCGGGCAGCGTCGAGGTGGGGCAGCGGCGTCGGGCGGGTCGAGGCGGCATCGGGCGGCGGGCAGCGCCGAGGCGGAGTCGGGCGGCGTCCGGGCGGCGGGGTCGGTCAGGCGTCAGGCGCTGGGTCGCGCCGTCGGCGTCAGGCGTCGGGCGGCGTCCGGGCGGCGGGTCGCACGAGGCGGCGGGCAGGCCGAGGTGGCGGGACGGTGGCGCGAGGGAGGCGGGCGAGGGAGAGGGAAGGCGAGGAGAGGGCGAGGGAGGGAGAGGCGAGGCGAGGCGGCGGTGGGTCAGGCGGCGGCGGCGGCGGTGGATCGAGAGGAGAGGAGGCTGGCGAGGGGAGAGGGAAGGGGGATCGGGCGAAGGGGAGAGGGCAGGGGGATCGGGCACAATACTAATGGCGCACCTCACCGTGGTGCGCCATTAGCATATCCATACTAATGGCGCACCTCACCGTGGTGCGCCATTAGTATTTTTTTTATTTCAACTCGAGCCAACAGGTTATGTACTACCGAACTTATCCACATCAAGCCCACTCTACTAGCTCGACGTGGTCAGCCAGTTCTCACACTGGGAGGTCTGGGTTCGACTCCTGTGCTCCACAATTTTTTTTAGCATTTAAAAGCTGTTTGATACTTATTTATGTTTAAATATGTTCAAACTTGTTTAAATAATAACAGTAATATTTTTTATAAGACAGTAGCATTTAAAAAGCTGTTTGATACTTATTTTTTTATAAGGCGGTCTTGTGGGTGTGGGGGTGTGTGGCGGGCAGTGGACTGGGGGTGCTCATGCAAGGGGGACCGGATCTGGCGAGGTGGGATAGCGATCGAGATGGAGGGGGATCGAGGTGGGCTCCACAAATTTTTTAGCATTTAAAAGCTGTTTGATACTTATTTGTGTTTAAATATGTTCAAACTTGTTTAAATAATAACAGTAATATTTTTTATAAGTCAGTAGCATTTAAAAAGCTGTTTGATACTTATTTTTTTATAAGGCAGTGCAGGTGCGGGGGTGTGTGCGCGGTTGAGTAGGGGAATCGAGGGTGCGGGGAATTCATGGTGGCGGTGGACTGGGGGTGCTCGGCATGAGGGGACGGATCGGCGAGGTGGGATAGCGATCGAGATGGAGGGATCGTGATCGAGTGTCCATGAAATTTAAAAATATTCATGATAGTTCAAAAGTACCCATGAAATACAATCGAGAAAAGAAGGCTACGATTTAAATACAATCGATCTTAGCTAGCTATCTCTTCACAATCTTCTTGCCCTTCTTTTTCGCAAATGGAGTTCTTACGTGGAGCAGACGTCCTTTAGGTAGGGTGGTCTGCTTCTTCTTGTGGTGTATGCTGCTACTTCATCATCGTCGTCATGTTCGATCCTCGGTCGCCGTGCTTGTCGAAGTCTTGCTCATTGGCTACTCCATCCATTCCGATGATCTTCCTTTGCCTCTCCTCACGACAACACGACCGGGCTTTGGCGGGTCGGTAATGAAGAAGCATTGGTCCACTTGGGAAGCCAGTACCCATGGCTCATTTTTAGCGGTGGCGCTTGCGCCCATGATCTTGATTTAACCGGGTATAACCATGGTGGTGAAATACGGTCTTCTTTTATGGCGTTCTTGGCCCATCGACACGGAACATGGGACCTTCTCTCGGCATAGCTCAGCTCCCAGATCTCCTCGATCCTTCCGTAGTATCTGTCCTTGTCGTTACGGTGTAGGATTCCATCATTACCCGGAGTTCGATAACCATCGCTCTTCATGTCCTTGGCCTCGGTGTAGAATGTGTAGCCGTTGATATCGACGCCTCATAGGTCATCGAGGTTGTGCTCGGCGCCTGTGACAAAGGCGAATATGAGTTGTTCTTCGCGGAAGAATCCTCATGTAAAAGTACGACGAAGCTTATGCTTGAACCAACGCGTGAAACATGAGTTTTGCTCTTTGAGTGTATCTCCGTCCGTCCTCTATTGGCCTCGGTCATTGTACGTCTTTTTAATAAAGGTTTTGTGCTCTACCACCCAAGGATTGACCACGTCTATGTGTTGTAGCGCGACTAGGTTTGCTCTTTCAAAGTCGGCGAGTCGACCCTCGAAGTCGACATGCATTTCGTGGCGACCCTCACGGTGACCCCATCCAGCGAGCCTGCCGAGGTGCTGTTGACGGGCAGACCAGCGGGGTTCTCGATGCCTAGATAATTCGTGCGATAGGAGATGCACTCTTGATCGAAAGCCCCCGGCTATGCTTCCTTACGGACATGACATGTTGCGAACGTATCCTTTGATGACACCATTCATCCTTTCGAGCGGCATCATCTTTGTGCAGGAGCGTCGGCCGAGTGGATGATATCCTCCACTATATGGACCAGCAGATGCACCATAACGTCGAAGAATGTGGGCGGAAGTACATCTCAAGCTCGCATAGTATCACCACGATCTCTTCCTGTAGCCTTCGAGTTGCCTCATGCCAATCGACTTAGAGATGGCGTCGAAGAAGTTGCATAGGCCAAATAGCGTTTCGCGGACGTGCGCGTCCATGATCCCTGGATTGCTGGCTGGAAGTATCTGCGTCATCAGACGTGACGGTCGTGAGACTTCATCCCGCTGAACTTCGCTTCACTGGGTCTAGGTATCTGCTTATCTTCCCAGCGAATCGTAAGGAAGTTTTACTCCTAGGGGCAGGTGAAAACTGCTCGATCTCCTCGACTTAGAGTGAAGCACACGGGAGGGTAGTTATTTCGGTCTTCTTGGCCTTTTGCCTTTGCTGACGACTTTACGTGTGGTCCTTCGCCTCATCATCATCATCATCATCATCATCATCATCATCATCATCATCATCATCATCATCATATATAGCGTGAAGCTCCTGCCTGATGCCCATTGATTTCAAGTCTGCCCTTGCTTTCGGCCCATCTTTGGTCCTCTCTGGCATGTTGAGCAGGGTACCAAGCAGACTCTCGCACGTTCTTCGTGATATGCATGACATCAAGGCTGTGAGGCACACGGTGGATCTTCGAGACGGCAAGTCGTAAAGCAGACCTCGTTTTCCATACCTTCAGCAGCTGCTCTGGCGCCTTCGCTTCTTTCCGGCTCTGGCGCCTTTTGCTTCTTTCGGCGGTGGGCAGTCTTTCCAATTTTCAACAGCTTGTCTATTTCCTCGCCGCTCCTCGTACACGGGCGTTTTGGGTTCGGTTTCACCATCGAACAGATCCTTGCGTTTCCTCCACGGGTCATCGTCGCGAAGCCACCTTGATGTCCCATGAACACGGTTTTCAAAGACCGGGATCTCTATCTAGCTGGCGTCGTTGTGTCATCCATGCACCTTACGCATCCAGAAAATCCGTGGACTACCTGCCCCGCGAGATATCCGTAATCGAGATAGTCGTGCACCGTCGTGAGCGGTGCGGCTCTCATAGGGAAATATTCTTTCTCTGCGGCGCCCCACGTATTGGTGGCGTTTTCCACAGCATGTCAAGCTCCTCTTTCAGCAGCCCCGGATCTGATTGATGTCGTTCCTGGTTGTTTGGCCCTTCAATTAGCATACTCATGTGAATGTACTTCCTCTTCATGCACAACCAGGGGAAGGTTGTACATCCACACAAACACAGGCCAGGTGCTATGTGTGCTTCTCGGCTGCCAAGCGGATTGACTCCATCGGTGCTCGCGCCCAAAGCACGATGTTCCTTGGATCGTTCCCAAATTCCGAGTCTTGAAGTTCAACGCTTGCCACGGCTCGCATCCCTAGGGTGACTCAGCATCTTGTCTTTTTATCTATCTCCGGATCATTTGCGTCATCTTCTCGCTTCTTATCCTCCCTATCCGCGTGCCAACGCAGGAGCTTTGCTACCTTAGGGTCCATGAAATAGCGCTGCAGACGAGGAGTGATCGGAAAGTACCACACCACTTTTCGAGGAGCTTTCTTCCTCTTCTTGTATCGAGTGGCGCCGCACACCGGACATATGGTAGACTCGCGTGCTCGTCCCGATAAATGATGCAATTGTTCATGCACGCATGGTATTTCACGTGCGGTAAATCGAGAGGACACACGATTTTCTTCGCCTCCTCCAAAATGGTCGTGCACTTGCTCCCCTTGGGAAGACGTTCGTGCGAGAATGACATGTTCTCGTTGAAGCATCGTCGGTCATTTTGTGTTTTACCTTCATCTCGAGCCATGGCGTTACTTTCGAGCAGGTATCCTCGGGCCTGCATCCTTCATATAATGGAGTAACGCGTCTAACTCAAGTTGATCCATCTTGGCTTTCTCTCGGGCGGCAGCTCTTGCGTTATCCGTCGCTTGAGAAGCAGCTCTTGAATATGAGGGTCCTGCACCCAGCCCATCGATGGTCCAGCGTAAATGCGCTCCGCCGGCATCATCATCTTCATGATCATGCCCGTCGCCTGCTCGGCATCTTCCTCATCATCATGTCCTGCATCTTCTACATGATGATGTGTACAACATCACGATCGTGATCATCTCCTGAGGATTCTTCGTCTTCTCGCCCGCCCGAGCCGCGGTGGTTGTCTTGCTGCCCTTCCTCATTTCTTGCCCGGCCCGCATGGGCGACTTCGTAGTCATCTTCATCACCTTGCCACCGATAGCCATCCATGAAACCACGCAACAGCGGTGGTCCCGCACCTGCCGGAATCCGGGTCCGCAATAAGGCTCTTGACTTGCATCTTCGACACGGACATCTTATCTCCGTCTCGTTCTTTTGAAGCATCTCGCCTTCGCAGACCTCAAAAACCTATTCACGATGCCTTCGGTCATCGTGCGGACCATGGTCGCTGCAAGGGTAGAGAAAAACGATATTTTAGAACCAAACAAAAATTTGGCATGACTTTCCCTAAAAATAGGACCAAAAGAATGCTTAATGCCAAAATTCTGCTTGAAACGGAAATGAATCAACATTCGGCAAAATATTGGCAACTACCGCATTTCAAATACGGTACACCTCCAAACACAAACACATATGCAACACCACAAACATATGCAACACCACGAACATACATAGATCTAGCTAGGCCGTAAAAAGTGCATGTGCACATTGTTGTAGGAGAACAACCTAAATATAGCTTCCCCTTACTTACCTATTAAAAAAGGTAATTTAACCACTTAATTTGAATGAATCTATGGTGGAAATGAGGTGAAAAGAGGAGGCACCGAGACAAGGAGGAGGTGGAGAGAATGAAGTGGGGAGAAAGTGAGTGTGTGGGTAGGAGAGGCTGTCCCAAATATCTTGTTGCTGCTCACTTACTAATGGCGCACCTCTTGCATGGTGCGCCATTAGTAGTTACAACTACTAATGGCGCATAAGCAGGATCGCCATTAGTATGTTTGGATAAGCGCACTAGTTCAAAAAAATTCTATACTAATGGCGCACACCATTGCTGGTGTGCCATTAGTAGTTACAACTACTAATGGCGCACTTGGGCAGGATCGCCATTAGTATGTTTGAACAAGCGCACTAGTTAAAAAAATTTTTTTGATACTAATGGCACACCCTTTGCAAGGTGCGCCATTAGTAGTTTAAACTCTAATGGCACATCAGAAGGTGGTGCGCCATTAGTATATACTAATGGCGCACCATCTTTCTGGTGCGCCATTAGTGTCAATCCCATCTATAGCCCTTTTTCTAGTAGTGCTGGATCAGTAATGCTGACACCACACAGTACTCGGAGGATTTATAACAGAGTAGCAATCACGCACTTATTACAATCGAATGTCTCAAGACAAAACTGAATAAAATAAATATGGCTTAAGGCCATCTAAAATACGATAACAGCGGAAGGCTTGGAAGAATAAGCGAGTCCAACAACTCCAACGGCATCACTGAGTATAGAACCACGACCTAAGCACCTTACTCGTCGTCTGAAAAGTCTGCAACATGAAACGTTGCAGCCCGAAAACGGGTCAGCACATGGAATATGCTGGCAATGTAACACATAGAGAGTAATAATGGAATAAGCTAAACTACATGCATATATAGCTGGTGGAAAGCTCTATGGTTACAGTTTTGCATAAAGCCAGTTTTTCCCTACTGCAAAGGAATAAATTTATTTAACTATCATGGTGGTTGTTAAACGTTGAGAATGGTTGACAGCATTCTCAATCCCAATTAAAAGTACTCATTAACAAACCCAACAATATTAATTTAGAGTAACATGTTGAGATTCACATGATATCCAAGTACTAGATACTCCAGTTGTCCATAACCGGGGACACGACTAACCATGATTAGTTTATACACTCTGCAGAGGTTTGCGCATTTTTCCCCACATGACTCGATCTCCTCCATTTGATTTCTCGCACTACATGATGTTTGAGAAACGGATGACCGAGACATAGTCCTTCAAAAGCGCTAGCGCCTTACGTATGTGCTAGACCGTACCAACCTACAACCCCTACATCAGCTAGTCTACCACTGTAAGAGTTCGCACAACTTAGTCAACTATGCTAGAGCCCATAGTAGCATGTGGCTGCACACGGAAGTTTCTAGCATGAATTATCTTATGATCCCTTTGAGCCTAGGTGGCGGTGCGAAGAAATACAGGCAAGTCCTGATAGAAACCAGGTGCCTCAATCCACCCAGATGTCTATTTAAGTTGCCACCTTAGATAAACCATTAATTAACAATCTCACATCTATCATGGATACACTCACCCAATCCACGTCTACTAGCATAGCATGGCAATATAAGCAAACGTAGAAGTAACTCCCAAGGGTTTGATAATAAACAGGTAATAGGTACTACCTCAACTACTTCCCATCCCACAATTTAATTAGATCCTATTCAATGCAATGTTTGAGGATTGATCTAATGCATAAAAACTGGGTATGAGAAAAGGTATGATCAAAGTGTTACTTGCCCTGCTGATGATCCGCGAAACCTAGAGACTCGAAGTAACAGGCGGCGCACTCCGGATATTCTATCGTAGACAAACAAACAAGCATACAATAAGTACTCATCTAATGCACAGGTAAAACTAAAACGAAAGATCTAACCAGATAGTTCAACTTAAGAACTCCGGTTTGCAAAAAAAAACAAAGCAACCAAAGCAACGAAGAACAAACGACGAAAGAAAACAACTCCGTTTTACTAATCTGGATCTAGGTCAAATATTACAGTAGCAAAAACTTGTTCAAGTTGGTTATTCGGACAGAGGGTTTCGAGACGAAACTCCAGGCGCTTGAATCGCCTGACTCCGATAAACGAGCGAAAAGTTATACTAAAACGAAAATCGGATCAGAAATCGCGATCAGAAAAATCGCGAATTAAATCCGAGAAAAAGAAAAGCGACGAACGGGTTAACGAACGAACGTTCGATAACTAAACTAATCTGAGGAACGTGTTCATTTAAACGAACAAACGGGCGAACGTTTGCTAATTAACCTAAACCAAAAAAACCCGAAACTAAAAAAACGCAAACTAAAAAAAACCAAAAAAACCCGGAATAAAACTGCCTGGTTTTTTAAAAAACCGGCGGAACGGTTTACGAGGCAGCGGCGAACCTCGGGCGACATGCGGGCGGCTCGGCGTGGCGGCGCCATCATGTGGGCGGCTACATGCGCGTGGCAGCGGCGCTGGCAGATGCGCGCTGAGTCTTGAGGCTGAGGCGTGAGGCGGCTATTGTTTGCCCCGGGTGGGCTGCCCCGGCTTATAAAGCCTACCAGGCCGGAGTCCCAGGCGGACACGGCCCGTAGGTCGGTTTGTTTTTTTTTAAATTATTACGCTCGAAACAAAAAACAAAAGAAGCAGTAAACGGACTCCAAAAATCCCGAAATAAATTTTCCCCGTCTTCTAAAATCAAGCTGGACTAGATGAACATTTATTTGGGGCCTAAATGCAACTTTGGAAAACGCGCATTTTTCCTAAATTCAAATAAAAAGGCGAAAAACTCCAAAATAAAATCTTATTTGATTTTTTATTATATCTTCATTATTTCTTTATTTTGGGAAAGTCATTTTATTCCCTTTCTCATATTTTGGCAGTAGAAATAATTGAAGATAAAATAAATAAAATCAAATGATCCCTTTTTCAAAATTTGAGAAAACTCAAATATGAAATTAACGAAAACCCCAACTCTCTCCGTGGGTCCTTGAGTTGCGTAGGATTTCTAGGATCGAGCCAACAATGCAATAAAAATATGATATGCATGATGATCTATGTATAACATTCCAAATTGAAAATTTGGGATGTTACACTCAAACCAATCACGACCATCAATCAACCCATAGGACAAAACACATCTACTCACACATCATAGGATAGTCATACATCATTGGGATATAATATATAGCATTGAGCACCATGTTTAAGTAGAGATTACAGCAGGGAGAAGATGAAGGAAATATGCCGTAGAGGCAATAATAAAGTTATTATTTTATTTCCTTATATCAAGATAAATGTTTATTATTCATGCTAGAATTGTATTAACCGGAAACTTGATACATGTGTGGATACATAGACAAAACACTGTGTCCCTAGTAAGCCTCTACTAGACTAGCTTGTTAATCAAAGATGGTTAAGTTTCCTAACCATAGACATGTGTTGTCATTTGATGAATGGGAAAGCTTGTCACGACCGGTTTTCCAATAAAAATATTTATTGAGAAACCGATCTTTTAATTCCAGTGTGAGGAAAAACCTCCTTACTGGTAGACAATACCTTGATACAATAAGCCAGTAGCATTAATACACTACAGGGTTGAGCTTAGGTTGCTCAACAAATTATTACAAGCACGCCAATAATTATACATAATGGCGGATATGACACAATGGTGTGGGGTGGCATTACTACTGACTCGAAATAAAAGTGGTTGGTGGAATATCATAGTGGGGTGGATAGGGTGACTACTAACTGACGACTCATCGAGCGTCGAGGTGAGGCTCGATGAATTTAGTTGGGTAGCGGAAGCGGATATAATATAGTGACCAATCCGGGGTCGCACGAGACTGACTGGGACTCCTGTAGGCGTCGGACTCGCTATCGAACTCTTCATCCATGAGATCGCCTTCGTCAGCATCTGGCCAAATCAACAAGCCAGGTGAGTACTTTGAAAGTACTCGCAAGACAGTTCGGAAAATAGATATAACAAATGTATGCATGCATGTGTCATGAGTAATTTAACAATGCACATTTAATTCATTAAACAAGGTAAGTAAAAAGGGAGTCGGCGGTAGTCCGCTCGAAAACCCAACAAAATAAACTGTAAACCGATCGGGTGTCTGAAGCGACGGCTCGGAAGGAAAATAAGTAAATAAATCATGCCACAGTCGGGCGTCTAAGCGACACCACATAAAGGGCTTGTACTGAAAGTAAAAGACATGAGTGCCACAGTCGGACGTCGGGGCGACATCACAGAAAGGGCTCATATCAAAAGTAAGTGATAACAATGCCGCAGTCGCACGTCTGAGCGACATCACAGAAAGGGCTTATATCAAAAGTAAAATAGCAACAATGCCACAGTCGGATGTCTGAGCGACATCGCAGGAAGGGCTTATATCAAAAGTAAAATAACAAAAATGCCGCAGTCGGACGTCTGAGCGACATCGCAGAAAGGGCTTAAATTCATTATTCACAACGTGCAAGAGTTAATGCTCATAGGAAAATACTCAACACACGATATTAACGGGTTAGTCCATCACAAGAATAAGCATTTAACCGGTCTTAACACTAATGTGGCTCACCAGAGTTTTGTCACAATTACTGACTCTAGACAAGGTAGAATAAACACATAACTTGGATATGGATAGGATGGTTCAAAGGAATTATTGACTCTGCAGAGTTTGTACTAGAAAGTCCACAGCCAACGGATTTCCGTAGTCACGAAGGACTAGTTTCGTTTATGGTATTTCGGAAGAAACACAACAATCCTGTACACACCCATCCCACCTCACGTTGCCAGGAATCACCATAGACAGCGTTCAAGAAAAACTTTGAGACGGGCAGATCACAATCTCGAATAGCATGGGTTCAAATTTATATATGTGCGCTCTAAGGGGTGCCCCCCTCTCGGTCCCAACCGGAAACACCCATGCCCCCTGACCGGATGATAGGCTTTAATCCAGGGCCATGGAACCCTCATCCCGGCCTCTCGATTTGGTGTGTACCAGGAAAGTGGTTTGCAACTTACTAAGCCATACTCCTTACGGAAAACATGTCGTAGTACGGAAGAAGGAAATGGATGGGAGTTGATACTGGAGTCAAATAATCTGGCATAGGACTGGCATGCTACAACACTGCCATCTTACCCATTTTCATGCCATCACGTGGTCATGCAACCTCATTTCCTTTAACTCATGGATTTTCGAAACTCACTTGCCTCAACTTTTCACGTGACAAAGTTTTTATCGAGATGCTCATGAACATGCCATGAAACTACTTAATGCAAACATGCCAAGACACTCATCATATCAAGAGTTCAAACATGCTTGCCTGGTTCGGAGTAGTCGGAGCCTAGCTCGGTGAAGTTCGCGGTTCCGTCACCTCCTTCGGTATCTACGGCACACAAAACACACGCGCTAACGTAAATACCGTGGAGTACAGAAAAGTAATTCAAATAATTTTCAAATAAATATGTAAAAAACTAGACAAAATTTTGAAGAGGACAAAAAAAAGAATCACTCAAAAATCCCATTCTGTTAAAAAGTTATAAGAGTTTTGGTCAAAGGACCCATCTATAATGAAACAGAAAACTCTCAGGGGCCTAAGCAGAAAAGTGCAGAAAATGATTCAGATTGGAAAGCGTATTTTGCCAGAATACGCTTTCAGAAAATGGTTCGAAAAAAAAAACAACAGAGAGGCTAACGGGCGGGTCCCACCCGTCAGGTTTGAATATTCAAAAGAGGCGGCAGAGCTCGACGGTGCCCGAGAGCCGCGGTGGTCGTCGGCGGCGATCCACGGCGAGGCAGGGGGATCGGGGGGTACCTCCTTGTTCAGTGCACCCTTCCGCATTGGTGGGTGGTGGTAGAGGTCGCCGGCGAGCACCACGTCGACGGCGGCCCTTGCTCCGGCGGACGGTGGTTCGGGTGGTCGTGGACCTCGTCGGAGAGAGCTGCTGGTGTCAAATTGGAGTGGGGGTTAGCCTTATAGAGATGCCATGAGGCTACGGGCAAGCCTAGGGTGGTGGAGGAGCTCTCACCAGCGAGAACATTGCCGGAACCCGAAGCGGACGGAGTTGGCCGGAGTTGAGGAAGAAGGGCCCCTCGAGGCTCTTCCAGTGGCTGGGCGGGGTCTGGTGAGGTGGTGGAGGTGTGCGGGGGCGAGAGCGAGCTCGGAGACGCTATATATAGCCGGCCCGAGGCGGTTGCCGTGAACGGGATAAGTCCGGCGAGTGATTTCGGCGGCGCTATGGCTGGGCAGTTGGTTTAGAGGCTTGAGCACCGACTAGACGAAGTAACGAGTCCATCCCAGTGCCCAACTCAGCAAGGTGGGGGTGGTTACGGCCTGTTCCCAACAGAACGGCCGTGCAGCACGTCGGCGACAGGGAGTGTGCCCTATGTGTGCCAGGCCACGGCGACAGTGTTGCATGCGTGCGCTGGCAAGGGAGACGGCCACGCGGAGCCCCCAGGTGGCATGGGCGGTGCCGAACGGCGTTGTGCCGTAGGGTGCCTCCTGTCGGCCGCCGCGGGGGATCCCGACGTCGCAGAAGACGCCGGCGAGGACGGGCCAGGGTGCCCCCGACGCCAGGAACCGGCCAAGTGCGCGTGCGGCACTCTGGACAGGGATGAGGGGTTGTGCGCAACGCGCCAGGCGCACAGTCGACGCGTGACTGAACTCTAACGATGAAAACGACACTAAAACTCTGAATCTCTGAATATTTCTGAAAGTGTAAAGGAACAGTGCCGGCCAGGTGTTCGACAGAATGATTTTGGTATGTGGGAGTTTTTCCTTGAGCTGATTTTTGGTGGGGTGGCCTCTCATTGCATCTGGGGGTTGCCTGAATTTTGGTGGAATTTTTGGAGGAGAGGAGATATGAATTTCACCAAATTTGAAAAATCTGGTTCAAACTTGCAGAGGCTGAAATTTGAAAATTTTGAAAAGAAGAAGAGTGGTTCTTGATTGATCTAGGTTGTGGGTACTAAGGACTATCCAGGGGAGTTGGTTTGGGATCAAAGCTCAAAGGAAATTTGGTACTTGCTTTGCAAATCACCTAGGCTCAGAATAATTGACAGAAAAGATTTGGGAAGAGAAATAAATGAAATAAAATTCAGAAATGAGTTGGACTGGTTGGTACAGAATATTTGGATTGCCCAAGAGTGGAAGGAGGTTTTTTGGGAGGTTTTACCAAGTGGGGCATGGTAGAATCATGAGTGGCTTCAAAATAGGAGAAGACACAAAACTCCTAGGGTTTTCTTTTTAAAAGAAAATAAAACCCAAAAATTTTGAATTTGAGAAGAGGGCAAACAGAAGAAAAGTTTTTAATAACCAAACACTAGAGTTGAAGAAGATGCCAAAATAAAGATCTTGCCAAAGTGAATTTGTTTTGAGAGGTAGGTTCTTGGAAAGGTTTAAATGACCTTCTTCAAGTCCAACAAAGTTTTGAAGAAAACCAAAAGAAATTTTTTGGAGTGTCACATAACATCATG
The DNA here is from genome assembly GCA_021605205.1 of Aegilops longissima. Taxonomy (NCBI): domain Eukaryota; kingdom Viridiplantae; phylum Streptophyta; class Magnoliopsida; order Poales; family Poaceae; genus Aegilops; species Aegilops longissima. The sequence goes on from CM038680.1 coordinate 468,303,834, forward strand.
AGGAGAATGACGTGATGGACATGACCCATCTGTTAGCTTGTCATATTGATTGTTCAGTTATATTCCTACTTCTTTCTTCATGTCAAATACATGTTCGTCCGACTATGAGATTATTCAACTCCTGGATACCGGAGGAGTGCCTTGTGTGCTATCAAACGTCACAACGTAAGTAGGTGATTATAAAGATGCTCTACATGTATCTCCGAAGGTGTCTGTTGGGTTGGCATAGATCGAGATTAGGATTTGTCACTCCGAGTATCGGAGAGGTATCTCTGGGCCCTCTCGGTAATGCACATCACTATAAGCCTTGCAAACAATGTGACTAATGAATTAGTTGCAGGATGATGCATTACGAAACGAGTAAAGAGACTTGCCGGTAACGAGATTGAACTATGTATGAGGATACCGACGATCGAATCTCGGGCAAGTAACATACCGATGACAAAGGGAATGACGTATGATGTTATGCGGTTTGACCGATAAAGATCTTCGTAGAATATGTAGGAACCAATATGAGCATCCAAGTTCCGCTATTGGTCATTGAACGGAGATGTGTCTCGGTCATGTCTACATAGTTCTCAAACTCGTAGGGTCAGCACGCTTCACGTTCGATGACGATTTGTATTATGAGCTATGTGTTGTTTATGACTGAAGTTTGTTTGGAGTCCTGGATGAGATCACGGAAATGACGAGGAGTCTTGAAATGGTCGACAAGTAAATATTTATATATTGTAAGGTTATATACGGACACCAGAAAGGTTCCGAAGAAGATCGGGGATTTTTGGGAGTACCGGGAGGTTACCGAAACCCCCCGGGAAAGTTAATGGGCCTCATGGGCCATAGTGGAGAGAGGGAGCAAGGCCACAAGAGGTGGTGCGCGCATCCCCCCTGCCCAATCCGAATTAGACAAGGGGTGGGGTGCGGCCCCCCTTTCCTTCTCCCTCTCCCCTCTTTCCAATTTCCCCTCTATGTTGGAAGGAAGGGTGGGGGCAAATCCTACTAGGAGTGGAGTCCTAGTAGGAATCCCCCCCCCACGGCGTGCCCCTCTTGGCCGGCCACTTCCTCCTCCCTCCCTTTATATACGAGGGCGGGGGGCACCGCAAAGGCACATCAATTGTTCGTTAGCCGTGTGTTGTGCCCCCCTCAACAGTTTACTCCTCCAGTCATATTGTCGTAGTGCTTAGGCGAACCCCTGCACGGATCACATCATCGACACCGTCACCACGCCGTCATGCTGATGAAACTCTCCCTCGACCCTCTGCTGGATCAAGAGAGCGAGGGACGTCATCGAGCTGAACCTGTGCAGAACTCGGAGGTGTCGTACTTTGGTGCTTGATTGGTCGGAACATGAAGAAGTTCGACTACATCAACCACGTTAATAAACGCTTCCGCTTTTGGTCTACGAGGGTACGTAGACACAATCTCCCCCTCTTGTTGCTATGCATCTCCTAGACAGATCTTGCGTGATCCGAGGAATTTTTTTGAAATTGCATGCTACATTCCCAAAGTGGCATCATGAGTCAGCTCTATGCGTAGATGATATGAACGAGTAGAACACAAAGAGTTGTGGGCGATAATAGTCATACTGCTTACCACCAACGTCTTACTTTGATTCGGCAGTACTGTTGGATGAAGCGGCCCGGACCGACATTACATGACCGCGTTCATGAGACTAGTTCAATAGACGTGCTTTGCACACAGGTGGCTGGCTGGTGTTTGTTTCTCCAACTTTAGTTGAATTGAGTTTGACTACGACCGTTCCTTGTTGAAGGTTAAAACAACACACTTGATGAAAAATCGTTGTGGTTTTGATGCGTAGGAAAGAACCGTTCTTGCTAGAAGCCCGTAGCAGCCACGTAAAACTTGCAACAAGAAAGTAGAGGACGTATAACTTGTTTTTGCAGGACCCTGCTGGCACGGGAGGGTAGGACAAAAGATGTCATGCAAGTTCTTTTCCAAAAGGACTTATGACTATATTGGGAATACATGCCTACATTACATTGATGAACTGGAGCTAGTTCTGTGTCACCCTATGTTATAACTGTTGCATGAGGAATGGCATCCGACATAATTATCCATCATTGATCCATTGCCTACGAGCTTTTCACATATTGATCGTTGCTTAGTTACTTTTCCGTTGCCACTGTTATATTGCTACAAAAACTGCTACTGTTACTTTTTCCATCATTATCGTTACTTCCATACTACTTTGCTACTAAATATTTTGCTGCAGATATTAAATCTTTCAGGTGTGGTTGAATTGACAACTCAACTGCTAATACTTGAGAATATTCTTTGGCTTCCCTTGTGTCGAATCAATAAATTTGGGTTGAAATACTCTACACTCGAAAACTGTTGCGATCCCCTATAATTGTGGGTTATCAAGACTATTTTCTGGCGCCATTGCCGGGGAGTATAGCTCTATTCTTTTAGTCACTTGGGATTTATATCTGTTGATCACTATGAGGAACTTGAAAGATGAAAGAACAAGGATTTTTTTCCTCAACTACGAGGGGAGGTAATGAACTGCCATCTAGCTCTGCACTTGATTCACCTTCTGTTATGAGTAAATTTGTGACATCTACACCTGTTATTGATTCTGATATGTCGCATGTTATTAATGATGCCACTTCTGCTATGCATGATGCTTATGATGAAACTACTTCTATGCTTAATAATACTGTGCCATTAGGTGAATTTCTTGATGAACAACTTGCAAGGGTTAGAGAGAATGAAATTATTGAAACAAATAATATTGATGAAAGTGACGATTAAGATTCTCCCCCTAGATATGAATTGCCTGATGTGCCTAAGGGCTATGTTATGGATGAAGAAACTGATAGAGACATTTTTGCTTATAAAGATAGATATGATCTTAAGAAACTGCTAGCTAAGCTGAAGGAAAAGTCTTTGAATGCTAGAATGAAATATGACCCTGCTTTTGCTACTTCACATATCTATATTTCTGATAAGGATTATGATTTCTCTATCGATCCTGAGTTAATTACTTTGGTTGAATCTGATCCCTTTTATGGCTATGAATCTGAAACTGTGGTGGCACATCTTACTTAATTGAATGATATAGCCACCCTATTCACTCATGAGGAAAAAATTCGTTACTACTATATAATTAAGTTATTTCCGTTCTCATTAAAGGGTGAAGCTAAAACATGGTTTAATTCTCTTGGTCCTGGTTGTGTGCATAGTTCCCAGGATATGATTTATTACTTCTGTACTAAATATTTCCCCGCTCATAAGAAACAAGCTGCCTTAAGGGAAATATATAATTTTGTGAAAATTGAAGAAGCCACAAGCTTGGGGAAGGCTTCTCCGATTACTTAATGCTTTGCCTGATCATCCTCTCAAGAAAAATTAAATACTTGATATCTTTTATAATGGACTAACCGATGCTTCTAGAGACCACCTGGATAGTTGTGCTGGTTGTGTTTTCAGGGAAAGAACTGTTGAGCAAGCTGAATTGCTATTGAATAATATATTGAGTAATGATAATGATTGGACACTTCCTGAACCAACTCTTAAGCCAACTCCGAAGAAAAGGGGTATTCTATTTCTCAGTCCTAAAGATATGCAAGAGGCAAAGAAATCTATTAAAGAAAAGGGTATTAAAGCTAAAGATGTTAAGAATTTACCACCTATTGAAGAAATACATGGTCTTAATAACCAGACACAGGTAGTAAAGGTAAATTCTCTCCATAGATTTGATGAAGGTGATATTCCTCGTAATAAGTCTACTAGCCAATGCTTGGATGAGTTTGATAATTTTATTGTTAAACAAGAAAACTTCAATGCTTATGTTGGTAGAAAATTGAAACGTAATGCTTATATGGTTGAAAACTTGAGTTATTATATTTCTAGAGTTAAAGGTGACCTTAAACTTATTAGTAAACATGCTTCCATGGTTACCACTTAGGTAGAACAAGTGCTTAAAGCACAAGATGATTTGCTCAATGAATTAAATAATAAGAAAAATGAAAATGTTGTTAGAGTTATGACTAGAGCGGGTAGAATGACTCAGGAACCTTTGTATCCCGAGGGCCACCCTAAGAGAGTTGAGCAAGATTCTCAAAGAACTAATGTTGAACCATCTAGTCCTTCTAAGAAGAAGAGAAAAATGATAGGACTTTACATGCTTCTAGTGAACATGTTGTTGACACACCTGAGAATCCCAATGATATTTCTATTTCTCATGCTGAAACACAATCTGGTAATGAACACGAACCTAGTGATAATGAGGATTTTCATGTTGATGCTCAACCTAGCAATAACAATGATGTAGAGATTGAACCTGTTGTTGATCTTGATAACCCACAATCAAAGAATCAAGGTTATGATAAGAGAGACGAAACTACTTCTATTCTTGAAAATACTGTGCCATTAGGTGAATTTCTTGATGAACAACTTGCTAGGGTTAGAGAGAATGAAATTATTGAAACAAATAATATTGATGAAAGTGACGATGAAGATTCTCCCCCTAGATATGAATTGCCAGATGTGCCTAAGGGCTATGTTATGGATGAAGAAACTCCTAGAGACATTTTTGCTTGCAAAGATAGATATGATCTTAAGAAACTGCTAGCTAAGCTGAAGGAAAACTCTTTGAATGCTAGAATGAAATATGACCCTGCTTTTGCTACTTCACCTATCTATATTTATGATAAGGATTATGATTTCTCTGTCGATCCTGAGTTAATTACTTTGGTTGAATCTGATCCCTTTTATGGCTATGAATCTGAAACTGTTGTGGCACATCTTACTAAATTGAATGATATAGCCACCCTATTCACTCATGAGGAAAAAATTCGTTACTACTATATAATTAAGTTATTTCCGTTCTCATTAAAGGGTGAAGCTAAAACATGGTTTAATTATCTTGGTCCTAGTTGTGTGCGGTAGTTCCGAGGATATGATTTATTACTTCTGTACTAAATATTTCCCCGCTCATAAGAAACAAGCTGCCTTAAGGGAAATATATAATTTTGTGAAAATTGAAGAAGAGAGTCTCCCACAAGCTTGGGGAAGGCTTCTCCGATTACTTAATGCTTTGCCTGATCATCCTCTCAAGAAAAATTAAATACTTGATATATTTTATAATGGACTAACCGATGCTTCTAGAGACCACCTGGATAGTTGTGCTGGTTGTGTTTTCAGGGAAAGAACTGTTGAGCAAGCTGAATTGCTATTGAATAATATATTGAGTAATGATAATGATTGGACACTTCTTGAACCAACTCTTAAGCCAACTCCGAAGAAAAGGGGTATTCTATTTCTCAGTCCTGAAGATATGCAAGAGGCAAATAAATCTATTAAAGAAAAGGGTATTAAAGCTAAAGATGTTAAGAATTTACCACCTATTGAAGAAATACATGGTCTTAATAACCCAACACAGGTAGTAAAGGTAAATTCTCTCCATAGATATGATGAAGGTGATATTCCTCGTAATAAGTCTGCTAGCCAATGCTTGGATGAGTTTGATAATTTTTTTGTTAAACAAGAAAACTTAAATGCTTATGTTGGTACACAATTGAAACGTAATGCTTATATGGTTGAACACTTGAGTGATTATATTTCTAGAGTTAAAGGTGACCTTAAACTTATTAGTAAACATGCTTCCATGGTTACCACTTAGGTAGAACAAGTGCTTAAAGCACAAGATGATTTGCTCAATGAATTAAATAATAAGAAAAATGAAAATGTTGTTAGAGTTATGACTAGAGGGGGTAGAATGACTCAGGAACCTTTGTATCCTGAGGGCCACCCTAAGAGAGTTGAGCAAGATTCTCAAAGAACTAATGTTGAAGCATCTAGTCCTTCTAAGAAGAAGAAAAAAATGATAGGACTTTACATGCTTGTAGTGAACATGTTGTTGACACACCTGAGAATCCCAATCATATTTCTATTTCTGATGCTGAAACACAATATGGTAACGAACACGAACCTAGTGATAATGATGATTTTCATGTTGTGCTCAACCTAGCAATAACAATGATGTAGAGATTGAACCTGTTGTTGATCTTGATAACCCACAATCAAAGAATCAAGGTTATGATAAGAGAGACTTCGTTGCTAGGAAGCACGGTAAAGAAAGAGAACCATGGGTTCAGAAACCCATGCCTTTTCCTCGTAAACCAACCAAGAAAAAGGATGATAAGGATTTTGAGCGCTTTGCTGAAATTAGACCTATCTTTTTGTTCATGTGTTTGACTGATATGCTTAAAATGAATCCTTATGCTAAGTATATGAAAGATATTTTTACAAATAAAAGGAAGATACCGGAAGCTGAAATTACCACCATGCTTGCCAACTATACTTTTAAAGGTGGAATACCTAACAAACTAGGAGATCCAGGAGTACCAACTATATCATGCTCCATTAAAAGAAACTATGTTAAAACTGCTTTATGTGATCTTGGAGCCGGTGTTAGTGTAATGACTCTCTTTTTATATAGTAGACTTGATTTGAATAAGTTGACACCTACTGAAATATCTTTGCAAATGGCCGATAAATCAACTGCTATACCTCTCGGTATTTGTGAGGATGTGCCTGTTGTGGTTGCAAACGTTACTATTATAACGGACTTTGTTATTCTTGATATTCCCGAGGATGATAGTATGTCAATTATCCTTCGTAGACCCTTTTCGAATACGCGGGGGCTGTTACTGATTGCAACAAAGGCAATGTCACTTTTCATGTTAATGGTAATGAGCATACGGTACACTTTATGAGGAAACAACCTCAAGTCCACAGTATCAATTCTATTGGAAAATTTTCAACGATTACTATTGGAGGTTTTGAATTCCCTCTTCCTACTGTCAAGAAGAAATATGATATTCTTATTGTCGGGGACATGCATATCCATGTTGTGGTAACCTAGTGTTATTCCAAAATTCTTCGATTTCATGTTATTCGGAAAGAGTTTGTTAACAAGACTTGATCAACCATGTTAGTGGATTCGTTTTGATGAGCACGAGATGGATGAAGTTAGAAAGAAAAACTCTCTGTACCCTCCTTTTACTTTCTATTATTTAGATTAAATAAAGCAAAAATAGTATTTTCTGTCTGTTTTTGAATTATCCTTGCAATAAAAATACCCCGAAAATAGAAGTTCTCCAAACGTCCTGAAAATGAAATATGATATTTTGTAGAATATTTAAGAATTTCTAGCACTGAGAAGACACCAGGGGCCCACCATTTGGCCATGAGGGCTTGGGGTGCGCCCACCCCCTAGGGTGCGCCCCCTGCCTCGTGGGCCCCATGTGGACCCCTTCCACTTATTCCATCACCCACTCACTTCGTCTTCCTCTAGAAAAAAATACTCCCATTGCTCAAACATGTGTTCTAGCTCATCTTGCCTGAGGCCATTTATGCATACTGGAGGCTGACACAAGTCCCAAAGCCTGAGCCTGAGCCACCACTTTACCCTTATCGACAGTCTGTTTATCAGTGGGATCCGGAGGAGATAGCCAACTAGTGGCACCGTGAGGACCCTCCTCAGTACACCGGAGAGAGTACCTTCGATCCGTGGCCATAGACCAACTTAGGCCAAAAGCCTAAGCTTGGGGGAGTATGTATTTCTCACCGACATTACATTCATGTTCACACACTCATGCCAGTTGTCGGTGCTCATACTTTTTCATTGTACTATCCATGCTAGTTTATTTTCTTTCCTAAGCCTTCTTCTTGTGTGTTTGAAAAACCTTAAGAAAAAAACCAAAAAATTAGTTGTAGCTTTTAGCTAGTTTACTTTCCATGCCTGTAGTAGTAATAAAAAGAAAAACTTTTGCTTGTTGGGAGCTTTCCCGTGTAAATAGTTTTATTTCTTTTCTTAATTCTTTGGGGATTGAGAGCAGAAGATCATGATGAAAATGTTGAGTGGCTCTCATCTGCATTATTGTTGATTTAACCAAGAACCCATATTACCTTATCTTCTCCCTTGTATTAAATGCTTGCACATTCCAGCTTAGTCCAATGCACGTGCACTATTATTATTGTTATCCACACCATTCGATCGTGCGAGTGAAAGGCAATAATGACGATATATGATGGACTGAGTAAGATTAGAGAAGCTGGTATGAACTTGACCTATCTTATTTTTGTAAATATGATTAGTTCATCGTTCCTGATTCAGCTTATTATGAATGAAACATGTTTGCAATGACAATTAGAGATTATAGTTGCTCATGCCATTCTTAATTAGCTAGGAGTTTATAATGGTTTACCTTGCGTGCCAACATGCTATTAAAATGGTTGTGATGTGGTATGATAGGGTGGTATCCTCCTTTGAACGATTCGAGTGGCTTGAGTTGGCACATGTTCACGCATGTAGTTGAAACAAAATCAACATATCCTCCACGATATTTATGTTTATGGTGATTTATATCCTACTCATGCTTGCACTCATTGTTGATTAATCTTAAAGCATGTTCATGACTGTCGTCACTCTCTAGTTGGTTGCTTCCCAGTCTCTTTCTAGCCTTCACTTGTACTAAGCGGGAATACCGCTTGTGCATCCACTTCCATAAACCCCAAAGTTATTCCATATGAGTCCACCATACCTTCCTATATGCGGTATTTACCTGCCGTTCCAAGTAAATTTGTATGTGCCAAACTCTAAACTCCAAATGAAATTCTATTTTGTATGCTCGAATAGCTCATGTATCAACTATAGGGCTGTCTATATCTTCCATGCTATGTGGGTTATTCTCATGATGAATGGACTCCGCTCATCACTCACGAGAAAATGGTTGGTAACCGGGATGCCCAGTCCCATGCTCAAATCAAATCAAAATAATTGCAAACAAAACTCCCCCAGGATTATTGTTAGTTGGACGGCACCCGTTGTTTCAGGTAAGCCATGGATTGATGTTTGTTGGTGGTGGGGGAGTATAAACTTTACCAATCTGTTTGGGAACTGCCTATAATGTGTGTATCATGGAAGATATCGAGATCTCTTAGTTGTTATGTTGACAATGAAAGTATGCCACCCAAAATATTATTTATCTATGTTTCAAAACTCGAGCTCTAGCACCTCTGCAAATCCCTGCTTCCCTCTGCGAAGGGCCTATCTATTTACTTTTATGTTGAGTCATCATCCTCTTATTAACAAGCACTAGTTGGAGAGCACCGCTGTCATTCGCATGCATTGCTATTATTTGACATTGTATGACTGTGACTGGATCTCTTTTACCATGAATTACAATGTCTAGTCATTCCTTGATCTTCAGGGGTGCTCTGCATTTATGTTTTGCGGTCTCAGAAAGGTCTAGCGAGATACCATCTTGTTATATCATGTTATGATTTTTTTGAGAAAGTTTTGTCATCCAAGATTTATTAACATTGCTAGATAGTTGAATATGCCATTGATATGAGTAAACATGAGACCTAAATGTTAATGTGAATATGGTTAGTTCATAATATTTGCTGAAAACTTGATTGCTGGCTTTACATATTTGCAACAACAAGTTCAAACAGAGTTTGTAAAAGTTTTTCTTTATCACTTTCAGTTTATCAACTGAATTGCTTGAGGACAAGCAAAGGTTTAAGCTTGGGGGAGTTGATACGTCTCCAACATATCTACTTTTCCGAACACTTTTGCCCTTGTTTTGGACTCTAACTTGCATGATTTGAATGGAACTAACCCGGACTGATGCTATTTTCAGCAGAACTTCCATGGTGTTATTTTTGTGCAGAAATAAAAGTTCTCGGAATGACTTGAAAATCCATGGAGACACGTTTTAGAATTAGTGAAAAATATTGGCGAAAGAATCAGCACCAGGGGGCCCACACCCTATCCACGAGGGTGCAGGGCGCCCCCGGGGCGCGCCCCCTACCTCGTGGGCCCCCTGGGACTCCACCAACCTCAACCCCAACTCCATATATTCACTTTCGGGGAGAAAAAAATCAGAGAGAAGGATTCATCATGTTTTACGATACGGAGCCGCCGCCAAGCCCTAATCTTCCTCGGGAGGGCTGATGCGGAGTCCGTTCGGGGCTCCGGAGAGGGGAATCCATCGCCATCATCATCATCAACCATCCTCCATCACCAATTTCATGATGCTCACCGTCGTGCGTGAATAATCCCATGGTAGGCTTGCTGGACGGTGATGGGTTGGATGAGATTTACCATGTAATCGAGTTAGTTTTGTTAGGGTTTGATCCCTAGTATCCATATGTTCTAAGATTGATGCTGCTATGACTTTGCTATGCTGAATGTTTGTCACTAGGGCCCGAGTGCCATGATTTCAGATCTGAACCTATTATGTTTTCATGAATATATGTGAGTTCTTGATCCTATCTTGCAAGTCAATAGTCACCTACTATGTGCTATGATCCAGCAACCCCGAAGTGACAATAATCGGGACCACTCCCGATGATGACCGTAGTTTGAGGAGTTCGTGTATTCACTAAGTGTTAATGATTTGGCCCGGTACTCTATTATAAGGAGGTCTTAATATCCCTTAGTTTCCAATAGGACCCCACTGCCACGGGATGGTAGAATAAAAGATGTCATGCAAGTTCTTTTCCATAAGCACGTATGACTATATTCTGTCACGACTGGTTTTCCAATAAAATGCTTATTGAGAAACCGACCTTTTTAGTCCAGTATGAGGAAAAATCCTCTAGACTGGTAGACAAAATCTTGATATAATAAGCCAGTAGCATTGAAATATATTACAGGGTCGAGCTGGGATGCTCAACAATTTATTACAAGCACGCCAATAATTATACATAATGGCGGATATGTCACAATGGTGTGGGGTGGCTTACTACTGAA